>CAWUFW010006872.1:462500-1087771 GCA_963921515.1 Calotriton arnoldi
GTAGAGAGAGGGAGAGGTAGAGAGAGAGGTAGAGAGAGAGGTAGAGAGAGAGGGAGAGAGGTAGAGGGAGAGGTAGAGGGAGAGGTAGAGGTAGAGAGAGGTAGAGAGAGAGGTAGAGAGACAGGTAGAGAGACAGGTAGAGAGACAGGTAGAGAGTTAGAGAGTTAGAAGGAGATGGTAGAGAGATAGGTAGAGAGTTAGAGAGGTAGAAGGAGATGGTAGAGAGGTAGTGAGGTAGAGAGGTAGAGAGAGGTAGAGAGAGGTAGAGAGAGAGGTAGAGAGAGAGGTAGAGAGAGGGAGAGGTAGAGAGAGGTAGAGGTAGAGAGAGAGGTAGAGGTAGAGGGAGAGAGGGAGAGAGGTAGAGAGTTAGAGAGGTAGAAGGAGATGGTAGAGAGATAGGTAGAGAGTTAGAGAGTTAGAAGGAGATGGTAGAGAGGTAGAGAGGTAGAGAGGTAGTGAGGTAGTGAGGTAGAGAGAGGTAGGTAGAGAGGTGGAGAGAGGTGGAGAGAGGTAGAGAGAGAGAGGTAGAGAGAGAGAGGTGGAGAGAGAGAGGTAGAGGGAGAGGGAGAGGTAGAGGGAGAGGTAGAGGGAGAGATAGGTAGAGAGTGAGAGAGGTAGAAGGAGATGGTAGAGAGGTAGAGAGAGGTAGAGAGAGAGGGGTAGAGAGAGGGGTAGAGAGAGAGGGGTAGAGAGAGAGGGGTAGAGAGAGAGAGGTAGAGAGGTGGAGAGAGAGGTGGAGAGAGAGGGAGGGAGAGAGGTAGAGAGAGAGCGAGGTAGAGAGAGAGCGGTAGAGAGAGAGAGAGAGAGAGGGAGAGAGGTAGAGAGAGAGAGGGCGAGAGGTAGAGAGAGGTAGAGAGAGAGAGGTAGAGAGTTAGAGAGGTAGAAGGAGATGGTAGAGTGGTAGTGAGGTAGAGAGAGAGGCAGAGAGGGGTAGAGGGTGGTGGGCACGGAACTCGTTTTGGGCGACCAGTGCTTGTTTTCCATAATCAGATTTCGACCCAATGCAGGCGAGAGAGAGAGAGAAAGTTAGACAAGAAGGGCTGAGCGAGTAGACAAGAAGGGCTGAGCGAGAAGGGAGGGGGGAGTGCCAGCAGCAGAGGCAGGCGAGAGAGAGAGAAAGTTAGACAAGAAGGGCCGGGCGAGAAGGGAGGGGGGAATGCCAGCAGCAGAGGCAGGCGAGAGAGAGAGAAAGTTAGACAAGAAGGGCTGGGCGAGAAGGGAGGGGGGAATGCCAGCAGCAGAGGAGCTTGATCAAAGCTCACGAAAAGGGAGGGGGAGAAGGGAGGAGGGAGTGCGAGCATCAGCTGTGCACGTGCAAGCAGGCTGGCAAATGGTGTGCGATGTGCGCGCACCATGACGAGAGAGGAAAGCCATATGGCGCCTCTGCTCGTCATTGTGCGCGTACTCGCACGCTCTAGGCAAGCCCAAAAAAAAGGTGGTCGCATTTCTAAATGCCCACTTACAAAATGTCTCGCCCAGACCAGCGCAAGCGCTGGCTTCAGGGCGAGACCTAAAAATCCTAATGTTTTATTTCAGGAATGAGACTAGCTGGAAAAATAATTAAACAACTATTTTAAGAGCTATTAAAAATCAAATGTAATGGTGAAGTGTTTTTTTTTTTAGATAAATAGGAAGGAAAAGTAACTGAAGTTCCAGGAGGCCAAATTTGCTTTTTTTTCCTCCCACTTCTGCCAGCCACCACTTAGCAACTGATTAGGTGTGAAAATGCTGTGAAATGCTTCAAAGAAGCAAACAGACTGACCTGAACGAGAATGCTAGCTAGTGATATTCTGTTCCTCATAAAGTGGTGCTTAGCCAATAAATTTCAGAGGACCAACCACCGTCATTGGTAATGATAGTGAAGGTGGAACCTGATGTAGGAGGGGGAATAGGAGGGGATCCCACTCTTTCAGAACTGGGGTCCTCACACACCCAGCAAGCTAGGTGTCATGCTTCATCATCTGGACCTGCTCCTAGTTGGGTCGGCGCTGCAATACCCAACGGGCACCCGTAAAGGGGCTCTTTATCGGAGATCTTTTGTTCCTTGCCGTATGATGAGGTGGCCCGTGGTGTGTAGATAAAGTGAAGTGAACGAGTGATTTAAAATAGGTAGGATAGTCCAAATAACACTTTTATTCTGGCTGGCTATCCACCTCAATAAAACAAAAACAAAAAGAGTGGCAGCTTTCCTGACGTCAAGGTTCAGTTAAAGCTATGCTCATCTCTTAGGGTCAACATGTTTCTTGCCTCATGGTTATTTCAATCCGTGGCAATTCTTCAGGACCTAATCTGTGAACAGTGAATCTATCTACACTATGTGGTGGGGCTATTAGCTACCTACCACATGTAAGCACTACGGTACATATCCTCAGTAGTGTGGTTCAGTAACCTAGAGAGAGGGATATATGAAAATGAAAAACACTCCTGTAAAAACCAATGATATGGTCACACAGTATTCCTTATTAGCTCTCTGTAACAACTCCTTTTATTCTCCTTTCCCCAATAGTGTGAGAAAAAGTGCAACAACGATCTAGGCACCTTAAAAAAGATTAGCAAGTGTAGGTGATGGAGGGCATGATTCTAATGCCCCATTAAAACCATAAAAATATAATTAGAAGACTATCCAACTATAATTAGAAGACTATCCTTCCCCCAGGAGGGGCGGTGGTTGTGAGGAGGGTTGTTGTCGCTTAAGTCTATGGTGGTGAACTCAAACATATGTAGCTTGTAAGTGTGACATGCTACATGAATGATGATATAAATATGGTAGTGGAGCTAGTCATGGTATAGCTCACCTCCCTATGTTGGGAATATCACCTCAGTCGGTGTGCGGCGGTTCTAGTAGACACCTGGAAGCATGGTGTCCTGTAAAGCAAAAGGGTTAAGAAGGTAGAGAGGTCACGAATAATTAAAACGAGGTACGTGACCTGTAACTCCTATTCATTGCCTGCCCAAATGTGGAAATCAGTCGGGAGCACTCACAATCAGTGCCGGCTCCCAACTCTGTCCAAGCTGCACACAGAGGGCGGACAGCGAAGTCGGCGGTCAACGGTAGCGTTCCCAGCCTTGGGAGTCGCTTACCTGGATATGCGATCTCGCCCCACACCTCCCAGTCCGTCCGTCAGTGCGCAGCCAGGGGGAATCAAAAAGCGGAATAAAAAGTTGCGAGTTCACAAGCTGTACCACAAGTGTCGAGGGTCCGGTAAGAAGCGGTCACGGACCCTTATCCAAGATTATCGGTTGTACTCACCATTCCAACGGGGAACGCGGTCGATTCACCTACCCTCTTCGCCGGCACCGGATCAGAGCATGTCAGCTCCCTTGGGAGCTGAAGTACTGTTCCGGGTCACGTGCGAGGAGGGGGGCGGAGCCTCAACTACGTCATGCCAAATTTAACACCCTGGGAACTACTAGGTTGTGCGTCTGGCTGGTGTGGCGGCCATCTTATAGTGTAGTTCTCTTCAGTGTTATCCCTAGTGATCCAAGGGGCCAATGAGTTCTAAGGTACACCAATAATATGTCGATCGAGGACTATTAATATTATGGGTGTCTAGCTATCCATACGATACCAGGCTTACTGCCTATATGTTTTACAACTCAGTGCTTTCAGATCGTGTTAGTCCTGCCATGCAGTGATTCCGGAGGGTACCAGATGTGCGGTACTGTTTAATATCATGGCGCGATATTTGTGTTGTGTGGTACAACGTGGGTAGCTCATGTAGGGTAAACCCTAATTAAGTAAGGTGTGTGGTGACAATGCGTAGTGTCAGTCAAACGGTCCACAACCTAGGTCCTCCTTGTTGTCCAACAGGGAGAACAAGTACTCTACCCAGTAGGGTAGTGCATAGATGGTATCCTGGGTGTAATTATTACCCAAGTCCTGCGTACCTGTGGAGGGCTGAGTTAAGGTGTGTACACATAAAGCCAGCCTGGGGTCATCTGTTGTTCAGGGCGGCCCAGGGTATATCATCATTTAAGCCGTGGAGGGCTGAGGACAAGCGATGTATCCATCGTTGCTCTATCCTGAACAGTGCATGTTGGGTGATTTTGGGATGGGTTTCAAGTACCAACCACTGTAGCAACCCCGGGCTGTGTCCCTGTTCTTGGTAGTGTGTGTACATTTTGGTTGTGACTCTCTAGCATCTTATGTTGCTCTTATGTTCTGTGATGCGAGTACTGACTGTTTCATCGTCATACCCACATATCTCTTCCCACAAGGGCATGTCACCAAGTAAATGCATTTGGATGTATTGCAATTGGTATGACTTCTCATGGTCCAGGTGAATGTGTCCGACAGTGCTATTGTTTTAATAACTCTGGTCTGTTCACATACCACACAGGTGCCACATGGATAATGCCCGGCGACGGGAGGAAGATCCCAGAGTGTTCTCTGTGTGTTGTTGTTCGTAGTTAGAGGTCTTGTGTGCACAATGATGTCCATCAGGTTTCTAGTTCTCTTGAAGGCGAATCTAGGTGTGGGAAACTCCATCTCCCTGTGTTCAGGATGCCCCAGTGTTTATTTATGATACCCTTGATGTGTGTGGAGTCTCGTGTATATGACGTAACACAAGTCAGGGTCTCCGTGGGGTCCCTATGTGTATTCTGCAACCGGGTATCCCTGGGGTTATTCAGGGCTCTCTTGGAAGAATCCCTGACCAGCCGTTCTGGATAACCTCTTTGTTTTAGATTCTGTTCCAGCACCTTGGCCTCAATTTTTATAATCAGTGGTGGTACTGCAGTTCCTCCTAATGAGGAGGAACTGTCCGAACGGGAGGTTATCTTTGAGGACCCTGGGGTGGTGACTCTTGTATAGTAGTAAACTATTCCTGTCTCTGGGTTTTCTATACAGGGTGGTACTCAGTCCTGTATGCTCAAGTCTCAGGTTCAGATCCAGAAAGGGTATACTGGTCTCTGAGATGGTGTGTGTGAACCTCAAGAACTCATTTTGTGTATTGACCCACTCGCAAAACTCTTCACAGGTAGAGCGATCGCCTTTCCAGAAGATTAAAATGTCATCAATAAACCTCTTCCACAAGGTTAAGTTATTGATGTAGGGGTTGTTAGTGTTCATGATGACATTTTCTTCGAAGGTGGCCATGTATTGACAGGCTACACTTGGAGCGAAGGTACTCCCCATGGAAGTACCTTGCGACTGATGGAACAATTGCTTCCGATACTCGAAGTAATTCTCAGTTAACGCCAATGTGGCACACCCCATGATGAAAGAGATCGGGGTCGGTGAGCTCCAGTTTTCTTTCCTGAGCAATGATTCAATGGCAGTCAATGTGGCACGCTGTGGAATGTTTGTATACAACGCTTCTACGTCAAGTGTGACTAGAAGGTTGATCTCGGTTGTCTCATGTATTTCATCTATGATACATAGTATATCAGTTGTATCACGCACGTATGAGGGAGTCTTTTTCACTAAAGGCTGCAGGAAGTGATCGCAGAATCTTGATAGGGGCTCCAAGAGTGACCCTATTCCTGAGACTATTGGTCTCCCCGGTACCGGTGTTATGCCTTTGTGGATTTTAGGGAGTGTATAGAAGTAGGGCACCCATGGGTCCCTCGTTATCAAGAAGTCAGCTTCTTTTTTCGAGATCCACCCGTTGGCCTGAGCCTCAAAAACCACACTACTGATCTCAGTTTTGAGTCTGGCAGTGGGGTCTTCGGAGATCGGGATTGTAGTATCTAGTGTTGCTCAATTGGCGTCTGCACTCACGATCATAATCGTCAGTGGATTGGATCACTGTGGCTCCCCCTTTGTCAGCTTGCTTAATAGTAATACTGACATCTTCTGCTAGAGATCTTGCTGCTGTTTCTTCAGCATTGGATAGATTGTGGAAGGGTTTATTAGTAGGGATCCCTGCCAGATCCTTTAGTACTGCTTTTTCAAACGTCAGTACTTCGGGGGGCACCATCCCATTGTTGGGGGTGAAGTTCGAGGGGTTCCTCAAACCCGAGTCTCCAGTGTCAACTATAGGTGTGTCAAGAAAAAAGGCTTTCAAGTGGATCTTCCGGAAAAACTCTTGGATTTCACAGGTATCCCTGAATCTGTCTGTTCTGGGTGTTGGTACATACCCTTGTCCTTTCTCCAGCACTCTTTTCGCGGTTTCGGTCAAGGTCCTGTGGGACAAGTTGACCACTAGTTCCTTTTCCCCCTGGTCCGACTCCTGGTCTCTATAGTGTGTGCTGTCTGGTCCTGCCATTGCACTCCTTTTTGCATCCCTCTTTTTCGCCCTCTTCCTCTGCCCCAACCTCTGCCTAAAAAAGGGGGGTTGCCCATCGGATAGTATTGAGGTTGGCCTTGAGGGTACATGGGGAACTGCCAGAAGGGCGGAGGCGGTGGTGGCCCTTGGTATGAGGGTGCGTTGTTATAGTTGGGAGGGGGGGGTAATAGCCCCTTCTCTGGGTGTTGCTGCCCCTACTGTCAGTGCTAGAGTCACTGTTGGAGGATCCCCTCCTACTCGTATCCGTACCCTCGTCAGATGAATATGCATTTTTGGATGAAGTATAATCATCCTTCAGATAGGGGTAGACTGTCTCTTTGTTAAACTTCTGGATATCTTTCTGCAGTTTAGCAATTTTTTGCTTCAGTAAATATTCTTTATTCTCAGTGATCTCGCTGTTAATTTCAGCCAATTTAGATTTATACGTGGTGGATTGTATGTTGATTTCAGGACTGCCTCCGCTGCCTGGATCCTGGCCAATAGGGCGTCTGCCTGCCTTTTGGCGGTGTTGATGATCAACACTAAAAGATCTCTGGTACATTTCCAGGACACCATACACCAGTCTTTTTTAAAAGCTGGGTCTTCCAGAAAGATTCTGGGTAAGATGTTGACAATGAGGCCACTGGGGGCGATGTTGGCCCGCAGATATTCTGTCATCATGGCTCCGTGGAGGGTGATTTTCAACCATTCCCTCTTGAGTGAAGATAAAGCGGACCAGTCCTCACATTGTGACCCTGAGGCCACACTCGCTCTGATCCCTAACAAGGAGGGTGTCTTCTGTAGAATATCGGCTACAGCTTCCTCATTGAAGCTGAGGCCCTGGTTGTCCTCCATGTTTGGTAGGTAACCAGGTTACCCTGCCGTCAATTGTGTGGGTAGAGTTGGGCCAGTTGTACAAGTTACTTACCTTCGGTAACGATGTATCTGGTAGAGACGATTCTAGCCGCAGATTCCTTAACGTAGAATAACCCCAGGCGTGAGACTGGACCCGGAAAACTTTCTTTGCCCCAGCATCTCTGCGCGCCGGGGGGCGGCACCACGCGACTCCTCCCTGACGTACTCCGCGGGCGTGACGTCAGCGAGGTCACATAAGCCCCACCCCGCCGCGCTGACATCGGTTTTCTTCGGAGAACTTTTCCGCGCCACAACGCGGAGCCATCACAAACAAAACTGTGTAGAGTATGGGAACAGTGTGCGAAAAAGCAGCAAAAACAAAAGAGAGAAACCAAAGGTGAGGAACAGCACCAGTTGGAAAAGTGCCAAGCACTAAGGTACCAAGAAACCATAGCAGTGAAGCCATAGCAGGGAGAGAGCAGAACACCGCGCTGAGGAACAACCGTGCAAGCCAAGGCCACATCCACCCTGGAGGCAGAAAGCATGTGGACAACGCCATAGCAGAAGAGAGAGTCTGCAAGCACAAGCCATAACAGAGAAGGGCACAAGCCCGGAACAGAGGAGTAACAGCAATCCACCCCCAGACTATACCATCAAGGAGGGCCGGAACCCCTGAAAGGAGCGAAAGGCCGAGGGACAGGCAAAAGAACCCCCAACTTAGAGGACTGCGAAGGGAGCAGAAACCCCAAGCAAGTAAAAGGAGAAGAACGAAAGTAGGCCCCTACGCTGGAGAGAAACGAGGCGGAGGGAGGCAGAGGCACACAGAAACCAACCGACCCTGCATGAGAAAGAAAGGGGGTGGAATAATCAAGCAAAACGAGGCATCCTGTCCGGGAGGAAGCGAGAGGACACCACAGAAACAAGCCACCCGAAGGGAGGCGAGTGCAGAAAACCAAGCTGAAGGTCCCCGCAGAACGGGGAGGAAGGGCGGGTCGTGAAGGAATCTGCGGCTAGAATCGTCTCTACCAGATACATCGTTACCGAAGGTAAGTAACTTGTACATCTGATAGAGACTACTAGCCGCAGATTCCTTAACGTAGAATAGATACCCTAGCCATACCCAGAGGGGAGGAGGGCCTGCGAGAGAACGTCCCCAGTAGAGAGAAACACAGAGCCCCAGCAGGGGATGCGTCACGGGGACAAGAAGGGCGGCCCAGCCCCCACCAAGCAGAAGGAAGTAAGGACAAGGCGAAGGGAAGACCAGGAGACCCCAAGCCCATCCAAGGAACAACTGCTTAGAAAACCTCCGAGGGACGGACAGCCGCAGAGGAGCACCCAGGATGAAAAGAACCATCCCAACGCCAGGGAGAAGAGGTAGAACCAGAGGCAGAGCCCGCCGGAGGAAAACACACAGACACCCAGCGACGGGGGACAGCTGGACAGCCATCAGCCTCAAGGCAGCGGAGAAGGCAGAAACGGCTCCACAGCCAAGAACCGCAGGCGTAAGGAGAAAGGCACAGGTGCGCAAAGCCCCAGCAGAACAAGAGACAGGGGCACAAGGAAACACACCAAGGGCCACATCGGCGGACCAGAACAAGCAGGCATACGCAGCCAGTAGGAGACCGCACCAAGGAGCCGTGCACCCAGAACAAGCCAGGCGCCAGCCGAAGGCAGAGGCCAGGAGCCGGGCCAGAGACACACACCGACCCACCAAGAAGTGGGACGAGGCAGGAGAGAGAGAGAGAGAGAGAGAGAGAGAGAGAGAGAGAGAGAGAGAGAGAGAGAGAGAGAGAGAGAGAGAAAGAGAGAGAAAGAGAGAGAAAGAGAGAGAAAGAGAGATAAAGAGAGAGAAAGAGAAAGAGTGAAAGAGTGAAAGAGTGAAAGAGTGAGAGAGTGAGAGAGAGACCCGGAGGACGGTCCAAGCCGGCAACCAGAACACAGAAGCCAAGAAAAGCTAGTCCCCCCTGGAACACCAGACAGAGGACCAGGCCAAAATGCCGGACAGAAGGGCGGAAGCGCCACAACACAACGCCGAAGACAGCATGCCAGGCTGGTGTAGCGATGAAGCGAACCCGGAGAAGGGCAAGCGGGGTGCCGCGCAAACTGCGCCAAGAGAATAGGTAAAGAGACCGCACCTGCGGTATACCGTGACGCCGTGGAGGGCACGGAACCCGAAACCGCACCGTCCCAGCCCATGACAGAGCTATACAATAGCTACAAGTACCCCACATAGGGCATGTTACTTCCCAAAAGACATGGGAACACCTCTTAGGAAAAAATTTCCGCAGCAGAGGGCAAACAGAAAGACCTGCGGACAAAACCGCAGACAGCTTAGCAGCAGCCAACAAAGAAGACACAGAAGGCCCAATCTGAGGACCAACACGGCTTTACCAACAGCCAAAATCACAAGTCAAAACAGAGGGCCGGACCAGCAGCCAACAGCACCGAAGGGCCAAACGAAGGACCCTGAAGGGGCACCAACCACATAGAGCACACAACCGGGTTACCGAGCACTAAGCTCCAGAAAAAACAACGGGAGAACACCTCCCCGAACACACCAGAGGTCCGACGTCCCGGTTCACTGAGGGGGAGGAGGACGAAGCCCCGCAAGGAAACGCCGAATGGCAGAATCCGCAGGGGCGTGAAACAAAAGAGTGCCATCAAAAGGGAGGTCAACCAGACGCTTCCTAACATTCTCAGGGAAAACACTATCCCTTAACCATGCATGGCGACGGAGGGCCACGGAACTAGCCATAGTACGACCAAGAGCCTCAGAGACACCAAGAGCCGAGCGAAGAATAAACGCGGCTAGCTCTCGGCCATCCAACACACGGTGCCGCAGATCAACCGAGGCACCCTTCTGAGAGGCACAAGACAGAAGGGACTCCACGGAATCCCACAAACTGGAAGTGGCTCTAGCTAACACACAAAGCGTGTTGAGCACCCGCAAGGCAGCACTGGAGGAAGTGAAGATGTTACGCCCCCAGGATTCCAACCACCTGGCCTCCCGTGATGGAGGGGCCAAAAGGGAAGGCAAGGAAGGAAAGGCTGTCTGCAGAAGAGGGCCCCGAGTAGAAGGATGGAAGGAAAGAGACAGGATCATGCGGAGCAGGACGGTGGCGGTGCAGGAGCGACTGGGGCACCGGGTCCCCGTGGCAGGACGCCCCCAGGCCCCCAAGAGAGAATTGTGGAGCGAAGCTTCGAAGGGAAGAAGCAGCTCCCGTCCACCAGAACCCTGGTGGAGAACCTCAAGCAAGTGGTCCGCGGGGAAATGTGCAGCTGGGTCGCCCATGCGCAAAATCCCAGCGGCCGTGGAAACAGCCCGGGCGAAAGCAGCACTCGCCTCCGTAGGGCAACGCGGTGGGGAGAGCAACTCCTCCGTGGGTGACGGCTGCACACTAAGCCGGCCGTCCCCCAGCCCAAGCGGAGGAAGAAACGGCCAAGCCCGGAAAGGGGGAGGGCTGACAGAGGAGTGGGGAACCTGAGGCGCCTCAGGGGAAGACTGTGGGCGCGGGGTTGGCGAAGAGCCCCCCCCTTGGAAGACGCCGGGGAGAAAGCCACTATGCGGCGTCCCGTCTCCGGGGAAGTAGAGACAAACAGTTGCCTGACCTCCAGAGAAGAGGGGGCCTCCGAAGAGGAGTCGACGACCCGACGTCGGCACTGCGCCGTGGAGTCCACCACTGGCGCCGGTGCGACGTGGACCGGCGCCGAAGGGGACGCGGCGACGACCTCCACCACCACCCGCGCCGCGGGAGAACGGGGTGGGGACGGAGCCGGGGCGGCCAAAGAACGGCGCCGAAAAGGAGCCGACTCGACCTCCGACGAGGCAGCCGCCTGCGTGGAGAGACGAGGAGGGCCCGGGGACACGCCCCGGCCCTTAGCCAGCCCCTGCGGCGCCGCTAGGGCCGACAGCCGCCGGCGCCTGAGCGGCGTCAGCTCGGCCTCGGACAAGGCCGCAGCCTGCCCAGAGGACCGAGTAGGACTCTGGGACAAGCCACAAGTCCCGGCAACCTCCCGCGACACCACAGGGACCCCCACGGGGTTTGCGGCGAGGCAGAGGCGCCGTCGGCCGAAGGAGGGAACCCCGTAGGGCCGCACCCCGTCGACGCCACACCTCCAAGACCTGAAGCCGAACTTGTCGGCGCCACCGGCGACTCCGCAGAAGGCCCCGCACGAGGCAGGGGATCAGCGGACATCCCAGGAAGAGGAGGAGGAGCCAAGGAGGAGTGCAGGGCCGCAGCATAGGCCTCCATTTGGACTCTGGACGCCCTCGCGCCGGGAAACGGCAGGTAAGGCGACGACGTACGAGGCCGCACGACCTGCGGCGAACCCGCGCCCCCCACAGGGCGGGGACCGGGCCTCGGGGACAAGCTGTGACACTTACCAACGGGCGAGCGTCGCCCCTGCAGCCTCTGGGAAGGACGATGTCGGAGGCGGAAGCGGCGGTTCTTGGCCCCTTCCGCGGGGGACGGACGCGATGAGGACGCTGACCTGGACATGCGGGCCAAAAGGAGTTTCATCCGGCGCTCCCGCCGGGACTTCGGTTTCATCTGCTGACAAGCCTCGCAGTCTGTGGAGTCATGGTGCTCCCCCAAACACCACATACAAATGGGGTGGGGGTCCGTCGCCGACATCTGGTGCGCGCAAGACTAGCACGTCTTGAAGCCCGAAGGCATTCGCACACTGTTTTCAAGGGAAACGCAAAGCGTTGAAGAAAAGAGGGAGGCCTGAAAACAGGCCAGGGACACAATTCGGAACCGCGTGGCACGCGGAAAAGAAGGAAACTGACGTCAGCGCGCCGGGGTGGGGCTTATGTGACCTCGCTGACATCACGCCCACGGAGTACGTCAGGGCGGAGTCGCGTGGTGCCGCCCCCCAGCGCGCAGAGATGCTGGGGCAAAGAAAGTTTTCCGGGTCCAGTCTCACGCCTGGGGATTTTCTACGTTAAGGAATCTGCGGCTGGTAGTCTCTATCAGATAGTGTGGTTCACACTATTTGGTAACCTAGTGTCTCACGGGTGTTGCCCGTGCAGATAATGATCAACAAGCAGGGGGACTGTGGGGCTTTTTATCGCGGTCCAGCATAAGTGCCCAGTAAGATCCTGCTAGCTAGTAGGATGATGTTCCTCATAGAGTGGTGCTTAGCCAATAAAATTCAGAGGACCAACCACCGTCATTGGTAATGATAGTGAAGGTGGAACCTGATGTAGGAGAGGGAATAGGAGGGGATCCCACTCTTTCGGAACTGGGGTCCTCACACACCCAGCAAGCTAGGTGTCATGCTTCATCATCTGGAGCTGCTCCTCGTTGGGTCAGCGCTGCAATACCCAACGGGCACCCGTAAAGAGCTCTTTATCGGAGATCTTTTGTTCCTTGCCGTATGATGAGGTGGGGGTGTGTGGCCCGTGGTGTGTAGATAAAGTGAAGTGAACGAGTGATTTAAAATAGGTAGGATAGTCCAAATAACACTTTTATTCTGGCTGGCTATCCACCTCAATAAAAACAAAGAGTGGCAGCTTTCCTGACGTCAAGGTTCAGTTAAAGCTATGCTCATCTCTTAGGGTCAACATGTTTCTTGCCTCATGGTTATTTCAATCTGTGGCAATTCTTCAGGACCTAATCTGTGAACAGTGAACCTATCTACACTATGTGGTGGGGCTATTAGCTACCTACCACATGTAAGCACTACGGTACATATCCTCAGTAGTGTGGTTCAGTAACCTAGAGAGAGGGATATATGAAAATGAAAAACACTCCTGTAAAAACCGATGATATGGTCATATGGTTAGCTCTCTAACAACTCCTTTTATTCTCCTTTCCCCAATAGTGTGAGAAAAAGTGCAACAACGATCTAGGGACCTTAAAAAAGATTAGCAAGTGTAGGTGATGGAGGGCATGATTCTAATGCCCCATTAAAACCATAAAAATATAATTAGAAGACTATCCAACTATAATTAGAAGACTATCCTTCCCCCTGAAGGGGCGGTGGTTGTGAGGAGGGTTGTTGTCGCTGAAGTCTATGGTGGTGAACTCAAACATATGTAGCTTGTAAGTGTGACATGCTACATGAATGGTGATATAAATATGGTAGTGGAGCTAGTCATGGTATAGCTCACCTCCCTATGTTGGGAATGTCACCTCAGTCGGTGTGCAGCGGTTCTAGTAGACACCTGGAAGCATGGTGTCCTGTAAAGCAAAAGGGTTAAGAAGGTAGAGAGGTCACGAATAATTAGAACGAGGTACGTGACCTGTAACTCCTATTCATTGCCTGCCCAAATGTGGAAATCAGTAGGGAGCACTCACAATCAGTGCCGGCTCCCAACGCTGTCCAAGCTGCACACAGAGGGCGGACAGCGAAGTCGGCGGTCAACGGTAGCGTTCCCAGCCTTGGGAAACGCTTACCTGGATATGCGATCTCGCCGCACACCTCCCAGTCCGCCCGTCAGTGCGCAGCCAGGGGGAATCAAAAAGCGGCATAAAAAGTTGCGCGTTCACAAGCTGTACCACAAGTGTCGAGGGTCCGGTAAGAAGCGGTCACGGACCCTTATCCAAGATTATCGGTTGTACTCACCATTCCAACGGGGAACGCGGTCGATTCACCTACCCTCTTCGCCGGCACCGGATCAGAGCATGTCAGCTCCCTTGGGAGCTGAAGTACTGTTCCGGGTCACGTGCGAGGGGGGCGGAGCCTCAACTACGTCATGCCAAATTTAACCCTGGGAACTACTAGGTTGTGTGTCTGGCTGGTGTGGCGGCCATCTTATAGTGTAGTTCTCTTCAGTGTTATCCCTAGTGATCCAAGGGGCCAATGAGTTCTAAGGTACACCAATAATATGTCGATCGAGGACTATTAATATTATGGGTGTCTAGCTATCCATACGATACCAGGCTTACTGCCTATATGTTTTACAACTCAGTGCTTTCAGATCGTGTTAGTCCTGCCATGCAGTGATTCCGGAGGGTACCAGATGTGCGGTACAGTTTAATATCATGGCGCGATATTTGTGTTGTGTGATACAACGTGGGTAGCTCATGTAGGGTAAACCCTAATTAAGTAAGGTGTGTGGTGACAATGCGTAGTGTCAGTCAAACGGTCCACAACCTAGGTCCTCCTTGTTGTCCAACAGGGAGAACAAGTACTCTACCCAGTAGGGTAGTGCATAGATGGTATCCTGGGTGTAATTATTACCCAAGTCCTGCGTACCTGTGGAGGGCTGAGTTAAGGTGTGTACACATAAAGCCAGCCTGGGGTCATCTGTTGTTCAGGGCGGCCCAGGGTATATCATCATTTAAGCCGTGGAGGGCTGAGGACAAGCGATGTATCCATCGTTGCTCTATCCTGAACAGTGCATGTTGGGTGATTTTGGGATGGGTTTCAAGTACCAACCACTGTAGCAACCCCGGGCTGTGTCCCTGTTCTTGGTAGTGTGTGTACATTTTGGTTGTGACTCTCTGGCATCTTATGTTGCTCTTATGTTCTGTGATGCGAGTCCTGACTGTTCTCATCGTCATACCCACATATCTCTTCCCACAAGGGCATGTCACCAAGTAAATGCATTTGGATGTATTGCAATTGGTATGACTTCTCATGGTCCAGGTGAATGTGTCAGACAGTGCTATTGTTTTAATAACTCTGGTCTGTTCACAGACCACACAGGTGCCACAAGGATAATGCCCGGCGACGGGAGGAAGATCCCAGAGTGTTCTCTGTGTGTTGTTGTTCGTAGTTAGAGGTCTTGTGTGCACAATGATGTCCTTCAGGTTTCTAGTTCTCTTGAAGGCGAATCTAGGTGTGGGAAACTCCATCTCCCCCGTGTTCAGGATGCCCCAGTGTTTCTTTATGATACCCTTGATGTGTGTGGAGTCTGGTGTATATGACGTAACACAAGTCAGGGTCTCAGTGGGGTCCCTATGTGTAGTCTGCAACAGGGTATCCCTGGGGTTATTCAGGGCTCTCTTGGAAGAATCCCTGACCAGCCGTTCTGGATAACCTCCTTGTTTTAGATTCTGTTCCAGCACCTTGGCCTCAATTTTATAATCAGTGGTGGTACTGCAGTTCCTCCTAATGCGGAGGAACTGTCCGAACGGGAGGTTATCTTTGAGGGCCCTGGGGTGGTGACTCTTGTATAGTAGTAAACTATTCCTGTCTGTGGGTTTTCTATACAGGGTGGTACTCAGTCCTGTATGCTCAAGTCTCAGGTTCAGATCCAGAAAGAGTATACTGGTCTCTGAGATGGTGTGTGTGAACCTCAAGAACTCATTTTGTGTATTGACCCCCTCGCAAAACTCTTCGCAGGTAGAGCGATCGCCTTTCCAGAAGATTAAAATGTCATCAATAAACCTCTTCCACAAGGTTAAGTTATTGATGTAGGGGTTGTTAGTGTTCATGATGACATTTTCTTCGAAGGTGGCCATGTATAGACAGGCTACACTTGGAGCGAAGGTACTCCCCATGGAAGTACCTTGCGACTGATGGAACAATTGCTTCCGATACTCGAAGTTATTCTCAGTTAACGCCAATGTGGCAACCCCCATGATGAAAGAGCTCGGGGTCGGTGAGCTCCAGTTTTCTGACCTGAACGAGCAGACCGGATTCCTCCGATTCTCACTGAATATGCAGGGTGAGAGTTGTGAGCACTCATAATGATACTGCATGTATGTATTGATAATTATATATCACAAACCAAGCTGTGAAACAATGAATCGCTGTACATCACATGAGGGTTTGGGAGTCAATCGAAAATTGTGTACATCAAGTGGGGAGTGCACAAATCGATTTTATACATAGACAGGCGCAGGGAAATTAAGCGATTTGCCCAGAATCTTGGGCCTAGTGCAGATTCAGGAGTCAAACCTGGTTCCACAGGCCACAGCTTGAGCCTCTTGGTCACACCTTCTCCCCAACAGTGTCAAATGCTGCTTGACGAGTCTTCTTGGTTTACATATAACACTTTGGGGTGCACTTGAAAGGCAGCGAATAGGTTGGCAAGGCAATTATTGTGCATACACTGAATGGTTGCTGATGAACCCTGCTTTGTCCTACCAGATTTCTGTCGCGGGGTTTAGTGGCTGCCACAAGCTGGATTATGGTTTTAGATGTGAGAGGACACTAGGATTCTGCTCATCGCTGCCCTTACTCGGAGAACAGTCCCCACCTGCACTGGAATATGATGCTTTCAGCAAACAAATTATACGCAATAATTAAACTTAACTCCAAATATACACAAAATTCATTTTAGTGTTTGAGTGGGAGGAGCATTTGAACGCCAATGGAACAATTAAAATTTAGCAGTACAATATTATAAAACCTGTAGACATGATCATGCTATTTGTGGGAAAGATAAAAATTTCATGAAAAAGCTTGAAAACATTAAAAATGAATTTTGAAATTTGCGTATATTCAGAGTCAAATTTAATTACTGCGTGTAATTTGTTTGCTAAAAGCATCAGTCAGCGCAGTTGGGGACTGTTCTCAGAGGGAAGACAGCGATCAGCAGATTGATGGAAGGTGTCTTGAGCTGGAGGACACAATCAGCCAGCATGGCTAAAATTTGAGGGGTTTGTAAATTATCAATTTGGAGAGCACATGGACTACAACATTTACTTGATTAGGACACTAGGATTATTATAATATACTCCCCACATGTACCCCTATCCATCAAAGCCCAAGTCATGTGTGGCTGAAGACTTTCGCCATATTAAACAAGCATTTGCAATGCAATAGGTCTCGCATTACTGATAGTTTGAGGTATTGGCATTGCAAATAATAATGCAACGCCAATAACTCATACTTTCAGTAATGCGAGACCAAGTGCATTGCAAATGCTTGCGTAGTGAGGCAGGAACCAGCATTGTATGTCTCAGTGCAGTACCGCAAGCTGCTCCTAGAGGTCCCTAGTGAGCAAGGCACCAGCACTGCATGTCTAGGTGAAGTACCGCAAGCTGCTTCTAGAGGTCCCTAGTGAGCAAGGCACCAGCACTGCATGTCTAGGTGCAGTACCGCAAGCTGCTCCTAGAGGTCCCTAATGAGCATCAAACTTTTGGTCACATATGCAGAAGATATGGTAAATCCACCCTACCCATAATGCATTGCATGCAAGACAGTACCACGAGTACAATCAAATAGCTATGTCCATATATACAATTAGTAGCTTTGAAATGTGACAAAAGAATTATTATATTAAATCCGGATTAGGTTGTCCTCTATGTGGAGCTGATGAAGGGAAATTTATAGAAGCTCAAATATAAATGTGAGATGTGCTAGCGATTAAAGTAACCACTGCCAACCTAATTATGACCAAGTGAGTGTCCGGTCTGAAGGCCTGTAAGAAAATAGTGCCTTGAGGTTGTAATTAAAACCTAGGGCGTACAGGGGGTGTCCTCATGGGAGGTTACAAGAAGAGACAAAGCGGTACTAAGGAGGGTCTACAAAGCCTAATGACCAATGAAAAGCCACCATTTACAAAGAACAGGGACAGGAGCCAATTATAAAAATGGGCAGAAAGTAGGCGGAGCTTTATGCCCATATCCTGAATGCAGCAAGTCTTGAAAGGGACATCGCAAGCGCTGCCTAGGCGAGACCTAAAAAAGGGCTTACTACGGTGGGGATGGGAAGGCCAACACTTAAGGGGTTAAGATTTTCTAATGCATGTATTGTGGCATTCATATAACACTTCACACCCCTGACAAGGCCGCAAAAAGAATTTAATTGCAATTGGGTAACCAGAAATGCTTTTCAATACGAATGGATGATAAGGTGTTGTTTTCCAGTGCTGCCTTTGTGGGGGCAGGGCATGATGTTTGACATGTGCTCCAACCATGTGCCAAAGAACCAGAAGCTGTGTTCAAGCTCGATGTGGTGCGGAAGTGTTAGAGTCGGCATTGACATGTGAGGCAGTACATACTGAATGTGTTTTTTTTTCTTTCATTTTTGACCGTCTGTCTCATGTCTCAAAGGTATTTTGTGTTTTAAAACAACCACGCTTTTAGTGTGCCCCAAAACACGAGTTACTTACTGTTAAGAGAAAGCTAAGGCGCAGGTTAAGCTGACGTTCTCTTTAATGCATCCACCACGACAGTACATCCAGCACCGCTCATCCCACCAGGGGTTCTGCCCCTTACCGAATCACATTCTAAGGATGGTGTACACAAGGCTCCAAGGCATTACATCACTTAAGGAGATATAACACAAGAAAAAGATAGCACTTATCAATTATACCTTTTCCTCTTGAATAGGTCTACCGGGCTATGGTTCGTACACATCTCTGTAAGGGTCTTTCATATTTACAAGTCTGCATAAACCCACTAATTATGCAGCCTGGAATGGCACAACTGTGTGTGAGGTCCGGTTTTAAAGTAGGAATCCTGGCCTGTTGTGAAAAAAGTTTGCTGATAAGAAACTCAACTCTTTTGCGTGGTTTTCAACAACTGCAACCGTAAAATGTTTCTACCAAAACCAGGAAAACGCAATCCGACGAGAAAATAGCTGGAGGAAATAAAAGCTCATCTTTTGTAAATGCTTAAAATATAATCACAGGCATCGTTATCGAATGCACTTGAATGGTGAGCCTCTGCCGTGTTCAAACAGCTCTCTTGCACTTGTCTATAAAAACACCGGGAGGCAGCACAGCTTTATGTACCTATTATAGTTATTTTTTCTACGAAACACTGAAAAGCAAAACAACTTGAGCTGAAATCTTTCGACCAAACGCATACAAATAGTTGAAATTAAAAAACAGTGCGTTCTACTTTTTAAAAAGGCAGTGCTCGTTTTCAAAAGTGTCATGTGGATTACTTTCTATATATTTGTAATTTGCATTACAATATTTTAGTACATTTATTCTTCAAAACGTAAAAACCTTCATATGTTTACCAAACATTCAAAGCACCTGTAGTCCATTGCTAAAAGTTAAGTGGATGTTTTATTTTCAAATAGGAAGGTAAACAGTATCACAATAACTATTTTACAACTTCGAGGAATTTAAAAATGTTGGGAGATGTATTAAACACATCTCTCACTTGGCCTCTAAATATGAAGGGGTGTATGCATAAAGTAGTGCATAAGGCAAGAACGGTACTACTGTAGTCCAGCTATGCAAGAGATTGAATAGAGCTACAAAAACAGGTGGCTTGTAGTAAGTATGGCGCAAGAGACTCAATTACGGCAGCCACAAAAAGTTATTACGTTTCGTAGCTTAATCGAACCATCCATAAAAAGTCCAAGTGGTTTTTTTTTCCTGCGAGGAAGAATTAAAAAGTCATGTTTTCTTTTTAGACCAGCTGAGTATGGAGCTATGTTAAAAACTGATGTGATACTGCACCAACGAGACGAACGGGAAAAAACAGAAGCGAAACACTGTTTCTTTTTACATGTCAATAAAAAGCTTTTCTTCATGTCACACAAAAAAATACTAATCGTTTCTCTGCATCAGTAAATGTGAAATTAGACAACAACTTTGCAGAAATGCTGCAAATAAGTCGACCTGTGCCATATCCCCCTTCAATAATATTTACTTCAGAAGTTTTGACTGCAACACAGCAGAAAAGGAGTGCTTGCATCGCAACAAAGGCAGCTGAATTTGTGACCTCAAAGCACCTATTTCCGTCCTCCGTTACATTCACTTGACAAGGCCTGACCCATGTTAACAAGGGCTAACTGGAAGAGAAGAGCATGGTCCATTCCAGCACAGACCAAAGCCTGCCAGCATTTCCAAAAGTCAGAAAGTCTGAAAAATCTCAGAGGGCAGATGCGATTGCATAAAGTTATTACTTGGCGAAACCCGCTTGCCGAGGACATGCAGATGAGGTCCGCTTTGCCCATCCAGGATGCACTTGTTCATACATCTTGTATGACCAAAACCTGACATGGTCAGTTCTTTTCCCACTCAGGTGCCCACCTGAAGCCGTCTGTTCCGTTCTTTCTTGTGTTTTTTCATGCTCATAGGACCGTCCATCTTTGTTTGAAGGCTGCATTTACCGTCTTAAAATATATATATATATATATATATATATATATATATATTATCTACTGGCGGTCGCCAGTAGATAGTTATAGTTACAACCTATTATCCATAGGAAATCCGCGACATTCTATTTGCAATAACGTTGGCGCCGGTTGACGAATCTTCGCGAAAGCTTCCAACTTGTTGGGGCGCTCCGGTCCGCTCCTACCCTGAAAGTCTCGGGGTGATACGTCAAGCGGGGGCCGAGAAAAAGGGGGTCCCAAAACGCGTTTTCCCCATTCATTTTTCCATAGGAACCTTTAGTCGCAGCTACAGCCCGAACTGCTGAACGGAATTACCCCAAATTTGGCAAAGAGGTAGCCCTTGGTTCAGACTGGTGCCTTTTGCTAAAATGGTGTAAATCCGTTCAGTAGTTCCTGAGAAATTCACAATTAAAATCACATATATATCTATGGGCGCGTCGGATCCGCGTACCCTCCCGATCACGAGCTGCATGCTAATTGGCTGTCAACACTCCAAATCAAGAAGTGTTGGCAGCCATTTTATCCCTCGGTAGAACCGAGGGACAGAAACAAGTGCGCAAAGCTCAAAAGGGGGCAGGGTAGAAACACCCTGACCCCTAGGTCTGCTCAGGGGGTCCCACAAGGACCCCTGGGCAAAAAGCATTTTTTTTTTTTTTTTTTTTTTAAATCGGCAGGATGCGCTCAGGGTGCGCGAATCCTGCCGAGGAAGCAATCAGCAGCGGTCTCCGCGCTCGATGTTAGTGGCCCCGGGTGGCCCAAGTCCCGGGGGCATGGTGGGGGGATAATTTAATGTGTGGGGGCCTCAAAGGGCCCCCAAGCCCCGGGACCGCCACCCCGGGGCTTTTTAAAATGGTGCGGGAGGGCTCTGAGGCCTCCCGCAGCCCCGGGACCACCACCTCCCGGGGCTTTTTTAAATTAAAAATAAAACCAGTTTCAAGGGGCTCCAGCCCCCACACGCCCGGGGACCGCCACCTCCCGGGGCACTAAACTATTTTAATATGGGGGTCCGTTACGGACCCCAGAGCCCCGGGACCACCACCTCCCCGGGGCTGTGTACTGAATGGGAGGGGGCCGCGCGCCCCCCTCCTGGAGCCCTTGATGGCCCTGGGGACCACCACCCCCAGGGCCGGCTCCTGCAGTGTCCCGGGGTGCCTACCCCGGGACACTGTAGTTTGCTATGGCAGGACGGGAGCCTTGCGGCTCCCGTCCTGCCATAGCAAACTGCTTTGGATATTGGAAGAGAGAGCAGGAAACCTGCTCTCTCTTCCAATATCCAAAGCGATTGCTTTCCACATGGGGAGCAGCATGTCAGCTGCTCCCCATGTGGAACTAGCAATGCCGGCTCCCAAGGGACGTGGGGAGCCGGCGGGACTGTGGGGGATTGGGGACCCCCCACAGTCCCCAACGGAGAGGGCCAGCCCCGGGGATGGGGTCCCGGGGCAAGTAGTGGCCCGGGAGGGGGCCACGCGGCCCCCTCCCCAAAAAAGGAAAAAAATAATTTTAAAAAATGGAAAGGCCGCACCGGGGGATGGGGTCCCCGGGGCCTTAAAATGGCCAGAGGAGGGGGCCACGCTGCCCCCTCAAAATAATAAATATAGAGGCCATGCCCCGGGGATGGGGTCCCCGGGGCCAATACAGGCCCAGGGAAGGGAGGCCACGCGGCCCCCTTCCCGTTTTTTTTTTTGTAATTTAAAAAAAGGGTAAGGCCCTGTGGGATGGGGTCCCAAGGGCCCAAAAAGAGAAAAAGGAAGGGGGGCCACACAGCCCCCCTTCAGGAGACAAAAAAAAACGATCGGGCCCGCAGGCCCTGCCCCCTTCACCACTCTGCAAACGCGCCCCCTGGCGCGTTTGCAGAGAGGAACAATTCCCCTTGAATACTGGGGGTCCCTGGGGCCAACTAGCCCACCAGGAACCTCCAATATGCGCCAGGGGCTGCGTTGCAGAGACGTGTAGAGAGGCCACACCCCTTTTTACACCTCTCTGCAACGCAGCTCTGTGGCGCTTTTGGAGGTATATGGTGGGCTAGTTGGACTCCGGGGACCCTCAGGATTCAAGGGGACTTAATCCCCAACTTAAAACGCGCCACGGGGCGCGTTTGCACAGTGGTGAAGGGAGGGGCGGGGCTTCAGGTGACATGTGTGCAAACCAGCCCCGTGGCGCGTTTTAAGATGGGGAATTAAATCCCCTTCAATCCTGAGGGTCCCTGGGGGCCAACTAGCCCAACAGGTACATCCAGAAAGCGCCACAGAGCTGCGTTGCAGAGAGGTGTAAAAAGGGGTGTGGCCTCTCTACACGTCTCTGCAACGCAGCCCCCTGGCGCATATTGGAGGTTCCTGGTGGGCTAGTTGGCCCCTAGGGACCCTCAGGATTCAAGGGGACTTAATCCCCCAACTTAAAACGGGGCGCGTTTGCACAGATGTAACCTCAGGCCCCGCCCCCTCCCTTCACCATTGTGCAAATATTCCTCTAAAATCAGCCGAAATACGAATTCCGATTTACTCACCTGTTATCAGGAGAGACCTCAGTGCTGTATCTTTCAGCCCAGTACTGGTCCTGAAAAGTAATTCTAACCATACTTACCAGTAACTTGAATTTCCTTCCATAGGCTAACATTGACTGGTTTCACTTGGAAATTCTTCTAAGTGTGGAGTTTTGGAACTTTAAAATATTCCTCTAAAATCAGCCGAAATACGAATTCCGATTTACTCACCTGTTATCAGGAGAGACCTCAGTGCTGCATCTTTCAGCCCAGTACTGGTCCTGAAAAGTAATTTTAGCCGTACTTACCGGTAACTTGAATTTCCTTCATAGGCTAACATTGACTGGTTTCACTTGGAAATTCTTCTAAGTGTGGAGTTTTGGAACTTTAAAATATTCCTCTAAAATCAGCCGAAATACGAATTCCGATTTACTCACCTGTTATAAGGAGAGACCTCAGTGCTGTATCTTTCAGCCCAGTACTGGTCCTGAAAAGTAATTTTAACCGTACTTACCAGTAACTTGAATTTCCTTCCATAGGCTAACATTGACTGGTTTCACTTGGAAATTCTTCTAAGTGTGGAGTTTTGGAACTTTAAAATATTCCTCTAAAATCAGCCGAAATACGAATTCCGATTTACTCACCTGTTATCAGGAGAGACCTCAGTGCTGCATCGTTCAGCCCAGTACTGATCCTCAAAAGTAATTTTAACCGTACTTACCGGTAACTTGAATTTCCTTCATAGGCTGGTTTTCAGCAAAAAAGTTTCAAAGTGTTGATTTTCACAAACTACAAATATTCCTTAAAAATCGCCTGTATGACTTAAACGCATTTTTTCAACTGTTTACAGGAGATGCACCAGTGCTGGATCCAGGATCCAACACTGAGTAAGAAAAAGTAACGATAACAGTTTTTACCTGCTAAGTGAATTTCCTTCCATAGGATAACATTGGTGATTCTATGAGAAAAAGTTTCTAAGTGTCAACTTTTAAAATACAATAATATTCCTTAAAAATCACGACTGTAACCAAAACGCTTTTACTCAACTGTTTACAGGAGATGTACCAGGACTGAATCTAGGATCCAGTCCTGTGGTTACAAAAGTAATCCATAAAGTAACTAATTGCATTTAACTAGAAATTCACATTGAGCTGAATGTTGCATTGTGTTTGAAAATGTGTTGCCCATTGCAACAACTGTAACTACTGTACTTAAAAGTCTATTGCCTATCTGAAAAGTATTGAAACTAAAGTAATTCATTCTGAGAAAGTATTTTTTGTAATGTAATGTATAATGTAATTACAATGTAATTTAAAAAATAAAATATGTAAAAAAAATTGTTTCTAAAAATGTAGTAAATCAGTATGAAAAAAATTAATATAACAATTAATACATTTAAAAATTGTCATTTACAAAACCTTTGAAATTCACTGAAAAAAACGTAGGTTTCAGGCACGTTATAGTTAGAAATTAGCATTTAAAAAACCTTTGAAATTCACTGAAAAAACCATAGGTTTCAGACACGTTATAGTTACAAATTAGCATTTAAAAAACCTTTGAAATTCACTGAAAAAACCATAGGTTTCAGACACGTTATAGTTACAAATTAGCATTTAAAAAACCTTTGAAATTCACTGAAAAAAACCATAGGTTTTAGGGACAGTTTTAGTTACTTGGACATTGCACTCGTACAAAACCCGTGAAATTCCCCCGTTATAGTTAGTTCAGCTAACTATAACTCGCGCCCCGTAATGCACTGCTGATGACGTCACATATTACATCACTCATGACATGGTCAGTGAC
Organism: Calotriton arnoldi; assembly: GCA_963921515.1. NCBI lineage: Eukaryota > Metazoa > Chordata > Amphibia > Caudata > Salamandridae > Calotriton > Calotriton arnoldi. The sequence continues at coordinate 486,831 of CAWUFW010006872.1, forward strand.
ATCACTGATGACATCACTGATGACATCTCAAATGACATCACTGATGACATCATCCACGTGATAATCTGATGCACCTCCTCACACCCTAATATAACCTTTGATACACCCACTCTAAATTACAGACTGCCATTCGCAAAACCATAGACACTCTAACACCAATAACTACATACCCACTCACTGATTCTTAGGTCTACACACACACATCCACTCACTCACCCGTACAGTCACTCATACTTACGGTCACTCAGTACAGGACTATCATATGCACTCTTACTCCTATATAGACACTCAAACAACGCCACTCATCCATAGAGATACTCACACACCTAGTCAGTCATGCAAATAATTAAACACACTGCCATTTACTCACCTATACAGTTATACACACACCAGCTCACTTACTCATACAAATAGTAGCACATTGTTACGCTCTTATACAATCACAGATACAAGCACACACTCATCCATACAGCCACTATCACAATCACTCACTCTTGCTTATAGCTATTTATATACTCCAACACACATATATACTGCCTTTCACATATGTAGTTACTCACACATGTACCACTGGGACATACATTCACTCACTAACACACTCTTACACACACTTACCCACCCATACAGTCTATCACAGATGCACTCTTGAAACCATCCACCCAGTGAATCACCCACTCACACATCTATGCACAGAGTTGCACACACCCCTCCCACACAAACACTCAGGCACCCATACAGATACTCAGACAAGCATTCAATAACTCATATAGACACTCATTTAGCTATTCACAAACACATGCAGCCACTTACACAGCAACAGACAGACGGATACAGACATTCACCCAGTTTAGTCACTAACCCATGCATTCAGTAAGATACGTTAAATCACTCACTTATAGAGTCAGTCACGCACCTACTAAATCATCCATACAGACACTTACACACCCACTCATTCTTCAATACGTCTTTTCCTATATATATTAAAAAGATTTAAACTTTACAGAAACACACAGTCACTGGATGATGTCATCAGTGATGTCATTTGAGATGTCATCAGTGATGTCATCAGTGATGTCACTGACCATGTCATGAGTGATGTAATATGTGACGTCATCAGCAGTGCATTGCGGGGCGCGAGTTATAGTTAGCTGAACTAACTATAACGGGGGAATTTCACGGGTTTTGTACGAGTGCAATGTCCAAGTAACTAAAACTGTCCCTAAAACCTATGGTTTTTTCAGTGTATATATATATATATATATATATATATATATATATATATCTTCTGTCTTTATGTCCTGCTATGTAATGCATTTTTCTTTCCTTTGTGCATGTAAAGCGCTCAGATACCCACGGGTCAAGCTAGCGCTATATAAAACTTATAAAAAAATAAAAACGCACCCTAGAACCTTCACTCCCCTCTCTACCCTTCCCCTCTCTACCCCCCCCCCTCCTGCCAACAAACCTCCCAATCGCCAGTAGATGCATGTATTTATTTGTTTTTATTTCAGGGTATTAGTACAGACCTAGAACATGTCGCTTTGTAGCTACTTCGGAGCACTAGCTGGTGTTCTGTCAACAATCAGTTCTGCCCAGGAATTCTAGGTGACTGGGGAATTCCTTACAGTTTTTTTGGCAACAGTATGGAAAATATTGGATCGTGCAAGGGGCGTGTTTGCTGGAGGGGGCGTCCCCTGTGATAGTGGTTTGTCTCGGAGCCTCTCTGAACCTAGCAGATTTAGTTTGTCTTGTGAATGACGAGATTTTAGTTAAATTTGAACTTTAGGTAAAAAAAAAACCTTGTACTATTTGGAGAGTTACAAATTACTAATCACTGTTAGGATGTTAAGATTTAATACCGCTATTTTCTGACCATGGCTTAAGCTCAGTGTGTTTGGACAGGGTAGCGCGGTAGTTAACCTTAAATCTGTCTGGTGTTATAGCGCCATCTAGTGTGGATTGAGGTCAAAGTCGTCTAACGCTTGGGTCTCTGCTCTGAGGCCTCTCTGTTTTCCTAAATGCGAAACATTTTCGGCGGCATAAGACCGTTGTTCAAAACGTCCAGACTATAAAACATATCGGAAAGTAAGTTTGAAGGCGTGCATGTCACAGTCACTGGTTGAAATGTGTTCAGAACAATCATGCAGGTTATTCAGAGTATGTAAGGGTTTATCGACAAAAGAAAAACAAGCGCGCCGCGCCTGGACAGGAGATGTGCACGCGTATGGTGCGAGCAGGAGTTGTGATAACGCTGCGAGCCGTACGCGTGCACATCTATCTCCTGTCTGTTAAGCTTCGGCACAGACAGTTGATGTGCACGCGTACGGCTTGCGGCGTTATTACAACTCCTGCTCGCACCATACGCGTGCACATCTCCTGTCCAGGCCGTGCCGTACGCGTGCACATGTCCTGTCCCCCTTCCAAACTCAAGTCGACAACAATAGATCTCGCTAGCGACAGCGCTTCGCGCTGCGTCGCTAGGCGAGACCTAAAAATAGCAACTTTTACCCCACTGTGTAGGGTGTATCCAGGAGTCATCCCCACCCACCAGCTCATACCAGGCATAAATGTGGCACCTCCAAGCACCCACTTCAGAATCCTTCTGGACCTGAGGGAGAAATGAAGAGGACTGGACATGCCGTTTGTGATCTGAGAGGACTGGACCAAGGACAAAAAAAGTGGACTCCTTTCCTCTTAAGGCTGACCCCCCTCTTGAACTACAGAGACACAAGCTACAAGAGGCATTTTCCTCCAACTGCTGAGCCGACCAGTGACAACTGAACCTGAAATAGACTCTGCCTGACAACCAGTGAGTCTCTAAGCACCTCCCCTGAGGTCCTGGGTGGCTTTAGAAGTGTATTCCTGTGGTGAATTGGGGTATAAAGAACTAAAGTTACACTGTATCATTTTTGACCAGGACAAACCTGGTTGGTGTACCTGAGACACGCTCCATCGCGGTCAGCGTTAAATTGGGCCTAGTTCCCGGTCTACCGCAAACATTGACTATCATTGGAACGTTATGCTTCTTGGCACTATTCCTACTTGAAACTTTTAAAAATCATGCCTCCGGTTCCCCTTATTGGAGTTTTGAAATTTTTGTGTCATTTTATTACATTTTTCTAATTCGGTTTGGGATTTTTATTGTTTTTCATTTCAACTTAATTACTGTTTTGGAACTCCATAAGTACTTTACTCATTGCCCTAAGATAAGTCTGTCTGCTCTGTGCCATAGCTACTACGGGGTTGAGCTCAGGTTAGTGACTTTAAGGGTTCACCGTGAATGGGTTATGGTTATTCATTACGGTGAGTGGTCACTCACTTCAAATAATAATCTAATTTCTTACACTGATCATTTCACCCCATGCAGACTGTCAATGTAGTCAATTTGATCTCTACAACCAGCCCCATACAACAGTAAAAAAATCAATTACAAGATCTCGATCTCCTGACATTAGTAACTCATTCCAAAATAAGGTCGCATGACCACTACTCAACAGGTCAATCAGGAGCAAAACAAGTTTAGTTACAGACCCTCTTTGATCACAATATCTGTTACCCTATTTCACAAATCTTATGGGAATGCCACTACTCTTGCTCATCTTTAAAACGAGTCTCCAGAGCTTGGCAGTTTACACAAATTTGATCTCTACTACCCAAGCAGAAAACAATCCCACCAACAAATGCAACATGTGAAAAATCAACAACATGATGTTTACCACCAGCCTGCAATAAACAGGACAAGACTGAGTGATACATTGCCTCAGAAAGTGCCAGCCACGAGGAATTCAACTGCCAAGTAACAATAACATGGAGACCATGTGAAATATGAATGAGACCCTCTTCAAAGACACTGCATTCAGCATGAAATAGTTGTTCCATGCACAAGGTTAAGCCTATTCTGGCTTCAAAGTCCTTGGGAGCAGCCACTGGCCTGCACGGAAGATATCACAAAGCAATCTACAACCAGGTCAGAGGTATGCCCCAAAACAAAAGGCTGAGCTGAAACTGCCCAAAGACAGCTTACCCTGCTGAGGTTGTGTCAGTTGCGTAGAGTCAAATCAATATTCTGTCAGCTAATTTTTACTATCATCATTCTGCTGAGCCGAGTGTTCTCTGTAAATAGGAGACACCACATTAGGGTTATTTGTCTCACTCTGCTGAAGTACGTATCCCTAGCAGCAGTTGGTGCCTTCTCCTTCCCATCATTTGTAGAAATGCCTGGGTTTACATGCTTTGCACTGGCTTATGAGAGTGCATTTTGGAAGCTGGTGCACATTTTTACTGGTTCTGGCGTTGTGTGTGTCAGCCTTAGAATTGAATAAGAAGTGATCCCCAATAACCAGTTCCTTGTGGTGTTTACTTTGTACTGGAAATACAGACTAGTTAAAGGAAGGAGAATTGCTCCACCCTCTGAAGGAAAAATGTTGGAAAAGCATGCTGACTGGGATAAATCCGCAATTTTATATCTAGTGACCTTACTAATTTTAAAATACGCAGTATACACAAAGAAGAAAACATACAACTAACCCCAAAATACAGATTCAAACAAAAAAACAAACATTAATGCAACCTCGGTTTAGGAAAGCAAATCCCATTAAATGTTGGAGGAAATATGGGACTACAATCAAAATGTTCAAGGTCTCCAAAAGATTGGGAAAACAAGATGAAGTGACAGAGTTTCTGAAGACAATTTAATGAAGATTGCTAAGACACATCAATATGAATCCAAGCATATTAACAAGCATTGGCATAGCCAATAGGTCTCGCCTTTGGGACCTTATAAGTGTTTAGTTATCCAGCACAATATCCTTAGTGCAACAACATCAACTGTTGCATGGCTAAACACTTATAAGGTCCCAAAGGCGAGACCTATTGGCTATGCCAATGCTTGTTTACAGCTTGTTGGGGTCTTACTGCAAACTATTAGCCAGTCGCCCCTGGTGAAACAATTGAAGATTTTTTTCAAACTTACCCAGAAAGAAATCAAACAGTACAAGAAGAAGCCTAAAAATGGGTTCCGACAATTTAGCAAAGCCGTATCAAGCCACGCTTCTTTAGCCTCAATATGCCCACATCTGCAAAACTCGCACCCGATAGGTGGATAGGTTTATATGTAAAAGATTCCTTTTACTGGTTTATTGACCTCGGAGAAAGAAGTGGAGGCTCGGCATTGAACTTAAAATGCAGCTTGCAGTCCAACTGAGCTGGGTGATATAGTAACTCATCCGTTACGCTAAGATAACCCTGCTGTGAAGTTTCAGGAAAAGGCATAAACCCCTTCCACACCTCCAGATGAGGGCGTCACCTTACCTTCGTTCTTGTCGCATCTGGGGATTTCCTGGTTTTCCACCTCGAAATGACAGAAAGGGTACTTTGAAAATTTTGGGTGCTCTAAGACCAGATGTTAGCATGAGGAGAGTGTGCAGTGAATGGTTAGTTGAGTTCTAGCGTGTAAGTTGGTGAACACTAGTTTTTCTAGGCACTTTGAAAAGTTTCGGCACTGTAAGATCAGATGTTAGCATGAGCAGAGGGTGCAGTGAATGGTTAGTTGAGATCTAGGGAGCAAGTTGGTGAACGCTAGCTTTTCTAGGCACTATGAAACGTTCGGCCGCTGTAAGGCCGGACGTTAGCGTGAGCAGAGGGTGCAGTGAATGGCTTTTCTAGGCACTTTGAAAAGTTTCGGCGCTGTAAGATCAGACGTGAGCAGAGGGTGCAGTGGTTAGTTAAATTCAAGGGTGTAAGATTAAACGCTAGCTGTTCTAGGCACCTTGAAAAGAAGAAGCTTTGCAAGCCTGGACGTTAGCGTGAGCAGACTGTGGTCACCACATGGTGTCACCACAGTGGAATGGAATCATTTTGAGTTGATGTCAAAGGGGAACCAAGAGAGACCTTTGAAGCCACAACAGGCCAAGGGAAAAATAACTTTTATAAATGGGGACAAGAGAGAGTCGGAGAGGCAGAAGAATGATTTGTTTGAGTATAGGAGTGTTCATGAAGTGGGGGTGGGGGGGAAGGGTGGTGTTGGACCTGGAATGGCTTTGAGTGCATGAACAAATGAAGGTGGGAGTGGAAGTAAAAACGTGGAGGTCTGGAGAAGAAGATGGCGGGAGGTTGTTGGAAGTTAAGATGCGGAGCACAGATGAGGTCAGAGGTCGTGCAGTCTTCATTAGACACACACATGCCCCACCCAGATGTACGGATTCATATTTCATACTTTGTGTGAACAGAAAAGCTCTGCCGTGGCCACAAGCAACACGTTTCGCTTTAAATAAACACCGTGAACAGCCAGTATCGGTAAGGCCAATAGGTTGCGCCTATTAGAGCTATTATCCTTGCCAATGCTTTTTGCTGATGCTAAGCAAAATCTGAAAAAAGAACACAGGAAAGAAAAAAAGGCGGAATGACATGAAAGTATGCATGAGCACGTCTTCATCATGAAGCTGCTACCGGCCATGCAATTCCATAGTCACATACATGTGGATAACTATGCACGCACATGCATCACCATAATGAGCGTGAGAGAGAGGGGGAGCAGGAGGTGAGTCCGGGAGGCGTGCGTGCGCAATCTGCTCTTTTTGGAAGCACTGCACTCGTGCTTGTGGCGCGCCCTTGCTCGCTCCCGCAAGCTGGATGCTGCCACAAGCACGAGTGTGTGCTTCCAAAAAGAGCAGAGCGACGGCTAAAGGTCCTCCTAGCGCATGCGCGCTGCGTAGGCGAGACCTAAAAACACAGAGACAAGGTAGGGAGATGGGCAATGAGACAGGAAGAAAGGCAGAGTGACAGGAAAACAAGTCACTCCGAGTTATGGAAAGGCAGACAGAGTAGAAGATTGAAGATGTATATAAGGAGGGGACTTCACAGATTCAAGGGGATTGCCTGCCCTTCTCCCTGTCGCTCCATTTGCCAGAGATGGATTGAGGGGCAGAGCATGCCACAAAGAGGGACAGAAAAGCAAAGGGGCAGAAGAAAAGCATGGAAAGCTGCAGGCAGACAGCCGAAAGGGTAGACGAGAAGACTGACTCAGGTGGTGATTGACACACATGGAGAGGGGCAGATGAAGTGGAAGAACAGTAGACCGTGAGACATGAAGCACAATTGACAACGGCCTGCAGCACAGATGTGTAACAGGAAAATACATGAATTTTAGTGAGGCAGACAGAAAGAAGGACTAGAGGAGATAGGAAAAAAAGTAGACAAATAGGAAGGGAGACTGGAAAACAAAAACCGGGACACATAAGGAACATGGTTGACATTCAAAAAGGGGCAGATACTGAGGGGGCATGCAGACACGGGGAGAGTGCGTGGGGGGGGGGGGGGAGGCAGAGATGGGACCAAGAGCAAGGCGCAGCGGGAAGGCACAGGCAGAGTAGTAGACAGCAATAGAATTACAAAGGAGTCGTGAGCAGAGAAACGGCAAAATGCAGGGAACGACATGAGGTGGACGAAGTGCCAACGGTTATATTAGAGAGGGAGCACTCGCCCTTAGCTTGAGGCAGAAGGAGGTTTATGTATGTCAGCCACAAAGAAAACAAGCATTGGCCGCGCGGCCGCGAAACTGACACGGCCGCGCGGCCGTGAAAGTAATCGTGAGTAAGCGGGTTTTGGAAGTGTAAACAGTGGCTTTTGCTGGCGACCAGCTTGCGTTCACGCGAGCGTCCAGATGGCGAGGGAAGCCATATGGCGCCTGATCGCGCGTGCACGCTCGCGTGAACGCAAGCTGGTCGCCAGCAAAAGCCACTGTTTGCACTTCCAAAACCCGCTTACTAAAACTCTCGCCAGACCAGCGAATGCGCTGGCTCAGGCGAGACCTAAAAAACGCGAACTAGAGATTGTCTAAAATCAACAACAAAATCCTAAAACTGATCATTTCGCGGGAGGTATGCTCTACTCTAATACACATTTATGATCCCTTTAAATCTAGACCCTTGCTCTACTCCAATACACATTTATGTACGCTTTAAATCTTTGAGAAATTAAACTGAACTGCAGACACGAAGGAAGTCGAAAGCTCACATGGATCTAATTTTTCCCAGTAAAACGTCTGTAACATTTACCCAAAGTTTCGAGCTAAAGCATTTCTCAGAGAAATAAGGAATTACAGTCGAAATGCGAGCAAGGAAAGACACTGAAAAGAATTACAATTTTTTTCCAAAAACGTATTGAAAGGAAAGTGGTACCCTGCCAACTACAACTACCCACCACTTTTTAGCACAACTGGAAAAGGGAGCATTTTAACTTCAATGGGTCCTTTTCATGTTTGCCGCTCTCACCTCTACAGATGAAATGTGGTCTAATAGACACATTTCATATTTAAGGACCAGAATAGGATGCAATTTCTGACCTTTTCAAATGAGCACATTTTGCAATCCTAGGAAAAAAATCACTGAACCGCCCCCATAATTCAGTTGCCTAATCTATTGGAAACCACCTATAGATTTTGTTTGCAGTGCACAGCACATAGAGATACATGAAGTGGCTTTTCATTGGGCATGCTGTGAAATTTCCTCTGGAAAAAAAAGGACTACTCCAATGTGATCCTTCAATAATAGCAAATGGGTAACATCTGAAAAGGGCCTTAAAAAAAGAGGAGGTACAATTTCGTAGTGGTTAAGGTACAGCAAGATGAAACAAGCACTAACAAAGCCAATAAGTTTAACCTTGGTATTCTAGTATTTCATTATCTGTTGCAAGCATATGACACGAAAAGAAAACTTAAAGTGTCAGCCTTAGTACGGTAACATGAAAAATAATGTAAAGAATAAAAGTATATTATTGCCGCCTGTTATACTGAAACTGTCTTTACAAATGAATATCCACAGTGCGCCATACACATATGAGGCCTCAACATTTGGCCTATGGGGGCACCACAGGAAAGGGAACATCACAGGTTACACAATGCAACAAACACACACGTTAAGATGCCCACATTAAATTGTATCACGTGGAAAGTGCGAGGTCTCAATAACCATAGAAAATCTATGGGCAGCAGGTTAGAATTGTCAACACATACGGGCCCAATACAGATAGCCCAGAATTTTTTAATCAGTTATGGCATAAGATTCAAACAGCGGGGGCGGCTGCACTGCTGTGGGGGGGGGGGGGGGATTTTAATCTTGTACTATCGCTACAGGACGACAGAGTGGGCATCTCCCGAACACACCACCCACAAGCGGCAGCAGCATTACACAGCATAATTGAAGACCATTACCTCTTAGATACATGGCGGGTGTTACATCCAGAGGCCCGGGAAGGAACATGCATAACCCAGCAACACAATGCTTGGTCTAGGCTGGACTTCTGGCTAACATCTAGAGATATACACTCCTGGACCTCCGACATATCGCATCACTCACGTACGCTCTCAGATCATGAGCCAGTCGCGATTCGACTACTCATTCCGAAGCAGTGCATACACCCATTCACATGGTGTCTTCCCCACAACGCACTACTAGACTTGGTATTCAGAGAAGAGGTGCGGGTTAAGATCACAGAATATTTTGAATTTAATACGGGCACAGTCGACTCTATGGGCACCATATGGGAGGCATTTAAGGTGGTCATACGCGGGACCTGCATAGCCTTAGTCAAGGGTACTCAAAGACATTAGGAATAGCCAGCAACGACTGGAAGACGAGATTCGAGAGTTAGAGCACCAATACTTTCAGGTCCCTGCCCCCGGAATATTAGCGCAGATACGAGTCAAATTGACTGCATTCCAAGAAGAGGAAGAGAGAGACAAGATTTCAACATAAATACGCGCAAGCGAGACGCTACTGGGAAGGCGACAGACCAGGGAAAACACTAGCGAATCTCCTGAGAACCCCCAGAAGCGCCACTCACATTATAGAACTTCACAACCCTGAGAACCTCCCCTCCAGAACGCCGACGGAAGTTCTGGCCACCATGAAGAACTTTTATTCACAACTCTACACCACACAAACCGATCCAGCAGACTCTGTAATACTAGAATACTTAGACACTCTAGAACTATTATAGCTAGGGAGAGCGCACCGTGAGTACCTCGACGAACCATTTACAACTGAAGAGGTGAGACAAGTTATCCAGAGCTTACCGGCGGACAACACGCCGGGCGCTGATGGCCTCACAGCCAAATTTTACAAGGAATATGCAGAGATCCTGGCGCCACGTCTTGTGGCGGTGTATCAGGAGGCCTTGCTAGACGGGATTCTGCCCCAAACCATGAGGGAAGCTGTAATAATCACATTATAAAAACCGGGTAAAGATCCCATAAACTGCGATTCCTACCGGCCACTCTCCTTAATTAACCTTGATGCTAAAATCTTTGCCAAACTACTGGCCAACAGACTGCAACCATTGCTACCAATGATAGTAAGACCTGACCAATCCGGATTTGTGCCGGGTCGCTCTACCTCACACAATCTCCGTACTCTATTTGCACTGCTGCACTACCTAGCCCCCCACGTTCCCGCAGTAGCTGCACTGTTGGATGCTACAAAAGCATTTGATTCTTTAGAATGGAAATTTCTCTTTACACTGCTAACCAGACCGGGTCTTAGCCCCCTCTTCATTCAGCAAATAAAGTTATTGTACACCTTACCCACGGCCAGGATTAAAGTGAATGGGCTAATCTCAGAGCCAATAAACATAATGCGTGGCACACGTCAGGGATGCCCGTTATTGCCTTTACTATTTGCCATAGCAACGGAGCCCTTAGCAGCTAAGCTCAGACATCACGCCAACCGCGGAATCGGCTTTACTACTAGGGGCCTGATCGTGTCCATGTATGCGAACGACATCACCCTTTACCGAACAGATCCGGCTGTTAATTTCGCACCTGTCACCAGGGAATTGGTGAGGTACGGAGGCCTCTCAGGCATTCAAATTAATTGGGCAAAATCCACCATACTCCCACTAACCACAGGGACATCCGTTTTTCATACCGAATACCCAATCTCCTGGGCCGCAGGCCCAACCCGCTACTTGGGGGTATGGATAGGTGGCAATCTTCAGGAATTATGGTCTGCTAACTATGGCAGGACGATAGATTGGATTGAGGACAAGATAAAACAATGGAAAAACCTGCCGCTATCTCTGGCGGGCCGCATCGCCATTACCAAAATGATCATCCTCCCCAAATTGCTGTATTTATTCGCCAACATAGCAATGCCGCTGCCAGCACACTTCTTTAGGCGTCTACGGTCAAACATGATTGAACTAGTATGAGCGGGTAAACAGCCACGGATAGCCTGGGAGGTACTTACACTGCCTTTAGCTCAGGAGGGACTGGGAGCCCCTGATTTGGCGCTATATGCATATAGCGCACAGACCCAATTTTTACTATTTTGGCAGTACCCAATTCCATTCCAACCGCACGTTGCCATTGAAATAGATACGGTAGCGCCCCTCCCCTTGAATACTGCACTATACCAGAAGTACAAACACCCACGCGATGAGATTGACAACACAGAAACATTGCGTTGGGCCTGGCACGGCTTGCGCAACCATGCCAAACTCCCCAGGTTATGTACACCAGCTATGCCGTTAGCTGATAACCCACTAATTTCCCCGCTGCAGGACAGGAGTGCCCAGCTCAGAGCGAAACAAAAAAAGCTGATAACAGGAAATTACCTATACCCCGGTGGGACATTCTTAACACTCCAGCAAATGTGCCACACACCACAACCATCGGCATTGGATACACTGTTGTATTATCAAATACGTGCAGCATGCCGTGCAAAATTTACCACATTTCCCGAGGTCCCATCCCCACTGCCTGCGTTAGAACATATATTAACGGTAAACTCGGCTCGTAAATTGGTGACACGCATATATACTATCACTCAGAGAGAATCCCCAATTATTGTCCCAAACTCTCGCACGGAATGGGCGGCGGACCTTGGTGAGGGAATTACTGACTAGCAGTGGAAGTTTTGTTGCGGACAGCTAGAACAGCTACCCCCAAATTATAGATTAAGATTAATACACTTTAAATACATACACCGATTGTATCGCACCCCCACACAATTACATCGAATGGGACTGAGGCTGGATGCATCTTGCTGGCGCTGTAGAAGCCCAGAGGCGTCTTTCATACATCTAGCATGGGAGTGCAGCATCATGGCGCTTTTTGGACTAAAACACTCAACCACATTGAATCCATCACTGGGCAGACACTACTTAGGGTCCCATTTGTGACGCTGTTGGGCTATGTTCACGAAGCACCGCCATCAACGAGAAGGCTCACAGCGATACTATTACTGCTGGCCAAAAGGCAAGTGGCATTCCATTGGGGAGCGACGACCCTCCCGTCAACTAAGGCCTGGATAAGGGACATAACATACAGCAGGGACCAGTTGACCTATTATTGGGAGCTCCTACCAGCCAGATCCCGCCCCAAAGACATATGGGCTCCATTCACCAGCTGGCTTCAGAACATAGACAGGGACGAGATATAGGAAATCTGGGTCCCGCACACAATACAAACGCCCCCCAAACCGAAGGATATTGTGTGAATTTAACGCTGTATTGTTGATACAATGGAATAAGTGATGTGTACAATTCAACTATGAATGTCCTCCCCACGGGACAATACTGAATAGAGCTGTCAAAATGTGGGGGGGGGGAATGCATTGTGATGATGATATTTTGCAATTAGCTGCATTGTTTACTCAGGTTATCAATGTTTCATGTTTAACGATGTAAAATCTCAATAAAAAAAAAAATTTAAAAAGTATTGGCAGGTTTAATGTATTGGCCCACCAGCTCTGGAATTGAAGTGGAATTCAGTCAGTCAGTCAAAACCACTTTATTCAGTTAATAAAAACCATAAAAGTACAACACATATGACAAATTACGCTACACAATAAAAACATCTAAAATACAAATCATCAATAAATATGGGCACCCTAAAAAAGTGAGATAAGAGGTTACAAAGCCAGATTCCATTAACACACATAAAAACCCAAGCTGCCATTAGTACATATATGGTAACAGATCATAACGGGTACTTTTAAAACACTTGTCATAGGATACCATTTTCTCCTAAGTCTAACAGCTGCGACTAGGAAACTCGCAATGTTAAATATCTCCCATGGGTTTTTCAGCATCTGAAGATAGAGTAAGGCGGGTCTGACCTGTATAACACCTTTTTGTAGGAAACTGGCTCTATATATACTACACCAAAATGAGGTATAGTGTGTATAGAGTCCAGGTGACCCCAGAGGTAGGCAGAGGTTAAAGTTAGATAGAACCTTACTCTCTATTTGTGGTAGAGAGGTCGAGCAGTAAGGCAGTATCAGAGGACAGTGTTAAGCATTTTATGTACACATTCAGTCAGCAAATGAATTCACACACTCAAGGACTGACCTCTAGACCAATTGTTTTTGTATACAAATTTACTGTTGTTTTATTTTTTAGAACCAAGCAAGCCTGGCACAGGTAAGCATTAAATACTTTACAGTAATAAGTTGCTGATTGTAGAACAGTTTGAAAATGCAATAGGAATTGTACTTTGTTTGATTTACAAGGGATGCAGTAGGTTGCAATACTTAGCAAATACAGTACATTGAAATGAATAGGCTTTTTCAGTAAATTGCAGTTAAGTTACTTTTCACGTTACTTTTCTTACTGGATACCTATATTCAGCACTGGGACATTTCCTGCAAACAGGTAAGTAAACACGTTTTGGTTATTTGTAGGATTTTTAAAGAATATTTTTAGATTTCAAAACTCCACACATAGAAACTTTTTGGAGAAAAAGTGTCAATGTTATCGTATGGAGGAAAAATAGGTTATCGGTTCACAGGTAAGTTATCGACTGTGGGAGTTAAGGTTCTGGGGTTAGACTAAGGGGTCCCCCAGGTTCAGTGATGCACTCTTGTTGCACCCTCAGCGGCACTAGGGCGGCCGGGTGCAGAGTGTTGAGGCCCAATGTTATCCTATGGAGGATAGGGGGTCTCCGGTTGGTGGCTGCTGGCAAGCAGGCCATTGGGTTGTGGGAGCAAAGCTCCTAGACTTTAGCTCAGGGCAAATGGGGAAACAGCTTAGCACAAAAGGTGCACCCTCAGCGGCACTAGAGCGGCCGGGGGCAGGGTGCTGTTTCGTCGTCGGAAGCCCTGTTGTTTCCAAAGGAGAACCTCCGGTTAGCAAAAGCACTGCAGGCAGGGAGACGAAGGACTTCTGGGTGAGACCACCACTTCGAGAGGTAAGTTGGGAAGTTAAGGGTTGGTGAGGCACCGTTGGTTTGGGCACACAAGGCCGTGGGGCGTCGGGTGCAGGGGTGCCTTTTGGGGTCGGATCGGCTAACCAGCTCCGGGTCGCGGTTAGAGGGGCCTTCTGGATTTCGACTGCAGGCGTCGGCTGGAGGCAGGTCAGGGGTCGCCGGATCTCTGTTCAGGATCACAGGGGTGACCTCCTCGTGGTGTTTGCCCACTCGAGCTTGGGCCGTGGACAGCGGGTGCAGAGTGGGGCAGATTAGCGGTCTCCGGCTGCTGCCAGAGGTTGCAGTTTGAACAAATCCGGTGTTTACGGGAGAAGCAGTCTTTGGAAGTGAAGGCAGGCAGGTCCTCCGAGGTTTTTGAGGTTGCTGGCTGCAGGACACACCGGGATTTCGCAGGAGCAGGTTTGAGGGGAGACAGGCCGGTAGGGCTGGGGCCAAGTCAGTGGGCGTCTTACTCTTGTTAGCTGGCTGCACAGCTGTTCGGTCCTTCTTTTCTTCTTGTTTCTTGGCTGGATCTGAGGAAGCAAGGTTCAGGGTGCCCCCTAAATACTGGATTTAGGGGCGTTACAGGTAGGTAAAGGGCAGGGACCAATGGGTCCCTTCCCTGGGGTGGGTACACCCCCTATCGTGCCACCCTACAGCCGGAGGGGGGCAGGAGCCTGTCCCTGGTTGGTTGGGTCCCCCCATCCTCAAGATGGTGGGGACTCAGTTGTGCTTCACCTCACCTCCCCCACCTGAGGGGTGGAGTTGGCAGAGGTGGGCACACCGCTCTCCCTCAATTGTTTTTGCCGCCGGTTCTCCCGCCCAAAGTGGGGGGTAGAACCAGTGAGGACCAGTTGCTGAAAGCAGCAAATGGTCTGGGGAGGCCCACAAAGGCGGCATGCCTTTGAAGCTTCCCCTTTCGTGAACCCTGCCCATCCTGGGGGAGGAGGCTTGGCACCTCGTCCCAGGATGTGCATTGTTTCAGGCCCCCGAGAGCAGCAGGCTCTTTTCAGGCCCCCGAGAGCAGCAGGCTCTCGACCCAGGGGTCCAGAAACATGTCTGTTGGTGGCAGCCTAAGCAGCCACTTAGTCGGGTCACTAGAAGTTGGTTGAGTTTCAGGGGGCATCTCTAAGATGCCCTCTGTTGTGCATTTTACATTAAATCACACACTGGCATCAGTGTGGGTTTAATGTGCTGAGAAGTTTGATACCAAACTTCCCAGTTTTCAGTGTAGCCATTATGGTGCTGTGGAGTTCGTAATGACAAACTCCCAGCACCATATACTCTTAATGGCAGCACTGCACTTACAATGTCTAAGAATGGACTTAGGCACTGTAGGGGTACAGGGCTCATGCACCTGTACCCTCACCACTGGTATAGAGCACCCAGTTAGAGGGGTGACTGACCTATGCCAGGGCAGTGGTTTGTAGGCATGGCACACAGGGATGTGTGCCATGTCGACTCTTCACTTTGTTCTGCACCAAGATACACAGCCTGCAAAGGCAGTGTGTGAGTGAAAAGGTGCAGGGCCTCTAAGGGTGACACAATAAGTGCTGCAGCCCTTAGGGGCCTTCCCTGGTCACAGAGCCCTGGGTACCTGTGGTACCATTTACCAGGGGCTTGCCTGTGGCCAGGGAGGCCAATTGGGTTTAGGCTTCAATGCAGTTTTTAGGGAAGGAACATAGGCCCTGGGTACCTGATTAGCAGGAGCCCAGGGCACACTCAGTCAAAGAACATCAGCAATTCAGCAAAAAGTGGGGGCATACCATGCAGAAAGTGGGCACTTTCTCACTTTTCCCCTTAAAATTGGAAATAAAAACCTCCTACGAATAACACTGTAATGATCACAGAACATTACAAAATGCATAGTGTCCTGGGATGAGAAATTGTCACATGTGCAAGGGCCTAAGTCACACACCCTGCTCCAGCCTTGCAAGTCGCCTAAGAAAAAGTGAATCAAATTAAAACGAAACCTAGTTAAGAGCAGGCGATGGAAGGGCTTAGTGACAATTGTCAAATAAGGTTCGATCTGGGGAGAGGTTTTTAGCAAGGCTTTTACTGAAGATTTCATTCGCTCAGTCGCCTCTCTCTCTCTGCCGACACTAAATTAAAAAAATGTGTTTTTACCCACACCAGGTCCTCTTTTCTTATTTTATCTGGAAAATCAAAGAGATCTGGGCGCCCTAGTTTGTTTAAGGTTTGCTTAACATATTGTAGCCACGGGATACAGCTACCTCGCTCCAGAGAGACACAATCCCTAATGATCTTGTGGTTCAGGGTTAATTCTGGATTAATCCAGGTCTTAAGCCAGCAAACCACCGGGGCCAACCTCATCCAATCTGATACATATCTAACTCCTAACTCTTGGTGTATTGCAAAAGTTGAGGTAGATTGGAGGACCGACGAGAGTACGTAAAAACCTATTTTCAACTGTCTGTAACCCCTCCGACGGCTTGTATCCCCAGATGGCAGATCCATACAGTGCAATGGCTATGCATTTGGACCTATAGATATTAAGCATGGCTGAGATTGGCCTGGCCCCCAATCGCTGTGCAAAACCATGGACAGCAGCCGTGGACCTTGCCATCGCATTTCTTTTTACTTTCTGTTGGGGGACCCACGAGCCCCTCTGGTCAAATAGTACCCCCAGGTAGATAAAAGAGGTCACCCTGGACAACTCTGCACCTTCACAATATAAAGTTTTAGGTCTTCTTTGTTTCTGACCCATAGTCATTGTATGTGATTTAGCTATGTTGACTACTAGGTCTAGTGATTTCATATAAGCCCCAAAGGAGTCCAGAAGCCTCTGAAGCCCTACGGCTGTACGGGCCAGTAAAACAGCATCATCCGCGTATAGGAGCACATGGATAGCCCTGTCCCCTATTCGCGGTATATCTTAGCTGGCAGAGACTAAAAACTTTCCTAAATGATTTATATATAAAGTAAAAAGCAATGGAGCTAAAATACAGCCTTGACGGATGCCTCTTCCGGATTCAAAGTGCTTTGTACATTTACCTTCTTGGTTGACCCTCACCCTTGCTGAGAGATCCCTATGTAAGTCAGCCAAGAAGTGAACTAAACATGGGTCTATTCCCATATCTAGCAGGATAGACCAAAGCTTCGATCTATTTACCAGATCGAAAGCCGAGGAAAGGTCCATAAAGGCCAGCTGTAGAGTCCCCGCTTTGGCTAATGTGTATTTCCCTGCTATTAAATGTAAATTTAAACACTGATCCAGTGTACCTCTTCCTCATCTAAAACCATATTGCAGGTTTGTTAAAACCTCATTCTCGTTCAGCCAGTCCATTAATTTAGTTAAAATCACTCTCCCTAAAACTTTTACTGCAGAGTCAATTAGAGATATCGGCCTATAACAGCGTGGGTCCCCTCTCTGGCCTTTTTTAAAAACTGGAATGATAGTGGAAGACTACCACGAAGACGGGAAACCCTGATAACTTGACACGTTATAGACATTTGTCAAAATTTTGGCCCAAAGAGTTGGGTTTTGTTTGTATAAGTCGGCCGGGACACCGTCCGGGCCAGGGGCCTTATTACTGGTCATTTGCTTTACTGCCAGTTCTACTTCGCTAAAAACAATTTCAGGGGGTTCCCTTCTGTGTTCTAGACTAACAGATAAATCCGAAGTGGCGGAGGCCTCATATATAGATTCAAAATGAGAGAGCCATTGAGCTTCTGTGATGTTACATTCTAGGGGGGCATTCTCTATTACGGAAAAGAAAGGTTTATTTACAATAGCCCAGAATCTAGAGCTGTCCTTTAGGACCTCCACTGCTAATAGTTCATTCCATGCATCCTCCTAAATTTCATTTTTGCGGGTGTTTAGGGCAGACTTATACAACTTTCTTAAAGTGGATATACGAACCTTGTCTCGTGGGACCTGTTTCAGTGCGACTACCAATTTACGGTGTGCTTCAGAACAGTTACTATGAGACCATCTCTCGCCAGTATGTTGCCCAGTTCTAGTGGGCAAAGAGAGGTCTAACGCCACTTGCGCACAAATACCTTCGAAAGCTGTAAGAACCTCCGCCCCCTGTCTGGAATTATCAAGGCAGGTTACAAGCTTTTCATCAACCTTCTTGCAAAGGTCCTGGAAAAAAAGATCCGGGATTACTTTGGCCCATTTTAACCTCCGTCCCTGATCAGATGATTTTAGACAAATGTCAGAACCTTGCATTTCCAATTTCCCCTTTAGGCCACAGCCCCTGCCCAGCACAAGAAGGACTGGGTTGTGGTCACTAAAATGGGACCACCTAGCATTATAAAAAATTACTTGAGATAATAAAACAGGGGAGATAAATATAAAATCTATTATAGTATCCCGCCCTCGAGCTTTAAAGGTGGGAATCCTCTCCTCTGAAGCGACAGAGCTAGGTTTGGTAAGGTCTACAACAGCCAAGAGCTCCTCCAGACATTCCCCATACTGTGTATGCTCACAATCAGGAGAGGCGGAGTTTGCCGGCCCTAAAAAGTCTTCAACCTGACAATTCATATCACATACATGAATATTAAAATCGCCCATAATTATAATAGAATAAGTGGTTTGCTTCAATCTGTACTCCTCTAAAAAAAACATTTCAAATTGCATAAATGTTCATTTAAAAAACTGCTCTCACTGGAATTATAAAAATTAACAAACAAAAATTTAGAAGAGTTGGAGGAAGTGAATTCAATTGCCAAACAATGAGAACCAACGTCCATCCTACTGTGGGTACCTGACAATTTAAGTGAGAATAACATTAGGAGGCCCCCTTTTGCTCTGCCTGACGAGGAAGGCCGTGCGGGCACACCGTAGGATATAAACCCATCCACCCAGAAATTATTCTCCGGGTCCCAGGTCTCCTGTAGGCTAACTATGTCATAATCTTTTATATAGTCAAGCCACCTAGAATCGTCTTTTTTGCTTCTCAAGCCCGCTATATTCCAACTAACAATCTTACAATTAGGGATTTCATTCTCATCATTCCCCTGACCATTAATGGTATCGCTGATGGAGCTCTGATGACAGAAAGGCGGCTCCAGTCAGTCATTTTCATCTAGGAGAGTTAATGGGAGGAATCTGTTCTGGCAAGCTAAACTATTTTCTCCTTCTGCCATCTCAATGGGCAGAGTTGGCAATTTAAATGCGGTCAATGAACTACGGGTGGACGTATCAGATAAAATCTCCTCCCTGGGGCTTGGGCGGTGAGAGGGATACCCCAGTCTGTCTGCTGAGGGCCAAACCCCCCCAGGGAGATCTACCAGATGGTTGTACCCCCTTGGGTGGTGGATAAAAAAAAAAAACACAGGGGTAGGGCCCTAATACCCCCCTGGCCATCCTTGGGGCCTTCCCAAAATAACTGCCCCGCTATATCTGCACTGTCAAAGCTGACGACGATATAGTCGCCTACTACCTGTTTAGGCCTATGGCCAACCAAACCCACTCGCCTGGCCATTATAATATGGGAAAAAACCCTGGCCCTGCTACTAGAATGTTGATCACACCAATGTTTAGTTTTACGTAGCAACTCAGTAGTGTATTCCAAATAGTGCTCTCTGAGTGGGGGCACCCCTATGAGAATAGCGACTAGGGGAGTGGCTTCTGGTGGCAAATTGAGTCTACAGCTATTTGTCTCCTTGTTATCCTCATGATTACCATGAATCCTACCCTGAGCCGGAGGCTCATGATTGGGCACAGAACTTGGAGCTATCGGAGTGTGATTGCAGTTAGTGCCCGCTACTTGACTCCCAGAGGTTGCAACTAAATTGGTTATGGGAATAGACCCCTGCCTGTTCTTTGGTAAAGTTTGATTAACGAGTCCCTCTATCCTTTTGTTAGCTATAGACTGCATTTGTCCATGGGGGTTGTCACAATTATTAGAAATCAAACAGGTATTTTTGGACCCCTAACTGGGTCTCAAGGCGCTCTAATTTCCCCATTACCCCCTCTACCAGTGTGTTCAGCGAGTCTATAATATCTTTAGCAATAGTCGAGAATACGGACTCCAGCCGTGAATTAAAAATTTCCTCCATAGCTTTCCGAACAGCTGAATAAACACATGAGTCCAAGTCGTCAGCATGATTAAAGGACGTGTCAGCAGTTAAATGTCCAAATTTAATTGGTCTTTTTTCCCCCTTTTTTCTCACTGGGTGTGTCAGATGGGCCTTCTGCAAGGGAGCATCCACTCTGAGTGTCTCTTCCTTTGTCTCTCCCTCTGCGCCCCATAGCATCCTATCGTTATGTTGGGGGCCCTCCCCCAATGTTCCCTGCACAATAATCAGCGCTCCTGGCTCGGTAGGGACAGAATTTTGAGGAGGCGCAACTGGTAGATTATTTGTCCCAGGATGATCAGAACTCAGGCCCAGTTTGAACTCCGCGTCTTGAATTTCCTTGTTTAGAGCCCCCACTGCGGAGGTCAAATATGATATAATGGAAGCCGAGTTCCTGGGCACCTTAAATTTAACACTCCCCTGGTCCTGACTACAAGGTTGTTTGCGCTTACCCATAGTTGTTAGTGGATGCTTTGTTGTCAAGGGGGTGGCACGGCACAGCCCAGCCTCCTCCGGGCTCAGACGGGCCCGCGCGCGTCCCGCACTGCGGGAGCCCTGGCCGGTTAATAAGCGCCTCTTGGCGCGAGCAGAAAGCGTTGGCGGCGTCCTCGCCGCAAAGCAGGCTGGGGGTTGTGGTTCCTGCCCCCGCAAACAGAACAACAGAGGCGGCGGGAAATGTGTGCACGGGCTCCCCCGCGGCCCCCCGCAGTAGCAGCAACAGTGGAGGTTTGTAAAAACGGGCTCCCGCGCTGCGGAAGCCCTGGCCGGTTAATAAGCGCCTCCTGACGCGAGCAGAAAGCGTTGGCGGCGTCCTCGGTTGTGGTTCCTGCCCCCCCCGCAAACAGAACAACAGTGGCGGCGGGAAATGTGTGCACGGGCTCCCCCGCGGCCCCCCCCCGAAGTAGCAGCAACAGTGGAGGTTTGCTGAAACAGGCTTTTTAGACAGATGTGCACATGTTCAGGGACAATGCCTTCAGTCCTAATGCAAGAGAGCCATGTGTTGAGATAGGCTGATCCAGTGGCCCTCATTGTGCGCCACAGTAGGTGGATGCAAAATGTGCATGACAGCTGAATAAACCAACGATGAACAGGACTGACCCAAAGCTCATGAATCCAGGTACATTTCTTTTATTAGCAACTTTTTCTGATTAGGGGTTTGGCACCAATTTTAAAACCTGCAGCCACAAGGAAAGCCTTGTTTAATTGGGACAGAGCAGAGTATGGACAATAAGGGCAAGGCCACAGCAAGAAAGATTTCAATTGCCAGATACCAAGATCCTTTCCACTACACATGAGCACGTCTTCAAACTGCTGAGAGGATATGGCTCCAGATCAGGGGGTTTACAAACGCACTGTGAATGGCACAGACTAAGAAGTCACAGTATCATTTATAATTATAATACGTGTCACTCTTCTTCATCACACAAGTATCTATCGTTGGGCAATAACTATCATTGGGTCTAGCCAAATGCATTATGGAAAATACCTCTAGCTCTTAAGAAGAATCACAGGGTACAGCTAAACTATCAGGTCTGGTTGGACTACTTTTACCCGCTCTACCCCCGACTCCAAACAATTCTCACAAACTATGGCGCATACAAAGCGAGGCACCAGAAGCAGCCTTAAAAGTAACAGACAACAACATATTAACTTGCACTCGAAGGCATGAGTAACAGTTCAAATCCTATACAGGCATGGTCTTGTGAAGCACTCCATAGAAATGTGCCATCACACTAAGCAATCAAACATAATGCTGGTTCTTGCAGGTGAAAGACAGCTACTCTCAACACCGAAAACACTTCTGGAAAAGAAAACAAGCTAGGCCCAAGCAAGACAGCGTTTACAAGTGGAGCAGGACTCGGACAGCACCAGCCACTGGGGTGAGAAAGAGAAGCCAGACGGGGAGAGAGCTTCAGCCCAATCAACAAACCACATTAGCAAACTAGGGTCAGCCAACAAATTCCAGGGAGCAGGGTCTGGCCAACAGAGAAAGTTTGACTGGTCGGTGTGGCCAGTACACCTTCAGGCAGCTGGCCGGCGTGCCAGGCCACAGGCAGCCAGCCGTCAAGGGGACCCAAGCAACACAGAGCATGCACGGCCAGAGGGGTCTTTCCAACAAAGTGTATGAGTTGCCAGTAGGCCCAGGCCTAGATAGCGAGGTCAGAGGGGCCTAACCATGGACAACCAGTGACTGGGGCTTGATCACAGACAGCCAACCGGGCAGCCAGTGGGGCCTGATGTCAGGCAGTCAGTTGGGAAATGGGTTGTGGATCAGCATAATCTCAACAAGAAAATAGGGAGGCCTAATGGACCTGACAGGAGATGGGTGTTGGCGGGGAAGAAGACCCCAGAGATATGCTAGCATGCGGGAGAGAGTGCCCCAGAGAGGTGGGTGAGTGGAGGAGACAGTGTCCAAGAGGGAGATTGGCACAGGGCCTCACAGGGATGGGAGAGGGTACACATGGAGGGAGAGGGAGAGAGAGAACACAGGGCCCCAAAAAAGAGAGAGAGAAAATTAAATCCGAAATATGATGTTGATAGCTGAACCACGTCTATCCAGAATTCCTGCAGCACTGTGCAAGTAGCAAACATATGCACTATATCTACTGCCGGGGCTCCACACTTGGGGCAGCAAGTCTTATCCGAACCTTGTCTGAGGGACCATTCAGAGATCTTTTCAGGAGTATAGAACATCATATAAACGGTCTTAAACTGCTGTAGCTTTCAACTTACAGAATGAACAGGGTAGTCAATAATCTCCCTAGCACCCAATATCTCATCTGGACAGATCTCCAAGTTAAGCACCCTACTCCATTTGGAATCCAGCAGTGAGCCATCATCGGTATTATAGGTGCCAAAGATCTGATATAATGCACTAATTGACGCCTTACCGGGTGCCCTGTATAAATAAGAAAGAAAATCAAAATCTTCAAGTGCTAGGTCATCCTTACTCCCACATAGAAAGCAACCATGCAACTGAAGCTATTTAAAGAAAAATTGGTGAAGGAGATTGTAAGAAGTCCGTAAAGAGGCAAAAGAGCCAAACCCATTACTGTCGTACATATGTCCAACAATGGTGACCCCTGCCCTTGCTCATGCCTTGCCAACAGCGTCATAGAAAATAGCAAGAAACATCGGGTGTCCCTAGAGTGGCGTATATTTGTGTAGAGCAGATAAGTGGTAATTAGAACAGATTTCCCTCCAAATACAGACAATATCATTAACGAACTTGAAACTGACCCTTTTGTAGTAATTAGGAACAGAGACTCTTACAAGAAAATACCTGGCATCTGGCCCCAAAGTCAGTTGATATCCCAAAATAGGCAGATCCGGGTCGTGCAAAGTAAGAAAATTACATAAGCAGCCAGCAAAAGCAGCCCAAATTAGAGCTTGAAGTGAGGAAGGTGGAACCTGCCCTAATTACACTGCAATTTCAGAAAACAGAGGGTACGCATAGCTCACCTATAACTCCATACAAAGCTTCCAATAATACCCTCAAGATACTTAAAAAAAGACCCTGGAAATCGAAGTGGGATGGCTCAAAATAAGTATAAAAATGTGGGCAAAACGTTTATTTTAATGATGTCACAGCAGCCTTATATACTGATGGGAAGTTGATTCCATGAACGTAGTTTAACAGTAATTGACTGTAAAAGAGATTTGCAGTTAAGTTTGAAGATACTATTCACTCGGCTGGCTACTCAACCTGACTCCTAAATAAGTGGCTGTTGCAACTGTCCCCAGGATCGGACTTGTCGGCTGAAAATTGAGCAACACATGTGTTTTGGTTAAGTTTAATTTATACCCACAAATGCTCCCAAACCTGTTGGCCTCATTGGAGACTAGACCAATAGAAGCCAGTGGATCTGCGATAAAAATGGCCACCTCAGCATAAGCTGCTACTTTAAGATCAAAATCATTAGATATCACTGGCTGTATCCCTTGGTTAAGTAGGAGAGACTTAAAGTAAGGCTCAATATACAGTGCAAATAGAAGAGGAGAGAGTGGGCACCCTTGCTGGGTGCCACTAAAAATCCCAAATGAAGACGAGAATTCCTGCCATAAACTAATTTGGCCATAGGATTGTACCCACGTCATAAATCTTCCACCAATGCCAAGGATTCCCATAGTTGCCCACAACCTGTCCCAATTAACCCGGTCAAAGGCCTTCTCCGCGTCTAATAAAATCATGCCGATCCTTTTACCCATTCTTTCGGCGACATTGAATACAACAAATGCCGTATTTATATGGCTAGTGGTGTCCCAGCCCAGTACAGCACCATGCTGTTGCAGTGAAACCAAATCCTGAACAAACTGAGCTAGCCGAGTATCTAATATTTTTTGTGAAAATCTTCGCATCAGAATTAATCAGGGAGATAGGCAGATATGAGCCCCTATCCTCTGGCAGTTTGTCTTTTCAGTTATCTGTTTGGCAGATTATGCTGGCTCACACAATCAAGAGCAACCATAGCCGTAGTTCACTGATGTCCACTGTAATAACTACAGCTTGGTTGTGTATTGTGAGGGCATGGATATCCCCTGTCCCCCCAAAGGTAATGGAGTGGTGGGCACTTATCTGCTAAATATTCAAATTTGAGCTAGCTATATCAAAAGCCAGAGACCCCAAAGCAGTTAAACATTTTCAGGGAATCTGCGCTTGTTCTAATGAGGGTTAGCTGTGTGTATTATCTATCAGTTAAGTTGCAATCCTTTTTCTTTGTCATTTTTCTCTTGGCTATATGCTGTCTGTTGGCTTATTAGTGTTTGACTAATATTTTGTTATTTATTCTCTCTGTCTGGTGCCAGCTGGCAAGTATGTCTGCATTAATGTTTTTTTTAACAGGAATGGCTCTGAATAAAAAAAAATTTCAAGAAGGCTTTGGGGAGATAGGGTGAGAAAGCGAAATTACTGCCTGAAAGAGAGGAAGATCAGGGTCTGAGTGAGAAAGGCTGTACATTGTAGTAGAAAGAATCACCAATGTCTGAGCAAGAGATAGATAAACTATTGCCCAAAGGGGATCCAGTGTCTGAAAACTACAGGCAAAAGGAACCAAAGCATGAGAGTGTGATCAGAGAGAAAAAGAAACAATAACCTGAGCAAGAGACAGAGATCAGGTCCTGAACAAAAGAGAATAACCAAGTCTTGAAAAGACAGATGGGGTCCACAGTGTGGGTGTAACACTAGTGGGGCCTGACAGACATTTTCCAGATAAGCAAGGAATTCCACTCTCACCACAAGATGAAAGTGATATTAATTATAGAGGCTTTGATTGGCTCAATAAACATGTATTATTTTTAGATATTTACACATTACCAATACCAATGTTCAAGCCTTTATCTGATTCCTAACGTATGATGCTTTTAGCACCATCACACTATACTGATCAGTCCAGGATTTATTACACTGTATCCCCTCACTTCAACAAAATGTATAACTCGCTTTGTAGGGTCTTTCAGGATAGGTGACATACTTGAATCTTAAAGCATGTTCGCCTCCATAGCAGGTACAATTTGTCTCTGACCGTTGGCTTGTTTGCTGAGAAATAATTCGCTGGACAGGCATAAAAGAATAAGCCAACTGCTAAGTGCTCACACCAATCCTATGCATGAACTTTTTAAACACACCATTGCTAATGTGTTTGCAGTGAAAGGTGAACTTTTAAACAGTATGTCTGGTCTTTTTGTTTCGCACTTTAATGCTGGTTTTAAGGCACTTCACAGGGTTCTTTGTCACAGAACGCCAACTAATACCAAGCCCTCATCTAGAGCCACTAAAATTAACCAGTTTACAACTAAAACGATGTACCCTGGAAGTCATTTGCATTTCACCTGGTGACCATATTATGAACTCGTTATAAACATGAAAAAAGTGGAGAAACAATTTGGTCGAAAACCAAGCTCACCTTTGATGAATTCCCCCCTAAACCTATCTTTGGCTGATTTGAGAATTTAAGTAAGATGACATCAAGTCAGAGCTTACTGGTGGGAGAGTTAATATGCTGCCTTTATTCAATCCAGACTCACCGATTAGAGAGAAGGTCCCAAAGTTGCTAGGCGGAGCAACATGGTTCTTTATTTTAAGATGCTCATTTATTTACGGCACGTGGATGAGCACAACTGTAGGTCAGACCTGGAAAGACCACAACATAGAGAATTTATTTACTAGTAGGGAGGAATATCACAATTAACTCAGAGAAAAAAGCAGGTGTGTGCAGGAACAGAGTGCAATATCGAATTAATTTTAATGACAGTCCGGCTATGTATGTTCCAGTACACCAAGTAATATAAATGACTAATTTGTCCTTCTTGACTTAAGCAAAAGCAAGCGCCAGGATGCTTCTTCTGAAGCAGCAATTGCACGAATCTCTTAATTCATTTTCCAGGGGACTTTCCAATACTACTTTTGTTTCACTAGAGAGTCAGTGATATGAGGGGCAATAGACTGTCTAATATATGGGAATCCTAGGAACTTGATAAAACAGTATCCCCTACGGGGAGTTCTTACGAGCTCGTAGGAACTGCAGCACAGAAGAAAGCTTTCAGGAGAAGTCGTGAGTAAGCGCTTTAGATTTGAGGATACATGAACTCCCTCAATACAGCCCTAGCGAAAGCAAAGAAAGTGAGTAGGGAAACAGCACTTCTACTCTCAAAAATGCCCGACAACACACAGACTCCTACCATGAGATTTATCACTACATATAACAAGGCAGTAGACATAAGGAGGAGCCTTAGCAAACACTGGGAGATTCTAAGAACGGAGGCAACATTGACAGATATCTTAGAAGTCCTAAAATAACTTTCAAGAAAAGTCCCTCTCTTAGTGATAAGCTACACAAGAGCAAAATATCTGAGTGCAAATCAAACACTAGCAATGTGAAAGGTTTTTTCACATGTACCTCTTGCAAAGCCTGTAAATATAGCAGGAATGTAAAAAAAGGCATTTTCACTAGTAACAAAGACACATATGTCTATAGACAAACATTTGTCCTGTGTGTCAGACTATTTCGCCTATGTTCCTACATGTCCCTGTGAGAAATCCTACGTGGGTAGCACTATGTTTCCAGTGAAAAAGAGAGCACTGGAACACATGAGCGCTATCCAGAATAAAGACAGACAATATCCTGTGGCACCCCACTTTAAAAAGAAACATGCCAGCAATAGGAATCTCTTATGTTTCTTTGCCATTGATTGCATACCTAAACACAGCAGAGGTGGGAATAGGGTGAAACTACTACGCCAATTTCAATGAAGGTACATAATAGAACTTAACACCAAGGCACCAAATAGCTTGAATTCGGATGAAGAACTGACTATACATCTAGGAGACTGAATTTGATCATATTAAGTTCTTCCCTCACGGTTTCTCACTCTCTATATTTGCTTAGTCTATTACATCCTGTCTAGCTTAACCTTCCCCAATTCTCTTTCTCTGGATCTAGATGTAAGATAACTTATGATCTATATCTCTCTCTTAGCCTCCTACTCCCTTCACCATATCTGCAATTCCTTTTCAATAATATGATACTAACTATCCTGAAATTTTTGCGCCGACTCTCCAATGAATTGTTTTTCCACTCACTCCGTAAATATTGGTTTTAGCAGGTTTGTGTGTTTTGTTTGTTTCACATAGGACCTGCCGTCAGACGGTTGACAGTACATAGAGAGCACTGCATGCAATAATTGGGGCTAACCATCTCCCTTCCCCAGGTCTTGGAAGGCTGCAGGATGTGACCTCATTCAGCTTATTAGTAGGAAAATACATTATTAGTGATCATGTTGATAATTTTACCGGAGTATGAACATTATTATTATGCTTTTGCACTATGCAAGGTTATCTACATATACACTCATTTGCCCACTGGGGCTGAATTTTACCTAAGTTTGCACATTATTATTATGCTGTTGCCCTATGTAAGGTTATTTACATAAACACGCATTTGCACACTGGGGCTGAATTGTTTGTATATATACCGACTTATGGGATTGATATGCAACCCCCCATTTCGTTTTCATCACCTGCCATAAATTCATGATCAGGTTACTAGGATCATATGGCAAAGTAGAATAAGCCCAATGGGGCGAGTAATGTTGGTATAACCATGAGGATGTATTTCCCATTCTTGGGAGTATCACAATAATATGTAGCGGATTTGCACATTGATTTAGTATCTTATTTTCCCCAGGAACTTATTTTAGTACACTTTCATTATACTTCATTGTCTGTCAGTATTGCACTATGAGAACATACAACATAATCAAGTGTTTGATTTATGGTCATATACTAGCTAGCCTGACAATGCATTCTCAATGCGTGCAGGCAAGGACTGTATATTTCTAATACTGAGTGTGATGTATTTACACATTTTAAGATGTCTACCGTTTTCTCTGTAACCAAATTAACTGTTCGATGGCACTTGTCCTTTGTCTATGTTGTGTATTTGCCTTTAAATGGTTTGTGTTTCCAAACCTGCCCTACCCATGATCAAGGGGGGGGGGGGGGATCTACGTCGAAACGCGTTGGGTTTGTTCGGCTATATGGATTCAATAATAAGATACAGCAGTATTCATTGATTTATGACCTTTCTTTACTGGACCCGTAGACGAGTGCGCGTCCCATGCATTGCTGCTGCAATACCAGAAGTGTTTTTGAAAGAAGAAAAATATATATAAATGTATTTTTTCCATGACAATGAAAATAAATATGGCCCAATAACACGTTATTTAGAGCTGCTGCCCTAATAAACGCGCATTCACAAGTTACTAAAATGTAATGGTCAAATTACATATCATTCCCACACTATACTGAAACTGACACGAAATAAAACAAGCATTGGCATAGCCAACAGGTCTCGCCTTTGGGACCATTTAAGTGTTTAGTTATGCAGCACAATATCCTTGGTGCAACAACATCAACTGTTGCATGGCTAAACACTTATAAGGTCCCAAAGGCGAGACCTATTGGCTATGCCAATGCTTGTTTTAAAGGGTGCTTTCGGGACAGCACTTTTAAATTAAAAGGCTCTGAGACGTGCCAGTACACAGTTTCAGTGCAAAATATGTGTGCTGATTTCGAAGTACTTGAATCATTACATTCTTACACGTTCTGTACAGTACACATCACGGTGGGTATGCTGGCACACTAACGCTATTTTGGACTTTCCACATTCGATGCGATACTCATTATTGTCTGTTTGACAGACAGCGATGTGGAATTATTTAAAATGTTAAATATGTATTGTATTGTCTATGAGCATTTATTACAGATATTATCTAGGATAGCACTGAAGGAATTAGAACAAATAAAAACAAAGAGATGCTACTGGTTGGGGGAAAAAGAGATGAGCCTTCCGCAAATACAAGGCCAGATTTTGGTCTCCGACTAGAAACAATCTTAATTGCCTCGATTTTAAGGCCAGTCACCGAATTATACCCCAGGCCGTGGCGACCAAAAACCCTTGTGTTTGGCTGTTGAGTTCATAATAGTAGCAAATGAAAACACTTTAAGTGTATAATGGCTTGGCTCTCCTTGCCACTGTTGGTATCTTTGATCTCTTTCTTAGCAGAGAGGCCCCAGATTTGAATGTGCATGACACTGCAGAAGCATTCCATCTAGCGTACGACTTGTAGCAAACGTACATCGCATGTTTCACTTATTCTGTAGTCAGAACGGAGAGTTCAGCGTGCATGCAGTGCTAGTGCTGTTCCTCTGACCCTTTACATAGGGCCTGTGAGCAAAAAGGGAAGAACACACTCATAGGTAAATTATTTTAGGACCTTCTTGTATCAGTCTATGCTGATTCTCCTTCAGCATCCTATCTCATGGTGCAACAGGAAACTGCTGTTTGCACTGTCTGACATCCTTTGCAACAAGCATTGACCAAGCCAATAGGTCTGGCTTGTATTGCGAGCAATGTGAAAAATATTAAAGAAAAACGTGATGCAATGTAAAAACAATACAAAACGATTGCTTTCCGTATACAATGCACCTCAGATATTAATTGAATGTGTTATGATACCCTTTTGGGATTTCAAAACAGACCCTCATGCATTGTAAGAAAGCTTTCCATAGATGCAGGATTATGCATCAAACACCCAGAAGCATGAGGTGAGAGAAAAAAAAAAGGGCCCAGGTTGGACCAGTGTCCACTCTGTATATTTGAAATAACTGGTAACAACTGCGATGTCAAGCCAGACCCAAAAAGCAGTGTCATGAAAAATGTCTGCTGGGTGTGTTGCGAGTAAGGTGCACTAATAATTCATTGCGTAACTCCAAGTTTAATAATATTGCCTGTTACAGACCGAGGGGTTGTGTATGCTCAGCACAACACTGACATTGTTTGATGATGGCTCCTTGAGCTTTGTCTGCGTGAAAGTACGCCAATGCTCAAACGGAGTGAAATGTGTATGTGATTGTTGAACATGTGTGAGAGGCCTGAGACTCGCTTGTGTGTTTGATGCACATTAGAGATTTAGGCAGTGCATTTTGTCTTAACCATCAGCTGCCAGTCTAGTCTGAGGCACTTCACGTGACGTTATTGTCTCTTCTGGGTAGGAAATAAAAATCTGTATTTCAGTGGGCATCCGGCCGAGGGCCTTCGTTGTCACCGATGCCGGCTGCAGACACTGTGCAGAATGGCGCAGAGAAGTGTGTGTATAGGGTGCAGTGACATCACGAGGGTGCTTGGCAGGACATTGACAGCTTTAAACAAGCGCGGCCACGCTAATTATAAACAGATGGCCCCTGCGCGCCGCTGCGCGCTCCCGCAAGGTGGATGCCGCCACACGCACGAGTGTTCCAAAAGTGCAGACCGATTCCAAAAGGTCATCTCCTAGGGCAGCGTATGCGCGCTGCGCTAGGCTCGACCTAAAAAAACCACTATTTGCTGACTCATAGATTGCAATATTACATTGATTTTTCACAAGAAAACATCTCTGCTAATATTTAAAAGGTGTTTTAAATGCGATTTTACCTCATTGAAAGAATTTAACCCCTTGTGGATATGGTTCTTATGAAGCACTCTGTTAAAAACAAAAACACTCCCACAAATGCCACAGCATAACCCATATGGGCAGATGCAGGGACATCTTAAGGATTTTAGGGGCCCTAGGCCAAACATTTTAGGGGCCCCTGTTCAGAACAGGGGCCCCCAAATTTATAATCCAATTTCAGCTCTTTCATGCCCTCTTTGGTCAGTTCAGTGACAGTGAACAGGCTCACACGTCTAAATGTGTTTTAATCTAATATTCAGGAATACTGATGTGTGTTTACAATATTGTAGCACTGCAGCAGCTTACTAGTATTACTGCAAATAATCTCTGTGACACCCTCCCATTTCTCATACGTAAAGTCCTGTTTTGATCTAAAAAACTTTTTTTATGGATGTTGCATGAAACACACACTTTCTCTGCAAATTGTCTGCAATAGACACACATCAACCAATTATTAAAGGTCATCAGGGCAAGACTCTCTGCAGAACAGAGCTGGCTCTAACAGGGTGCCCTGAAAGGCTGGGGCCCTGGGACAGAGCTCACTTTGCTCATGCCTTAAACCGTCTCTGTGCAGATGTGTAGTGTAATTAGCTATTACCACTGCTGAGGGAGTGAAGGGGTATCTGGAGCCACTCAAAGCTTTGCCTCTCGTGAGAAATGGGCCCTCCCCTTCACTCAAGTGTAATAAATAGCACATTAGCACCGGCCCATCTACATAAATATTAACAGTAAGGGGCAATATATGTGGAGGTGTAATATCAGATATATTTAAGTAGAAATACAGGCGACTATACATACTGTTATTCCGTCTAACATCACGTGTGTCACTGGAAACTAGTGGGTCTAGATGGCAATAATGTATTATCTCATGTATTTTACTACACAATCAAGCGTCTATGCGCTGACGGTGTAACAGTGTACTTCACTAGATAGTCTGTTATACAAACAATGCTTTCATGGAGTACATTATCATACTTATTTCACTAGCTATCCAGAGGTATGTGTGTTGGTAGCCAGTGTAACATCAGACATTGGTTCCACGCTCCAGTGTATAGGTTAACATATTTAGTCAGAAAGTTATATGTGCTCATTCATATACTTTGTATTCTCACAATCCTTTCACTAGACAGTGAGGAGACCATGTAATGTCAGGGACTCTAGGAGCCAATATAAAACATAATGGAATTTACTTCACCAGGGAGTCATTTATGTGCTGACAAACACTGTAACTTAGTGTTCATTTCAACAGTAAATTGCGCTGATATCCACTGTATATATTATTTTCTCTGGAAAGGTACAAGTAAATGTGCCAGAAGGCAATGTAATGTCATATGTACGTCACTCAACAGTATATAATATCACTTATCACCATAGTAAAGGTCTCTTCCCCAACCTCAGAAAACTAAAGTCATACCTTATTCCGGACTAATAAAGGCACCCAGTATCATCAAAGTAATAACCTCACCATGATATGTATTCTATTATAACCACAGTATTTTTAAATTCCCGTCCTGAAGGCAATACGACAAATCTCAGAGTAAAACCTGTCTATACTCAGTGTGCTAACCCCATTGCCTACACTGTACTAGTGACCAGATGACACCATCAATTGTGACAGTACTAAAGACAAGTTTTCAAAGTCCTAAAAATACCATCCGCCAAGTGATAATGCTGTATCTTAGGAGTAATAAACACCAGACATTAAAGGTATCATACTCAGAGCACTACATTTGTAAACATCTGTGTACTACAACACCCTCGTCTCCCTTCAAAACGGAAACCAACTTGCACCCCAAATCCAATGAGCCGGTGACCACAGAGTACTGAATCGTCCAGCCTCCAAATAGAAGCACCTCTATCTTCAGTATAATAAATCTTTATTCAAAAAAATGCACGAGCCCTAGCCATCAGAGCAATACAGCTCCTATTCTCAAGAGTACTAAATCGCTACCATACTTTATGAATTCCCCATTTTCAGGGTAATAAAGTCCAATCGACAGGGTAAAACAGTCCAACTTAGAGGACAATAAGTGGTAAGTATAGAGTGACACACCTCAGATATGAGGGACTTAAGCTTTATGCTCTGAACACTAAATCCTTAAAAATAAAGCGCTTGAACTTACACGCACACCAAGTCCAATTGGCACCCCACTACTAATTTCTCTAGCCTCAATGAAATATAATTTCCATCCTCACTATATCCCGCTGCCAATGAACGAAAAGACCATTCTCAGTTATAAACCAGTATCCCAAGAGTGAAGTAGCCCTAACCTGATGGCAATAAGCCACTTTTGCGGAGAAAAACTCCACTCTGAGACATTAAGTCCAACGCTCAGAACCCTCCCTTAATCAGCAAAGTCGTAATGACACCCCTGCTCCACTTCAGAGTAGAGCCATGCCAGGTCAGAGTCACATCAAGTCTCCAACCCCAAAAGAATAAACCCCCAGGGTTGGACCAATAACCCCTCAATCC
Organism: Calotriton arnoldi; assembly: GCA_963921515.1. Lineage (NCBI taxonomy): Eukaryota > Metazoa > Chordata > Amphibia > Caudata > Salamandridae > Calotriton > Calotriton arnoldi. The sequence continues at coordinate 520,523 of CAWUFW010006872.1, forward strand.
CAAGCAAAATAATGCTTAGGATGTCCACCACTAGAAATTTAGTCATCTGCAAAATAAAAATCTTCAGTCATACAATTACAATCTTCAAAGGATTATAGACCCAAACCGTAGAGTTAAAAAACCTGAAACCAAAATGTAAGTTGCAGCAGCTACTCTACAGTAACAAACCCCACACCCTGAGGGCATTTAACCTTATCTCAGAACACTAATTAAACACATATATGCAGATCACCTGAAAAACACATCAGTCGACAATATTTGATGACGCAAAACCTGCTACAAGCTAATTCATATGTAAGTAAAGCTTAAACCTACCAAAAACCGACTTTCACCTGCTCACCAGCAGCACCAAACCACCACAGGTGCATGCTTAGCTTTTTTATATGAACCTGGATGGTACTACCCTGCTGAAAACCAATGCAAAATCACTTTGATTGACCGTCAACTCACCTCCCTTTCAAAGCACACATTGTCAAGGAAAACAAAGACAGGAAGACTACAATGTTTCATTATTAAATGATAACATTTGTAGAGCGCTTTAAACCCAAAGGTGTCAAAGCTCGGAGCCAAAAAAATAGCCTCCTAACCTGAAACAGAACAGTAACAAATGACAGAACTTATAAGGAAAAGGGCCGTGTTTTTAGATGTTTTTTACCTGTAGCGAAGGACTCTGCCCACTTACATCTCATAAGTAGAGTATTCTAGAGCTTAGCAGCGGCAACCGAGATGGAGTGTCCTCCCCATCTGGCTTTCCGATACCTGGGACTCATCACCTTCCTACAGAGGAAGAATCTAAGAGGTCTGCATGGAGTGTACAAATGAAAAATGGGAATTCAAATCCCTGGGTCCTTTGTGGTACAATACTAGAAAGACCATGCAGAGAGCCTTGAAAGTGATCCATTTTCTAACTGGGTACCAGTGAAGGAAAGTGGAGTACTACCAGCCAAAACTAACATTAGAACAACAGTAAAAGCTGGTCTTCTCCCACTCAGATAGTCCTGTTGAATGTCTAAAGCCAATAGAAATAGAATTTCTGCATATCTGGCAGAAATACTAACAGTCTTGTCTATTCAGCACTTCATCATAAGGCAAGAGATCACCAAGCTGGAAACGCAAAAATGCAATAAAGAAACAGCCAAAAAGTAGACCTTCTCCAGCTACTCAACCAGGATCTGGAATAAAATCCCTATGACATTTGAATGGTATCTATCCTACATCAATCCCCCCCCCAAAAAAAATCTAAGACACGCCTGTTTAAAAAAAAAAAAAGTACACTCTTTCATTATATTAACCTTTTTACTGCCCGCCCACTGTAAACCATCTCGAATCGTGTCTAAGGTAAGCTGGGGCGGAGCGACCCAAAAACTATGCCGCGATACGCGGAGTTCCGCAAGCGGAGTGCGCTTGGTCACGCCGGTTCAAGTTGATTTTCAGCGCCGGGTGTTTTTCCTGTGCTGGAAAATCAACGCGAATAGCACCATGCGCAGCACAAAAGGGTGCCGCTTCTTTTCTACCGCTCGAGTAGATTTTCTACTTGACCGGCAACTTTCTCAACGCGAACAGAAGGTTTCTCAAAGCTATCGGTCGCGACAACACACAACCGCCTCCATTGAGAAATCCGATCGCAAGCGTTGAGAAATCTCGCCGAGAGGTGGATTTTCCCTCGCTCGCCAACTTGACGTTGGGGAGCATGAGCGAGGAAAAATCTCTGTAAGCGGAGTGGAGTTTTTTGGAACTCTGTGTGCTCAGCGGAAAACTCTGCAAACGGAGCGGAGTTCACCGCCCGGGTTTAGTCTCAGGTCAGCACTTGAGTGATCAGTGGCTCCCAAGCTAAGTTACCACTTGGTGCAATAATACATTACCCCCAGCCAACTATCATCTTTAGTTATAAAATCCATTTTCTTCAGAGTAATAAAGTTCCCATCCTCAGAACGATGAAGGCAAGGCCTACGATGAGTTTGGTAGGCCTTAGCAGAATAATAAATCCTTAGACATCAGAGCACTTAAGTCTACCCCGCCCCTTTCAAACGTTAAAACTTCCACAAAGAACGCAACAAGACCCAAACTACAGAGTATTACATACTTCGGCCTCTGAGCAACAAACAACCTTAAGGTAAAGTCTCATTCGCTATAATCAAAGTATCGAATCCTACAATCCGAGGCAATAACCATCCAGAGTAATACACCTACAACCTTGCGCAGTAAACCCCCTCATGAGGGCAGGGAAGAACCTAGTCCGAGAGTAGTAAATCCTATCCGAAAAGTACTACATCGTTCACTTTGATGGCAGAGTCCTTATCCAAAGCACCAAAGACTTCCTCCCTTCTTTCCTCGAAAGTACTAAACACCTTCCTTCCGAACATTAAAGTCCCCACGTGTACCCTGAGGGTAATAATACCCACCTAGACCTCAATTTACACATGAACCTGTATGCAAAATGCACCCAAACCAATTTGCAATTAATACCACTCTATACGGAAAATAATATTAGAAATCATAGAGCACAAATATCCTACCCTGAAACTTACTACCAGTGTAAAAATAATGCCCCCGCCTGGAGTAAATCAGCCAGAAAAAGTAATCAATGCCCCTATAATAAGAACTCGAGTAATGGCCCATCCCCCACCGCTGTCGAGGCACTGGGTCCCACGGGCAAGATATAAATTAATAGACTAGGAAGAGGAGGTTCTTACCGTCCGAGGGTAGGAGCAACCGGTTCACTTCGCGGCCCCTGGCGGCGGTGTGGGAGCCGGTCTCAGACAAAGGGCCGCCTCCGTGCCCCGGCTCCTCGAGCTCCCTCCTCCTCAACGCTCGCACAGGCACTAGCCCGCGCACGGGGGAGGGGCCGCCTCTTAACCGGCGGCCATCTTGGGGTCAGGCTGCGCGTGCCCATTCTTTCCGCGTTCTGTGGGAAGAAGTGGCATGATCAGGCTAAGGCCCCCCCTCCAACCAGCATGGAACGGAAAAGGACAAACAGGACTGTCGCCTGACGCCGATATGGACGCTGCCTAGGACACTGATCCGCCTCTATATGCTTAATATACGCAGGCGTATATTAAGCTGTGTACGATTCAATGTGCTCAGAGAAGCAAGCTGCGCAGGCGCTGTCAGTTTGCTAACGTCCAAGCCGCCATTTTGCCTTCCTTACCGCTTGGCGTTAGAAAGAAAAAAGGTACAAGTGTAGAGCGTCTCCGTTTGCCCAAGCTTAGACAATAAAAGACGGACAACATTTGCCAAAGCCTAGAAATAAAGACAGGGTTGCCAATACGTATTTTGATGTCCTTGTCGGAACAAAAATTAGAACAATCACTTAAAGTTGGTATTCCACACCTTATCATAGGGTGACCAGATTCCCAAAAGAAACAAGCATTTGCAATGCAATAGGTCTCGCATTTACGCAAGTTTGAGCTATTGGCACTGTAAATGACAATGCCTTTTTATTTATGTTTTGGTTTTTAAAACATAAATAAAAGACATTGTCATTTACAATGCCAATAGCTTCAACTCGCGTAAATGAGAGACCTATTGCATTGCAAATGCTTGGTTCATCCCAGCTACTTGGCACTGCCCTGCATGGGAATTCCTACCTGGAGAATGACAATGCTATCCAGAATTGCCCATTCCTTCCTAACTTCAGTGACCTTGCATGGCCTCCACTTTTACCCTTACTTTATCAGTACCACAGAATCAGTACTTCGAGGTTATTTTTTGCCCAAATATTCTTCTGGGGGACAGTCCCATGGATTTACAACACAGTCAGTAAATCAAGGCCATTACACTACAAGTCTTTGCTCATAGGCAGGACCACTGGAATAACGCAATATTGTGGCCGCCGCGTTCTCTGAGTATTTACATATTTTCCACACTTGCCGCATGATTCAGATCTTCTGTATCAGTTGCAAACATTGATTCTAGCTCAGATGGATCAAAAGAGGCTTTAAAAAGCATCAGCCGTGGTCCCCCGGGGGGACAGACGCTTTGCAAAGATTAACTGTCAACATTTCGTTGCTGACGGCTGTATTCGGGTGTTAGAGTGCTGCTAATGAGGAGAAACGTTTGCCCAGACAGTACTACTGTGTTGTAAAATGACAAAATAGCAAAATATTGCAACAGAATGTGCCATATTACGCTGCATCATTGCACCTCTTCTGTGTCTGATTACGTTTGTACCTCTCCAGTCTCTGCAGCACCTGCTCTGACCTGGGTCTCAGGCTCTACAACAGCTCTGCTGACCTGGTTCTCTGGCTCTAGAGCAGATCTGCTGACCTGATTCTCAGGCTTTGCAACAGCTCTGCTGTCCCGGTTCTCTGGCTCTACAACGGCTCTGCTGACCTGGTTCTCAGGCTCTACAACAGCTCTGCTGACCGGGTTCTCTGGCTCTACAACGGCTCTGCTGACCTGGTTCTCAGGCTCTACAGCAGCTTGCTGACCTGGTTCTCTGGTTCTAGAGCGGCTCTGCTGACCTGGTTCTCAGGCTCTACAGCAGCTTGCTGACCTGGTTCTCTGGATCTAGAGCGGCTCTGCTGGCCTAGTTCTCTGGCTCTACAACAGCTCTGCTGACCGGGTTCTCTGGCTCTACAACGGCTCTGCTGACCTGGTTCTCAGGCTCTACAGCAGCTTGCTGACCTGGTTCTCTGGTTCTAGAGCGGCTCTGCTGGCCTGGTTCTCTGGTTCAAGAGCGGCTCTGCTGACCTGGTTCTTTAGCTCTAGAGCGGCTCTGCTGACCTGGTTCTCTAGCTCTAGAGCGGCTCTGCTGACCTGGTTCTCTGGCTCTAGAGCGGCTCTGCTGACCCGGCTCTTAGGCTCAAGACCGGCTCTGCTGAACTGGTTCTCTGGCTCTAGAGCGTGTCTGCTGACCTGGTTCTATGGCTCTACAGCAGCTCTGCTGACCTGGTTCTATGGATCTACAACGGCTCTGCTGACCTGGTTCTATGGCTCTACAGCAGCTCTGCTGACCTGGTTCTCTGGCTCTAGAGCAGCTCTGCTGACCTGGTTCTGATCCAGCGCTATCAATAAAAATTCTTCTCCTATATGCTTTGGACGTCCAGGTACAAATATCCCTTTTCCACAACTATATCCATATGACGGTGGGGCCCATAACACCGCATAAACATTCACTCTCTCATATATTCCCTGGATTTCATCCGTTTTTACTTAGGAGAAAACAGTTAATGATTTGCTGGAAGGAGACGGGATACCTTTTAAAACAACATAATACTTCACAAACTTTTAAGGTATTCCGCTCATTGGTCGATGGACCAACTAGTAGGAATCAGTTGATGGTGATTGAGACCAGCTCAATCACTATAAACCTTTAAACATTTACATTTATCATTGAGCTAAAGAACCACAGACTCATTGTTTTAAAGATAATAAAGTTTATCTAATTTTTAGAAGCATGAATAAGTTTCAAATTTATTATTCTTATTATTACATTTAGCATCATTATAAGAATAAATTGAAATTGCAATGCATACCTATTAGATGGAAAAACAAAGTTCGTCACATCAATGAATTCAGATCACAGCACAGAACTCCCGAAAAACTGTCTATCTGTCCTGAAAAACAGGTCTTCTCGACAGACCACCTATAGGGTGTTTCCCGCCACAATCCCGTTCTTTTCCCCTTTAATATTTAAGAATAAAAAGGTCTAATAGTATTAAAAATGGAAAATCTATTAAAAGCAAAAAGGTTCTCCAACAGCAGCGTCTCGTGCTCAATCAAAAATATAAAATAGCAGTTCTCCCCCTCCCTAAGAGTAGGTCTTCTTATACCCTAATACTAGCTTACTAAGTGAAAATGTTACATCTTTGTGGGCGAGATTCTCTCTAATTGGTCCATTTGGGGTCAGTATACATCTCATTATGAATATCCTTGCTCCAACCAGTTCTTTGTGGAAAGTTCATACTTCTGTCGTTTCTCACGGGTTCATGACATTACCCATCCGCACATTGGTCTCAATCTGTATCCTTTTCTGATACTTTAAGTTGAACAGTTCATTGTTTATTCACATATTCACTGCAACTTCTCACGCTTTTCGCTATGTCCTTCTTTGGCACACGTTTGTATAATAAGGTCATCGCAGCCTTGACCACGCTTCCATCCTAGGCTTTGGGACGGTCACATGATCCCTTTGTTCAAAGCCTTTCTCAGTTTCGGAACCCATTTTGCGCCTGCGTACTCTAGCTTGTTTGCCTCGGCAGCCATTTTTACATCGCGGCACAACAGGTCTAAGCGAACTATTATAAAGATAAGCAGAACATAGTTAAGAATAAAGAATATAAGCCTTTTCGTTTCCCTCCCGTCATTCTACGTACCCCAATTAAGTATTACCTAGCAAAAGCGACATATAAAGCTATTTCTTACTTACCAACTGCTTTACTTTGCCACTACACAGTTTATTTTCAAGCACAAATCATGCATTTATTATTCTAATTAGTACGCAAATCATTAGGTTTATGTAATCCACGTTAACAATTGTAAGTAAATTAGTTTGCACGGATATGGCGTGTTACCCATAACCCTTATCATGACACATACATGGTTGGTTATTTACTGAGATGAACCTGTGTGTTAATTATTCAACATAAATATTTGGAGGTTAAATTTTTTCGTTTACCCTGCTCCATCAACTCCCCCCTTTGGTGATTTTTAATATCACCACAAAAAACCCATGTTACACAATTCTGTCAGATAGCATATTTCTTGTCCGGTTTGTTTTTGTTAGTTTACACAACTGTATCCCTTTCATCTTGTCTCTTTGTTTTCTTATACATGTTTTCTTTTATTTCTTCCAGCTCTATTTCACCCATTTCTCTTTCCCTTTCTTTATTTTTCAAATTTTCTTTTTCTATTTTATTCTGTCTTTTTCTTCTCTTTATACATATAATAATTAGCTTCAGTACTAGAACTATTAGGATTATTATGGTCGCTATTATTATGATTTTCCCTATTATTAATCTACTCATTCTAGTAAACCAATTTATTACTGAGGAAAAACTCTTACCAAGTTTTCCCAATGCATTTTCAACCTCCAGTGGAACAAGTTCTTTGTGCAAATTTGTAATATTCTTTATATACTTCTGTATATTTTCACTTTTATCTGGAATGTAAGTGCAACAATGTTGGACTTTCAGCATTCCACAGACTCCACCCTCTTTTGCCAAAAGAATGTCAAGGGCAAGTCGATTTTGCATCACCATAGCTCTCATGGCAACCATTTCGGTATTTACCATCAAGAACCCTCCAGCAGTATCTGTAGATAAACAATCTACTACTGTGGATAACTTCCGAATTTTAAATGCATTCAAAGATATTCCCACTGCTGGTATCAATGCTCCAAAAATATCACCTACTATTTCTGAAAAGTTTCCCTTTTTCTACGTGTAAATGTCTTTATCATTTCGTGTGTTCCCTTTTCTGCTCTATCTACATGAAAAATCTTTGGAAAGACCAGGCCTAAGTAACATGATCCATACCAATGGTCCGGCAACCTGTAATAAGCTCTGTTACCACAAATATAATAGATCCCAGGAAATATTGGATCTTTTCCCCCTTTGAATCCCCAACCTCCTAAAATGTTATAATCGTCATGGCAATCACTGGAACCCACAAAATAGTTGTCATATCTTGTTCTATTTCTTCTAATGCACAACCTTCCCTGTTGGGGCCAATCCAGAGTCATAGCTGCATTTGTCTTTTTCTTGTCATGATTTTCTTCCTCAAACGCCCAAAGAGGTGTTTTTGTCTCTTCTATCACTTTTCTTTGAAATTTTACTCTTCTATCCTCGACCATTTCTAAAAACACCTTTTCTTCATTCCTTAACTCACAGGTAAGGTTGTTTTTAACTATATCATCTAATGTTAGAATTTTATTTTCTATGAAAAATTCACCAAACGTTCTTGCCTCTTTCACCTTGTTTAGTTCAGAAACTATAGGAATCTTTGCAAAAATCTTATCTATATCAGTGTAATAATATTCTAATCTTCCTGTCTTGTAAAATAGACTTGCTAAAACACTACATGTTATTCCATACATCAAAGGAAGGTGATGATAGGTCACACCTTCTGCAACAGACGCAGGCAATTGCATACAAACATAACAATCTCTTACACCCATTGTTTCTACATACTCATACAATAATTTAGTGAAAACATTTTTTGAAAAATCTGTTATTGATTTGTCTTTATGTAACTCTGCACTACTTTTTAATATAGCTGTTTCCTGCATGTTAGCTCCCTTTTCTTTCTCTGTGTTATTCTTTAATATAGACGTTTCTTCTACAGCTAGTCTAATTGGAATGGTGATTGCTAAGATAATCCATACGGTCATTAATAATCCTGTACAAAAGAAGCACATCTTACACCATCTACGTAAGAACTCACATCTACATGTTCTATCTTTAGTATCTACCATTTTGTTCTATTACCTATTTTATAATATGTACAGAAAATGTGTCACCACACCTCAGAAATGACCTCTTAGCCACCCTACGCTCTCACTTTGTCTTGTTTGGTACTTTCTTTTAGTTCTTTTCAGAACTCTTTCTTTGTCAAATCCAGTGTTTTGTCCAGTCCGGTAGGATTTTGTTCAAATTTCTTTAAATTTGTTGCACTTCACCTTCACCCATTAGGTTGTAACTTTGTTCCGGGTTCTCGTGAGTGATCTCTTCTTCTTTGATATCAGTCAACGCAATGTATAACCATTCAGGCGATTTATACTTCAGATTTGCTTTCTTTACTCTTTTTGTTTTCTGCAAGTGTTTTCCACCTTGTTTTTCTTGTTCCTTTTGACTTGTTATTTCATTTACTTGTTCTGCACTTTTTCCATCTAACCTTACGATCTTGTATCTCAATCTTTTAACTTCGTGGGGCCAATTGTCTCCCTTTCTTGGCCTTTTCGGTTCACTTTCTTTTTCCTCTCTTTCTGTTCTCCAAGTTCTCTTTCTTGACTCTAGTTTCTGGTTTCTTTCTTCTCCACTTTCTTCTGACTCTGTTTCAGTCCTTTCTTTATTGTCTCTCATCTTAAATTTTAGAATTTCACTTCCTTCATCTGTTTTTGATTTTTCTCGTGTTTTCCTTTGATCACCTACTTCTGTCCCTCCTCGAGGTTCTTCCGAATTTGTGTCAATCTCTCTATCTGTTTCTGAGTTTCCCTGTTCCTTTGTTCGTCGATCTGTCCCTATTGCTCCTCGGGGGTCTTCCGATTCTTCTACCTTTCTATCTGAAACTATCCCTTCTTCGTCTATTAATATCATTTCTGAAGGATCTTCACCATAACTTGTACTTGGTTGCTCACTGTTACTGTCTTTTTGCTCAGTTTCTTCTTTTATGCTATCAAATTTCCAATTTCTTTTTAGATTTTCATCACAATCCGAATGCTCTGTATCAGATGCTGAACTGGTGTCTGATATTTCCAGATGTCGACTCACATGTCGATCTTCAGATTCTGGAACTTTTGCTATTTCCTCCTCTCCTCCTGTCGTTGCACTTGTAATTGGGTCTTCCAGATGTCGACTTACAGGTCGATCTTCAATTTCTGGAGCCCTGTTCGTCTCTTCCTCTGCATCAGATGCTGAACTGGTATCCACTATTTCCAGATGTCGACTTACAGGTCGAGCTTCAGGATCTGGAACTCTGATGGTGTGGCTGGCATGTACCCAGTGTTTTATTCCTGCACATTTGACTGCAGTTGTTGTCACCAGGATCACTTGTCGTGGTTGGTCCCAGCGAGGAACCAAGCAGTTTCTTCTTCGGTGGACTTTTATGCGGACCCAATCTCCTGGATTCAAATCGTGAGCTGGTTTTCTTTCAATAGTGGTTGCATCCGGTCCAACCTGATGAAACACAGAACGTACCACATCAGCCAATCCTTTGCAATAATCCAACACAAGATCATCAGTTATAGTCAGTAGTTTGTTGACAGGTACATGTGCTTGTCTCATTGCTCGTCCCATAATTATTTCGTGGGGACTGAGTCCTGTCTTTCTTTCCGGTATGCTTCTGATAGTCATTAAGACCAATGGCAAGGCATCTGGCCATTTGAGTCCTGTGGCTTGACACATTTTCCCTAGCCTGTTCTTAATTGTTACATTCACTTGCTCTACTATTCCAGAAGCCTCTGGTCTGTATGCACAGTGCAGTTTCTGTTTAATACTAAGTGCTTCACAAATCAGTTGAATTAATTCGTTTTGAAAATGTGTTCCTCTATCTGTTTCAATCGTTACTGGAAAACCATACCTTGGAATGAATTCTCGCAGCATAAGTTTTGCTACTGTAATTCCATCATTCCTTCTGGTCGGGTATGCTTCCACCCAACGGGAAAACAAACAGACGACTACAAGGACATACCTTAGTCTATTGCTCGGGGGCATTTCTATAAAATCCATTTGCATTCTCGTGAAAGGACCTCCCTCTCATCCTATTGTTCCTAGACTCACTACTGTCTTTCTTCCTGGATTTAGCTGTTGACAGATAAGACATCTTTGACAAAGACTCTCAGCTATGGCTCTGAATTTTGGATTATACCATGTTTGTCTAAAAAGTCTGATCATTGCATCTCTTCCAATATGTGCTTGTCCATGGTACATCCGTGCCATGTCAGAAATCATGCTATCAGGCATAACTGGTCTTTCATCTCTGTAAACCCAGACATCATTTTCCTCCCGTTTTCTGCATCCTGCTTTTATCCAGCTATTTTTTTCCTCATCATCTGCTGCTTCCTGTAATTGTCTCACCTCATCCCATGTCTCGACAGGGTTAGTAAAAAGCAAAGGACATGAAATATGCTCTCTTTCTCTGTTTCTGTTTAGTGAGACGACATTTTTGGCACAGTACTGAGCTATTTCATCAGCAAACTTATTGCCAACAGTTATGTAGTCTTCCCCATTTTTATGTGCATTGCACTTCACCACCGCAATCTGTTTAGGCAGCTGTATCGCCTCAAGCAACTTTTCACAAATTCACCATTTCTTATTGGGGTTCCTGCAGACGTCAAGAAACCTCTCTGGGACCAGATCTGCCCAAAATCATGAACCACTCCAAAGCCATATTGGCTATCCGTGATTACTGTGACTCGGACATTCTTTCCCAATTTGCATGCTTGAATTAGAGCAATCAATTCCGCTACTTGGGCAGAACGTATTCCTCTCAAACAAGATGCTTCCATTACAGCAGCTACTGTGCAAACTGCATATGCTGCACTCAGAACTCCATCATTTGTTCTCAAACAAGAGCCATCCACAAACAGAATATAATCTGATTCCTTTAAAGGCTCATCCCGTATATCGGGTCTCGGTTTTGTACAATATTCGAGTACATTCAGACAATCATGATCAACTTCATCCATTTCAATCACACTCTCTTCATCTGGCAATGATGTTGAAGGATTTACATTTATGCATCTGTCAATGGTGACATTGTCTGCACTCAAAATTACTTTTTCATACCTAGTCAGCCGACTATGTGTCATATATTGGGTTTTGGTTCTTGTCAAAAGAATTTCCACAGAATGAGGGACATATACTCTTAGTGGATATCCCATCACAATGCCTTCACTCTGCTCCAGACTTACACAAGTAGCAGCAACTGCTTTCAAACATCCAGGCAACGCTTTCGCTACTGGGTCTAAGACAGCTGAAAAATATGCAATGGGTCTTTTCATGTTTCCGTGTCTCTGCACTAGGACTGAAAACGCACACCCATCTCTTTCACTACAATACAACTCAAAGTCTTTTTCATAGTCAGGCATTCCCAATGCCGGGGCTTCACACAGTTTTGTTTTTAGTTCTCTGAATGCTTTCATTTCCTCATCATTCATTTCAAAAGGATCTTTAACATCCTTCTTTGTCAATCTCTGTAATGGTTTTGCAATTAATGAAAATCCACTTATCCATTGTCGACAATATCCAACCATTCCTAGGAACATTCTTACTTCTCTCTGTGTCATTGGAGCTCTCATTCCTTGAATTATTTTTATTCTTTCAGTCGTTACCTTTCGCACTCCCTTTTCAATCTTATGTCCTAAATATTGGACCTCTTGTTGACAAAACTGCAATTTTGATGGGGATACCTTATGTCCTCTTTTTGCTAAATGATTCAGCAAAGCAATTGTATCATTAACACATGCTTCCTTTGTTTTTGATGCCACCAGTAGGTCATCAATATACTGAACCATCACAGATTTTTCTGGCATTTTTAAATCTTCCAATGATTTCTTTAAAATCTGATTAAAGATCGAGGGGCTTTCTGTATACCCCTGAGGAATTCGGCACCATGCCAAAATACGCTCTCCGAAGCTGAACGCAAATAATGGCTGGCTATCTGGATGTAATGGGATAGAGAAAAATGCATGGCACAAATCAATAACTGTGTACCATTCTGCATCGCGTGGAATCTGGTATAGAATTACAGCAGGGTTTGGTACTATTGGGCAGCAAGGCACAACAATTTTGTTTACCTTTCTCAAATCCTGTACAATTCTATATGTTCCATTCGGCTTTTTCAGTCCCATTATCGGTGAATTGCATGGACTGCTCATTATTTCTCTCAGAATCCCTTGTTCAATCATTTTATTTATTACCGGTGTTATTCCTTCAATTATTTCTGGTGTCAATTTATACTGTGGCGTATTTGGGTAACTTGTTCCTTCTTTAACAGAGATTTTAACAGGGTCTACTCCTTTCATTAATCCTATATCTTCACCCGTAAAATCCCACACTTCCTGTTTCACTGTTTCTTTCAGTTCAATTGGGATTTTCTCTACGTCAAACATAGGAAATAAATCATTCACTTCTGACTCTAAATTGACCATTGTCATTTTATATAATACATCTTCATCCGGGGTCTGAAATGCAATCCCATCTGGAGTACAATAGATGGTGCAATTCATTGTGCAAAGTAGATCGCGTCCTAATAGGTTCACAGGACTGCAATCACACACCACAAATCGGTGCATTTCACTGAATGGTCCAATCTTTACCTCCACTAATTTGGTAAGAGGCGTCCTAATTTGGTGATTCGAAACACCTACGACTTGGATATGTTCACCTGAGAGAGGAAGGTTTGGAATTTCCACTGACCTAACAGTAGAACGGGTAGCTCCAGTGTCCACAAGGAATGTTACATTTGCACCATTCACTTCTCCATCCACAAATGGACCTGCTTGATCTACCTCTAGAGTTGCGCCAAGCACGCACTCTTCTTCCTCTCCTAGGCACCGTCATAAACTTTCATCCGACTCATTCCCATCCTGTCGTAACCAGTATTGAGATATGGCAGCTGCGCGCGGCAATTGCGTTACCTGCTCTCCTCCGTAGAATCCTGTTTCTGCACTGTATTTCTGTGGATTAACACTCTTGGGAAGTGGTGGTTGAGGCACCTGACTTTGTTGGGTAACTACCTCACTCTGCACCTGTGGATTTAATGATTGATTTTCCGCATTAGTTTTTGGAGGGAATTTACACTCGTTTCTCCAATGTCCTAACTTTCCGCAGTTGTGGCATGGCCACTTTTTCTTTGCCTCTTCTATACTCATTTGACCTTTTCCTTTACCTATATTTGGTCTGGATTTAGTCTGTCCTGCCTCATTAACTTGATTATTCAATTGAGCTTCTTGCTTTTCTGCAACTTTCACCTGTGCCCACATTGCTTTCTCTTTTAATTTACGCTGTCTACTCTCAATGTCATCACTGCAGTATTTAGCATATCTCAAAACCTCATCTACCGTGCTGTTCTGCCAACAAATCATATGTTGCTTAATCATATCACTTATCTCTGGTTTCAACCCATAAACAAATCTATATACGAAATGACTCATATCCTTCTCATTTAGTGTCTCATAGCCACTATACTGTTTAAAAACTAACAGTAGTCTTTCATAATACGCGTGTACATATTCTTTACTTTCCTGTGTGGTTCTGTCGATTTTTACCCAATCCGTTTCTTTGGGTGGGATTTTATTTTTCAAAAAGGTAATAACTTGGTCATATTTCCTCATCACTTCTGGTCCTGGCGCTCCTGTTTTAGCATCTCTTGGATATTCTACAGTTGGCCAATCAATAAGAATCTTACATTCTGTCCACAAATCAGCTGGTACTACTATGTCAAATAATCCATCCAAATCTAACCATAACACCTTCGAAACTTTAACAAACCTCTCCACTTGTCTGTACCATTCTACTGGTTTTTCTCTCAATTTTGGGAAGTCATTTGTAAATGACAGTATATCTTGTCTAGACCATGGGACATGCACATAACTACCTCCTGGAGTTTCTCTCATCGGGTACTCCCTTACAATTGATTCCTTATCTGTCACCGCAAAAGCCAAAGACGCTTTATCTGTCGTTTTCTCATTCCTTTTAGTCCACCTGCTTCTCCATCTATCCACATCACCCCATTTTCTCAGCAAAACAATTAATTCTTTTATTTGGGTTAACCGTCCTCATGTGTTCAAATTTTCTATATCTTTCTCGCAAAAATCTACTCTATATGGTTTCTGCAAACTTCTCACTTTTACAAATTCTACTCCTAGTTCATTTGCTGTTTCTTCTAATTTGTCATGTAAATTTCTAGCTCTCCATGTAATGCTCTTACATAAGAACATTATCTCGTCATCCTGATAAGTTTTCAGTTTTTCTGTGCCAATTGTCCCTAAGATCAATTCCTCCATGTCTATTTTTAACCTAATTACATCTAATGGTTTTGATTCAGTCTCTTTCGTTTTCAGAGTTTTCATCCATTCATTCAATTCATCCGGAGTCGGACCTACAGGTGTACTATTTAATTCTATCCAATTTTTACTTCTTTCTGGTGTCTCTGATGCAGACTCAGTTCCCATAGGTATCCTCCTAAACTCATTCTCATTTACCGTCAAATTAGTAGGTGGGCTTGGTCTATATGAACTGACCAGATTTCTCGCACCTTCATTGTCTAATTCCATCCCTTCTTTCCTTCTTTGCAAGTTTGAATTCATAGGAATGACTAAAGAATGCTCTTCTATTTTCTGATTCTCAAAAACTGGTATTACTGGACCTATTGTCACTGGTACAGTTACAGCTTCCATATTCATTGTTAATTCTCTTATCTTTTCAGTCAATTCTCTTGTGGTTTTTGCTAATTCAGTTGTATTGTCACTTTCAATCTTCTCGTTTTGTGGGGTTTTCAATTGATCTTGTGACCTATTTATCTCATATCCTCGTTCGGGATTTTTATTCCTCCCAGTTTCCATTGGCGGTGCATTAGGTGTCACCACCGCAGAATTCTGTTGGTATGGAGGTGGGTTTCTGTTTAAAATATCTTCCAGCAATTCATCTTCCGTCTCACTACCACCATACCCATACCTTTCAGTAACCAAATGTTTCTTTTTCTCTGTACACTTTCTCTTTGCTTCTTCCTCAACTGTAAAAGCTGGAAACAAACCTCCTGTCATATTAGCATATCTCCAACGCTTTATTCTGTCCTCATGATTCACTCCCCACAACCTTCCGGGCACAAAATCATGATTCTTTAATCCTCTGAATCTTTCTCGTTCATACATCTCATCTTCCCATTCACTTAAAGCTTCAAACTGTGTTGGTCTAGGTTTAGGCTCAAGCATCGTCATCTTCTCCCTCAAATTCCGAAGTACAGCTACACTAAATGAACCATTCTCAGGAAATGCTAGTACTCCATCATTTTGAGTATATTTAGTCCAATTTTCTAACCATATGCAGGTATGATATCCGTATTTCAGCATCATATGCGAAGCTGGTGATTTCGGCGGAGGAATTACTTGTCCCTCTCTAGTCACTACCTTTTTGTCTTTCTTAAAAAAGTTCTTAATTTTCGCCATCCACGACGTTTTCTCTCTACCATACTCATAATAAGCCATAATTCACAATCTCTTTCCTTTCTCAAAAGTCCGCAATTCAACACTGTTCTCTATGCGTTATTCAGACCTATCCCAGCGCGACTCACACCAACGCTCCAATCCTAAGCTTCTACGTCACTGCTTATCCAACCACTCCTAGCGCGTCTCACACCAACGCACCAATCAGAGCGTCTTCTGTATAACTAGTGCACTGTCCAATCCCAGCGCGGCTTTTGTCTACGTCAGTTCTGCTCCTGACCCCTCCTTTACAAATTTTATCGGCAATTTATTTTTCAACAGTTCTTGGTTAGTTACAACATTAAAAACACATTTCCATTGTCTGATTTCGCTAACAAAAGTGACAGTTTTATTCTATTTCGCAAGAATACAGTTTCGTTCGATAAGTGTAGCACTTCCCTCTACCTTACCCTTCTTTCAAGCAAGAGGTAAACCCGTTTCTCTGGGGATAAAACACATGTGGAGACTACACTGCTCCTGAGAATTAAGGCCAGAGTTTCACAAGAAAACCGGTTGCTATTTCATTCACACACCTTTTATACGGAAAATGTCCCTATCATAACACAACCTGTGTTATCACCAATATGAACTCAGACAATGCACTATTCCATGTGACTTCTCTTGTCACACGTGTCCACTTCCTACTTCCCGGAAACTTCAAAACCTTTGACTTACATATAACGTGATACCATACAACATGAAGTGTTATACATAAAAATTAATCAATAATCAATAATCACCAAACTAATCTATAGTAACCATAACTCTGCTACCAAGAAATCTGATCCAGCGCTATCAATAAAAATTCTTCTCCTATATGCTTTGGCCGTCCAGGTACAAATATCCCTTTTCCACAACTATATCCATATGACGGTGGGGCCCATAACACCGCATAAACATTCACTCTCTCATATATTCCCTGGATTTCATCCGTTTTTACTTAGGAGAAAACAGTTAATGATTTGCTGGAAGGAGACGGGATACCTTTTAAAACGACATAATACTTCTCAAACTTTTAAGGTATTCCGCTCATTGGTCGATGGACCAACTAGTAGGAATCATATGATGGTGATTAAGACCAGCTCAATCACTATAAACCTTTAAACATTTACATTTATCATTTAGCTAAAGAACCACAGACTCATTGTTTTAAAGATAATAAAGTTTATCTAATTTTTAGAAGCATGAATAAGTTTCAAATTTATTATTCAGATTATTACATTTAGCATCATAAGAATAAATTGAAATTGCAATGCATACCTATTAGATGGAAAAACAAAGTTCGTCACAGCAATGAACTCAGATCACAGCATAGAACTCCAGAAAAGCTGTCTATCTGTCCTGAAAAACAGGCCTTCTCGACGGACCACCTATAGGGTGTTTCCCGCCACAATCCCGTTCTTTTCCCCTTTAATATTTAAGAATAAAAAGGTCTAATAGTATTAAAAATGGAAAATCTATTAAAAGCAAAAAGGTTCTCCAACAGCAGCGTCTCGTGCTCAATCAAAAATATAAAATAGCAGTTCTCCCCCTCCCTAAGAGTAGGTCTTCTTATACCCTAATACTAGCTTACTAAGTGAAAATGTTACATCTTTGTGGGCGAGATTCTCTCTAATTGGTCCATTTGGGGTCAGTATACATCTCATTATGAATATCCTTGCTCCAACCAGTTCTTTGTGGAAAGTTCATACTGCTGTCGTTTCTCAAGGGTTCATGACATTACCCATCCGCACATTGGTCTCAATCTGTATCCTTTTCTGATACTTTAAGTTGAACAGTTCATTGTTTATTCACATATTCACTGCAACTTCTCACGCTTTTCGCTATGTCCTTCTTTGGCACACGTTTGTATAATAAGGTCATCGCAGCCTTGACCACGCTTCCATCCTAGGCTTTGGGACGGTCACATGATCCCTTTGTTCACAGCCTTTCTCACTTTCGGAACCCATTTTGCGCCTGCGTACTCTAGCTTGTTTGCCTCGGCAGCCATTTTTACATCGCGGCACAACAGGTCTAAGCGAACTATTATAAAGATAAACAGAACATAGTTAAGAATAAAGAATATAAGCCTTTTTGTTTCCCTCCCGTCATTCTACGTACCCCAATTAAGTATTACCTAGCAAAAGCGACATATAAAGCTATTTCTTACTTACCAACCGCTTTACTTTGCCACTACACAGTTTATTTTCAAGCACAAATCATGCATTTATTATTCTAATTAGTACGCAAATCATTAGGTTTATGTTATCCACGTTAACAATTGTAAGTAAATTAGTTTGCACGGATATGGCGTGTTACCCATAACCCTTATCATGACACATACATGGTTGGTTATTTACTGAGACGAACCTGTGTGTTAATTATTCAACATAAATATTAGGAGGTTACATTTTTTCGTTTACTCTGCTCCATCAGTTCTCTAACTCTACAGCAGCTCTGCTGACCTCGTTCTCTGGCTCTACAAGGGCTCTGCTGACCTGGCTCTCTGGCTCTACAGCAGCTCTGCTTACCTGGTTCTATGGCTCTACAGCAGCTGGCTGACCTGCTTCTCTGGCTCTACAGCAGCTCTGCTGACCTGGTTCTCTGGCTCTACAGCAGCTCTGCTGACCTGGTTCTAAGGCTCTACAGCAGCTCTGCTGACCTGGTTCTAAGGCTCTACAGCAGCTCTGCTGACCTGGTTCTCTGGCTCTACAGCAGCTCTGCTGACCTGGTTCTCTGGCTCTACAACACCTCTGCTGACCTGGTTCGCTGACCTGGTTCTCTGGCCCAGTTATCTGGCCATAGAGCAGCTCTGCTGACCTCGTTCTCTGGCTCTACAGCAGCTCTGCTGACCTGGTTCTCTGGCTCTACAGCAGCTCTGCTGACCTTGTTCTCTGGCTCTCCAGCAGCTCTGCTGACCTGGTTCTCAGGCTCTACAGCAGCTCTGCTGACCTTCTTCTCTGGCTCTACAGCAGCTCTGCGGACCTGCTTCTCTGGCTCTAGAGCGGCTCTGCTGACCTGGGTCTCAGGCACTACAACGGCTCTGCTGACCTCGTTCTCTGGCTCTACAAGGGCTCTGCTGACCTGGCTCTCTGGCTCTACAGCAGCTCTGCTTACCTGGTTCTATGGCTCTACAGCAGCTTGCTGACCTGCTTCTCTGGCTCTACAGCAGCTCTGCTGACCTGGTTCTCTGGCTCTACAGCAGCTCTGCTGACCTGGTTCTAAGGCTCTACAGCAGCTCTGCTGACCTTTTTCTCTGGCTCTACAGCAGCTCTGCTGACCTGGTTCTCAGGCTCTAGAGCGACTCTGCTGACCTTCTTCTCTCGCTCTACAGCAGCTCTGCGGACCTGCTTCTCTGGCTCTACAGCAGCTCTGCTGACTTGGTTCTCTGGCTCTACAGCAGCTCTGCTGACCTGGTTCTCTGGCTCTACAGCAGCTCTGCTGACCTGGTTCTCTGGCTCTACAGCATCTCTGCTAACCTGGTTCTCTGGCTCTACAGCAGCTCTGCTGACCTAATTCTCTAGCTCTACAGCAGCTCTGCTTACCTGGTTCTCTGGCTCTAGAGCGGCTCTGCTGACCTGGTTCTCTGGCTCTAGAGCGGCTCTGCTGTCCTGGTTCTCTGGCTCTAGGGCGGCTCTGCTGACCCAGTTCTCAGGCTCTAGAGCGGCTCTGCTGACCCGGTTCTCTGGCTCTAGAGCGGCTCTGCTGACCCGGTTCTCTGGCTCTACAGCGGCTCTGCTGACCTGGTTCTCTGGCTCTAGATCGGCTCTGCTGTCCTCGTTCTCTGGCTCTAGAGCGGCTCTGCTGACCCGGTTCTCTGGCTCTAGAGAGGCTCTGCTGACCCGGTTCTCAGGCTCTAGAGCGGCTCTGCTGACCCGGTTCTCTGGCTCTAGAGCGGCTCTGCTGAACTGGTTCTCTGGATCTAGAGCGGCTCTGCTGGTCTGGTTCTCTGGCTCTAGAACAGCTCTGCTGACCTGGTTCTCTGGCTCTACAGCAGCTCTGCTGACCTGGTTCTCTGGCTCTAGAGCAGCTCTTCTGACCTGGTTCTCTGGCTCTAGAGCAGCTCTGCTGACCTGGTTCTCTGGCTCTTCAGCAGCTCTGCTGACCTGGTTCTCTTGCTCTACAGCAGCTCTGCTGACCTGGTTCTCTGGCTCTAGAGCAGCTCTGCTGACCTGGTTCTCTGGCACTAGAGCAGCTCTGCTGACCTGGTTCTCTGGCACTAGAGCAGCTCTGCTGACCTGGTTCTCTGGCTCTACAGCCGCGCGCTAAAACCCAGAATACAAATAGCAGACAAGCTGTCCCCATTGTGAAAAAAATATAGTGCTTACCAACTAATGAAGGAGACTGTAACGCCGCAAGTAAAAGATCCAGTCCTTATGGGCGGTCCCAAAAGGAGACAGGGCGGTAACAAGGAGGGACTAAGAAGCCTCATTAGCAATCGGAAGCTAGCATTTACCGTGGACGATGACGCCAGCCAATGAAAAATATGGGCGGGGCTTCCACACCACTTCTAAAACATACCCTAATACAGCATGCCTCGCAAAGCGAGCAGCGCATGCACTGCAACGCTAGGCTCGACCTAAAAACCGGGACAGGTCATAAACATAGAAGTAGGACTACAGTTTACACTGGTGGCTGGCTGGATCTTGGTGGAGGCAGTGACCTCTGACTCCAGTGAGCAGGGTCATGCTGGCGGTTTGGACATGCTGTTGCCCCCATGGCTGGCATAATGACATTCTTGCTGCCCTGTAGAAAGAGAAGGGAAATCCCGAGAGAAAATGTCTCTCTTTAAAGGATTTCCCTTCTCACAACAACCTCATCTGGAGTGACGTCACGCTGTAATATTTCGAGAAGTGAGCATGCACATCTTTTTAATACCAGTCCGTACTCAGCCACTACTCAATAACCGGGACATTTCTGTGCTCATCACAGCCACTATTAAAAAACCGTGACATTTATTCAGTTTGGAGGAAAGTGTCGGGACACTTCGCGAAAAACCGGGACCGTCCGGGGAAAACCGGGACATCTGGTCACCCTACCTTATCAGTACCTATTTTAAACAGAAATTTTAACAGAAAACAATTGTGTTGTAATTGCATTTATATAGCGCTTACTATCCCTGAACATTGCTAGGAATCAAAGAAATCTGAATTAACATTATTGACACAACAAATATGGTGACAATAAAACAAAATATTTATTAGCAAAAAATAGATGATTCTCTCAAATGATATGGCAAACTGCCAGTCCAAATAAGTCCATTGTCACTTGCACTCCTGTGCACTGGCACAACAACTTGCCTCCTAAGTGACAGCCATGGGAACCTCCTCAGGAAGAGGCATCTATGTAGCAGAGCGGGCACCTCTAGAACTTACATAGGAGGGGGTTGTGTGGGGTGGGAGGGGGTGTTGGGCTTGTGGGGGGGGGGCGCAATGGGGGCTGGGGTTTTGGCAGGGAAGCTTTGTGACTTTTTCTGTCTGAACTAGTTGGGCTTGGGAGTGGAAATGGTGGGTTGGGTTTTTTGCTGCAGAGCTTTTTGACTTGGGAGGGAAATTGGTGGGTTTGGTTTTGGCAGGGGAGCGGTTTGCTTATTTTGTCTGAACTTTTGGGTTTGCGAGGGGAAGGGGTTGGTTTAGTTTGCTGAAGGGAGGGTTTTTGTTTTATAGGGGTAGTCTCGGGAGGGGGAGGCTTTCTTTTTGATTTGAGAGGGGGGTTTGGGATGTGGAGGGCATTAGGGCAAGGGAAAACAGGACATCCTTTAGGGGAAAAGGGGTGGGATGTTCAGGAGGGGTTGAGGTTTGGGAGAGAGAGAGGGAGAGGTTATGTTTGCTGTGTGTGTTGAGGGTGCAGGTGCCTGTGGGTCTGGTGCATGTGCTGAGTGTTTAGTGGTCTGTCGTTTGCTAGTTGTGTGTTGCGTGGGTGAGTGTTGGCGTTTATGTCCCTGAGGTGTGTATCCTAATATGTGCGTGGTGTGGAGGTGAAGGGTGTTGGTGTGGTGCACGTAGAGGGTGTGGTGCATGTAGATGGGGTGGTGCATGTGTGTGTGGGTCTGTTGTGGTGTTTGTCAGTGTGCTGGTGGTGGGTGAGAGGGATGGGTCTGTGGTGGTGTGTGCACTGTCAGTGGGTATTTCAGTAGAGAGGGTGGTGAGTGTGACTGTTGTGGTGTGCGCACTGTCAGTGGGTGTGTCAGTGGATAGGGTAGTGAGTATGTCTGTGGTTGTGTATGTGCTGTCAGTGAGTGTGTCAGTGGGGAGGATGGTTAGTGTGTCTGTGCTGGTGTGTGCGCTGTCAGTGGGTGTGTCAGGGGACAGGGTGGTGAGTGTGTGGTGGTATGTGTGCTGTCAGTGGGTGTGTCAGTGGAGGTGGTGGTGAGTGTGTCTGTGGTGGTGGTTGTGGTGGGTGCATGTTTGTCAGTGTTCCTGTTTCTTTTGTTTTTTCTTGTGATTTGTGTGCTGCTTGTGTCTGTTGAAGTGTCTGCATGCAAATGTTTGTCTGTGCTTTGGACAGGGTTAGGCATGAGGAATGAGGATGGGAGGTGGGACAGGAGGTTTGGCATGTTGCAAGGCTGCGGTCAGTGAGGAGGCCAGAGCCTGAAAGGACTTCTGTAGGGCAGACATTCCACTGTGAATGCCTTCTAGGAAAGCTGACATGTGGTGCATCTGGTAGTTAAGTCCTTAGATGGCATTCAGCAGGGCAGTCTGCCCTACATCGATTGTGGGAGGCCAACAGCCTGCTCACAGAGCGCAGCCAGAGCAACAGGGGCAGGGGATGAGGTGCCTGGGGCAAAGGAGACCACACTCTTTTTAGGAGTGCGGGGCTGTCCAGATGGAGGGGAGCAGCATGGAGGGTGGAGATTGGGATTTGGGGTGGCGGACAAGGATGCAGGTGTAACACTTCCTGGCGGGTCCACCACCACTTTCAGATGTACTAGAGCCGAAGACCTCCAAAGCACTCTCCACACCCTGCGTGAGACTAGGTCCCTCGCTGCCACTGGTGTTGCCAGTATCAGAACCGCAGTGGGTAGCTGCTTCCCCCTCTTGTTGGCCATGCTCTCCTTCACCATCACCTTATGCCGAAGATGCTGTTGAGACACATATAATAGATCACTGTATCTGTGTAAATGGAACTGATCATGAACGTATATCACAATACATTTAACAGGATTTCATATTACACCTGCTTTAGCCTCTCCAACTTTGTTTAGACATTATCGTAATCTCATGCATGTAGGCAACATTACCTGAAACTATTTGGTCACAGGTTGGTTATTTCACCTGATTGCTAGAAGCTCACGTGGCACTGGGCTGTAAGCTATAATGTGAACACTTCAGTCAAGCATTTAATAGGGATAGACAAGTTTGGCAGATGCTCTTCGCAGACCTTTGATCATGAGTAGAAACTGGATGTGAGTCAGTTGTCTCTGATCTGATATGTCTGTGCTAGTGAACTCCACAAAGGAACCTTTTTCTGACCAACCAGAACGCCAAATGCTTCTTGTTCAGCAGTTGACGGAGGTACCCAAGGTCTCTATTGTAGGTTTTTTGACAATCTTATTTAGGAATTAAAGGGGCTGTTTGAAAGACACATAGAAGCATGCCAGATCACTGTGCAAGATGAAGAGAGAACCATGCAGAGGGTTTCTCATAGCAATAGCATGGGCCAGGCAGCTTTGGCTTTCAGAGCTGTGGCAAATGTTGATGAAATCTACAACCAAAATCAAGCTGGCTCTCATCAAGCCAAGTAATTCACCACAGTTTATTGTCCTTTCAATGGCAGAATCACTGTTAAGGACTTATAATTTGTCTCTTTAGAACTCCTGGAATACTATAAAGCACATTTTAGAAACATTCAGAGCACCTTATACTCTTCAAAGCTTTGTTATGAAATGGATATGTTTCACAGTGTGCTCTCGTTCTTGGACCCACTCTTGATGTCTCCACATCATTGTCTGCATTATCTGCTCTATATGATCAGATCAGGGCTAAAATACTCCTCCATCAAAGCCATTTCTAGATACCTACGAAAGCCAGCCATATTCTTTGTGCGCACGCATAATTGAGGATCTCATAAGGGGGCTCTTTCGTTCACCTTTACATGTCTTGCTCCATCTTGAAAACGTAACATTCTCCTGTTATCTTTATGAAGGCCCTTT
The DNA here is from genome assembly GCA_963921515.1 of Calotriton arnoldi. Lineage (NCBI taxonomy): Eukaryota > Metazoa > Chordata > Amphibia > Caudata > Salamandridae > Calotriton > Calotriton arnoldi. Next base: position 544,519 of record CAWUFW010006872.1, read on the forward strand.
TCAAGTTCATTCATAGCCATTTCTCTACCTTCTTTCATGGAAAATGGCGCCTTGCTTCCAGTCACCTAAGTCAGAATGGTAAGGGAAATCAAGCTGTTTCCATCCGTCCAATATCTCTTAATGTCAAGAGATATTTAAAGTTCTACTTAGTGAAAACATGAACTTTTTTAGTTATACCAACTCTATGTAACTCTTGGTCAAGCTAATGAAAGCACAGCCTTGTGGAAGCAGATCTTAACAAAACAGATTGTGTCCTGCATTACTGCTCATGTAGGCAGAATGATATTTAGGGAGAGTCAGAGCTCAGTCTACTACCAGAGGCATATCTGCTACAGTCACTTATTATTCTATGTTTTTAACATGTATATAAGTGACTGCATAAATAAATAAATCTTTTATCATAACTATTTATCTACAATTGCTTCACTATTGAATTACAAAAAATAAAAAACAAATAAATTAATTTAAAGTACTCTGTCAACTATTCTGGTCCACATTATCCTTTTCTGAGACAAGGGTGTATTTTGAACTTTTGTCCAAACAATTGTGGCTCTACTTTTATGATTTCATCCACCATGACTGACAATTCTCCCTCTATAAAATGGGGAATTTTGGTGCCAGGCATTATGGAGAAAATTATATACTTAAATTATATTAAATGTACACAAGGGAACAAGTGAAATTTAAAAATAGAGGGAGAAGAAACAGGGAGAACAAAAAAAAAAAAAAAACGTGATTGACTTCTGGGAATCAGTTTCAGTGTGGTTGTGCTGTGAAATGGCAAAGGATCATGGTCTGAAATTGGGTGTGTTTTATAGTGTAGTAGGCAGGTGTTGTTTAAATCTTGTGATGGCACGTGCTGTGTCGAAACCTACACGCGGATGAAGGAGAGCAGCTTGGGAGGAGCACCACCCTTGGAGTAAGTGTGACTAGAGGGGGTCTCTCTTTGCCCGCTGCCAGTTCAAACTCGAAATAGGGGTAAACTCGTAAATTCCACTACTTGCTAGAGGAAATTCCTCGAAACGGATGAACTGTTTTTTAAGACACCCTCTTATCTCAACTGGAGGTGAGAGTAGCAATACACTGGGACAGGTAGAGTCCTGAGGAAGGCCGGCGTGACCCTAAACGTGGGGCACACACACACGGCCGAAACATGTCGACCACCTGGCAGTAAAGGAGGGGTGTTAGGAGCACATAACATCTCCCAATCACCACCATCCTTCACGTTTTTAACCCTGGCCGGAGGGTCCAGGAATAAAGTCTTAGGCACAGCGACACTTCCGAGCTAGTTTTAACTCACACAACACTGCACTTTCACTACCGTCGTTCCCAGCCACTGTGAAATAAGTTGTTTCTCTCTGTGTTGTATTGTCTTCCCCCCACCCTATTGCTCCACCTTGTGCGTGGCTACGCCAGGGTGTATTGTAAGCAGCCCTATGATGAAGCATGTCACACATTTGTGTGAGTGAGGGCAGTATTAGCACACACAGCACGTGCCATCACGAGATTTAAACATTTTAGTGCTCCCTACTCCTTCTGGTGTACTATGTATTGACAGGGGGTTCGGGGTAGGTGAGTCCGTACCCTCACCCCTCTCTTTTGTGTGGACTAGTAGGCAGGTGTTCACACTTGTGCAACTGACATCAGGTGTATGATGCTAGCATCATCACTACAACCACAGAAGCAGTGCAATGCTCACTGCGTCCCGCTACGGACTCACTCCGTTGGCAGAACGCCGCTGTGAGATCGCCAGGCCAACTGTATTATGTAAATAGGCTCGGCGAACCTCGTCGCCCTGACAACGACGGAGTACTAATCACCAACATTGGAGTCGGCAGCATTGGCTGTGGTGTGCCACAGCCGCCACAGGAACCACTCTGTTGACGGCGGCTGCGAGTCAGCCCGCCTACATCTTAATCCCGCTGACGGTCTGCCGTCAGCTTGACTGAGTACTAGGGACCGCCGCCGCGCTGGGACAGCAGGACTACCATGAAGATCTAAATCAGGCCCTTAGTGTGTGACTCACGTAGGCTGTCAGTTTGCAAGTGCCTGGGGGAGTGTGTCTGCTGACAGAGCGCTTCACTGGTGATGGTCTCAGTGGTGCTTGTTGTGCCACTCTGGTGGCATGGCGCTGCAGGAACTCTCAGAGGAACCGGCTCAGGGCTGCTGCTGCAAGTCAACCGGCATGAAGAGTAAAAAATTAGCTAGCATTCGCGCCAAGAATTTTCAATTCTATTAAGGACACGGAGGCGAGGATTATGCTTCTCTTTCTATTTATTGCCACTCACAGCAGCCAATGAAAAACTTGTATTATGTAAATAAACTACATTTCCCATGATGCTCATGGTACACATCACATCCTGTAGAGCCCCATAAGAGCCACCATCACCGGAACTCGTCCTCTTTCTTTGCTTCGAACAGTAAAAGTCCAACATAATAACTTAAGTCCAACACAATCCTCCAACGTGGAAGAACCAGTCCAGCTGGGAAGAACATCTTCTTAACCAGGATTACACTTAATCCATCTTCTTCTCAGATCCTGAAAGAATGAGAGACAAAACAACCCGTAACTTCTGCATAACCAGAATATATATATACAACGGGTGGGTAACAATTGCAATACTGTAATGTAATCGGGTGGGATAATCCTCGCCTCCGTGTCCTTAATAGAATTGAAAATTCTTGGCGCGAATGCTAGCTAATTTTTTATTCTATTACAGGACCGGAGGCTTCGTATTATGCTAGTTTAACGCTGATTAAAAACCACAGAGGATATATCACCCACTGGTTTATAATAAAACTGTTTAAATGTTGACTCAGAGGACCAATCTGCAGAATGCATGATATCCTGAACAGTAGAACCCAACATGAACGTCTTAGAGGCCATGGCGCCCCGGACAGAATGTGCCCCAAACACTTGAGTATCAATGCCTGCTTCTTGCATAACAGATTTGAACCATCTGGCTATCGTAGCCGCAGTGACAGGTTTGTAAGGCTTCTGCAAAGCAATTAATAATTGCACCACACCATCAGGCCGAAGAGACCTGGTACATTCTTTGTATGCCTTAAGGCAGTGAATAACACAGAGCTTGGGATTGCTAGGAAAGGCATGATATTCTACATTACGTGACATAGTTTTAGTCCTGGAAGTGATGTTAAAAGAAACTCCTTCAGGAGTAAATACTCTACCTGTAATATCTAGAGCTTTGATATCCGATGATCGTCTACACGCGGCCAAACATAACAGCATGGCCAATTTGGGTGAGAGTTGTTTCCTTGTCAACATATCGTTGCTGGGCCATTGATTGAACAGGGAAAGACCTAGCGAGACATCCCACAAAGAAGAATACTTCAGCTTGGGCGGATTAGCTACTCTAATACCTTTTAAGAGTTTGCAAATTAATGGATGCATCCCTATTGGTTTGCCCTCAAGCTGAGAATGGCCCGCCGAGATGGCGGAACGGAAATTGTTGATGGAACGATATGCCAAACCCTCAGAAGCTTTTTGGGACAAAAAATTTACAACATAGGATAAGTCTGCCCCCACGGGATCCACGTGCTGTTCCACGCACCAACGAACCCAGCCTTTCCAGGCTGAAGAGTACCTTTTCCTGGTGGAAGGGGCCCAAGCTTGGTTGATAAAGTCTGAAGCTTGTTCCGAAAATCCTGGCAAGTGCCAACGTTGCCGGAAAGTCTCCAGGCCATCAGGGACAACTGCCCCGATATTACCATCGGGTGCATCTCTCCATGAGGGCCCTGGAGCATCGTTGAGGACCAGGGAATCCTCCTGGGGAAGTCGCAACTCGCCTCCAATAATATTGGGAACCAAGGCTGCGACTTCCACAGGGGAGTTACTAAAATCACTTCCGCCTTCTGGCGCATTATCTGTGTGACCACTCGGGGAATCAGAATGAAGGGAGGAAAGGCATAATTCAGATTCGGCGTCCAATCCTGTGAAAAAGCATCCGTCGCCAGAGCCAACGGATCCGGCCTCCAGCTGAAAAACTTGGTCATTTGACGATTCAGTCTGGAGGCAAACAAGTCTATCTCGCAATGTCCCCAGATCGCCTGCAACCATTGCACTATCTGGGGTTGGAGCTGCCAATCGCTGTAGTCTTTGAGGTGTCGGGAGTTCCAGTCTGCCACTACATTCGATTGGCCCGGAATGTACTCGGCTATGACTGAGAACTGATGACTCAGGCAATAGTGCCAAAAATCTTTCGCGATCTCCACTAACAGTGGAGACCTCGTGCCTCCCAATTTGTTGATGTATTGAACCGCCGAGATGTTGTCCATCCGCAAGAGGATGCAACACGAGACTTGTTTGGGTGACAGAGTCCTGATGGCGAACGACCCTGCAAGGAGTTCTAGGCAATTGATGTGGAGATCTAGCTCGCCTAGGGACCAACGCCCTCCTGTGGAAATATTTCCGCAGCACGCTCCCCAGCCCCAACGGCTGGCGTCGGACTCTATGATGACCTCTGGCAGAGAGCCGAAAATGGCCCTGCCGTTCCATGCCTCTACGTGGGCCAGCCACCACTGGATCTCTACCCGTACTTCTTGAGAAAGGGGAACTAGGTCTGTGTAAGAAAGGCCCTTCTGCAGGTGCTGAATTTTTAGTCTCTGAAGGGCCCGATAATGTAGGGGCCCTGGAAATATCGCTTGAATGGAAGATGCTAGAAGGCCCACTACCCTGGCAATCACTCTGAGTGAGACCATCTGTTTGGATAACAGAGAGCATAGCTCCTTCTTGATATCCCGAAGTTTGGAGCGTGGAAGACTCAACTGAGCCGTTTGAGAATTTATGACAAAACCCAGGAAATCTATCGTCTGGGTAGGACACAGAACTGACTTGGGCTCGTTGATCACAAACCCGAGATTTTGTAGGGTAGCAATGGTCATGCGTAAATGCGGCGCTGCCAGAATTGGAGATTGCGCCATGATAAGAATGTCGTCTAGATAGACTATCATGCGAACTCCTTGTTCCCCGAGATACGCTATCACCGGTTTTAGTACTTTGGTGAAGCACCATGGTGCCGAGGAAAGTCCGAAAGGAAGGACCAAATATTCGTACCATCGGTCCCGCCATTGAAATTGCAGGAAACGTCGATGGGGAGGAAAGATGGGAATAGACAGATAAGCGTCTTTGAGGTCCAGTCGGACCAGCCAGTCCCCTTGTTTCAGGAGATCCGCCAAAAGATGGATGCCCTCCATCTTGAAATGTTTGTAAGTCATGTAGTGATTGAACTCTTTCAAATTTAGTACCAACCTGTAACCTCCGCCTTTCTTCTGTACTAGAAAAATATTGCTGCAGAAACCGCGAGGGCCCTCGTCGCAAAACGCTATCGCGTGTTTCTGCAGCAATTCTTTGAGTTCGGCATCTATAAAATCGCACTCTAGTTGGGAAAAAGAAAGCTGTCTGGGCTGTCTGACCTGAGAGGGGATCTGAAAGAAATCGAGATGAAAACCCTGAATTGTCTGTAATATCCAAGCATCCTGAGATAGTTGAACCCAATTGTGAAAGAAAAACTGAGTACGCCCCCCCAGAGGTAGTACGAATTTGTCTGGAGCAGTTACCTGAAGATTCCGGGTTTTGAAAGCCTCCCCGGTACGATCCTTTGTTGAAGCGCCTCTTGTTGAAACGCTGCCTGGTGGGGTAGAAGGTTCCGCCACGGGTGGAATCCCATTCACCCCTGCCTCGGCCGAAGTCTCCTCTCTGAGGACCCTGGGAGAACTGCCGGCCGAACGAGCGTCCTCGGCCTCGTCCGGCCCTGTTGAAAACCCCAGTATGAAAAACCCTTTTAATGCCTGACTGCGCCTTATCCAGAGTCGTGAAGGTGCCTACATACTTGGCTACGTCATTGACGAAACGGTCCCCGAACAGGTTGCCGTCCGCCAGGGGACCAGGTTCTGCCGCCGCCAATTCTGTGAGATTGGAGTCCATGCGCATAAGTATTGATTTGCGCCGCTCCGTCGAAATGGCGCAGTTAGCATTACCCAAGAGACATATGGCCCGTTGGGTCCATCCCGCCAGGACATGGGGGTCTACAACATTCCCAGATTCTTGCGCGTCCAAAGCCATTTCCAGAATTTTAGCTAGAGGGCCGACCACATCCAGGAGCTTATCCTGGCACCCTCGCCAGGCGCGGTTGATACCCTTCTTGGGGTCCTTCGTGAATTTCTTTAAGAAGGTCAAGAGGCTGGAATCTATATCTGGGGTTTCGGCCACCTTGTCAGAAATATCCGGTCTAGGACACTCGGACCTAAGCCTGTTGCGCACCTCTTTGTCAAAGCTTTTACGAAGGTTTTCGTGCAAGTATGCAGCAACCTCAGGGGCGGGTAACCAATCCGATGACCTGGGGTGAACTATATCAGCTGGGTTAAATGTGAATGGAGTGGAAATAGTTGTCGGTGTTTCCGCATTCTTTGCCTTCTTCGTTCTCTTCTTAGGAGGGGACTCGTCCGGGGTATCGGTTCCCGTAGTATCTGGGTCTGTGTCAGTGTCTGGAGCCTTAGCTTTGTCAGCTTCAGGGTGAGGAAGTGAAGAGTATGAGGCAGAATGAGGCCAGGGCTTAGATTGGGGGGCGTCTGTGGGAGTGACTGCCGGAGCAGTGAAACCATGACGTTTAGCGAATTTTTCAAGTTGTTTTGTGATTGGTTTCAAAGCAGTAGCTAGCGCTTGCTGCACAGTTCCCGGAACTGCCTTCTCTAGGGCCTTGTTGACCGACTCCTGGACCGATGCATCCAGGGCCTCAACAATGTTGTCCTCTATGGAAGGGTTTGTTACTTCCTCTTCATACAAGGTATCATCCTCCTCATAATGGACCCAATTCTCCATTGCAGGACCAAATTTGTAAATATATTTGCTCATATGGCAAAAGACAGAGAGGAGTAATGGGGGAGCCAACCCACAGCACAGAGTTAGAGAAAAATGGTACCTGACTCCTCAGCAAAAGCTGTATCTCAGTTCTTACAGCCCCCAGGGCATAAAGGAGCCAAAGAGCAATATTTTACATAGGAGGTGTGCTCCCTCCAGGCCCAGAACGTTTTTGCAGCCAGGCGTAAGGTGATGCTCAGTTGATGATTGCAGGATGAAATGAAGAAAAACGAAAGAAAAACGGGCAGTAGCGACGTGCGTAGCCCAATCCTACTAAATATAGCCCAATTGGGCTACGCACGTCGAGACCGAAAGAAAATAAACTGAACTGAAGGCTCCCAGCGCTCTCGGCTTATTAGGGGAGCCTCTGCGCTTATAACAACCAAATAACTTCACCGCCGTAGGCGGAGCGGTACCATGTTGCCGGGTAATCGCGCACAGCGCTAACACCGTCCCGCGATCGGGGAAAAACCACCTGTTCTCCCTGTCAGGCACACTGCGGCGTGAGCGCGCACCTCCTGATGGCAGCGGAAGTGTTGCGGCTCAGCGGGAGACAGAGTGTGAGGCTCGCGCTGTGAAGGAATACAAGTAAGACACAATGCAGGCAAAGCCAACACACGACATACCAAGCGCGATAATGCGCGCTATCAACATTAAGCGGCGCGAGCCTATTCAGAGTAAATTTTGCATTTTTGTATAAGAAGCATATAGTGCACTTATCTGACTGCGTGAGCAGCAAAGAAAGAGAACGAGTTCCGGTGATGGTGGCTCTTATGGGGCTCTACAGGATGTGATGTGTACCATGAGCATCATGGGAAATGTAGTTTATTTACATAATACAAGTTTTTCATTGGCTGCTGTGAGTGGCAATAAATAGAAAGAGAAGCATAATACGAAGCCTCCGGTCCTGTAATAGAATTAGCTGGCTGCAGATGGGAAGTCGTCAGGGTCATCATTCTGTGCTCCCTCTGTGATCTCTAGTGCTAGGTAGCAACTGCAGCCGACCAGCTCTTCTCTTGACTTGACCCAGCCCAAGCAACTCAGGAAAGAGTGCATTCACTGCTGCTGCCTGTTGCAATGCTGATGGTGTCATTGGTGTCAGGGGGGTAGACATTTAAGAACAAAGTGTCGCTCTGGCAATGCACCAAGAAGGAAAACAAAACATGAGGTGCTGGAGTGTCTGCCTCAAGGAAATTATAAATAACCCTGCAGCATGGTCACAGGGCAGGCAAGCCTTGCCGAAAAATATTGACAGGCTAGGCGCTGCCCCGTGAATCCACACGGGCCTTGTACTGTCTACAGGTGAGGCCAATTCTGGGTATCAACAATTGGGGAGCAGCCACGCACACTGACAGGTCTCGGGCTCAGACTCAGCTACTGATAATGATTTATGTCTTCTTTCGCCAGCATCAGCTCCCGGTCCGAGTTCATTGTTGCTAGAAAAATCACTGACATAATGCAAGTGCCCCCAACCCCAGGATGGGGGCCGTCCGGAGCAATTTTTATGATCATGTGCGGCGCAACGCTACTATGACAGAAAGTCTCTTGATTCATACTAGCACCGGGTGCTCGGCTTCATTAATGTGGCACTCTAAGGTTAATATTAATGAACTCCAATCAACTCCCGGGGTGCGCACCCAGAGTTCATTAAGATGTATTAAGACGGCACACACACGCTCAGAAAAATAAAACAAATGATTTATATCATGTAAAGAAAGTGTTGGATGTATGACAATGAAGATATTTAATTAGAAACTGCTTTTTTTTCGTGCTTGTGGTTTTCTATGTGTTATATTCATCTTTCAGAAGTAACGTTAACTTTTTTTCTCAAAGGGATCATTTTGTGACCCTTTGATATTAATGTTGAGTGGTCACCATTTTGAATTGTGTCACCGACAAAACTTCTTGTAGTTTATAACTGTATACCCAGGTTCTGAGGAACACGGGGCATCCCCATTATATTTAATGGTGGCGACGACCATGAGCAGTCTCTGAGACCCATACTTGTAGAAATCAGAAACACATGAGTGGACGTTAACAAAGCAATAAACAACAGGCAAGCATGAGTGTTCGGAAAATAAAAGCCACAATTCATCTCACCAAGACCCTGAGGTATGTGGGAGGGGAGGGTGCATGTGACCATAAAACACACAGTGTAAGTCACACACAAGGACTAATGAGCAGAGAAAACATAGTCCACAGGGCTGCACGAACAATAAAGAGATAGTCCACCAGAGTCTCTGCCTGTGATTCTGAGATACCACCCCTCTATACAGAATAATTAATAGTATTTCATGCAAAAAGAGTACACACTTTTATTGAGTGTTCTAGTTTGTGTTTTAAAATAAACAGTTACGTGTGTGTGTGTATGTATGTTTATGTATATAAGGAGAAAAGCAAGTCGAAAACGTAAAAAACAAGAAAACACCGAGCGGACGTTGGAGACGCAAGTAATATAAAAACAAGATGCCAATACGATAATTAATTTGGCGCAAGTCGACTTAAATGCAGCTGAAATACAACTTCTGTCATTGGGACTGTCATTCTGCCCAGAAAGCAATTTTAACTATGCACAGACCAGATCCGACGTCTTTAAATTCAAACGTAAACTGAAGTTGAAAAAATACCATCTACTTCGGAAAACTAACTATGACACCAATACAGAGCATGAAGTGACCACATCCCCTAATACAATGAACTTGACTATAGGGTACCTGCAGTTGCTCTGAGATCTCCAGGATTTGCAAAGTGAAAGCACCAGCCAATCTGTGGTGATGAGGAGAATATACAACCAACCGCCTTAAGTTCATCACTCCCAGGAACATTTGCGAGACCACATACCCCTTTCAAAAAGAAATCTACCTTTAATCCAATCATGCCCCGCAATTCTCTAGACATCTTTAATGAACAGGTGGTGGCTCAAATAAAGAAACTCAATTTTAGTCTCCAGAAAGCCAAGCCAATGTTCACAAATCATGAGTGGAGAAATCACCAATTGATTGCCAAACTACAAAATGACAAGCAAATTGTAATCAGGAACTCAGACAAAGGTGGGAATATTGTCCTCTGGCCTTTAAAAGAATATATGGAGGAGGCATTATCTCAGTTAAATGACATTGAGTGCTACAGAAGAAGTTCCATACAAGCAGCCAGATGCACCCACAACGAGTTCTATACCAAACTCCTAGCCTGGAAAAGTGCTGGATTGCTGAGTCTAGAGGAGTATAAATATTTGAAAAAAAGAATATCCAGTTATGCCAGTAATCTATTTCATACCTAAAGTCCACAGAAATATGCAGAGATCTCCTGATAGGCCCATAATATCTGCATGTGATGGTCCATTGGAAAATATATCCCGATATATAGATTACTTTTTGCAGGACTATGTTCTGATGACACTGGATGTCACATCGCTATATACTAGCATCAGACATAAAGACGGCATCCGCGCATTGGAACATTTTCTCAGCAACAGATCTCCAAGCTTTGTCCAACACAGCAAAATGTTGATCAACATGACTTTGTTTTGCTTGGAGAACAATTTATTTATGTTCCAAAATCAGATATACCAACAGTAGCTATGGGGGCCAGATTCTCTCCCAGCTATGCCTGTTTACACATGGGCTGGTGCGAGGAGCTGGTCCTTGGCAAGAAATTCAGCCATGAGTTAAAGGAACATGTGGTAACATGGCTTAGATATATAGATGATTTATTTGTAGTTTGGCGTGGGACAGAACAGAATGCTTTGGATTTTGTCTCAAAGATTAATGAGAATGATATAAACCTCAATTTCACAGCCACAGTCAGTCCAGAGACAGTTAACTTTTTAGACGTCCAGGTTCGGATTGTTAACAATAGACTAGAGACCTCTGTACACCGTAAGAAAACGGCAGGGAACTCTGTATTGCATGCCACCAGTTCCCACCCTGTACATCTCATAGAAAGTATTCCATATGGTGAGATGTTAACCGCTTAGCTGCTTCGAACGTTCCACGCCAGTGCGGAACGTTCTATTAAGCGGGCGGGGCCGCGTCGGCCAACGGACGTGCGCAGCACTACCGAGGTAGTGCTCGCGACGGCCGTTGGCCGACGCACGCAGCGAAAGGGTTAAGATTGAGGAGAATTTACAGCAATGAGGCAGATTTGGCTGTGAAACAGAATGAAAGTAAAGAGAGATTTCTAGCAAGGGGCTATTCCACCAAAACAATTGATGTAGCAATAGCCAAATCCAAATCACATAACAGGTCTGAGCGATTACTTGGCAAAAGAAGAGACAAGAACGGAATTGTTGATACCCAAGCTATTCTGGGAAAAGAACCGATTAGATTGATTTTAACCTACAACAGACAAGAGAAACAGTTGAGGGGCATCATTAAACGCAATTGGTCAATAATTCTAGATGATCCCACCATAGGCCACCTTTTGCCTAAGACACCGTCGATTACTTATAGAAGGACAGCATCCATGAGTAATGCGCTGGTTAAGAGCAGTCTGGAAATAGAAGAAGCAGGGACCTGGCTTTCGGAAAGGAAGGGTTTCTATAAATGTGCTACTTGTAAAGCTTGTAAATTTGGGGTTAACAAAACTACATATTTGACCCCATTCAGTGACAGAGTGCAGATAATCAGCAAACATCTCACCTGCAAAACAGACCATGTGATCTATAGGAAATAGAATTAAAAAAACCTTAGAAATTCACTGAAAAATAAAAGTTACAGGGACATTATAGTTAGGTTCAGATTTCACACGCACAAAACCATAGAAATTCAGCAGCTATAGTTACCTGATCTAACTATAACATACGCCCTCGCAATGCACTGCTTATGACCTCACTTATTACATCACTCATAACATGGTCAGTGACATCACTGATGACATCTCAAATAAAATCACAAATAACATCATCTCGTGAGTGAGAGTGTTTGGTAAAAGTTTTTTATTTAAATATATATACTAAGCTACTACAAAAGTTAAATTAGCAAACTTTCTGTACTACTAATGAATGATACTAACACATTATCTGAAAGCACATGTGAGTGTTTGAATCAGTGTGTAAGTGGGTTTCTGAGTGGCTGTTTGGCTGTGTGAGTGGGTGTGTCAGTGGCTGTAGTGATTATATATATCTATATATATATATATATATATATATATATATATAGATAAATATATATGTATATATATATACATATCATCTCCTTAATCCAACCACAAAGCTGCTCCACTCCTTTAGGCGGGTGCTCCGCTCGTGAGGATGGACTCAAGTAACATATCAAAACACCTCTAAAAGACTGGATGGGCACTCACAGGGTCAATATTGCTTAGATACTTAGTTCTCAGCCGCCATATTGGTATGTCCCATCATAGAATAAATGCCAAATAACAGATTTTGAACATGACTCCAGCCAAAACCGCTGGACAGAATTACACCAAATTTGGCAGAAAGCTAGCTCTTGGACCAGAAATAGCCCTTTTGTGATTTGGTGTAAATCCATTCAGTAGTTTTGGAGTTATTAAAGGAAAAAGAAATATAGATATCTAGGATGTGAATCTTTTGCGGATTTGATTTGTGTTCTATCCTCGTGTAGAAGATACTAGAGAGTGTTGTATATAATAAATACATATTTATTATATATAACACTCTCTAGTATCCTCTACATGAGGATAGAACACAAATCAAATAATACAGCTGCAAAGAATCAAACATAAGTAGCGCAATACACAGTGGGCTCCCGGGGGAGACCAAACCATATACTAAATAAGTGGTATAAGAACCACGACTCGGGACTAGACCTAGTCTAGAAGGTGTAGAATCGCTGGGACCCCAAGGAACCACCCAAGGTGAGTGAGTAGGGACCCCACGGAGGACGGGTGCAGTGTGGGAACACGACCGCGTGCTCCGTACAATTCAATGGGAAAATCGTGGTTGGAAAATCTGAGATTAAGGACCCTTCCCAGCAGATTACGAAGAAACAAGGTTAGTGACTACCAGGTAAGTACTCGGTTTTGTAGTTCAGTCTCGAGCTGGTAGCACTTACACAGGGCAGGGGTCAGGTTAATAAAGAGAGTGCACCCTCAGCGGCACAAGGCTTCCGGGTGCAGAGGTCAAAGGAGAGGTCGGGGCCCAATGTAGTGCTCTGGAGACGGGGTACTCAGAAGAGCACCGGTCACAGGTAGGTACCTGCGGGTTCTGGGTCAGGGCAAAGAGATTAAAGGTAGGCACAAAGGGGTCCACAAGTAGGCACCAAAAGTGCACCTCCAAAGGCACTCTGGTGGCAGGGTGCAAAGTAGGCGTTGGACTCTCAGTGCAAATCAATGGAGGACGTCGGTTGTCGAGAAACGCTGCAGGCTCGGCACAGGAGGCTTAGAGGAGGGACCCAGTGACAGGAAGGCGAAGCTGGAGTGTTGCTGGACACGGGGACACTGTTGGTAGGGCACCCCAAGGCCAGGGAGCTGTGGATGCAGGGGTGTCCTTTCATGTTGGGGTTTCTCTTCAGATCTGGTCGCGGTCGGGGGGACCCTTCAAGATGAGGCTGTAGGCGTTGCAGTGGAGGTTGGAGGAGGTCGTCCAATACTGGATCCTGGGTCAGGATTGCTGGGGGGACCTCGCTGGGGTGTTGACCCACTGAGACTTGGGCCGTGGGGGTCGGATGCAGAGTGGTGCAGACACGCACTTCCATCTGGATCCGGTGTCTGAGCTGGAGTTGGTTGATGGACAAACCCGGTGTCCACTGGAGATCAGAGTCTTTTCTTGAAGGCAGGGTAGGTCCCCAGGGTTCCTGGAAGCTGCAGGACTTGCCGGTTTCAGCTTGCAAGATTCCGAAGCAGAAGACAGGCCGATACGGCTGGGGCCAAAGCAGTTGTCGTCGTCCTCTTCTCTGCAGCACGGCTCTTTAGTCCTTCTTCTTCTTGTCGAATTTAAGGAGCAAGGTTCAGGGAGCTCCTAAATACTAGATTTAGGGGTATTACAGGGGTGTGCAAGTTGGGACCAATGGGTCCCATCCTTGGGGTGTCTACACCTCCCCGTATGCCACCCTCCAGTGGGAGGGGGCATATGCTTCGTCCTGATTGGGGGAGTCCCCTCATCTTCAAGATGGAGGGGACTGAGATGTGTGCTTCACTTCACGCACCTCCCTTTCTCACTCGGTTTTCCCGTTGATTCTCCCACCCAAAGTGGGGGGTCAGAATCGGTGGGAGCCAGCTGCTGATAGCAGCAGAGGCTGGGGGTTGCTAACAAAGGCGGCAAGCCTTTGAATCTTTCCCTTCGTGGACCCTGTCCATCGTGGGGGAGGAGGCGTGACACCTCTGCCCACGATGTGGTTTGTTTCAGGACCCAGAGGGAGGGGGGCTCTCTACCCAGGGGTCCAGAAACCTGTCTGGTGGTGGCAGATGGCTGGCAGCCAGTCAGGAACCACACCAGGGCTGGTTGATTTTCAGGGGGCATCTCTAAGATGCCCTCCGAGTGCATTTTACATTAAATCCACCACTGGCATCAGTGTGAGTTTAATGTGCTGAGAAGTTTGGCACCAAACTTCTCAGTCTTTAGTAAAGCCATCATGGAGCTGTGGAGTTTGTACTGACCAACTCCCAGCCCATGTACTCAAAATGGCTCCACTGCGAATGGCACAGACACTGTAGGGGCATATTGCTCAGGCAGCTATGCCCGCACCTGTGGTATGGTACACCCTGCCTTTAGGGCTATAAGGCCTGCTAGAGGGGTGACTTACCCATGCCACAGGCAGTGTTGGTGGGCATGGCACACAGGGATGTGTGCCATGTCGACTCTTCAGTTTGGTCTGCACCAAAACACGCAGCCTGCAATGGTAGTGTGTGGGTGTTAAGGTGAGGGGTCTCTAAGGGTGGCATAATACATGATGCAGCCCTCAGAGGCCCTCTCTGGTCACATGGCCCTTTGTACCATGGATACCTTTTACAAAGGACGTACATGTGGCCCAGGGGCGAGCCAATTGTGGAGACAATGGTGCAGTTTTGGGAAAGAACACAGGCCTTGGTAACCTGATTGGCAGGGACCTAGGGCACACTCAGTCAAGTTAGCATCATGTGTCTGGCAAAACGTAAGGGGGCAACCATGCAAAATGGGTCACTTTCCTACAGTGAGCCAACAAATGAACAGGGAAAGCCAAGCCAAGGGCTTGTGCACAAACCGAGTCCTGAAAATATTTGGCATGTAAATCATGCAACAAACAACATATACAAATATGATAAAGCCTCTTTAAAATTTTAAAAAGTGTACCTCTTTAACATACAGAAGCGTTCACCTTATTACATCAGATAATAACAGTGAATTGAGAGGCTTTTTATTAGAAGTGATAAATATGAACTAAGAAACATTCATGCCCTCCCCCGAAGACAATGCCATTAGTGAACTAAAAGACATCAGTTGTCAAAAGCACCTGATATGTGGCCAAGATTCTTAGAATACCTGGAGGTACATTATAAACTATTAAATCAAACACTAGAGGTTTTTGTACAGCACACATCGTGAACTTACATGTTTTGAAGGTGTTCTCATGTGTGATAATGAAGAAAACAGATGCTTGTGAAATCATTTATTTCCCCTAGGATGACACAATTTGGTCAAGCTAGGAAGTCATGATTGATTCCAGGTTCTCTATTATGCGATTCAGACACTAAATGTGTATCTCTTTCTCTCCTTTTTTTTTTAACATCAAACGTTTATGCTCTGGTTTTTTTCTTGGTGCATGAGCTTACACGGGTGGCAGGCAGATGTTTCATGAAAGCTTGGCTCATGTTGTGCTTGCGTTGAGTCCAATAGGACCTCAAGCGTATCCAGAGGCAAGCATCTGGTTCAAGCCTGGCTCAAGCTTTCAGTGGCTCGTCCACCTCTAACTCACGCACCCTCTCACACAAACATTCTCACTCACACCCTCATCCATACAAATACACTTAATGACTCACACTTCCATTTTGACAATCGATTTGTGTTGTGTTAGAATAGCATGCACTGCTGCTGCCTCTGCTAAATCTGTCTTGCCCTTTAATGAAGCTTGGTAAAAACACTTTCTCTATGCACTATTCAAAATTCAAAACAAATAGCATTTTCAATGCTTGCTGTTATGCATGATGCAAAAAGTAGTGCACTTCCATATAATCATTAAACAAGGTTTATATTCGGTTTTACATGTGGAGCAAGCAGTAACAGTATTGGAAATGTAGTAGATCACTTTCAAAAAATTGAAAACATAGCATCCGAGTCATCTTATGTCATGCTAACCCCCCTCTTGTAGTCCATGCTTTTTAGCCAGCAACACTTTGCATGTTGTCATTTTCAGCCCCTACTTACAAATGTTAAAAAATAATTATAAGTCGAAGAATGAAGCATTGTTGTCCTTGAAAACAAAGTTTGGATGAAGGTTTCACACGAGATAATGGCAACCATGTAAAAAGTTTTAAAAATCACGTTTTAGCTTGTGATTTTCAACCTATAGTCATAGAAGCAATCAAAGGTTAATCAGCAAAGTGGTGAAAAGACGAAGATTGCATTTCACATGCAGATGCCAGATTTCCAGGGGAATGGATAAATATTCACACTTCTCTAAACCAATGGAGCTTGCTAAAACCTTATTGCTCATCACAATGGAAGCCCCATGGGGTGTGGGCTCTTTGTCATAGCTTTACCTGCAGCTGCCACTCTATTGTAGTCAATCTGTGCAATTAAGCAGAGAAGCAAATGTACAGGTCTGCAATGCGAAGATAAAAGGCAAACCTCTCTGTTGTCCTCTCTTTTCCCAGGCAGAGATCAGGCTTTGATGTGCTTTCACAAGCCCCTCAGATGAAATATTGCTGGGGCTTGAGCCCCAGATCCCCACAGAAGCTGATGTCCCTGATATTGTGTGCATTGTTGAGGTGGGGCAATACACAGGGCTCAAACATGTCAGGAGCTGCGAGCAATGGTTTGGAATGCCCACCCGAATTCAGGGTCCACATTTTATTAAATCGTTCAATGTTCCTCAGGCCAGAAGATCAATGTCGTGCATGTAAATGCAACAGAGCTTCAAGGGACAAAACTGCTTTAACTTTATAGGTTATAACATAGCTTCCAAACTTTAACAAGAGGGTTATGACTGAAAGTCCTGGTGTGGTGTAGAGTTGTAAAAGAATGTGCTTCCTTAAAGAGCTAGTGTTGACACTATTCCAATATGTGGAGGATACTCTGATGAAGTACTTTCTGCCCCAGAAGTATGTGGACTATGTGTAAGAAAGTGAATTATTAATTGGGGTGGATGGTAGTCCACCTCATGTAATAAAATCACTGACCGATTAGGTCCAGGCTAAGGTTTCAGTAATTTAAAACTGAGCTCACCTCCTGGTAGCTATGACACACAGCAGACAGGCTTAACTTAGAGAAAACATGTAAAGACTTTAAAAGTACAAAACTTTAAAAACACAATAAAATTCCTCCACCAATTTATAAGAATAGAGAAACCTTTAATAAATAAAATGACACCAAATGATAAAAATCGAATAAGCAGAACTGAAACTGGAGATATGAATTTGTAAAGATTTACAAGAAGAGGTGCCAAGAAAAAGTACAGTGTCAATCAGTAGCCACTATTTGCAGGAGCCTGGGACCTAGTCGTGATGTCAGGCCGACCCCAATGGATCATGGGTCGGATACTACAAGCAGGTTTGTCACGGTCAAAGATTTTACATTAGGACTCTGGAACGGAAGTCAAAATCCTACAGTGGGGCAAGATTCCAGGCTGTATCTGAAGAAGTTCTCTTGAAGCCGGATAAGAAGTTCTGCTAAAGCTGTTGGTTTTAATGGGAAAAACTCTGAGCAGGGAAAGTTAACTTTCATGCTCAGGGAACTTTCTGTTTGGCAGTATACTTTTAGCACCTTCGCCTGGTTAAACTTTCTACCTTTGGACTTAGTCTCCGTTTTTTCTTTTGTGTAAAGCTCTCCTTTAGAGTGTGTGTTTGCGAACCATCTCACTTGTGTAAATCTCTCCCTCTGCACTCAGTGTTTCTCTCTGTTGCCCACCTGCTTCCACCTGCCCTCTTCCCTCTTGCGCTCGTCCGCGTACTTGTACCAATTTATCTTTCCCCCACCAACGCCTTCCATATTGCCCTCCCCATTGCTTTCACATCCCCTCCAGCCCTCCGCCCTGTTGCTTTCATGTTCCCTCCTATATTGTTTTGGTGTCACCCCATAGTCTCCTGTCTTGCTTCACCGTTTGCCCTTCACCGTCCACATTTTGCTTCGCCATTCCTCCCATGTTCCTCCCGACCGCACACTTTAAAAAAATTAAAACGCTTTTGCACATTTTCTTTTTTTTAGTTAGTAATCTAACTCTGGTTGGTAACTACAAAGGAAAAAAAGCACCTGCGTCATTGTGTAGCCTCGCACATGCCTACCAAATGATGTGAGTGGCTGTATTAAGAGGTTTTTTCTTTTTTTTAAAAAGTTTAGCCATGCTTCGCAGCATCTGGGATGATGTGCAGGGCGGCTAAAAACAACTGGCAACGCCAACAGGTCACAAAGGCGAGACCAGGGCCGGACTGGGCACCCAAAGCAGCCCAGGTAATTTTATTGGACTGGCCCCTACCCCCGGGAGAGGGGGCAGGGGGCAAGTGTGAAGCACTGCTGCTTAACAAAACCGGCCCACAGCACTGCTGCTTTTGTTACTGGGGGTTGATATTGCAGCATCGCTGCAAAACCGGCCCCCAGTAACAAAAGCGGCTCCCACTGCTTCAAAACCGGCCCCCACCCTTCCGGCTTCACGGGCAAACAGTTGATGCCCGCTACGGCCAGTCTGGCCCTGGGCGAGAACTGTTGACTTTGCCAATGCTTGTTATGTTACTCATCCTGGTGCACAGGTCTTTCTTGGTTTTGGATGGACGCTGATGGCTGACCATCATTTTTAACATTGGACAGCAATGGCTGGAGCAGTTGGGTCCCCAGAAGAGAGACCTCTCACAAGCTTTAAGTCGTCAGGACGTCCCGGCTCTCCTCAGGCTTCAGACCAGGATTTCTGGCAGGTGTGAGTAGGCGCAGTGCCGTCTTAACACATGGGCACAGTTGCCCTGGGGCCCCACAAGCATAGGGGGCCCCATCCAGATCAGAATTTAACACTAATTTCCCGTTAAACATTTTTATTCCTGTGAGTGGTTGTGTAGGCAGAGCCCTGTGCACTGCTTTGCCCAGGGGCCTATAATACAGTTAAGACGGCCCTGAGTAGGCAAGCCACCATGTCAAGGATTTGGCCTGAGTCTCCTTCCATGCCTGCTCAAGAGCCTCCTTCAATTGCTCCATAAGTCTATTCAAGTAAAAGATCATCTTTATATAGATGTACATCTCCATCCATAAGGTCTCTGAATGGGGTAAGTGCAGCGTACTTACCTCGCAACCCCTGTATCCTCAGCATGCAGCAGTCTTGCAGCTTTCTTACACGCTTGACACCATCTGGAGAAGAAACCTACTGCACTCCAACTGTAAGAGGACGCCACAGTTACTAATAGGAACCCGTGCCCAGTTCTGGGTGCCGTTAAGCAAGCCAGTCCTACATTTGTAGGATGGACCCAATAGCTTGGTGGTATGAACTGTAGGAAGGGGACCTCAAACAGTAAGGAAATCCGCTCATGTCTGAATCGAAGTAAAGAAAATTGAGCAGGCAGGCATTCGAAACAGTGTCCCATAAATGTAGAAAGTTCACTGGGTTAATACCCTTGGTGAAGAAACCAGTGTCGTATCTAAAGGCGACAGCCAGGTGACATCCCGGGATATAACTTAGTCAGTTGAGCATTTGCTGCAGAAATAACTGTGTAACCTGCGGGCAGACACTCCAATCCATGAAGGTCCTGCCTTCGATTCTTAGAATGTTGAAAAAATTAAAAAGCAAGATCAACTGATATTTATGGTACGTGGATACACAAGTGGCCTTTAAACACTACATAAAAAAGTTACCCTTGCTGTTATAAAAATGGATGACAGCACCTCCTCTCCCACCAGCCTGTAGCTTCAACACTCCATTGGCTTAAAAATGAAGCTCTCCCATAATTATAAATTTTCTCGTCACCAGGGGAATTAGGATGGCTCTCCTCCTTCGTACCCTCCGCAGTAGTTTCCATGGCACTGATAAACCCAATTTAAGGCTGCATCCGCAGGCTGATGCGCTAATTACCTGGGATGGCTGATAAGAACCGAAGAGAGCACAGTATCTGGGCTTCCAGCCACCCTCTTCGTTGAGCACCGGACAGAAGACCACAAGAGCGGAAAACAGGAAAATCAAAAATATCTCATTTTGCTCAGGGTTCCTTAGTAAACAAAAAACAGACGACAGACCAAGGTCCAGCTCAACCAATCCACATGTACAGTCAATTGAAGAGTGGTGCAAAAACACTTCCTGCACCCGTCGTCCGAAGGTGCAAATCACAACCAAAGATTTTCAAGAAAGAGCGGAAGGTGCACTCGCAGGGAAGTCAAGCACGTAAGCAATAATTCCAAAAATATTTCCTTTATTCAATCAGTCTTTAAAACTGGCACACAGCCAACGCGTTTCGTTCCCAATAGTGCCAAAAGGGAACTTCATCAGGGCTCTTCGATATCCAACTATTCCGTAATGAGTAACAAAATATTTTAAAAGAAATAACTCAAAAGGCACGATCCGCCCAGGGCAAGGTGTGTAAAGCTCTCACCCAGAATAGTAAATTATATATTATAATAGAGATGGCTCAAAGCCTTAATGGTAATGGGCATAATCCAAAAAAACACTGCTTTATTTGCAATAAAGATCCTGGCATGCTTCCTCTAGAACATGTAGAACTGGAACGGCATGATAACCTCACCAAAATAATAAAGCACAGCAAGGCTCAGTCACAACTTGGAGACGAGGACATGGTGCCCGAACTAAAGACCACACGCGACACCGTAAAGCAGTGCTAACCGCCCTCTTATGAGTATTTCCCTGTCACGGATTGAGAGCTGAAATAAATTACGCCTAGTTCGGTTCTTTCTACTGGGAAAATCCCCAAATTTTGTTAGAGATGTTTTTTTCGCAGGCAACTTTGGCAGATGTTTTTAAAAAAAATGTCGCTTGGACTTCTGGAACATCCGCATTCGGCTACATGGTACAATTCACAGGGTTTCTCTCTGGTTTTTTCTCTTTTTAAAAAAAACATTTTTATATAATGCAAAATCGGCCCAAAGGCATTGGAGCGCTTTCAGGAGAGTCAAACGTTTTACGAGGACCCGACGTTACACATTGTAAGCAATTGGATTATCTGGGGGAGGGGTGAATTCCCACCTCAAGGAAAAATCACAACCCAAGTCAAGATGAACCCTCGAAGTCACTAAATTAACCTGAAAACACCCGCCTGGTAGCTATAGCACAGAGCAGACAGGCTTAATTTAGGGCAATGTGCAAAGTATTTATGGACTACCAAAACGGTAATAAAGTTGAAATTCCAAATAATAAAAATCCCAAACTGAATTAGAAAAATAGAGTCAAATTTAATAAACAAAATAACACCAAATGAAAGAAATGCAATAAGGGAACGAGAGATATAAATTTTTAAAGTTTTAGCGGCTGGCAGGGAACAGGGTGGAGGGGCGGGGGGGATAAAATAATAATTAAAAAAAACACTTACCTCCTCACAGCTGCCGTGACCGTCTCTCCACCGTTGTATCTCCTTCTCTGGCGAGTCCGGGAAGCAGGAAGCACCCAGGCTCCCCTAAGCCAACCACAATGTTGCAATGCAGCATTGTGATTGGTCTGAGCACCGTGGTTTGGCGCTCAGATGGGGAATGGGAGCCTGTGCATGTTCCTCACCGTGAGGAACATGCAAAGTGTGCACAACTGTTTGGCCGGCCCAAGACAGCCGGCAAAACCGTCATGCGTACTTGGAGTATGCAAACCGCTCCTCCCCCTGTGCCACCAGCCCCGCCCCAAGCCAGGTCCGAACCTACGAAAAAAATTAAATAATAGCTACGTTATTATCATTTTATTTTTCCTGGTCTGAGAGCAGTAGGGTGACACTCCTCCGCCTTAGAGGAGGAGCCGCCTCTGGGAATAACGCCAAAGATGCATGATGTGCCTGTGATAGTCAATGGTCATGATAGACTGGAGTCCAGTCGCAGTTTGACGCTGACCGTGATGCACCCTGAGTTGGATACACAAACTAGGTTTTTCCTGGTTAAAGATTTCACCTTCTGACTTTAGTCCTTTAAGTCCCAATCCCAGAACACTTCTAAATCCCCACACCCCCAGAACCTCTAGGGAGGCACTTAGAGACTCACAGGGTTTCAGGCAGAGGCCAACAGCAGGGTCCAGTAGCCACTAATCAGCAGGGCAGTTGTAAGAATGGACCCTTGTAGCTTGTTGTATCCCTGTAGCTTGAACCGTAAGTCAACCTTATGACCCTTGGAGAACACTTCTTTGTGCTGGGTATAAGTGGGAGAAGGTCCAGTCCTTCCCAAGATACAGTATTAGGATTTTAATATATACTCTTGTTTTTTGCATAGGACAGCTAGCCCTGCCACAGTGAAAATAGATTTTGTGTGCGGGCATGTTAACATTAGATATCTACATTTCCTTCTTTTAAAAACCAAGCACCTTGCCTTGTGGACTACAAGGCTTACATAGCGACAACTTATTAATATTTAAAAGGGAGGTTTTGAACTGTCAAAATGGTTTATTATGACTATCACTGTAGTGGATGGCACATTGGTGATGCAGTCAATCAATCAGGGAATTCTAAGCACGCTACTCACCCGTGAGGGTCTCAAGGCGCTGAGGTGGGGGGGGGGTCCGCAGAACTGTTTAGCTGAAGGGCCAGGTCTTGAGGGTCTTCCTGAAGGTGTTCAGGAAGGGGGCGCGTCTGATGTCTGCTGGTAGCTCGTTCCAGGTCTTGGCTGCAATGTGAGAGAAGGATCTTCCGCCTGCTCTGGTTCTGTGGATGCGCGGGGTTTCGGCCAGTGCGAGGTTGGAAGATCGGAGGTTTCTTTTGGGTACGTGGAAGTTGATTCTGGCGTTGAGGTATTTGGGTCCGTTGTTGTGTAGGCATTTGTAGGTCTGAATGAGGATTTTGAAGGTGACTCTTTTCTCCACGGGGAGCCAGTGGAGTCTACGTAGGTGTTGGCTGATGTGTTTGTGACGGGGGATGCCGAGGACGAGTCTGGCGGCGGTGTTCTGTAATGTCTGGAGTTTGCGGAGTAAGGACTTGATGCCGGCGTAGAGTGCGATTCCATAGTCCAGTCTGCTGGTGATGAGTGCGTGGGTCACTGTCTTCTTTGACTCAGGGGGGATCCATTTGAAGGTCTTGCGGAGGATGCGGAGGGTGTTGAAGCAGCTGGAGGTGATGGCGTTGACCTGTCGGTTCATGGTGAGTGATGAGTCGAGTACGATGCCGAGGTTTTTGGCGTGGTCTGAGGGGGTAGGTGGGCACCCGAGGGCGGTTGGCCACCAGGTGCTGTCCCATGCTGAAGGGGTGGTTCCGAGGACGAGGACTTCTGTCTTCTCGGCGTTGAGTTTCAGGCAGCTGTTGGTCATCCAGATTGCGACGTCTTGCATTCCTATCTGGTAGTTGAGTTTGGCGGTGGTGGGGTCTTTGGTGAGGGAGAGGATGAGCTGTGTGTCGTCTGGGTAGGATACGATGTTGAGGCCGTGTTGTCGGACGATGGCTGCGAGGGAGGCCATGTAGATGTTGAAGAGGGTCGGGCTCAGTGATGACCCCTGTGGGACTCCGCAGGTGATTTTCGTGGGATCGGAGAGGAAGGGTGGTAGTCTGATCCTTTGGCTCCTTCCGGTGAGGAATGATCGGATCCAGTCCAGGGCTGTTCCTTGTATGCCGGCGTCGTGTAGTCTGGTGACTAGTGTGCGGTGGAGTCCACTAGTGACATCTAACTTACAGGCCCTGGATATGTGTTGTACCATATACTAAGGAATTATAGGTAATTTAAGTATAGCAATTAGGAATATGTCAATTCGATCATGTTTAAAGGAGAAGCACAGGTACTTTACCACTGGTTATCAGGGCTAAAGTGTACCGAAATCTAATGCCAGCAAAAATATAGGGTACAGCAAAGGGTGAAAAAGGTGGATCTTCTAAACAGGCTGCCCCCAGCCAAGAGCAAGGATAGACTAATCTGTCCCTTGATAGTCTTTCCTGCCAGGCGATAGAACATGGGCAATTCCCTGCCTCTGCATATCTCTTCAATGCCCTTTTCAACATACCTGTGCCAGTCTGTCAACATATATCTCAGCTAACCTTGTCCATTTGGAATCCTTTTCCTCACCTGCAGATGCCACCAGTGATGTGATTAACTCTAGCTTGCTCACAAGTGCATCCCAATCGGAGGACAGTATCACTATAGCAAACAAAGGTATGTTGCCTATTCTTTCCTCTAGGTCAGACTTCTGCCACAAACCCAGGGCAAGTTCTGCCCATAAGGCTAACCACCAAAAGAGGGTACTGACAGCTGTCACTGTCGAGAACCAGGACCCTGGCCATTCATTGGAAGGTAGAGGTTCCAATCTGGGGCCTTGGGTAGGTCCCACTTCCATCCGTGGGGCAGGCAAGGAGTCCCCCACTTGAACCTGAGGTCTCTCTGGCCTTCTTTGTTTCTCAGAGTGGGGGACCGCACCTTCAGGTTCAAGGCACCCTCCTCCCACTTTTTCTTCTGCCATCTTAGGGGTGACACCCTGTGGATGGCCTTTCAGTTTAGGGTCTGTACCCTGAGACTGAATAGGTGCCTGGCAATCCAGGACTTCCAGGGAGGACACTGATCCTCTCAAAGTTGACGCACTCTTTCTCTGTCATGCAGAGGTCTGCCAGGCACAGGTCTCCTGTCCTCTGTCTCTGTGACAGCACAGGTAGCACCTCAAGGCCAGAAGTGTCCTCGGCAGGGTCAGTCTTGGGGTACTCTTCTCTCAGAGCAGGTAACCACTGACCCATTGCTCCTCACACTGTGGATGGCATTTACCTCTTATCCCTTACTATTTGTCTGGGCCTCCGTACACCCCACTTAGGAACAGTACCCCCAAAAATCTATTTTATTGGGGCGCACTGGCTACCGCCCCTCCCAGTTCTTTTCTAACTGGTCGGAACTCATTGCCTTGGATGCAGTCAATGGGCATCTGGGGACTGACACCTTTCGCTGGGCAAGTATCCCCTCCCATTCTAGGGCTACCAGGATCATAGGGGGGGGGGTGGGGGAGTGCTGCAGCAGGGCCTGTGTTACCCTACAGACTTGTCCTGGCAGATACTCTTCGGGGGAAACCAGTCTTGCTACCACCATGGACTGGCTGGTACAGGTATCCCTCGGAGCAGTGACAAGAACCTCATTCACTGACTTCTTGGAGAAGATACCTACTACCCTCAGGGATCACCAGCTAACCTTCTTGGTCGACGTCCCGAACAAGGGAATGCTCTGCTATCTTCTCCTGGGAATAACCTCCAGCTAAGGATAAACTAGCTACCGCTGTGGAGTGCCCATCTGTGGGTGGCTTCCTAGGACACACAGATTCCCCTCTTTTGTGTCTAGAATTGAGTCAGTCATAACACCGGGGTGGGTCAAAAGGCACTTTGGCTTCTGCCCATAAAAACCTCCCCTCCTGTACTCTAATGACGAATGAGAATCCTTTCCCTCCAAACTCTCTTGGGGCCGTTTTAGGAACTTCTCAGTACTATCCTGGCCTTCCTGTCCCTCTGCGAAGGGGAACCTGAACCACCTTTCCTGTGGTCACTACTAGGTACCTTATTTGACATCTGGTGCTGATCTAGGGGTCAGTTTACTTCCCAAGCTCTCTGGGCAGTGAGAGCCTGATATCAATCAGGTGCTGACACAACACTGTTTAACAATTACTTAATATGTGCTCCTTCATAGCCAAATTGTACAGCCCATCATACTTGTAAACATTGCTGTGCTTCACCCAACCATCCAGTGCTTTGGGGGAAGAATCCACAAAATCTATCCATGACTGGTTTGACTGTTCTAGCTATCCCTGAACTTCAGGTGATACTTGTCAAGGACCAAGCCAAACTTAGTGATAAGGGATTTCTTCTTGGGGGCATACTTCATCTGTCAGCTATTTCTGGCACCTTTAAGGCATCCCTCCGTGCAATGGCATATGACTCTACAGACTGCCCCCTCCAATCCCTCTCTGGGACTCCATGCATATGTAGGGTTACCTCATATGCTGCAAATCACTTATCTATGTCATCCCCAACCATATAACTAGGCACTAGGTTGCTGCTGCTGTTACCTTTTTCTGATCAGCAATGAAGGACAACTTTATCTCCTCAAGGGAAAGGTTAGTCAGCTGCAATTTCAGTGATCTCTCCACCTGCTTGTCCTCCAGCTCTGATGTGGACAAACCATGGGGGGGGGGACACTTCTCCCTACTCTGGAAAATGCAGGTGATGCTGCTGTCCGAGGGATGTCATCCTCTGGCACTGGAACCACTGAAATGTCATCATCTTTTCCTACCCCCATTTCCTCCAGCTCCTCATCCACTTGCTTCTGTAGGGTGGACTGAAGCATGCGTACTTCCTCCCACGATCTGAGAGTAATCTGGTAGTCCCCGTTCTTGGACTCACTAACCTAAGCCCTCTCTCCTTGCACACCCTCCTCAGATCAGTCATGCTGAGCCACTCAATGCTACTCAAATCCACTTTTATTGTTTAAAAAATCAGATGCAAAATGGGGGGCAGTAATGGAATTTAAGAAAAATCAAAAAATGACCAATTAAAAATCAGAAGTCAATTAAGAAATGGCTTTTATGTGAAATTACAGAGACTTTTGGTTTTACAGAAGTCCTAGATCCCACCGAGGAACACCAATGTAAGAAAATTGATAACTATTTGGGGTGGGCGACTACCCACTTCAATGAATAATCACAACCCTTGTCAATGTGAACCCTCAAAGTCACTAAATTAACCTGAACTCAAACCCCCTGGTAGCTTTAGCAGACAAACTTAACTGAGGCCAATGTGTAAAATATTTATGTAGTACTAAAACAGTAATTAAGTCAAAATGAAAAACAAACATCCCAAACCGAAGTAGAAACAAAGTGAAATTAATAAACAAAATGACAAAAATTAAAGACGGGAAACCAGAGATATGAATTTTTAAAGTTTTCAATAGGAATAGTGCCAAGAAGCATATAGTGTCAATGATAGATAATGGTCATCGTAGACCAGGACCTAGGCACAATTTAACACTGACTGCTATGGAGAGTGAGTCGGATACAGCAACCAGGTTCATCATGGTGAAAGATTTCACTTTCTGAGTTCAGTCTTTTAAGTCCCAATCGACCACCGGAGAACATTTGTAAAGTCCCCCTAGGACCTCAGGGGAGGCACTTGGGGGTATATTTACAAGCCCTCACCGCCACCGGAGCGTCACTTTTCTTTACGCTCTTGTGGCGCAGCGCCATTTTCCATATTTACAAGTTGGCGCTAAGCCACTTTGCGTGGCTTATCGCCACCCTGTAAATATGCCCCTTTCCACCGCAGTCCTCTTGCAGCAAATTGGCGTGCAGAGGGTGTTGCTGTGGGCGTTCCACCGCAACATCTATTGCTTTTTAACACTGCCCCAGATTTACAAGACTGAGGCAGTGCCAAAAACAAATGCCGTGGAATACCAGGTGTTATAATGGCGATACGATGTGAAATTATTAATTTCTCTTCATTTTTTGCTCTTTCCATGAAGGTGCAAATCGTCATTATAGATAATGTGCAAGAAGGTGTCCCTTCCTGCACATAAACAATCATCCCTGCTGCGCAGGCACCCTTGCAACATGGCGGCAGGGTGTCTGCGCTGGCGCTAGGCAGCTTTTTTTGTGCCAATGCTAGGGGAAACACAGGGGTGCACTGTATTCTTGTAAATATGGTGCATCCCTGAGTTTGGAAAATGTCGGATCGCGGCACTGCCAAATTTGGCACAGCTACGCGCTCTGACATTTTATTGTAAATATGACCCTTAGAGACTCACACAGAGTGTCAGACAGAGGCCAACAGCAGGGTCCAATCCAGGTCCAATTGCCACTGATCAACTGGGCAGTTGCAGGAAAGGCCTCTTGTAGCTTGTATCCCATCCCTGTAGCTTGAACAGGAGGTCAGTCTTATTACCCTTGGAGTCCACTTAGTTGTCCCGGAGATAAGAAGCAGCAGGTCCAGTCCTTCAGGGCCTCTCTCAGGCCATAGACAGAATGTGAAGTCCTCTTCTTTTCTTCCTCAGGTCTAGGACAGTCTGTACTCTTGTTTTTTATTTAGGACATCTAAGCCTGCCACAGTGAAAAACAGCTTTAGTGTGCTAGTCACTGTAAGAGCATATTAACATTACATTTCTACATGTCCTTGTTAAAAATTGGGTTATTGGTTGTGGGCGGGTGGAAGCCCCACTCAGGCAACAACCACAATCCTGGTGAACCACAAAAAGCCCCAAAATTAACATGTGCTTAACCCTCTTGTACCTTGGCACAAGCAGTCAGGCTTAACTTAGAGGCAAAGTGTTAAGTATTTATGCAGCACACAAACAGTAATAAAGTGAAAACAAAACACAAGAAAAATCCCAAACCACTTTAGAAAAATAGAGTCAATTCTAATTAAAAAAAATTATAACAGAATGACAAAAATCCAATGAGTAAAACCAGAGGTATTAAATTTCAAAGTTTCAGGTAAGTATAGAGCCTAAAAGCACAAAACGTCACTCGCGATCATCTGGTCGTGCTAGACCAGAGGAATGGCAGGCTGCCTGCGATGGAGCACGGGCCGGATATAGGGAACAGGTTAGACCTCTGAAAAAGTTACCTTCTCAAAGTCCGGCACAAAGTGTTCTGTTTGCGGTGGAGGAGACTGCGAGGAGCAGGGATAGCGTATCTGATGGCCGTCACTGTAGTGCGAAGAGGAGGCAGGACATCACAGACTGTCGCAGCTGTAGCATGACAATCTAATCGGCGTGGACAGTTGTTGCTGAAGCTATGCGCAGGCAGTCACCACAGGCTGTCACAGGTGGTCATTGCGGGCAGCAAAGTCTTGGTGCAAACAGGCCCATTTATGGTTGTGAAAAGGAGTGCACCCTGGTGCCAGACAAGGGTCCAGGACCTGGGGAGGCTCCTCTTGGGGATCAGGACTCACTCTAGCAAAGGCCAGCAGGGCTCAGGCAGGTCCAGTTGCAGCAGGTCACCTGGGAAGTTGCAGGGAAGCTTCTGGAGCTTGCTATGCCCCTGTAGCTCAAGATTAGTCTAGTTGGCCCTTGGAGTCACTCAGGTAGCCTGGGATGAAGGGAGCAGGTCCAGTCTACCTTCTTAGAGAGCAGGGTAGTCCCCAAGCAGGTGGGCAGCCCTCTGGCGATCAGGACAGTCCTCTGGTAGCAGCAGGGCCGTCCTCTGGTAGCAGCAGGGCCGTCCTCTGGTAGCAGCAGGGCCGTCTTCTAGGTAGCAAGGCAATCCTCTTTCTGTAACACCTACAGGTTCAGGAGTGTACTGAAGAGTGGTTCAGGAGGTCCAATATTTATATCTGGTGCCAACCAGCGGGGGGGATTCCCTATACTACCCTAACATCTGGTTCTGAAAAAGATTTCCTCTTCCCCTTTCAAGGCTCTAAGAAGTCTGAGGTAATAAACGACAGGGCAGGCCTGGTGTCAGTTTCCTTTGTGGGTGCAGGAGGCAGAGCCCTTTGAAATTAAAGTGGGCCAGGGCATAGTTCTACCCCCGGCCATCCTACCAGGATGGCTGTTCTTGTCCACTCCTGCCACTTTTATGTCACTGTCTGGAAGGAATGCACAAACAACGAAAGCAGAGCCGTTCATAGTCATGCGACCCAGGATACAGGCAGAAGGCACAAATGGTTAGGACATGAAAATGCTACTTTCTAAAATTGGCATTTTCAGAACTGTGATTTAAAATCCCACTGTACCATTAATAAGGATTTTAAATTAAATTAATTTTAGTCTGAATAGCATATCTCTATCTGCACCCAATCCAAAGTTAGCACATTACTGACCCGTGTCCACCGCAAACCTTCAAGGCAATTGTTCTAACAACTTCTGCTGCCACACCCGTAAGAAGAATCATCAACAATTCTTTAACTACTGGAATATTTCCAGAACTACTCAAAAGGTCATACATACGCCCATTACTGAAGAAAACAAACTTGGGCCCACTGACCCCTGACAACTACAGACTGATTACAAATGGACCTTTCCTGGGCAAACTGATAGAAAGAGCAGCATTCGCCCCGATTTGACACAATTCATTGAAGATAATGCCATACTTTCAGATTCCCAAACGGGATTCCGTCCAGGAAGAGGCACAGAATCAGCCCTCGTTGCCATCTGGGATGACCTGAAGAACACAGTTGACCGCAACGGAGTTGCTGCGCTACTTCTCTTGGACCTTGCAGCTGTCTTTGACACAGTTGACCATGACACTCTGATACAAAGACTCTACGAAGCCGGCATAGAGGAAACTGCTATAGACTGGATCACATCCTACCTTTGCAACAGAATTAATGTCATTCAAACCCCCCCTTTCTCGTTCAAAACATACATCAGAAAAGTAGGGGTCCCTCAAGGCTCTATCATCTCGCCCATGCTTTTCAACATCTACATGAAGTCATTACCGGCACTGATCAATCAATTTCACCTCACGTGTTATAACTAAGCAGATGACACGCAAATACTCCTTCATGTGGACTGCCCCAAAGACATTGGAAACTCGCCAATTTTCAGTTGTCTCAGAGCCGTGGATCAATGGATGACGTGGAGCCATCTCAAATTGAATGCTTCCAAAACGGAAATACTCACATGTGACGATTGGAAAAATGATGACCCGCTCGCCGCCGGGCCTGATGATCTGGGAACACCGCTTAAAGTATCAAAGGAAGTAAGAAACCTCGGAATGACCATGGACTCCAACTATCAATGAATGCCCAAGTGGACAAACTAGCAATATCAAGCTTTGTTACTATAAAAACTCTGCAGCAAATCTTCCCCCATATGGAATTTCCATACAAGGTCCAGTCTACCATCTCTCTTGATCTGTCCAAACCCGATTACACCAATAGCCTCTACCATGGATCACCTTTAACGACAATAAAAAGACTACAACGGATTCTGAACTCGGCCGCCAGATTACTCTTACATATAAAGCCGCAAGACCACATCTCCCCTGCCTTGAAAGCCCTGCATTAGTTACAGGTTGCCAGAAGATCCAACCTCAAGCTGCTTTGTATCTCCCACAAAGCGATACATGGAACGGGACCACTCTTCATCAGGAATAAAATCAACAAACATATTCAACAAAAGAACCTCAGCTCTAGAGTGGCACTTCGCCTCAAAATCCCAACGTACAAGAAAAAAACCATGGGTGACACATCCTTCTCTGTTTAGGCAGCCAAACTATGGAACTCTTTACCCCCAACATAAGATCTACAGATAACCACCTTATCTTCAGAAAACTACTCAAGAATTGGTTCTTCCCCATATTACCACCATATGCAAACAGAAATACACAGCATAATCCTCTGTATATAAGCATTTATTTGGACTATATATATGTACCTATACATGTGTATTGCTTTGTATAAACGTGTATAATAATTATGTTTTTAAAAATAGATATTCGCTAGTTCTACTTAACAAATGTACATATTACTGATAGTTACATTATTCTATGTTTTTAACACGTATATATGTGACTGCATAGTATGAAGCAAATCTTTTATCATAACTATTTATCAACAATTGCTTTACTATTGAATTACAAAAAAAAGAATAATTTAAAATACAACACTTGAAATCTGGAGTTTATTAAATGCATCTTTAATCTACATATACTACCTTCCTTATGCATATATATACACCTTCCATGTTCTTATGTATCTATATATTTATTACTTTTCTTCTAATTCAGCATATCCAATGCACTACCCTATTTCTCACCCTATACCTCTATCAATAGATCCTCTACCTCCACTCTCTTTCACCCCATACCACTATGATCTCCAAAAATAACCCTCTCTAGACTCTTCCCTACCCTAGCCCTCCTTGCATCATCTCATACCTCTTTTACTATTCAGATCTCCCAAACAAGCCTTTCTAAACCCTTCCCTCTGACTCTTCCCCCTCTACCTCCCTTTTACTGATCCCAAGCCTCCTCCTACTGCTATGAGCTCCCAAAATAAAATAGATTTCTAAATCCTTCCCTCTTCTATCCCTCCACTAAACTTTTCAATCCAAATAACAGACTAACATGTCCACCACTCAAATTAATTTCATGTTTCACTATACTAATTCACCACTAATCCTTTATGGGTTCCAGAGTAGCGTGCTACTCGCCAAAAAAGCGCTTCAAACCCTCATCAGGACTAGCAAGCGCTATATAAATGCAAACCTTTTTCCCTCTTCTATCCTTCTCAATCCAAATAACTGACTAACATATCCACCACTAAAAGTACTTTCATATTTTCACTATACTAATTCACCACCAATCCTTTATGGGTTCCAGAGCAGTGCGAGACTTGCCAAAAAAGCGCCTCGTCAGGGGTAGTGAGCGCTATATAAATGCAATTAAAATACATTACATGTAAAAGGTAACCCACAGCTAGTCGATGGGAGAGCTTGGCCTTTACACAGTGAAAAACGACTTTAGGAGTTTTTCACTGGTAGGACATGTAAAGCTTATATCTCTGCCCTTTGACACTAGTAAATAGCAAGAGTAACACCCAGTTCCAATTTACAAGGCCGGACCCTGTCCATGGCTTCTTTCTCCAGAAAGCTGCTCTGATGTAGGTGGACTGAGCAATGGGTTGGGATGGAATGGCAGGCCGTTACCCCCTTTGGACTATCTGCAGGACTCGCCTGTTAAATGTTATTGTGATCTTGTTTCTTCCATTGCAGCGACCCCTTTCATTTACATGTGCAAACATGGGTTATTGAACATGAAACAAGCTATGAACTGTGATTCCATCAAATGTATGTCTGTAGCATAGTTTTCTGTCTATAAATTGTAATGAAGTTATCATACTCAAACTTATACAAAAACACCTTAAGTGACTGTTTAGAAGTTATTCCAGGGATATCACAACATTACGACTGTTCCCCTTCATAATTCTATTATTTTAATTATTGATTTTATGTACTTGCTTTTAGGCTTATTTTTATTTTAGCAGAACATTTGAGTTTCTTACACAGATGCAGGTCAGGTTCCATTTTAGCTACAGTTTCTATTTAGTTAGCCTGTCTGCACTTT
This sequence comes from Calotriton arnoldi, assembly GCA_963921515.1. Taxonomy (NCBI): domain Eukaryota; kingdom Metazoa; phylum Chordata; class Amphibia; order Caudata; family Salamandridae; genus Calotriton; species Calotriton arnoldi. The sequence goes on from CAWUFW010006872.1 coordinate 577,630, forward strand.
AGTTCACAGTCAGCATTTTTTTGTCATCTTTCATAGAACTTGTGAAAGTGATATTCGTGCCTGAACACCCTTTAGCCTGAATTTTTACCATATCTGGCACCAGAAGTCTAGTACATCCTCTGAATATCTACATCTTTAGGTTTTAGAAGCAGACACTTAGAATAAACATTAGCTAAAGATGACACATACTTAGGGGCTTTTCACGTAGGTGACAGTTTGCTTCCCACTGGTTTAGTCCTGTTAGATTTAGGGCCTGATTCTGATGTGGGTTGGAAAGCTCCCCGACCGAATCGGTTTGGAAATGGTTTCCGACCCACTCGGATCGGGAGAGTCCGACCGACGGAGTACGATGCATCCGGATGCTTCCAGATACGATTTGGTTGGACTCCCATTGACTTCAATGGGAGCATATGTCCCTAACCGCATCATACTTGGGCCCTGGGTCGGGAAGACACGTTCCCGATCCGATTTGGAAGGAGCAAATGCCATTAGGAGGCCTTCCTAACCGCATCAGAATCAGGCCCTAGGTGGTAATGCTTTCCTAACCGCATCAGAATCAGGCCCTAAGTGTCTTAAAATCCAATTCTTAAAACATAAGAAGAGAATCAGAGGTCAATATCCTATATAAACCCTAGGAACCAACCACTGATTAAGAGAACCTTCACCCAGGGAGCAGACTGGGATGGTGTGGCATCATATTCAATCTTAACCAAAGAAGGTTACAGCGACACTCCTCCGAGGCTCAGGCTGCACTGAATGGTGCAAGGGCGATGTTTGTCCCTGAACAAACACAATGTCTTTGCCCTCAAAATAACTAGCACGCTATTCCAGACAGAAAACAAATCTTCTTGTCCCAGCTATGCGCCCCACCTCAGAAACGAGAGAAATAGGCATATTATTTATTGATTCTGCTAGAACTAGCATAGCGCAGAGAGATAGGACATTGAGGGCGTTACGGCTACAAATTCAGATAATTTTTCCCTGTTGTTTTCACTGTTCATAAAACACTTAGCTGCTTCTAATTTTTCCCTTCTGTGAGGTTACCATACAATATTGTGTGCACTAGATTTAGTCATTTTAAAATAACTATTTTAAAATAAGTATGTCAAGTCAAGATACGCTTTATTCGATTTAAAAATGTCAAATCATAAAAGCACAATACATTACAATAAGCAAGAATATATCAATTCATGTAATTAAAATTCAACAGGTATATATTAAAAATGGGAAACATCCTAAACAACTAAATTGGAACAACGACTTACCTTAACAACGAAGTCAGTACCACGACGAATCTCGAACAACGAAGTCCTAAACCACGACTTTCAACAACAACGAAGATGTATTGCAACGAGGACTACGCCACTTTTTGTGGGGTTGGATTTATGTGCCCCGGGGAAGGGATGACACTGGAGTTCCCACGAGGCATGGCGCAGGTCACGTGGGTGTTGAGCACTAGACCGCAACACCATACTTTTGACCGCCCCTCACTCCTCACCTTTATTAGGATTCGACAGTGTTGGAGTGTTACGTCACTCATCTCCGCCCCCTCATCACTCTGAACTGCACAGCAGTGCAACTCAAAAGGCATGTCATTACTCTATGGTAAATCTCTGAGTAATGCTTCGAGGGGTTCTACTTATGATGATGAAACCCATATTTTAAAGGGCCTCGTGCATTATTTTGCATATTCCAATTTGCAACTGCATTTGTGTTTAAATGAAAGGTCTCTCTGCATGGCCTCTAGAGACAAACGTGCTTTGTCAGCATTGATGCAAGTCTGGTGGTACACCTGTATAAATAAAACCGGTGGGAAGCGAGGGGACCCATGCCTTTCATACGGATGTCGTGATATTCATCATATGTAGGAAACAGTTGTGTTAACTGGAGGGTCATCGTGAGTTCGTTTTATCCCCCATTACAAACAAGTAGAAGGAAAGAAGGAGAGAGAGGTTGAGTATAAATGAGACGAAAGGAAACCGTGAGGGCAGAAGAGGTTGAGAAGGGGGTGTAGAGAGAACAAGGAGGTGAGTCGGAGGGACAGGAGAATGTGAACAGACGGAATCGTTTTAAGGCATGCGCAAAATGGGCATTTGCGCAATGCCGTGAACCTTTAAAAATGAGAAAGACAGATTATTAAATGACATTATTTATGGCCTCTTGCCTTAGTCTCTCGGACAGAAGCACATAACCCACAGGCATGATACCATCACATGGTTGTGAGATCAAGGGGAGGCCTCAAAAGGCATGTCATTACTCTATGGCACTGGCACAATGATTGGCTACTCACCTTTTTTTCCGGCACCCACTCCTCTTCGTCAGCTAAACCGTATTGCTGTAATCAGGATGGCGGGCAACAAGGATTTCTCTCCGCCCCCACCCACTCGGATTCGGCAGTGTTGCCTCCTGACTGGCGGACTCTAAGGAGTGTGGGGAAGCAGTCTGCTCTCATCAAGCTTTCGTCGTGGGAACAGCGTCTTTGGGAATGCTCTGTCATTGTAAGGTGGCGTAATTTGGTAAAGAGAAATGTAAAGAATTTTCGTGCTTCAGGAAGTCGTTGTTTAAAAAGTAGCGGTTTAGCAATGCTCGTTGTTTAGCCTTCGTGGTTAAGGCAGTCGTGGTTTAGGCAGTAGTTGTTTAGTCATACAACCATTAAAAATAGCATCTGTTAAAAATTAGAAGTATATATTAAAAATAGCACCGGTTAAGAATTGCGAAGAGAAGAACTGTAAGCTAGTTTCAGTGCACAGCCAAGACATAGATAAAAACCATGATCATTTAATCGAAGGAAGGACCTTGCATAGTTTTCCTAGTTCTGACCACCCCTTTCAGATATTTTACAATGTGGTCAGTAAAAATTTCATCATCTAGGAATTGTAGCTTAATGAAAGCAGGTCGACATTGTCTCAATCCTAGCGTTTCAAATAGGGCAGAATCCATCTTTTCCTGATTAAAATATAAAACTTGCAGAATAATATAATGTTGATTGTTGACTGTTCAGATATTTCATCACAAGGGCATGGGCACAGAGAGCGACCAATCATTCATCTGAGGGAATGTAACCAAGTTATGGAAATTGCCTAGGCGCGTCAAGAACAACCTGTCATAATTTCTTGGGGTGGATAGTAGGTAAGGTTGTATCCCCGTTTGAGTCAAGAGCAATTGATTAGCTCTGACAGATGTTTTCATAATATTGGAGGACAATTTAATCGTCTCCAAGTGATTGATGCATAACACCTTTAATTCCTTCCTCGTAGTAAGAGACGGCTATCGGGGTTAACAAAGTACTCAGAATGATCCAAGTCATGCATAACATTTTTAACATATGCGAGCCAAGGAATACATTGTACCCATTGCAAGTTCAAACAATCTTTCATCACGTCCCGGTTGAGACCAGTGGTAGCGCCTGTCCAGACCTTGTGCCATAATGAAATCGGCTGAATTTTAATTAGGTCAGACAGGTATGACAGTCCCAGTTCGGCGTGACAAATATACGTGGCCGTGCTATTCGGGACAGCTAGAAGATATCTTAAAAACCTATTCTCAGCTTGCTGGAGAGACTCTACGTTTGCATAACCCCAAATACCAGCTCCATACAAAGCAACTGAAGTACATTTGGCTTTGTATATTGTCAACAGGTCGTTAATAGGACGCTTTCCTAACTTCCTAGCAAAGTTGATCAAAGCGCCTATACAATAAGTATGTCAAAATGCATATCCTGTTTCTAGTGAATCTTTGAGTGTGTAACCCAGTGGTTCCCAAACTGTGCTCCCTAGGGAGCCGTCAAAACTAGTTAGGGGAGCCGCGCACCAAGCACTTTAATGCATTTATGGTTGAAGGGTCTGTTGGCTTCAGTTAAACTAATTAGACTTAAACGCATGATGTCGATGATTTGTAAATGACATGCCTTAAGCAGTAAACGTAGTGCTTAATTGATGGCATGTCGAGGGAGATGACCTCCATATTTCACTGGATCCCCACGTTCCAACACTCCCAAAGTAAGCGGAAGATGCCAGATTAATTTTGATAGACTCGTTAATAGTTTAGTTTTTTTCCAAATGCATTTTCCACCAATGCAAGTTATCAGGAAAGTACAGTTGTCCTGTCTATTAAACACACTAAGTATTAAGTATTGACATTTGTACTTGAATCATAGGTACGTCCAGTACACATTTCTTTTAGTACACACACATTTCCAGACAGGCCTGCTCTCTCCTTGAGCACAGGGAAGTAAAACACCATAAACGGCATAATGCCAACATTTGGAAGCAAGAAAGAGGGACGTTAAAAAATAAATAAATAAATAAATAAATAAAAAGACATCCGGAATTAATTTTACCTGCATTGATTTGGAGGCAATTTTAGGGAGGAGACAGCAAAAAGAAAGCTGAATGAGGTTTAAAAAATCGTGAGTCACCCTGCTGAGACAGGTGTGTTGGCACGTATGACATGGGTAGAAATGGAAGTGCATGGAAATATTCTTCAATCGCAAAAACACTCTGGCAATGGGGCCTACATGCATAGGGGTGCTATCTAGCACAGTAAGCGGGATAAAAAAGTTTGAGAGGGTACTCTAAAAAAGGCATGGGCAAAGAAGTGTAACTAGGAATATTTTATTAGAGGCGCTGCCTTAGTAATGCAAAACACGCTGCGTATAGGATTATAATATCTTCATCAGTTTCATCCCAATTATTTTCAGAGAAAAAAAATGCAGGTACTTTCGAGGCCGGGCTTACATCCACCCCACCCTACCAAAAAAGTAACAGTGGGGAGCCACGGGCAATGGCCAATGGGTCAAGGGAGCCACAGGTCGAAAAAGTTTGGGAACACTGGTGTAACCTGTTAATGAAAGGTCGTTTGGATTACCACAGTTTGTCCCAGAACCTTTATGGGGCTGTTAGAAAACCAGAAAACACAAACACCACCCTTGCAGTAATGCTTAGTGCATTGTGTGGGGATGCAATTCAAATGGTATTTGTTCCTCATCGTGATGCACTGAAGAACAAGTTACTTACCTTTGGTAACGCTCTTTCTGGTAGAGACTCTACCCAACTGCAGATTCCTCCCCCTTTGAATATTCCCCAGCCGTTAGACTGCACTTGTAAACTTTTGAGCAGTAGCTCTGTGTGCTGAAAGGTGGCGCCGTGCAGCTCTGTACTGTTGCCATTCCACTTCAAAAATGACATATGGAGCCTATATATGCACCTCTAGTGTGAACATATTTATTTTTTCCTTCCTGTGGAAGACGTTGAGAGGGCAAAGCTCTAAAATAGGATGAAGACCTCTGGCCTTCTTTGGCACCAAAAAGTAGCAGGAATAACACCCACAACCTACTTCTGGCAGAGGCACCGTCTTAATAGCCCCTTTGGCCAAAATGGCTTGCACATCCTGGCCTAAGACGGACAAATGGTCCTCCATCAGTCGTTCTGGGGACGGTGGAAGGTGTGGCGGAGTGGCAACGAAGATGTACCTCTCCCGAAGCATATGAAGGGCCCATCTATCCGGTATGATGGTCTGCCAACCCGGCAAGCATTGTCAGATCCTACCTTCAACAGGGTGGCTGTGCTCCACTAAGCGCATGCTAAAGGGGTTTGGCAGTTGGGGCGGCAGGGGGAGTGGACTGAGTGGCTTGCAGGCCCTGATCGCGAGAGCAGAGGGCACCTCAGCGGTCAAACTGCTAAGCATCTTGCTGGTGCTGAATTGGTGGACGGTATAGGGTACCTCTGAGAAAGGAACGGTAGGGCTGATGCAGTTGCAAAGATAAGCCCAAGGAACGTGCTGTGGCCCTGCTCTCCTTGAACCGCTCCAGAGTGGAATCTGCCTTGTCCCCAAACAGGTGAGTCCCATCAAAGGGCATATCCATAAGGGACAACTGGACATGGCCTGAAAACACAGTTCATCACAGCCAGGCTTGGCGATGATTAGTGACACTGGTGCCAATAGCCCACCGGATAGAATCGGTGGTGTCCAAGCTGCAACAAATTGTGAGCTTGGCAGCATCACGGCCGTCCTGGATTGGTTGGATTAGGATAGGCTGGATATCTTTTGGGACACCTGGGAGGACTTCAGTCACAGAATCCCAAAGAGCTTGCGAATAGTGGCCCAAGAGACAACTGGCATTCACAGACCTGAGTGCCAGGCTGGTGGAAGAAAATACCCTCTTCCCATAGGTCCCACGTTTGGACTCCGTATAGGGCAGGGGGGCGTTAGTTGTCAGGAAGGCATTCGGGTTCATCTAACTTGTAGACGCCTTAACCACCAAGCTTTCAGGGGAGGGGTGTTTAGACAAACATGCAGGGTCACCCAGTTCATGGCGTCTTACAATCTGGCAACTGACCAGAGGGCCAGAGTAAGTTTTGGCCAAAGACCCAAAAAGGTAGTCTGTAAGTGCCGCATTGAAGGGCAAAGAGGAGCTCACTGGATGTTTGCCCCGACTGGACTAGTTCCATAAAGACGTTGCTTTTGACTTCTCAGTTCTTCGGCTGCCCTACCCATGACCATTGTATAAGGAGCTGTAGGAAAGTGCCCTTTTTGTATGGTCAAGTCCCCCACACACACTTTTTGCTCCAATGCTGATGGTTATGACTCTGAAAGTGTACTGGGGCTTGCTGCCCAGGCCCCAGTGCCAGAGCCCTCTCCCTAAAACTGATAAGTGTGAATTGGTAACCCCAATTGGCAAATGATTTCAACCTCCTTATAAGTTCCTAGTAAATGGTACCTGTGGTACCCAGGGCATGGGTGATAAAGAGGTCACCAAGGCCTTAAACACTGTTTGTGCCACCCTGAGTGACCCATGTAAACTGCTGACAGCAGGCCTGCCATTGCAGACTGCAGGAGCACTGTAAACTGCTCAAACTCTACTTTGCCCTACCATGTGTGGCAAAGTTAATGCACTATTTTTAATATATGCGAGCCATCCCTAAGGAAGGCCTCCTAAAGCCCAGCAGGCAGGGTGCATTATATTAAAGGTGTGGACATGTATGTGCAAGCTTATATGTTCCTTTAGTGGCCTTTATCATTAAAGGACACTATAAGTGATAGATGGTCCATAGGATAACATGAGCTGGTACCCGGGCAAACCTGAGGTTGACAGCTTCATTACGATACCACTTAAATAGGTCACGTTTGGTATCAAACAACGTGCCTCATCACCCCTGACACGAATCTCGTGTTGAGGATGATGTGACATGCACCCAGGCAGCTACCTTTGAGGTTGCCCACCTGGTTGCCCCAGCCTTTCCTGTGCTCCCAGGAGTCGTGAACTCTCCCAGGTGTCAGAAACAATGGCCTGGACAGGAAAGGAAGTCACACCTCCCTCCCTGACAGGCTGGCTAGTGAAGTGGCACATCAAGGCGGTGAGCTTCAAAGGCTACACCTTCTGTGATAGGCAACCAGGCTGCCTCCCAAAAGAGGAAACCGGCTTCCCCCTGCCCCCAGGCACATTTTCACCCAGGCAGGCAGGAAAGTAGGCATTGAAGAGGTGTACACCCCCAGAAGGCTAGCCACACCTCTAGGGTGGGCTACCTGGTCTGTACAGCGAAGGAAGACTTTTAAAAGTGGTAAAATAGTGGTTTTTGGGTGGAAAAGGTGACCTACAACCGCGGATGTTGTCACTTCAGGCGTGGATTAGCCATGGGGCTAGTAGCCAATTGGCCACTTGCACCCACACTCCTAACACCCCTAAATCTAGGTTTTAAGGACTACCACGGACACCAGAACCTGAGTTCTGAACCAACCTGCATCAAAGAGGAGACCTGAGTCTGCGACTACAGGACTTACACAAATCAAAAGAGGGATGCTCTGTACCTGTGGCAACACTCCTGGAACTGCACCACCGAGACTTGTCCTAGGCTAAAGCTCAGTTCCCCCAGAAAGAGGAACCCCTGTCGGAGGCAGAAGCAACCTCGGACTCCCCTGGACTAGTGACATTGGTTCCCTGCAAACTGCAGGTAAAACACTCTGGATCTGAAGAATCACTGGCCATCGGGCCCTCCGAGGGATCACCCAAATCCAGATGTAGTGCATTGTTGGGACTGTAGTCTTGCCCTCCATGAAGTTTCAGGCAGCTACCGTGTTCCCCGGGCCCTCCGGACGTCGAAGTACCCATTGGCTGTACTACCCACTGCCAAGGCTTGTTGGTAGTCGGACCGGCAACTGAGCCTTTCTCTCAACGCTTCATCTAGAAGGAACTCCATACAACTTTCTTCCGACGTCAGCAGCGGCCCCGTTGTTGAGATTTTGCACCTTGTTCCCCTTCAGCACTGTGTAAGCGGTAAAAGCAATTCTCCTGAGGTTCTCGTTCAGCAACAGGGACAGCCGGGACAACTCTGCACCCAAGCTCTAAAGGCCAGGTAAAATTCACCTGACTGTTGTGGCTTGGTCCTGGGACCCGCATCACCTTTACCCTCCTTGAGTTCCAAGCAAATCAACCTTCAAGTGACCAATTGTCACTACCACTTTTTCCCATTGACCGCAATGCAAAAGTTCGGCAGTATTGAATTGCTGTAATTGATGCTTTTTTTCTAAAATCCTTTACTCCGGTTATATGTATCTGGTCACGTTCGTTTTGGTGTCAAACATGAAGCAGATTTTTATATCAATTTAATAAAATTGGTGGCGGATATCTTTAGAGTCAAGTCAATTACTTATCGTTCATGTTAGTACTCTGAAATGCTTAACACGTGTTCCTCTAGTAAAGCCTGACTGCTCTTTGTCACTCTACCAGGACTGATCTAAGGATATATTATTGTGAATCCAAGAACCATCTTTGGGGTTTGTGAGAGTATTGCATAGTGAAGCCTAACCAGCATCACCACATAGTACTCTACCTTCCTAAAGAAGCACTCTCCCAGTGGCAGGACCAACGAGTGAGAGGAGGCCCAACTCAGTGGACATATCAAGGCTGCTGTCTTCTTGAAGGTCATCATACCAATATTCCTTGTGGTAATGGCGTACTTAGTTGCATCCTGGATGGTCTGTGCCAATTTGGCTTTGAATTCCTGTAGGACTGCACGTAAAATTTCAGCAACCAGTCCCATAATGCATGCAAGTATCATCCCAGCAACAAGCTGGTGTAGACTAACATAAAGGGCGAGGCTAGCAGAGAAAAGCATTCTTTTACCAAACGCATACATTCCCTTCCACTCCCTGTACGGAAGATTTATAGGGAAGTAATTGGAGTTAACTCGGCTGGTGGAGGCCTCTACCACCAGGCTCTCTGGAGTAGGATGCTGTGAGGATCTCATCATTGGTAACGTGCCACTTGCCTGTTCACTGACATTCAAGAGCAGGGTTGGGACCAAGTGCCCAAGAAAGTTGCAGTTAGGGCCTTGTTAAATGGCAGCAGAGGTTCTGATGATAACAGTCTAGGTTGCAGCACCTCTTTGAGAATGTTGGTGCTTCGACTGAAGGCAGTTGTAAGCCTAGGTCTTCAGCTGTCTTTCTAATCACCATGGTGAAGGAAGTGGACTCTTGCGTGGCAGGACCAGCAGGGAAGAAACCAATCCAGTGACCTAAAAAGCATCCAGCTCACTGGCTTTGTGTAGGTCAATATAAACCATATCATATTTGGGGAAAAGGAATCCCCGCCATCATCTCCAAAAGCTGGTTGGCTCTGGTCAGAGTCCGACTCAAAGTGTACTGGAGGACAGCTTCTAGGTAAAGTATCTTGCCCATTTCCAAGGTCAAGACAGTTTTAGCTTGAAATTGCACAGACCTATGGGTTTGATGTTCTCCTCCGGAAACAATGGTGTCAGTGATGATGTCATTGTGGCGAGAACCAGGGTAGAGCATGGTACCAGATGTGAAATAGACTCTGGATTTAGAGCTGAACTCGAAGTGTGATCAGGAGGCATAGCCAACACCATAGCAAACCCACCGGCAGTCACCTGAATTAAGGCTTCAGCGGATCCATGGGGCTTGAGGGTATGCCACAGGGAACCAGCAAGTTGCCAAAAATGTGAAGCATGGCCTTCTTAAATGCCTCAATTTGTTGTAGCATTGCCGAAGGACCTGGGAACGAGGGGTGCATCGCAATCAGTTGCAGGATCAGCTCCTCATTAGGGGACCAGGAGTGAAACCGCAGGCACCTTACTGTCCTTATGACTTCTCAGACGGACAGTGGTGAGGCTGGGACGAGGCTGCTTGGACTTCTTGTGCTTTTTGACTTCAACTTAAATGAAGACTGGGAGTGCGACTAAAATCTGATGCGGTACCGGCCCTTATAGCTGGGATGGCTTGGTGTCCTTGACTTTGAGTGAGAGTGACCTATGCGACTTCCATCAGTGCTTGGTCAGTGCTCGGTGAAGTAAGGATTGGCTTCCCAGAGCGACAGTCCCTACAAGGTTAAAAACCTGTAGTCTTATGAGGGGACATGTTCCTTTGCACACTGGTAAATTTTGCAAGAAAAAAGCTGGTTAACTGACAAGAAAAAGTAGCAAGGTTCTCCGGATCCTCATACAAAGATCAAAACAACAGTCCCTTGCACACGCCGACAGTATATATTATGTATCATTGACAATAATAAAAAAACACTCTTGTTCCTCCGTTGAAACAGTCACTTCAGTTTAATCTTGAGATCCTTAGCCTCATACAAAGATGTTGTAAAAAAATTTAAAAAAGGAACTGAAATCACCATACTTGGGTGGCACCTATATACGGTTCCGATTGTTACTTCTGGGGAGGAGAGGAGTCAACATGGAGTCACACATCATCACCTGCCGGCACACCAATACAATTTTCCAGATCCAGTTTGACACCTGTTGATTTTCTAAAGGGGAGAAATCTGAAGTTAGAAGTATCCATCAGAATTGCTTTTATTTTTTTTATAGGCACAGGCAGGTAAAGCAATTTGCCCAAAATCACAGGATATTTGGCCAAGACTGGAATCCAAATCTGGTTCCCAGTAGCGGCTGGTATTTAACTGCGGTAGAGGGCAGGTCGCAGGGGCAGGGAAGGAATGAAGAAAAAAATAAAATAAACACTTACCTGTCTGCCGCCACCAATGCCTCCTCTCCCTCTTCGCCCGCTTCCAGGGCAGGAAGCACACTGCTCCAAGCACCTCGATAGCCAATCATAACGCTGCAATGCAGCGTTGTGATTGGTCTGAGCACCATGGATCGGCGCTCAGCCAGAGAATGGGAGGCTGGGCATGTTCTCCATGCAGGCTGTAATGCAGCCTGCATGGAGAACATGCAAAGTGTCCATGACTGTTTGACCGGCCTGAGACGGCCGGCCAAAGCATCCTGCGCTCTTGGAGAGGGCAAACCACTCCTCCCCAGTCCTGCTCTGTGAGCAGACCAGCCCCACCCCTACCCAGCTGAGCAAGGGTAAAAATAAAAGGATAATAAGGAGTTATCATTTTATTTTTTCCTCTTTGACCTGCTCAGTGGTGCGACGCTCCTCCGCCTTAGCGAAGGAGCTGCCACTGCTTGTTTCCAGGTCCAAGGTCCGTAGCTCTAACCACTAATCCACATCTCTGATGTAGCTGGTCATTTTTGCATTTTAATGGTGCTCAAAGCTGCAAAGGGATCTTTGAAGCTGGAAAACATACCATTGTCTCATGCAGCCCTCTAAAAACGCTGGTTGCACAACTTTGATCATTCCCACCAAGAGTGGCTTTCCTGCCTGCAACAGCAGATAAAGCTTCATACACAACACACTCTCCCCAAACTACAGCCAACATCTACAACCGGTCTTCTGTACATATCAGGTGACAAGTTGCACAAAGGATCAGTGACTCTGGCTTCTGGCCTGTAGATTACCGAGATACAGGCTTCAGGAATTGCTTCTGCTGTATCAGGGGAGATTCTGCAGAAACAATGGGGTCATCTTGGCATTTACTATTGTCACATAGATTCTATTGATAACGCATGCATCTAACCTAAAGATACATTGAACTGATCATTCATTCCTTAGTGCATTGAGCATTCATCCACCCACATATGCATGTGCACATGGTAACCCTTATTCATGCATGTGTGTGCTCTGAGCCTCCATCTGGACACGTGTGTGTGTGTGTATGCGGGTGCTTGAATCCATTCATCCACACCCCAGCATCCATCCTCATCTGTAAGAGCACACAGCCATTAATCTGAACATACAAAAGAGCTTCTGTGGGTTTCCCCCCTTATGTTTTATGTATTTATATACATCTCTGTGCATTTTACAGGTAGCAGGGGGGGGGGGGTGGGTGGGTGTGTGTGTGTGTGTGTGCGCACACACACATGGGTCCTCAAGCATGCATGTGTGCCTGCATGTCTGTTGGTACATTTCCATGTTCACGTCCTGGATGTTTGTTGTTGGTTTGTATGCACGGGTTTCTCTATGTGTGTTGGTCAGCATGTATCGAGGAGTACTATTCTATGTTTGAACAGGTGCCTTTAGGCATATTACTGTGTAGGTATGTTTCAAATTGATTACATTTGTATAGTGCAAACCTAGCCAAAAGGCACAGAGCGCTGTACAAGGTTAAAGGCAAAGATAAGCCAACAAGTAGTTGGAGAGGTAGTGGTGATATTGAAGCATAAGTTATTGCATCATGATGTAGAGTCCTTTAAAGAGGTGTGTCTTCAGCTCCTTCTTAAGTTGGATCAGGGTTAGGGCAGCGCTGATAGATATGGGCATGTTTTTCCAGATCCTGGGTACACAGATGGAGGGCACCTGCTGCTTAGTTTTTTAGGTCTGGACTACCAGACAGGGCAACCATTCTGGTTGTGAGAATTCATTATTAACATCTCATGGGCATCTTAATTTAGTCACAGACATTACAATTTCAAATGCCTTGCAGTGTTAAAAGACTGTGACTAAATTATATTATTAAGATGCCCATGACTTTGAGAGAGTAATAATGAACTATGGGACTTGGAGTATTGTATCACACAGTCACGTGACAATGAATTAATAAGCACCTGCACCTTGTAATGCGAATACTCACCTGTGATTAAGGCAATGTCGCCGAAACGTGTCAGGGTTGAAGAATACTTGTGTGCAGCCACTGCTGAATAAAATGCTGGTTGTATCCGGAACTGGGCTTTGGCACTTCTTTTTCTGCTGGATTTGAATAAGTGGATTCTCTGCCAGGTCAAGCCAAGCTGCCCTGCAGGGTTGGCTTCCCCCCCCCCCCTGCCGACGATGGAGGTTGTTGTGTGGAATGTTCGATGGGGGGGGGGGGGCATGTCCTGCTTGCCTCCGTATGGATTAATGGATAAACCCGATACTTTCCGGAAAGGAGGTGGGAAAGGGTGACAAGAGAGGCATACACCTCGTCTGGGTAAGGATTGGAATTTCTGCATTGAAAGATATTTTTTATGTGTGGCAGCAGCCTGAAAATAAATAAACACTGCAAGGCGTTTGAAATTGAAATGTCCTTGACTAAATTAAGATGCCCATGACTTTGAGATGTTAATAATGAATTATGGGATTTGGAGTATTGTACCACACAGTCACGTAACAATGAAGTTCTAAGCACCTGCACCTTGTAATGCGAATACTCACCTGTGATCAAGGCAATGTCTCTGAAAGCATCATGGGTGAAGATTACTTGTGTGCAGCTACTGCTGAATAAAATGCTGGTTGTATTCGCAACTGGGCTTTGGCACTTCTTTTTCTGCTGAATATATATATATACATACATATACAATCTTTACTTACAGTGAGTTGCCTGCATTGATAAAGAGTAACATGCGAGTTTTGATACTGCAGCTTTCCTTTGTAGGGACATGACTCCTCATACTCCGGGCCACTGGAACTATGTGATTGTGCATCCACGGCGTTTTTCACATAAATATAGATTTGCCACATAATCCATCATTTGCTGTATATTCCACAGACTTTACCTATAAAATGTTTGTTTCCATCTCAAACGGTTCAAAAATGACTAAAAACGCAGCAACAAGTGTGGCTGCATAGTGGAAGGCCCTTTGCAAAGGTTGACTGGTCACTTTTCTGTTGCTTGTTGCTATATTTGGGTGTTAAACTGGTACTAAAGAGGTATATCTATTGCCCAGACAGTATAAACAAGTGTAAACATGACAAAAAATGAAATCATCCCGTCAAAAAATGTGCCACATTATACCACATAATTTGCCTTTGCTTGCTGTATAATTTACTCAACCCTGTCGTACAAGTTGGCCCTCCCCTGCCGCATAATTCTAGTGGCCCTGCTCATACTTTACTCATGAACAGGGACATGAGAAGTGAAGAAGTAGGAGTAAGAAGGTTGCAAGCCATGGGGTCTTAAAATGGAGTCTCTACAAATGCCTTTGTAAATCCCATGCACATGCCAGGGTTGTCACTGCTCGCTCCTGAAATCTCTAGATAGAACCCTCTATATAGTGTGCTTAGCTTTCACACAAATTAGCCATTAACTAACCAATTTAGCTGCTCCTGCATCAATATGCAACCAGGTGGGGAGGCCTGGGAACCAGTTCTATTAGTCAAAACCGTACACCAACCATACAGTGAAAGACAGCAAAGGGGATGGTTTGCTGCAGAATTGCATGCCACCAGCATATCACAGCTTCAAATCCTAGTAAGGGTCAGGTCACCCATTCATCTTTCAGAGATCAAAAAATGGCTGCCAGTGAGATAAGTAACATTATTTAAGTTCCAAAAGATTTGTCAATTTCTATTGTGTTCTATATAAAAAGGCAATATTATTATGAAACCGAAGTTGATAGGTCATTTTTATTAAGATTCTTTCCAGGCTCATCCTCTCCCAGAAAATTGCCATCGTTCAATGTACGACCCTGTACACCTGGAGTACAGCAATCGTCCATTTGCTGGTCCAGCCAGTCTGCCATTCACAATTTCCTAAAAGGCCCAGAATCAGACACCCACCAGAATCAGACACCACTCACCTGGTTCAAACTAGTTTGTCTTTGGTCACAAATTGAACCAACTTACTTAAGAAACATATAGCCAGGTGGACCAGCTCAATCACACCCGAAGGTCTCCATCAAATCATCATCAATTCTCATTTCTTGTGGTCTGCTCGCTTTGGAGACCGAACTGCTTTAGCGCTGTACCTCTCCTGGAGACCTTATTAAGCACAACTGCTCATTATCATTATGGATCATGATCTGTACCTTTGGAAGAGCCTGAAGATCCACCCAATGCCTACTAACTCTGCATCCACTCTTATAGTATCCATTCTGTACTATTTAGGTCTAGTGTTAAGACAGCTGGTCTGCCATAGCTAACATAATGAAAAAAACATACCTAGATAGTGGCTTCAGACCACTCTCTTCAGCCATTGTTTGTTGGAAATGCCATTCACATTTTGGGAAAGCCCACACATTAGCATTTTGATGCTGTGCCAGTCAATGATGCATGGCATTTTGCCAAAGCACATGCCGTTTTAATAACACCATGGTATTCATGAGTCTGCACAGGAGAAGACGCCCTCTTTGTTATTTGGGCTGAGCACAGTATAGGTGTAATATTGTTAATTCTAGAAATTACACCTTTTTCTACATTAAACTTACCCAAGGCGGTAATATATGTCTGCCTAGGAGAGCTTGATTGACAGAAGTCCAGCATGGCACCCCACGTTGCCTTTTTCAAGTCCTTACCAGACACTGGCACATTTCTCTCAATTACTTGCAGTCGGCTAAGCTAGACTTGATATGTTTAAAAGACAGCTTGTTGATTTGTAGACAAATACCTTAAAAGAATGCTATTGCTCAATGTGTGAACTGGCTTCTGTCAGAAAATACAATTTTACAAATCTAGTGCAATGGATGTCTCATAAGTAAATACTTCAAGTAACCATCAATCATGAGCTCACAATGCAATAAGGATTTTGCAATACTGCATTTCTATTTGTGCAGTAGATAGTGTTGGGGTAATGACATAAGGTGTCATTTTTTTGTGCATATTTTATGCAACCCCTACTGTAATGAATGGAATAACATACTGGTAGTAATTCTTTATAAATGATGGGAATTTTGGTAAGGTGATGTTAAGCTCATGTGTAATACCTGCACTTGGGTAATACTGATAATTGATATTTTATATTGCTATCATTTTCCACCTAGGCCCAAACAACCTCCATTAGTATTACTAGTTGGGGTGACCATAGTTTATGGATATAAAGGACACAATCTTTTAGTTGACCAGTTTCAAGCCACAAAAGCCACAGCCTTGGGAAACATGACAAACAGCCACAACAATCATTGGCAGGGGTGGGGAATTCCTTTTGCCAGACACCCAAGACATGTTGGTATCTTTGGGGGGCTAGAAGATGTAATTTCTATTTTGTCCAAAGAACGAATTGGCAATAAATTGAAATAAACACGGGCAGAGCTGTGCAGCGTCTAGCAATCCGCCGGAGTATCACTGTGCAGCAGTCTTTCTGAGGAGCTTACAGTTTCACGAGGTGATTAGGAGAGAGACTGTGTAAATAAGGTACAACATGTTTGAAAGCATTTTTCTTTGAGCTGACACATCCTTTTCAGCACCTAATTGTTAGGATCAATAACTTGCAAACATGCACTGAAAAGGCCCTAAACCAGAAGGAAACTACCATAAAAAAACAGGATACTGTCTCAAAGATTTCAGTGTAGCTTGCTGAATTAAGTTAATTATTTAACGCACAGGCCATTTCTGTAGTGAACAGCAAACCGAGCATGTGTGGATTCTGACCCTTCAATATTTCCCAGATTTCCGTTTTTTATAGTTGCATTTATATAAATAATAAATATAATACCTCATACAAATATACAGCGCTTCATAAACAAATGGACTATGAAGCACTATAACACTTAGGCAGGCCATTCCATCCTCTCAGCCAGTCAGTCAGTCATAGCGGCTGCCTTGTGTCATCCACCAATCCAGGCAGCAGCCGGTACAATTAGGGAGGCTGAGTTTGCTGGAAGGTAGGCCTGTGGATGGTATGCCTTTCCAGCCTTAAGTATGCAGAGTATGTTTACGTCTTCAGACTATGTCTCTGTGTCAGTCTGTCGGGTGTTTTTGTGGCAACAAAAAGGGTGCGAAGTCATGAAAAGCAGTCGCAGTCAAAGTATACATTTATTTTTTAAGAACTCTGCCACAAAGAAATAAGAAACAAGGAGAACGTGACATGTACATCTGTACTGGTTAGACTGGTTGCAAAGGCTGCATTGTCAAAATACGTTACGGGGTTAAGGCACCCGCTGCAGAGAGCTTTGTGGACCCACTAAATCTTAGGGAATAATGATAAGATAACTGTGGTGGTTAATGCAACTACTGCAGAAATCTGTGTTTTGTCTAGTCACACCTTTGACACAAAATAGCACAGAGGGTTAATGGGTCTCCTGTGAAAAGCACATTGTGTATCACACAGATAACTTATTTTATGCAGATAGGCAAATGGGTTACTGCTTTTGACACAGGGACCCTTTTATTATTTGCAGTTCATAATATAGCACAATGAGCTATGAATGGGCACCAAGAACCTGCCTGCAAACTGCAAGGCATAGGTTTAGAACATTATTGTTTTTCTCAATCTTTTGGTATTATAAGGCTGCTGAAATGGTTTCTTTGAGTGGTAATAAAGTCTTATTAGTACAAACAACCCCAGTCACTGTGTTAAGGTTCAAATCCACTTTTGTGTTTTTGTAGGCCATGAACTCTTCACATAAAATCTCTACCAGTAAAGACAATGTGTGACTCCTAAACCTTGAAACTCTCATTGTCTCATAATATCATACATTCATATGCACAATGTTACATAAGATAATCAGGGTATGTACACTGATTTACACACTAGCATGATTCTTGTCAATGCATAATGTGAGTGTGATGTAAAGTGTTCTGACTGGGATTAGTAGCGCTATAAAAGATTTAAATAAAAAAATTGTATGTGCTATTTACATTTTTATTTGTGTAAATACTCGTACAAACCGTTACATCTGACATTCATACAGTGCATGCATATCTTTTATATACAGGGATTGAACAAAGTCAAAAGCGTGCCTCCACCTCGTAGTTTCTCTTAAGTACTTATGAAGTGATAAGCTGTGTGCCTTTGTTGCCTATCCATTAAAATTACATTGACATCTAGGGGTTAGGTTCCAGATAGGTCCCAGCCAGGATTAGAATTAAAAAAAATGAGGGCCTTTTAAATTTGACCTTTGTTTTAGGCCCAACTGGAATCTAAAATAGGAAAGCCACCTGCATGTGGCTGCTCCTAACAGAAAGCTGGCAACATACAGACGCTGCTGAATTGAGTCCAGGTGCTGGCAATTTCCACTGGGATAAATTCAATGTATTTCACTGAGGCCAGACGGACCTCCAATCCAGATAGGGATCCGCTAATACCCGGACGAATGCCCAAGACCGATTAGGCTATACAATATGGGGAGAAACATGTTGGTAATTTGAACGATGGACTAGAGTCATTACTCTCTAAGGTTCCATTACTGATTTAGTTTTTAGTGTACCTAGGGTCCTCACTAATAAAGGTGATAACCGAGGAACCTTAAGGTATTTTTAATTGATCTGAATCCCAACCTTATCCTGTAAGTTTTATGTAACAACTCCCTCCTACCGCCAAGTCTTCGCGGAGGTTGAGTCCTCCCGGGTAGTACCAGCTTGGGGAGAGGATGCCTATGATTAAGCATGACACGATAATGTGAGAGGCATCCTCTTCCATTAAGGATGGCCTCCTTGTTCTGAAGGGTCCAATGCGACCTGTAGCAGGTAGCTTCTGATCCCAAACTGGGGTTCAGACTCTGTATTCGTATTAGGCAACCAACTTTTGTGGTTCTTTGGGAGGTTAGTAGGGCTGACTTTTTCCTCCCTACTCTCTCTTTGTGATAACCCAAGATGAAGTCCATTACTATAATCCATCCACTAGCCGACAACAGCAGTAACTGCCGAATGCCTGCCCTCAAAAGGGGTTCACAGAAGAATACTGCTAACTGCTTTAGATGAAATAAACTGGTTAAGGAGAGTGCTGAGCTCTGAGATTTCAGATGCAGATCTGCCTCAGTCTTAATGCTAAAAATCTTGCCTGATTTTACAGACTTAGGGCCCTCACTCTTTTGGCCACTATTTGAGCCCCATGGGCCCACACTAGTACCAACCATAATTACTTCAGGAACACTAAAGGGTTTTAACCTCAGCCAAAGGCTACCTATCCAACACCAATCTTCATCATAAATTGTCTAAACAGGGCTGCTAAGGGTTACACCATAAAGGTCAAAATAGACACCAAGTGATTGGATGAGGTGCCCTAGAGTTTTAATATATGTGAAAAATAGACTTGGTGACAGTGCAGAAGACTGAGCAACAACACAACTCAAGGTATGTGCATAACAGAGAAAAATGTACAGAAAGCATTTGAACATGCTGAAACAAGAGAAAATGCATCCACTGGAAAAGGAGTGCCTCTACTAGTGCTCGTTTGGAGATCTTGTCTAACAGTGGCGTTTCTGACCGTGTCAAAAGACCTTGACTGATCGGGCACGGAAACCGCCATTAGATGAAGGATATCCAAACCCATCACAAGAAAAAAATCCACTGCTGTGTTTGAAAGGAAAACAAACTGCATAAAAGTAGTCTAGTTGGGTGTTGCGATTGAACACAGAATGCAATAATCTTAGCTGCCTCATGCAAAAGTGAAATAGATGGAATTTGAAAAGGCTCAGATCAATCAAGACCTTGTTCTTTTAAAAGATGGTGCCGCCAGAGTAGACAAGCAGCTTGTAGGAATTGTCCATTGCTCTTGGAGTGGGTCACTGAAGAACATACAGACCTAATCTGAGAGCCAGTGTGCCAGGCATAGACAGAGTGGTGAACTTGATTTGAGACTAACACCGCAACCATAACCAGTCGACAGTCCAATGGAATAAATTTAAGAATATTGGCGACGGTAAGGTAGTATTTAAAGAAAAAGGCAGATCGTTTTTTCCCCAGAGGAGGATTTCTAATCTTTGTCTGAAAAGGCACTTA
Source organism: Calotriton arnoldi (assembly GCA_963921515.1). NCBI lineage: Eukaryota > Metazoa > Chordata > Amphibia > Caudata > Salamandridae > Calotriton > Calotriton arnoldi. Next base: position 597,565 of record CAWUFW010006872.1, read on the forward strand.
ATTTCTGTGTGTCAATTAAAATCATTTACATCCATTGTAGAAAAAAGCTTATTTCAAAGAAAATGTCAAGTGTTCGCGCAAACAAGAGCTACTGGATGCGGAGTTTTCAAACCTTCCTTTGTTTTTTTGCATTTTGGTACTGCAACAGTATGTGAATAGCCATATGACGCCCCATCTGGCATAACAGATGGACAGCCATTCTCAGTACAATTATTCTTACTGCAACTCCTTCCCATGCAAAAGAGCTGTACCTTGCTTTAAGGGGTGACCAAAGTACAGCACATGAAGTTAACAGTTTTTAGTGCTGTGTCTCACTACCTGTTGGGTGAGTAACAGTAATGCCACTTTTGCAGTACAAAATGACATTTTACCTTTGCATTGTTGCAAATCATTTTGGTAAGTTTTATCAAGGGTAAATACAAATATTTTAATGTTTGTGTCCCAACCCATATAATTGATTTACAGAGCAGGTGGGACAAGTGGATTTCTTTACAGGGCATGTATATTTCTGTATTATTTTGTCCCTTGGACAAGTGGATTATTAAAACAATCCCACACCCCTGGTTGGTTTTGCTCACTTCTCCTTGCAAGTTCCTTGAAACTAAAAAGAAGGCCTGGTTGCAGGAACACACAGCTACAAGAGACTGTGAAAAGGAATAGTCTGCCAGGTAACACGTAGACACAGACCCCCAGATGGCCTACAGGCTAGCATGCTCATCCCAATGGCAGAATAGGACAATACAAATAGAAAGATAGCTAACAACAGGACATTAGGGTGGTGCAGTACTGTTTGCCATCAGTGCTCCCAACTACAAGCACTATTTTACAACAAAAGGCTCAGAAACATGCAGATTTGACCTTCATTGGTGGGAATTGATTGGCTAGTTGTAATTCCAAATTTCAAAACACATTGCCGAGCTGAATGGCTGCATGCTAGTTAAACTCAGATGATACTTGGGCAGTGCCCATTTGGTGTACTGATGGCCTCAGAATGGGTTTAAGAAATCACAACTTGTGTGCAGGCTAAGAATATGCTATCAAAGAGGAGGGGCGAGAAAGGGCTTTGAAGGTCCAGCATACGGGCCTTACTACAAGTAACAAACAAAAGGAGTATGCAGTTCCTAAGGGGGGTGAACAAACATGGGGCGAGATCCAATAGTGGCTAATGAGAGGGAGGATGGGGAATCCTTCCTTTCGGAATGAGGGCCCTCACACACCCAGCCCGCTGGGTGTCAGGCTTCATCATCGGGCATGCTCCTCGTCGGGTCGGCGCTGCAATACCCGACGGGCACCCTCAGTGGGGGCTCTTTGGCGGAGATCTTTTATTCCTTGCCGTTTGGTGCGGTGTGTATAAGGGGCCCTAAAGTGTAGATGTGCTGTGATGTGGGTTCTAGTAGACCATGTGAATTAAAACAGGGAAATAGGAGGATCAGGGAAACAAATTTTAATGATCCTGCCTCCCACCCGGATTAAAATAAGTGTGGCGACTGTCTACAGTGATGTAGCAGGCAGTTGCATTAGGATTTACTCGGTCAACATGTTTCTTGCCTATATAGTCGGAGAGATCTGGCGGCAATTCTTCAGGACCTAACTAAGAAGATAAATCTACACTCAATTCATTGGTAATATGGTGTATTGACCTAGTTTTACCAGTTTAGTTGCAACAGAGGCGTGTGGTGTCCGTGGGTGCAGTAGCCAATCTAAAATGACAAATGAAACAGTCATTTCGATCATGACGTTATAAGAGGATCACGCCACCAATCTATATGAGCACCACCCCTTGTGTTGAACATGTCGAATTTATATATATCATATTTAGTCAAACAAAGGTTATGCAACAATACAGTTCAGTCCAGTAGGTAAGGTGCAATTAAAACCGTTAAAAAAGTACTGTAGCAGCAGTAAAGAGAGAGTCATAGGTATGAGTACAGCGCGGTGAGAGCCAAAAAAAAAAAACTCACCTAAAATCTAGTCAAGACTTGTGTGCAGGCTAAGAATATATCCTAAATAGCATGTGATGCCTTTCTAATATGAAAGGTATAGGGTAAAGCTGCACAAATAACAGACAGATATGTAGGGAGGGAAGCACAGGAGGGAGACAGCAACATGCAGTGCAGGGAGCACACAAGCCATAAGCACACAATGGAGAGCGCAACACTGAGCACAGGAAGGGGGCAGCTATTTAGTGGGTGGAGCACACAAGGGTGAGAGCTGTAAAACACATGCACCCTCAAGGAGTGCTGAAACAAAAATAAAAAAAAGTAGTTCCCTAAAAGTGAGCAGTGGAAGGCTTCATGTCAGCTAATCAAAGGATGGTTAAAAGGTATGTACCCCTGGAGGGACAAACACAAGATGGATAAGAAATGCTACTGAATAAGAGGCAGGCAAATGAGTGACAATTAAGCCGACTAATGGGAAGGTATGGGTGGGCTATAAACCCACTGAGTTCTTGGCATACCCACAACAGGTCTTTCACAACCGCACTGTCTGGTAGGCGACATGTTAGAATAAATTATATTTAAGCATTACAGTGAACTCCACCTTGGTGCCTAGAACTTAATGGTGCTTCTGCTGCCACCCTTAAATAAATGAAAATGCAATATAGCCAAATTAGCACTCGAACATATGACTTGCAAGATACAAACCTACACTGGGCATGTTAAACACTGAACTACCTTCTTACTGGAGTAAAAACCTCCAGAGATCTATCCTAAAATGGGTATTCTTTTCCAGAGTTGGAATCATTACTGTACACTATTACACACGGATATTATGCATGGTGAACTCAGAGTTATCAGGGAGCTGTACTGACTTCCTATCATACAACTCTGACACTTTAACTATCCTAGTCTTCTACCATAAAAATCACTAATATAATAAAGCCCACCTGGAACAATGTGCCAGTGCAAAAGGATGGACAACACCGTTCTTCAGGGACGCTGGTTAAAATTTGGTACTGCCAACACAGCATCCCATCCTGAATCAGCCAGGAGCTAGTAACCCGAACTGTGCATAGCCCAAGTTCTGGGGCATTCACATAACTAGAACTCAAAGGACGTTAAAACAGGGAGCTGGATTCTCTTTTAAAAATGCAAAAGAGCTTTTCACACTGATCTTATACAAGCACTGGAAGTGCCATTCTTATACCCCGCCCCCCAACTCACAGATCTGCATAAACAGATCTAGAATCTGCTAACAATAAATTGTTGACGCAAATGTTCATACCTGATAAAATAAAAACAGAATAGCATAATTGTCACATATACATTGTATCGCCTAAACCAGCAAAAAGACCACTATGCAGCTGCGAAGGACATGAACTTAGCGGCTCTTGGTGGGTCTCGTACTTAAAAACATTAATTGTCCATCCATGTATCTACGTATCACAAGAAAATAAACTCTAATGTACGCCTACCACTAGGTCTGAAACCAATAAAGGCAAGTCAATCTTAGACATACGCCAGTCTTTAACTCATAAATAACTGGATAAAACGGCTTGTGTTTTGCCTGATATTGAGATAATCCGAAGGGAGGTGGGGGTGGCAGAGTCCTGTTATAATAAATTTAAAAAAGCAGGAATAAGATATTGATTATGTAAAAGGCTAAACTTGCATTACATGGAAAAGAAAAACATCTCTGGGCATAGAACCATTGCTCGTGTTTCCAGCACTATTCTTGCTTCGAGCGATGTTTATGTAAGAACACAAAACAGAAACATCACATCAACGTGCTGCGATTTTCTTTCACTTTTCACTCAACCCTACTTTACCCAGTGTCACGTTCGCTGAAGTGGTGTGGCTCAAGCAACTCCACCTCACAAATCAGTCAGGGACATAGAAGGATGTTTGATGCAACAATGTGTGGGATAAAATATATTTTTAAATACCAATGGAACAGGGAAAGGTAACCATGGACTAAAGAGACGAGTTTTCAGTAAGGCTGCACCGCTTAATGCTAGACAGGCTTTTAATGTGCATGTATGACCACCATGAGTAATTGTCTTTGGTAGGCAGTTCTTACCCTCCCCAATATCGTTTTGAGTACATTACTTAGAGATTTTATCCAAGGTTCACAATACATGTATTTGAAAATCTACAACAAAACAAAAAAATTCACATGCAATAACCCCAAGACAGTTCGCTTTTTAGGGCGATGAACCATCAATGAGTGGCCTTTGGCAGAGTTGGCACCTGTGGAACATCTTCTTGCAGCAGCTCTTCTGGCATAAAGACAGCCTTGTATTTCTCATCAAACAGTTTCTCATTTTCCTCCGAATGCAAATCCTTGGCTGAGATAGTCTGAAGGTGGGCAGGGAGGTACTTGAACTCGTCATCGTTGACATCAAATTCTTTCATTTTGGAATCCAACACCCACCAGCTTCCCAAAAAGCCCACATCACACACCCGGCTGAGGAAGTCTAGCAGCCGGGGAGCGAGGTGCTTGCACTGGGCCTCATAGAGGTTACAGTCCTGGTCATAGGGGGCCTCGTACATGAGAGCAAAGAAGACCAGGCTCTGATAGCGCAGGCGGCCCTGGTTACGTAAAGTTACTAATCGCTGTACGTGGCCTTCAGAGCTCCCATTCCGGGTCCAGGGGGAGAGGAGCAAGAGAGTACCAACAGCATCCAGGAGACTAGACTGAAAAGACATTTCACAGGGTGTCTTGTGGTTACAAATGCCTGCTCCGGTAAGGAGGGAGAGATAGACTGCAGCTTTCCCAGGACGCTCTTTCATGCCCACTCCAATGTCCCGACATGCCTCTGCATAATCGTGCATAAGGCTTTTAATCCAAATACCTGTGCGAGAGCAAAAAAAAAAATCTTTTGAGCAAGATAAACACCTACAATAAGCAGGAGTTAAATCAATAAGTGACAATCTGTTGCAATTTATATATTGTACTAAAAAAAGAAATATAATAATACATACACAAATCCTTAACTTTACATTGGTCCATGAGCCAGTCGCCCTCTTAAGAATCTGAAAGCCAGCCCAGTCAAGACCCACCAGGCTTCGCCATTCTCCATTTTTGCAAGGAGATGAAAACATCTCTTCACGCAACAACTAGTCTAAGAGGTAACATTTGAGTATATCCCTTCTATTGACACCTCAGAAGGTACCCCTCACAGACACAGGCGTACATACAAGATCATATAGAACCTCTCCCTAAACACATTCTCGAAAACAGTTTAAGACAATTATCAGACTGTAGTGAGAACATGGCCCTCCACAGAGCTTTTTCCCCTTCCCTGGACAAAGCAGCTCTGCCAGTGTCTGACCCCCTCCTATCTGTTCTTTGACTGCTTGTGACCTTTTCATGTCCCGCCGCCCACCCAGCATTGGCGTGTTTTTATGTACCCTCCTTGCACAGCTACTGCATACTTTCTCCCACACAGCCCGACTACTCGCTAGTCACTCCGATCCCTTGACGCTTTTCCTGCATCCGTAATCCAACCCTGCCATACTATGCCCGCTAACCCCTGTGACCTCCCCTGACCTTTCACGTGACTAGCACCATTGCTACTAAGCCTTATGCTAACCCCAACACCATCGGACGCTCACATTCCCAGCTTCCAGACGTTTTTGTGTGGTTGTAGCCCAGTCCCTGACGTGCGAGCCGCTCAACTGCCTCTAAACCCATCACATGGCCTAATCGATGTTGTTGACCCGTGTGCCTTGAACCCTGGCCAAGCTCGGCTATTCTATTCAGGATTGTACCCACCAGGCTGAAACCCTTTAACCTCCCCACTAGTCTCTTCAGCCTCAGACCCTAAGCCACTGACCAACTCTATCAGCTTGATCCCGTCCATTAAATTTTGTCACTCTCTGACCCTCTCCCTGTGACCTCACCAGCGTTTAACCATTGCCTATGAACCTTACAAGCATCAGACTCTTCCAATTCTAATCCCACTAAATACCAGTGAATAATTCCCTGTAACCCCAGCTGTCTCGGGCTCTTCTCCTTAGAGCCACACTGACACGGGAATCTTTCCTTACTGTGACGGCACTGATCTATGAACAGAACTATGAGAGCCCCCTTTCTGCCTTTTTCCTTAGAGGTGGGGGAGCCAACAAATTAAAAGGGAGAGCCAAGCCAAGGGTCTGGCTTGGCTCCAAGAGCCTGTGCAGGAGGCAAACCCTGAAAAATGTTTGCCATATAAATTGGGCAACAAACATTTTAAAACTATGATAAAGTCTCTTCTAAATAGTTTTTTTTTGTAGGATGCAAGAGTGTTTCCCCTTAGCCTGTTAGACGATATCACTGCATTGAGAGGCAATGATAGCTTTTAAAAGAGAACTTAGAAATAGTCATGCTCCACACCCGCCCTGATGGCAATGCCATTAGTGAAATAAAAGGCAAGTCTATCATCATGCGTACCCTATATGGAACCTAGATTTTTAGGTTGAGCCGAGCGCAGCGCGCATGCGCTGCTCTATGGGAGGCTTCTTGTGAGCACTCTAAACTTCTCCGTGGGTCTGACTCCTCCCACACATTGGATTGGCCTTTGCGTGTGTCTTTCAATAATGAAAGCACGCAAATGGCCAAAGGCGGGTGCATGTCCCACCTCCTTTCCAATGTGTCACTCCCACGGCGTTTTGCTCTCGGGAGCGAGCAGTGGCGCGCAGGGTGGCAGCTGCATTCCTTCCACAGCGGGTGCCTTTAACAAGGCTGTTTACGATTATGTGCGCTTCTGGGAGGGGTCAGGGGCGAGGACTTGGTCTCTGAAGGTGTCTGTTTAACCTTGTTTTTCCCCGTCATTGACTTCTTCGTGTTTTTACAAATGCAGAGAACAGCACAGTCACTTTCAATAATGTATCTGAAAATCAATGGTCGTGCACTCTGTCTGCTCCAGGCAGCGCTGCGAGATCCGATGAGTTTAGGGCAGGGTTCCGACTGCAAGCCCTTCGCTCCGAGTAGGCCGGGAGCAGTGGAGTGGGTCTGGGCACGGCATGGTGCTGAGACCCCCTGGGGCCTGGACACTGCACGACCCCACCACTGCCCAACCTCAGCTCTGCCATCCCACGATTTCCACCCGTGTGTGGCCTCTGCACTTCATTTTATTTAGAGTTTTGTACAGTTGTCCTTGTTCACTTTGATCCCGCCCCCTCCCCCGTTGTCCGTTTTTTTCCCCCGCCCACTCCAGTTATCCACATTCCCTTTGCTCCTGCCCCCTCCCCCGTTGTCCCTATTCCATTTGTTCCCGTCCCCTCCCTCTGTGTGTGTGGTCTTTTTTTCCACCCCATTCCCTTTGCTCCTGCCCCCGTTGTCCCTGTTGTCTTTCTTCTCGCCCCCTCCCGTGCTCATCCGTGACCCGCACAACCGTAACTGGCTGGGGCAGAGGTGCGGCATCTGCGCTGGACAGGTAAGAAAGCGGTTTGTATTCGCCCCCACAGCCGGGGGTGGGGGTGAGGAGGGAGGGGGTCATTCCCGCTGTACTGCCGAAAGCAAAACCATTTGGAGATTGGCTTTGCCAATACTTCCAAAGATAGAATATGGTCGCTTTGTTACTAGCATTGGAGTATTAATTATTGGTAGAGTAAGAATGGCAGTGGTCATAATCGACTCGCTAGCACTCGATTCCTTTCGAAAAAGGTGAAAACTGATTGGCCTTCATCAGTCACGTGTGCCATGACAAAAATACTACGTTACCCTGTTGACTTAACTATCCAGGAATTAAACCTGAGAGTGCATGCGTTTCTCTGCTGTCTCCTTTGTGTAGTTCACATTCCCTGCTTCTTGTTTCTCACTGTCTCCATGTGCTTATCCTGTCCCCTCCATGTTGCTCACTCGTGTCTTCCCCCGTTGTTACTCCTCCATGTCACTCCTTCCACCCGCACCTTTCGCGTTGCTCCCCTACAACCTGTGCTTAAAAAAATGTCAACATTTTTTTATTTTATTTGCTGACAACTTCGATCCGCAAAACCTGCTGCATTCTTTTGTAGGTGTGCATGCTTGGTGCACATGCCTACAAAATGACACAGCCTGCCATGCCATAGACTTTTTTTTCTTATTTAGCCATGCTGCACAGCATGTGAACTCTGTACAGCAAGGCGAAAAAACAATTGACAAAGCCAGTAGGACTCAAAGGCGAGACCTATTGGATTTGCCAATGCTTGTTATTGTAAGGCAAGCAACAGTATAGTGTATTAAATCAAATAAGAGGTTTTTATACAGCACACACCCTAAGCCCACTTATTTGAAGGGGCTCTCTTATGTAATAATGACAAAAAGGAGGCTCAGAGAAATAAAATATTCACAAAATCAAGCTGGAAAGCCGGATTGATCCCAAGTTTTCTAATTTCACATTGCGCATTTTAGCCACTAGATAGCGCTCTCGTTCACCTGTATTACATCAAAGATTAATGTTTTGTCTTTCATTCTTCATGCTTGAAGTGAGTGACTGAGAGAAGCCACGAAGCCACATGAAAACTGGGCTCGATTTGGGTTTGAAGGTCCAAGATGACCTTGACTTGAGCCAGGCATCTGGCTTGGGCTTTTAGTGGCTCGCCCACTTCTACTTTCGCCCACGAGTGCTATTTAATCTAGCGACCCCTATGTGTATGCTTGCAGGCCTCTGACCCTTCTCCTATATTCCCGCCTGCCCCAGGCTCCCTCCCCACAGACCCACTCACCACCAGCTTCTGAACTTGTTCAATGGCTGTCGAGAAACCCCCACGTTAATAAGGCAACTTTCAGCCAGTCATAGTTTTTTCAACAAACAAAACTTTTCTAAAAAATACATTTTATTTAGATTATGTTTTAGAACATAAACGGTACATGCAGAGGCATTTTAACATTATATAATGAGACATTTACTGTAGTCTCTCAAAAACACCTCTTCTTAAAACTCGCTCCTCATAAAAGTGTTTAGTTGTTGTCAACTTGACTGTATTTGAATCTACTATGTTGTTGATAAGATATGTGACACATATTGAGATCTTCCTTCTCAGGCATTCCATTTTACATGTGCAACGCTATTTACGGTTTTTTGCATGTTTATAAAATGAAGTGGCCTAGTTACATCAAGAGTCTTAATGCCATCAGCTGTGGGCACTATGATAATGGCCCAGTCACTTACCGTTAGTCGTTGTTATGCCACGTCCAGGTCTATCCTGGTCAGAGTTCTTAAGTCATGAATGACTGCTCCTGTGGACGGAAAAGTCACCAAGGCAAAAAAAATACCACTTGTTTCTCGTCTCTTCAATATGGCCAACTTCCTTTAACTATCACACGATTAACATAACAAGCATTAGCAAAGCCAATAGGTCTTGGCAATCAGAACGCTAATTGCGTTTTCAATGCCAAAGTTTTTTAGTCAGGTGTTGTGGAGTTGAATTATGTAGATTAGATTGGAATGGTTTGTTGTGGAATTGTGTGATGTTGAGTGGAATTATGTGTAGTGGAATTATGTGGCATGGTGTGCAGTGGCAATTATGCAGTATTGTGTGTACTGGAATTACGTAGAGTGGTATTGTGTGTTGTGGAATGGCATGTATTGGAGTGGTATTGTGTGTTGTGGAATGGCATGTAGTGGAGTGGAATTATGTGATGTGGAGTGGAATGGTGTGGTGTTGAATTTTGTGGCATGATGAATTCTGTGGTGCGGATTGGATATATGAGGTGTGTAGTGAAATTATGTGGTTTGTTGTGGAATTATGTGGTGTGGAATGAAAATGTATAGAGTTGAACTGTGTGGCGTGGAACTGCGTCGCGTTGAGTGAAATTATGTTGAGGGGAATACTGTGGCATAGTGTGGAGTGTTTTTATGTGGATTGTTGCTATGTGGCATAGAGTGGATTTAAGTGGGGTGTATTTATGCGGTATTGAGTAGAGTGTAATTATGTGGAGTTGAAAAACATTTAAAAGGGCTATAAATTCCATAAAATTAACCACAGGTGCCAAATCTTCTATGCTTGTTACAGGAATTCCTTGCTGGTGCAGGTTTTTTTTTACTAGAGCATTTTTTAAACTTCCAATACACACTTTCATACCATTTTGCAGAATATCAAGACCAGTTGTAGAATGGTGTGCTGCACAAGGATGGCGCCTGCTACTTGCGGCTGAAGAACCCTCATGGCCAGTGTTTTGATTGTGAGCTTGGCTTTACATGGAATGCTGGACAACAATTATGGCCTGCATTTGTTGATTGCACGCCCTTTCCTACAGCCCGTAACAAAAACGGCACAATAGGGAAGAGGCGCGTGTGCGGATGGAGGGAAGGTTGAAATGTGTTTCACGGACAGCAGTTCATGAGGTAGATTATTAAAACAAAACTGGAACTGCGTCACCACAGTTGACCGACAATCAGGGAAAAAATGGCTAATTGCAGGTTTAAACAAGCAGACAGGAATGGCCCATTTATTTTAGTACTCTGAAGCTACTGAAGTGCTTTATAAGAGCCCAAACAAAGCCCAAAACTTCGGAGCGTGTCAAGTTTCACAAAGACAGGCGTAGGCGTTGCTTGGCAACCCTTAGAGCAGCCCATCTAGAGAAGGTGGTGGGTTGAATTAACCAGCTCAGTGTCAACACTTGATATAGCACGTAATCCAGCGGATTCTGGTAGTCAAATAAATAAGGCTCGTTTCAATGCCATCAGCTCATGTAATAGGCAGGCCAGCTGGCGCCTCTGCTGCCTGCTGATGGTAAATATATTCAGAGGGAAAAGAATTCTTAAAATTCTTGCATAATAATGCTCTACGTCGCAGTTAATTATGCTTGCCGAAACCCAACTCCTGAGTTCAGATAAAGTGGCTAACCACTCTGGATCACACTTGCACTGCCGTACTTAGTGGGGAAAACAGATGTCCTGTATGACGCTTTTATTGTCCCGGCTAAGACCAGTTACTGCAGAGATAGGGGCTCTAAACACTAGGAGATGCAGCTACCATGTTTAGAGATGGACAAGCAAACAGGCTGCGCAAAGCTTTAAAAATGTTTGCAATGTAGATCATGCAAAACAAGTAAAATATGATAGGGTTTATAAAACACTCGAAGAGTATTTCTTCAACATGTTGAAACTTTCATATTAATACGGCACATTATGGCATGGCACTAAGAGTACTTGATCAAAGTGATAGTTAAAAAAAAATTTTTTTTTAAAGTTTGAAGAGCCCCTGTAGTCAGAGGTTCAGGACAGGAGGAGAGAATGTAGCGTTAGGCTAGAGCTGCTGACTATAGAGCTGGGAAACCGGGTTCGAGTCTCGGCGTAACATCCTGTATCTTGGGCAAATCACTTAATTTCCCTGTTTGTACAAAACCAAACATGTCCTTGTGCAAATTAACTGGCGCTCATGTAAAGCTCTCTAATAATACATTCAGGTGGTGTTTGCGTTATATAAAACTGCATTAAAAAAATAACAGGAGACAGAGCGAGTGAAAGGGTTTATAAAATACTCGAAGGGTGTATTTCTTTAACATGTGGAAACTTTGATATTAATACGGCACATTAGGGCAAGGCAGTGAGAGGTACTTGTTCAAAGTGATAGTTTAAAAAAAAAAAAAAAATTTAAAGTGCAAAAATCCCTAGTAGTTGGAGTTTGAGGACAGGAGGAGAGGACGTGGCATTACGGCCAGAGTTGCCGACTATGGAGCTGAGAAACAGGGTTCGAATTTCAGTGTCGGCACAACATCCTGTGATCTTGGGCAGATCAATTAATCTCCCTGTTCCCTCAAAAACGAATGTGTCCTTGTGTTAAGTAACTGTCGTTCATGTAAAGCGCTCTAATAATACATTCGGTTGGTGGTCGTGCTATATAAAACTGCATTAAAAAAAGAAAAACAAGACAGCGGACGGAGCGAGTGAACTGCATGGAATGCTCCAAGACAAATAAAACAAGCATTGGCATAGCCAATAGGTCTCGCTTTTGGGACCTTATAAGTATTTAGTTATGCAGCACAATATCCTTGGTACAACAACATCAACTGTTGCATGGCGAAACACTTATAAGGTCCCAAAGGCGAGACCTATTGGCTATGCCAATGCTTGTTTCACCTAGTGTGCACGTCAGGCCCGCTTTACCACAGTCATGGGCGTTTGATGGCCAACTCCATTGCTGCAGTATAAATTGGGACAGCTAATTAATTTCGTTGGGAAATGGTTCAGATATATTGTGAACAATCATAGGTTTTCTAGGCAGCTGCTAAGAGAAGCTCATTAAATGTTAAAGTACTTTTGACCAGTAATGAGGAGCAATATTTCTCCGAAGCAGTACATTATATCTCCACTTGTAACTTGTCAGGCTCAGAGGGCTGAATGCAGAGCAGTGTGTCTTAGCCTATCGAACCCTGTGTGTACCCTATGTAAACCGTGCCCGCGGTTCAATCCTGATGCTGTTAAACGGAAATCCAAAACATCTATTTGATCAATGCAGATGAATAAAACGCACTGACATGAGAGAGAGAACATCCCGTAGGAGGGATTATAACACAACATCACTCCGGGAAAGTAGGCCTTTGTCCCACATGTGTCATGTCTTCAAACTGTGCAATGTACGGTTAAGGGGCTCCTTAGCTCCGCAGCTTTCAATTCAGAAAATGAGCCTTGTTTCCCAGGTTCAGGTGTGAGGTTATTAATCAGGTTGGGGAAATGCAGTTTAAGTTCTCGATGAGTTGACACGGCTAATTGATAGAAAAGTGCTGTACAAAGTTGATTCTATGTAGTACAGCTCCATGTTTCATTTTTGAGTTTTAAAAACATGAAATTGAATTGCCGAAACTGACTGTTGACTGAGTCCACAATCAGTAATCAACGATTGGTAGTAGCACTCCCTAAAGGGAAAACACCACACATCAAAAAGAACAACAATATAGTAAATAACTAGTATAAGCGTAAATTTTGTTCAATACTGTAAAAATCATGGGGTGCTCAAATAACTGAAAGCACCTACTACCAAACAGTGCTGTCGGCAAGTTACAAGAACATGCACATTGACATTTATGAAAACACAGTCGTAGCACACCCTTTTTAGTCACAAGGAATTTCACAAAAATATTTATCAAATAAATAAATGTCCTAGCAGCAGATATTGAAATCCTTAGGTCCACAGGCGAGTATATCCTATTCAGATCAAGTGTGAATTTTCAAATACCATCCACGGATCACATCCATTAAAAAAGTTTTCATTTATTCATATACATCAAATTCCCAGCAGTAATTGAAGCCAACACGTGTTTTGTCTGTACACATCAGTATTCAGACTTTCAAGGCAGAATGGCTGAAACGTAAATCAAAGTTCCACTGCGCAATGGGTCCTCCTTGTTAGTAGTGTTCAAGTATACACTGCTGATAGTATAATTCCTAGGACAGCTGGTAGGTCCACCGCTCTACCCATGTAGTATACCCAATAGTGCTGTTACTTGTTGTAACAGATACACCCCGAATCTAGAGTCCCCAACTTAGGCCAGTAGTGCCCCCCGTAGTCTTGACAATAACGACCCACTGGCAGTAGAGCACAATACACAGTTCTTCTCAATACGGGCCAAACCTTGATACGTCACAATCAGTAACTGGGTTTTCATCTCCTACCGGCGGAGCAGGGTGTGACAATAAATAGTGTAGCATGTGCAAGGGTCCTCAACTAGGGCCAGCAGAAGCCCACTTCCCTTGGTTGCATTAGGGCATGTTGCACCCTTGGCTGGCCATGCCTCTTCCCAGCAGATAAAGATTTGGGTTTCAGCCAGGACATTATTGAGAACGCTGTGATTGGTTGAATGAATTTACCGCACACGCGATATACCCACGTTTTGCATGCCACATGTTCGTTTTGTGTATCAGTCAGCATGCAGTCACTGCGAAAGCTCTGGATAAGCACTTATAAGGTCCCAAAGGCGAGACCTATTGGCTATGCCTATGCTTGTCTTAATAGATTACACGTATCCCAAGTACTTGCTTAAGCCGTACCCACACCCGCCTACCTAGCTGACTACTTCCAAACACAGCACACTTCCTTAAACCAAACACGTACTGGATAGCTGATAGCTCGACCTCTGAACTTGCTGAGAAGGGTTAAGATAGGTCCACGAAGGGCATCGACTTATAATCTCTTAAAAGGAGGCAACTTCACCACTACAACAGCATAAAGCAACCCTAGGCCTGTGAGGTGCCACAGTATGACGTGCTACTGTTAACACTCCACAGAGCACCCAAATAAATGCAAAAAGAAATATATATATATATATATATATATAAACACGCACACATAGCCTGTGATTGAAAGCACTAAGAGAGAAATCAGTTTTTCTTGCTGAGATTGACACTTGTGGTTACACACAAACCTCTGTAGGCGTCCACGCATCCACACAACAGTAGTAAGGCTCCGTTTACCTTTGTGAGCTGAAAATTAAGGGTTAATTTCTAAGACCTTTTAAAAGCACTTTCAGTGTCCAGGTGCATGTAACTTGATCCCTTTGTATGGTGTACTGTTTCCTATCACAGCTGCAAGAAGAAAGTGACACAGCCTTTTAAAAAATTATTAACTCCGCCTCTGGACCAGCCATCAACTGTCACACAATTTTAGAACTCAGCTTGAGAAAAGAAGACGTCATTTTCGGAGTATCCGAATTCTTGTAAAAAAGAGAAACGTCTGATGCCCCAGGACAATCGACAATCAGAACCTTCTCATTGTCAGCCGAAATAATTCATCTTTCTAGCACAGCAGCTTTGGGTAATTAAAACACCCAGGGCAACGAGATTTAATCAACTCCCCTCCCCCAAAGAGCAGTAACACTGAAGGTCGCATCACAGCCCTTTATTTATAATTCGAACGTAAACTAAGCACTGAAAGTCATCTACAGATGCTCACACATTCAACTTTACGTAAACCCTACAGTCTGTTTAGGAATCAAATCACCAGAGAACACGTTTCTCATCTGGGGCTGAGTGAGCGGCCAATTCAAAAGAATAACAAGCCGCTGCAACGTCAAGGAAAAAAAAAAAAGCACGCGAGTGGTGCGCGCGCTTGCAAGCAGCAGGCGTGACCACACGTTCGTGCACCATGGCCTTTTGCTTGCGGGTAACCGCAGGGAAAAGGCCATGACGCACGAGCGTGTGGTCAGCTTTCTGAAACCCCTAACATAAAGTCTTGCCAGAGCAGCGCTTGCGCGCTACTCGAGGCTCGACCTAAAAAGTAGTCCCGAAAACATTTTCTAGAATGGCCGCTGTGTATGAATAGTAGTACTTGGCCCCTGCTCTCGGCGAGGGCTAAAGACGGGAAGAGGCATGACGCATGCATTCCATGGGCAAATGGGGAGAACGAATAATTGAGCGATCAGGGAGCCAGCAAAAGGCAAGCCTATGGGCGGGCTGAAGCCCACAAAGTACATACAACAGATCTCTTCGAGACAGCGCATGCATGCCGTCTAGAGCAGACACCTAAAACAGGAGTCAGCCCACCTCACCTATTGCAATACCAAGCTTTTCAGTATATTTGAAACTGAAAACCAGTTGGGAAGGAAGGGATGGGAAACCTCAGCTGTGACGAGGAAGACCTAGGCTTGGAATAATGAAGGTTACCAGTAGGTAACCGGGCCACTAACTCCTTGTCTGTCTTCTCATCCACATTTCTTACGCCCTGAGCTGATATCCAAGCACTTATGCCTGCTTTATAAACAAAAACTGCTAATTTAACTGACTCAGAATTTTACTAACGAATATGTGAAAACAATAAAATTACAATATAAACAAGCATTATTAATCATAGAAATCACAGCTATATCCCCAAATGCAGCTAACAATTTCAGTTGTAGTCTATAATGTTTCATGAATGTGTAGGGGGGTGGAACAGGTAGCTGCGTTGCAGATGTCCAACATAGATGCACACTTCAATGACACCCAGGAGGGAGAAATTCCTCGTTGACCTCCCTTCTACCTGCTCCAAAAATGTTTTCCCTTATATTTTATAAGCTGAAATGGTATTCTGTTTTAGCTATCTACTGAAAATAGACACTGACCACTTTAATCTCTGTCCTGCTACTCCAAATGTAACAAACAGAACATTGACTTTACTAAATAACTATTCCGTGCAATTAGAGCCCTTTTAACATCCAACCTACCCAAGTGTTCCTTGTTGGAAATTTGCCCTTGGTGCAGGGACACCCTAAAATGTTTGCCTTTTTGCTGAATGTCATTTTTGCTTGCTAGAGAACGTGGTAAAATTGGTATACTCCTGACTGGCATATTTAACTTATCTAAAAGTCCCTAGTATATGGTGCCATGGTGTACCCAGGGCCTGGAAGTTTAATGTCACATTTGGACTGCACCACCCATTGTGCCATCCACTACAGTGACAATGTAAGCATAACTGCAGACCTGCCACCAGTAGCCTGGCTGTGCAGGTTTTAACTGCAAGTCTGACCTGTCAAACCCCTTTTGACAGGTCTAAACCTTCCTCTAAAATATGTATAAGCCACCCCTAAGTAGACCTTATTGCCCATAAAGACAGGGTACATAGTGTTTAAAACTAGAACATGTAAAGGTTTTAAGTTAAACATGTTTTAACAGTGATAAGGTCCTCAAAGCTATTTTCACTGTAGCACATTTGAATGTTCCATAGGGAAACACTGGGATGCAATATTAAATACTAGTCCTTTATCTCACGAATAGGAATAGCTACAAAAATAAACAACTATTGTTAATAGTTGTTAAAAACCCAATTCATTGGTGAATTCGGACTTGATCTAAATGTTTCAGAAAAGTAACTTTTAAAAAGTTACCTTAGCCCTGCCTGAAGCCCCTGGAAGCTAAATCTGCATTTTATTCTCCCACTTTGGCCACCTGGTAATTCGGATTCAGGCCTCGAGAAATCAGGGTAAGCTATTTTTAGGGACTACTAGCCCGGTCTGGCAAGAGACTCGAGATGACAAAGAACAGGTGTTCTTTTAATTCAGAAAGTAAAGGAGCAATAAAGATGCCTTTAAATCTGGTTACATAGTTCGAAGAGAGGTCAAATGTCAGTTTATGTCTTACAAATTGCTCCTTATTTTATCCTGGAGATTGTGTTTACAAAATATTCTAACTTTGCAGTCACAGAAAGTAAAGTGAACTGTGACAATGATGCTGTGTGAAATAAAAGGCTGAAGGATGTTAGTCGTTTCTAACACATTTAGATAGCTTTTGAATGAACAGCTGTGAGAAAATGCCCTCTTTCTGCATGGTTGCCCCCACTTTTTGCTGAACTGCTGATATGCTTTGAATGAGTGTGCCCAGTGCTCCTGCTAATCAGGTAACCAGGGCCTATGTTCTTTCCCTAAAACTGCATTGAAAACAAAACCCAATTGGCATCTCTGGCCACAGGTCAGCCCCTGGTAAATGGTACCACAGGTACTCAGGGCACTGTGACCAGGGAAGACCTCTAAGGGCTGCAGCACTTATTGTGCCACCCTTAAAGTCCCTGTACCATTACACTCACACACTGCTTTTGCAGGCTGCGTGTTTTAGGGCAGAACAAAGTGAAGAGTTGACATGGCACACATCCCTGTGTGCCATGCCTACAACCACTGCCCTGACATAGACCAGTCACCCCTCTAGCTGGGTGCACTATACCAGTGGTGAGGGTACAGGTGCATGAGCCCTGTACCCCTACAGTGTCTAAGTCCATTCTTAGACATTGTAAGTGCAGTGCTGCCATTAAGAGTATATGGTGCTGGGAGTTTGTCATTACGAACTCCACAGCACCATAATGGCTACACTGAAAACTGAGAAGTTTGGTATCAAACTTCTCAGCACATTAAACCCACACTGATGCCAGTGTGGGATTTAATGAAAAATGCACACAGAGGGCCTCTTAGAGATGCCCCCTGAAAAACGACCTACCACTAGTGTCCAGGCTGAGTGGCTGCTTTCAGCTGCCACCACCAGACATGTTTCTGGACCCCTGGGTCGAGAGCCTGATGCTCTCGGGGCCTGAAACAATGCACCTCCTGGGACGAGGTGCCAAGCCTCCTCCCCCAGGATGGGCAGGGTCCACGAAGGGGAAGCTTCAAAGGCTTGCCGCCTTTGTGAGCTTACCCAGGCCACTTGCTGCTTTCAGCAACTGGTCCCCACTGGTTCTGACCCCCACTTTGGGCGGGAGAACCGGCGGGAAAAACAAGTGAGGAAGAGAGGTGTGCCCACCTCTGCCAACTCCACCCCTCAGGTGGGGGAGGCAAGGTGAAGCACAACTCTCAGTCCCCGCCATCTTGCAGATGAGGGGACCCAGCGAACCAGGGAAAGGCTTGTGCCCCCTTCCACTGGAGGGTGGCATAATAGGGGGTGTACCCATCCCAGGGAAGGTACCCATTGGTCCCAACCTTTTTACCTACCTGTAATGCCCCTAAATCTAGTATTTAGGGGGCACCCCTGAACCTTGCTTCCTCAGACAAGAAACCAGAAGAAGAAAAGAAGAAGGACCGAACAGCCGTGCCGAAGCTAACAAGAGGAGGACGCCTACTGACTTGGCCACAGCCCTACCAGCCAGTTCCCACCTCGAACCTGCAGAAGCGAAACTCCGGTGTGTCCTGTAGCCAGCAGCCTCAAGAACCCAGAGGACCTGCCCTGCCTTCAAAAGAAAAGACTGTCTCCCGTGAACACCGGATTTGTTCACCAACAGACTCCAGCTCCGGCAGGATCCGCGAGTCTGCACCACTCTGCACCAGACGCCCACGGCCCGAGTTCGAGTGGTCCAACACTAAGAGGAGGTCTCCCCGGCGATTCTGACCCGAGATCCGGTGACCCCATACCTGCCTCAAGCTGACGCCTGCAGCCTCATATCGGAAGGTCCCCCCCAACCGCGACCAGGAGCTGGTAAGAGATCCGACCCTAAAAGGCACCCCTCACCCAACGCCCCAAGGCCTTGGGTGGCCCAACCGACGGTGCCTAACCAACCCCCAGCATCCCAACTTACCTCTCTAAGTGGTGGTCGCACCCAGAAGACTTTCGTCCCCGAGCTTGCAGTGTGATTGCAAACCGGAGACTCCCCATTGAAAGCTACAGGGCGGCCGACGCCAAAACAGCACTCAGCACCTGGCTGCCTCAGTGCCGCTGAGGGTGCACCTTTTGTGCTGGCTTGAACCCCCATTTTTTGCTTAAATTTGTTTATTGGTTTTCCATTTTATGGTGTGCATCAGGTCAATAGTTACATCACAATGCAATTTTTTTAATATCAATAATTAACCTGAGCAACTGTACATCTCAGTATGCTTCCATTAAAACTTTAAACTGTTTACAACATAACATTGATTTAACAGGGTGTATAACACATTTATCCCTCCTCTCATAGCTGAAATAATGATGGTAGCGCCTCGTTATGAACTTCGTATACCATATTGCTTATCTATTCACTTGTGCGTCACATACAGCTATGTGTTACCTTAGGTGCATGCCTCTGCCGAGGTTCTCACTACATAACAGGTATCTGCCGTATGCTGTACTGTTTGGCCTGGGTAAATGTTAGCGGAGGGCTCCAGCCATGCAGCGCATTGCGCTGAGCCTGCGACGTATATACTAACTCGCCTCGCGCACTTCGTCCAGTCCGTCAGATACTAGCTAGCCGCTCACTCAGGTGCGCTATCTGATTCCTCAGGGTGATTCTGCCATATTGCACAAAAGTCCGTCAGAATTGTGTCCCATTCCATTGCCAGCAGTTGCTTCCGAATACCTATCGCGTCTTCCCGACGCATCGTTATACTCTCCGCCTGCGCCCAGCAAAGTAGCGACTGGAACCAGGATTTCGCCGGTGGAGGATCCGGGGATTTCCATCGCAGCGTGAGTAGTCGCTTGGCTACTATAAGCCCCAAGTCTATGTAGCGGGATGTCACTTTATATTTACTAGACCTCTTGTATAATCCCAAGATACACACCTTCGTATACCATATTACCATGTTGCTTATCTATTCACTTGTGCGTCACATACAGCTATGTGTTACCTTAGGTGCATGCCTCTGCAGAGGTCCTCACTACATAACAGGTATCGGCCGTATGCTGTACTGTTTGGCCTGGGTAAATGTTAGCGGACGGCTCCAGCCATGCAGCGCATTGCACTGAGCCTGCGACGTATATACTAACTCGCCTCGCGCACTTCGTCTAGTCCGTCAGATACTAGCTAGCCGCTCACTCAGGTGCGCTGATTCCTCAGGGTGATTCTGCCATATTGCGCGAAAGTCCGTCAGAATTGTGTCCCATTCCATTGCCAGCAGTTGCTTCCGAATACCGATCGCGTCTTCCCAACGCATCGTTATACTCTCTGCCTGCGCCCAGCAAAGTAGCGACTGGAACCAGGATTTCGCCGGTGGAGGATCCGGGGATTTCCATCGCAGCGTGAGTAGTCGCTTGGCTACTATAAGCCCTAAGTCTATGTAGCGGGATGTCACTTTATATTTACTAGACACCTCTTGTATAATCCCAAGATACACACCTCCCACGACCAGTTAAGCGTACGCTCTGTGCACTATGCTAGACTTCTGGTGACCGCTCCCCAATATGATTGTATGGATGTGCAGGACCATAGTATATGTAGTAAGTCCCCTCCTGTCTCACCACATCTTGGGCAGCTGGCGTCAGTTCAATTAAAGTATTTATTTATTTTGGCTGGGGTCAAGTAAGCCCTGTGTACTATATAGTACTGGATGAGCTGGAACCTGGCATTGCAGGGGATACGGGTAGGGCTCTGAGGATATCCTCCCATTCACGTTCAGTGCTGGGACGCCGCAGAGCCGTATCCCAGTGGGCGCGAAGGGATTCCAGTCACGGCGCTGTGTGTACCCTTAATGATTCCGCAAACCATCTGACTAGATGGCGACACGCTCCCAGTTCATGCAGATATTGCATAGTCAGATGCGTGGTCGGCTCCTGCGCGACATTACCCCAAGCCGCATGCAATAAGAACTGACCTCGGGGTAGGCCTGTATCTTCAGCAAGTGTATCGAACGGCAAGAGCTGTCCGTCGCTATACAAGTCCCCTAACGTTAGAATACCCGCCTCCTCCCACAGGGGTAGTTCCGCGCTGGGTGTGCCTAGAATGGGGAGAGATGGCGCATACGTGGTCACATGGAGCGTGGCTCGCAGGCTGCGACGGAAGCAGTGGTGGGCCACTTCCACCAGTAACTGGGCAGGCGGTCTGCCCTTTCTGTTAGGATGGACCAACGCCACCATCTGAGGGTGGGTGAGTCCCGGGGCACGAGCTGCTGAATCCTCCAGGTGGCGCGCGTCGAGCCATCTCGCCACCCACTGAAGCTGCGCCGCAAGCTAATATTGTTCCATATTGGGTAGTGAAAGACCTCCGCTGTTCGCCGAAGGGTACACTTGATTAGTGCCACCCAGCTGCGCGACCCGCCCCAGATGAACTTCCGCACTTCCAGCTCTAAGCTTTTGAACAGCGTTGGTTTAAGGCATAGGGGCACATTTACAAAGTGGCACAGAAGTCGCGGGAGAACTACCATCTTGAGTAATGCAATCCGCCCCGTGACCGTCAGAGGCAGAGTGCCCCAGAAAGTCATCTGCGCCCTTACCGCAGTGATGGCTCGCACCAGGTTACCCTCAAGTAGGTCCGCAGGCTCTCTGTAGATAAGTATCCCGAGGTATCGGAATGCAGATAATTGCCAATGTACTGGCTTTCCGCTGAGGGACAGATGTGGGTCCAAAGTGGACTCCGAGAAGGGGTACAGGCATGATTTGCCCCAGTTTACACGGAGCCCTGAAAACGTTAGAAAGAATACTGCTTGAATTTGCTATCAATGCATAAGATGACCCAACGTCTCTGAGGTATATAAGCAGGTCATCCGCGTATAATGAGACGCCATGCATGCCATCACCCAAGGGGATTCCCCACTCGTCTTGTGTTTCGCGCAATGACTCGGCCGGGGGCTCGATGGCCAGCGCAAACAGTAGCGGAGCGAGCGGGCACCCCGGTTGTGTACCTCATTCGATAGGGATCCGATCTGATAGGTGCGGGCCAGTCTTAACTCTAGCTACCGGCTGGGTATAAAGAAGCTGGACAAGGCTTAGGAACTCTTACCCCAGGTCATATTTACGTAGCGCAGCAAACAAGAAACCCAACTCCAAGGTGTCGAATGCCTTTTCCAGATCTAATACTAGGCATCCAGAATGATCCCAGTCTACCCTAGAGTAGTGAGCCACTCTGAAGAACCGACGTAGATTTAGAGACGTGCTGCGAGTCGGCACAAAACCATTTTGGTCTGTGTGAACCAACTTCAGAACCAGAGGAGCCAGTCTACACGCTAGCAGTTTAGCTAGAACCGTATAATCTGTATTTAGGAGTATGTATCAGTGTGGGGTTTTTAGTATTGACAGGAATAATGGCGCTCAAGCTAATTCGCGCTGAGTTTATGTTATACTAGGAGTGTGAACGGTGCAAACCAGGTCAGGGGATATGCCCTAAAACCCCCGTGATGGTATGGATAGAAATCCACACAAATGAAGTAGGTACAGTCCCGGGCACACGTAACGAGGATATAATATCAGGAGAAATGTCTCATACTGCAGAAATGTAGAGGGTCTACACCAGAATGATAATCATAGGTGTTTAATATAGTAACAGAGCATAAGCAACCAGCCAAAACAAAAGCAACCAGCCGACACGTGTTTCGTCACAAAGGGTAGTAACCCGTGACTCTTCAGGGCTGGGGAAGATACAAAACATAAGATAAACTGACAAGAAAGCAAACAAACGATGTATAGGTCGAAATTTAAAAATCATAAATACAAGTGGAAACCTGGTTACATAACTTACACACAAAATGACAATGAAAGATCTTTGCACCAAGATCAAAAGGTCGAGCTGTGAATGTGTAGAGGAAGAAAAATAAATGGAATTGCAGACCAAGAGGCGAAATAATCAGAACATGGTAAATGAGAAGCGACACAAGCCAATGTGATAAAATTGAAAAGGCAGCCTGTAAAGATAACAATCACGCACTAAGCGGAACGTGTTGGAAATACATGCAATGGAGGGCGCCCGGTCATGGCAATGAACAGGTTCTAAAAGCGGCTGTAAACGCAAAGTCAGTGTTGGTGAAAGGTACTCAGGCAGAAGACCAACTAGATAGACAAGGACTCCTAAATAGAGGATAGGTCACCCAGGGTTAAAAGGAGGACCTCTGGTACACAAAAGGTAAGACAAAACCGCATAGTGAACGAAATGGTGATCACGAGCAAGCTCCATTATGAGCTGGACGAGTGCGACTGAAAGACATGCAGAGAAAGCGAAAGAACGATAAAGACACAGCCTAGTAGGTGGCTCTGGAGGGAATAGACGGCTGCCCTAAGTGTGTGTTACTAGTAGGTGAAAGAAAAAAAGGGGGGGGGAAAGAGGGTAGAGACAAATACCTGAAAGGCGGTGCCAACAAGGTGGATTCTATGGAGAGGAAAAGGAAAACGGTAAGCGAAAGGGGTGAGCTGGAAAAGGAAAAAATACGTACAGGGAAACTAAAGTGAAACCTTACCAAGTGACCGTTCAAGACTCCAAAACGGCAATGAAGAGCAGTGCGAACCACGGTAGGTGGACTACTGCCAAATGTAAGGAAAGGAAGACGGATATCGCCGGGCGGCGGATAAGCCAATGAGGACTATTGACCTGAGAGAAAACGGAAAATGGGAATGAAGTGAAGTGCCAAGTGTGGGAGGGGAAGGGGAAAGACGAAAACACTAGAGTATCGAGGTGAAGAGGGCTTACCTTCAGAAAAGTCGATGCAGTCTGTGGCGACGAGAATAACCAAGTGCTAAGTAGCACAGGGGGGAATATAGAATTAGGCGTGCCAGGTCAGTAGTCCAGGACGACAACGGCGGATGCGCCGGGGTACAGGAAACTAGATGGTGAAAGAGGGGGAGAAAAGGTGTAAGCAGATACACCAGGGATAGTGAGCTAGCAAAGGTTGGCTCGTGTGGAGGGGACTGAGTCGCTTACCTGGGAGAAGTGTTGTTCAGGAAGGAAAATGGTTCCGGAAGATGGCCGGAAGAGGAGGGGCGGAGGCGGGGTTATATAGGCAAGGTGGAGAAAGACTAGACCGCAGAAGGACAAAAGCAGAGGTGGGCTACACAGGACGCCATGTATAGAGTGTGCCGGTGTAGGAATTGGTGCTGTAAAAGGGATGTACGCCCCAAGTTGAAAGCAGAAAAAAGGGAAAAAAAGAAAATAACATAGACTGAAATAAAGAAAGAAAAAGGGAACAAACGTACATAAAATATAGACAAACCGATCGATGGAGGATGTTGAAAGGAGAGATGAAGGAGAAAATAGATGCAACATCTGAGAAAAAGTAGTGCAACTCCTGTGATATGGAGTGCATGTCAGATGCTCAAAACAGAGATGCTAAGACCTGGTGGGAAAAAAAAAACAAAAAAAAAACAAACATAAAAGTAGTATACCATAATAAATAAATGCTCTCTGGATTACACGCATATACCAAAACTTCATGAGTAACACTGTGAGAGAAATACTCGCATGAAGCTTAGCCTAAAGCTAACAACCAAGTTACATGAGAAATAATTAAGGTGACCATAGTGGGCGCCGCTATGACATGACGTTCACCCGAATAGTAAAGCGAAGTGACATTATACCAAAAGTAGTGACATGATAGCAACAATAGTGGGTGAGAATCGCACAAGGTGACTAAAATCTCAAAACTCTATAATCAAATTAACAGATAGCTGTGAGATTCACGAAAATGTCTGGTTCATCAAATATTCCAACTGGAATAATGAGGTTCATGGAGTGGTCAGTAACCAGTGATTAATCCCTAAAAAATAATGAAGCTCATGATCCGTGTTTAATCCGTGTTGCACCGTCTGAAGGCGCATAATCCATGTTGCTTCCAGACGTCTGAGCCTCAGTTCTCTGTTGCCTCCTCTGGCATTAGTGGCAGCCACATCAAATCCGAAGAACGAGAGGCGTTTTTGGAGGCTTGCGTGGGACAAGTGGCTGCGTGGACTGCCATGGGGTATCTGGAATCCTGGCGTTGGAGTGCTCTGATGTGTTCACCAATGCGTTCCTTCAATGGTCTGATGGTGCTTCCTACATACCATAGTTTACAGGTGCACTCTAGAATGTATATGACAAATTTAGTGTTACAATTGATGTTGCAATTGATCAGGTATTTCTTCTTGTTGATTGCTGTGAGATTTTTGATGCCATTCTGGGCAAATCTGCAGACACCACAACAACCACATTTAAAGAAACCCAGTGTGTGTGTTTTGAGCCATGAGTGGCTACTATGAGGACGAGGTACAGTGGGACTGAGTCTCGTTTTAAGAGTTCTACCACGTCTATAGGTGATCCGAGGTCTCGTGGTGATTACATCTTTAAGCGTAACATCTGCTAGTAGTACACCCCAATGTTTGTTAAGACTCCTTTTTATGGCTAGACCCATGTCACTAAAATCGGTAATCAATCTAACTGGTTGATCCTGTTTGGTAACTGTGTTTTTGTCACCTAAAGTTTCATGTCTCTCTAACTTTTGGATTCTTTTCTCAGCTTTATTTATGGTATGTGCATCATAACCTCTAGCCTTGAACCTAGATTTCATGTTGGAGATGCATTTCTGGAATTCTGGTTCCTCACTGCAGTTCCTTCTGGCTCTAACGAATTCACCGTAGGGTATCCCTTGAAGTTGATTAGAGGGGTGGGAACTTTCTGCATGCAGGATGGCATTGCATGACGTCTCTTTCCTATATAGTCGACTATGTAGTGTGTTAGACTTGATGTAGAGTTCCACATCGAGAAATGTGATGCTCGACTTGCTACAGACATTCGTGAACCTCATGTTCATGTCATTGGAGTTAAGGTAAGTGAAAAACTCTTCTAGTTTGTCTTGGGAACCTGACCATAGCAGAAGGCAGTCATCAATGTAGCGTCCCCAATAGATTATGCAGTCAACCCATGGAGCTCCCTTGATACCCCAGATCCAAATGGATTCTAGAACACCCATGTAGAGATTGGCAAATGATGGGGAAAATTTGGAGCCCATAGCTACACCTTTGGTCTGCTTGTACCATACATTGTCGTAGAGGAAGAAGTTATTATTGAGAATGATGTCCATCATGGCAATCAACATGTTGGTGTGTTGCCAAAGTGTGGCTGGCCTGTTGTGTAGAAGGCTGGTGATGGCTTTGAGACCAACCTCTGGTTCAATGGTAGTGTAGAGAGAAACCACATCTAAGGTTGCTAAAGTCATGTCCGGTTGCCATTGGACATCAGCTAGGATGCTCAAGATATGTTTAGTGTCCTGTATGTATGAGGGTAAATTCTTGACCATGGGGCCCAGAAAGAGGTCAACATATTGGGCAAGTCTCTCTGTGGGTCCGCTTATACCTGATACTATGGGTCTACCAGCAGGAAAAGGGCCCGGTTTGTGTATCTTAGGAAGGGTATACAGCCAAGGGAATGCAGGTCTGTGTACCTTCAAATAAAGAAGTTCCTGATCGTCAATAAGACCTAAAGTATGCCAATCAGAAAGGTATTTGTTGATCTTAACAATGAGGGTACCAGTGGGATTTTGATTCAATTGTTCATAACAGGGGGTGTTCTCTAGTTGAGTAAGGATTTCCTTGTGATAATCAGCGTGGTTCATAACCACAACATTCCCTCCTTTGTCGGCCTCTTTGATTATTAAATCAGGAGTGGAACTTAATGTTTTTAGAGCCACCCGTTCTTTTCTACGCAAGTTGTCTTTGGTCCTATGTTTCGAGTGAAGAGTTTTCTTTTCATGTTTGTCTATGTCCGTGAGAACTAGGTTGTAAAAGATATCCACAGAATTGCCCCCTGGGAGAATAGGAGTCCATCTAGACTTCGTCTTGAGACCACTGTTAAGAGTGAGGTCTGTGTCAATATCTAGTTCCAGAAGAAGATCTTCCATATTCATGGGAGGGTCGTCCATGTCCGTAAGGGACAGGAGTAAATGGGTGTCCTGAATATCTTTGATACTTTGTACACCCAAAGAATTGTCTGTGCAGATATTCTTGATGGTCTTAGTGGTGGTAGGGAAACTACTGAAATGTTTCCTGATCTTAAGACCCCTAATAAATTTAAAGAGGTCTATTTTGTGTCTACAGGTGTCTCCTTGTTCATGGGGATTAAAACTTAAGCCTCTGCTAAGAAGTGAGATCATCCCACTGTTCAGAGTATGTGATGAAAGGTTAACTACCTGCACACCTTGATCTTGTGAATCCATTTGTTTTTCCCGTCCCCAGACCTTAGTTTCTTCTTGTACTCTTCTGAGTCCTGACCTCTTCCCTCTACGGGTTTTCTGTCTTGGCCTCCTAGTCTTTGTTGTGTCCGGTTCTCCCTTCGTATTGTTAGGACCTCTCGTAAAAAAGATGATTTATTGAGGGTAGATCTGTTCAGGTCGTTTGTTGGGTTATCAGGTTCACTGTCACTGCTGGCAATGGTGTTGAGAGAGGTGGAACTGGATGAGATGGATGAAATGTCCGGTCTAATTGGTTTGTTACCAGGTGTGGCGGTCTGAAGTAACTGATCGTATTTTCTAGCGAAAGTAAAACGTCCCTCTCTGTAGTCAGCTTCGTCTCTTTTTAATTGTCGGGTTTTTCTGTCTTTTATTTCGTTCTGGTGTTTGGACAGGATATCATTTAAGATGACATAATTCTTTTCTGTAGCCTCTTTTAAATCTAGGTCTGCAATTTCTTTTTCTAAGTTGGAAATTTCAATCTGGAGATTTGCTACTTTGCGTTCTCTATTAATATGTTGATGAGTGTGTTTGAGTTAGAAGTGAGAGTTTCTTCCCATTTGCCTAAAAGATCATCGTCCAAATCATCAAATGTGGGAAAAATCTCGGAGCGAAGTCCTCTTGGGACCCTGTTAAGTCTCAGATATTGTTTTAAGGTGGCACTGTCCCACCATCTGGAATTCTCTGTTCTCTTTAATCTCTCTAGTCTTACGAATTTCTCTTTGAGACCTTCTCTACGTAATGGGTTTCCACTGGTGGATGCTGCATTAATAGTGATACCTTTGGATAAGTTGTCAAAGAGTTCTGATGCGACCCTGTCTCTATCCATAGCCTAATCAACAGATAGCAATGAAATGGATATTTGAAGCGCTGCGGCTGCCTTTCCTGAAACCATAAAGTATGTATCAGTGTGGGGTTTTTAGTATTGACAGGAATAATGGCGCTCAAGCTAATTCGCGCTGAGTTTATGTTATACTAGGAGTGTGAACGGTGCAAACCAGGTCAGGGGATATGCCCTAAAACCCCCGTGATGGTATGGATAGAAATCCACACAAATGAAGTAGGTACAGTCCCGGGCACATGTAACGAGGATATAATATGAGGAGAAATGTCTCATACTGCAGAAATGTAGAGGGTCTACACCAGAATGATAATCAAAGGTGTTTAATATAGTAACAGAGCATAAGCAACCAGCCAAAACAAAAGCAACCAGCCGACACGTGTTTCGTCACAAAGAGTAGTAACCCGTGACTCTTCAGGGCTGGGGAAGATACAAAACATAAGATAAACTGACAAGGTTTCACTTTAGTTTCCCTGTACGTATTTTTTCCTTTTCCAGCTCACCCCTTTCACTTACCGTTTTCCTTTTCCTCTCCATAGAATCCACCTTGTTGGCACCGCCTTTCAGGTATTTGTCTCTACCCTCTTTCCCCCCCCTTTTTTTCTTTCACCTACTAGTAGCACACACTTAGGGCAGCCGTCTATTCCCTCCAGAGCCACCTACTAGGCTGTGTCTTTATCGTTCTTTCGCTTTCTCTGCATGTCTTTCAGTCGCACTCGTCCAGCTCATAATGGAGCTTGCTCGTGATCACCATTTCGTTCACTATGCGGTTTTGTCTTACCTTTTGTGTACCAGAGGTCCTCCTTTTAACCCTGGGTGACCTATCCTCTATTTAGGAGTCCTTGTCTATCTAGTTGGTCTTCTGCCTGAGTACCTTTCACCAACACTGACTTTGCGTTTACAGCCGCTTTTAGAACCTGTTCATTGCCATGACCGGGCGCCCTCCATTGCATGTATTTCCAACACGTTCCGCTTAGTGCGTGATTGTTATCTTTACAGGCTGCCTTTTCAATTTTATCACATTGGCTTGTGTCGCTTCTCATTTACCATGTTCTGATTATTTCGCCTCTTGGTCTGCAATTCCATTTATTTTTCTTCCTCTACACATTCACAGCTCGACCTTTTGATCTTGGTGCAAAGATCTTTCATTGTCATTTTGTGTGTAAGTTATGTAACCAGGTTTCCACTTGTATTTATGATTTTTAAATTTCGACCTGTACATCGTTTGTTTGCTTTGTCAGTTTATCTTATGTTTTGTATTTTTCCCAGCCCTGAAGAGTCACGGGTTACTACCCTTTGTGACGAAACACGTGTCGGCTGGTTGCTTTTGTTTTGGCCGGTTGCTTATGCTCTGTTACTATATTAAACACCTATGATTATCATTCTGGTGTAGACCCTCTACATTTCTGCAGTATGAGACATTTCTCCTGATATTATATCCTCGTTACGTGTGCCCGGGACTGTACCTACTGTATTTAGGAGTGCTAGCGGGCGGTATGAGCCTAGTAACTCCATGTTCCTATTTGGCTTTGGTAACGGCACTAATAAAGATTCACACAATGTATCTGGCAGAATCCCCGTCTCTAGCGCATTACAATACATGGAGAGAAGCTGCGGCGCCAGAGTTTGTTGTTAGGCTTTGTAGTATTCAGCCGGGAAGCCATCAGGCCCCGGAGCTTTACCAGTGGCCAGCGAGCGTATCGCTTCCTGTATTTCCAGCAACGTGATTGGCTCATTCAATTCCTCTCACTGTTCGGCAGTGATTTGTGGCAGGGATATTGGGGAGAGGAAGGAGACCAGTTCCTCTGTAGTCGCATGGTGCACAGATTTGTATACTTTGGTGTAGTGTGCTATGAATTCCTTATGTACATCATGTTGCTTGGTGAGTATTTGTCCGGCGGCGGACTGTAAACGCAGTATAGGTGTCTGTGCATGTTCCTGTCTAATCATACACGCAAGTAGCCTGCTCGCACTGTCAGCTGCGGCATGAGTGCCTGCTGCATGTGATGTGTAATTTAAGCAGCGTAACCTCTCTAGCACCTCTGTGTGTTTCTGCCTTTGTTCGTCTATTGCTTGTTGTGTGGCCCCATCGTGCACCAAGTCGGCTTCCAGTCTAGTTAGGGTATGCTAGATGCAGCTGATTTCATTGTCGAGTTGTTTTCTAACGGACCAGCTTAAGCCCAGGCAATGCCCCCTGATCGCTGCTTTTCCCGCATCCCACAGTACCCCTGCATCAGTTACTGAGCCAGTGTTTTCTTCGAGATATGTGCCTATCGCCGCGTCTGTGTCTGAATGGGGGGTCTTCCAATGCCAGGGACTGCAGCCTCCAGAGGCGGGTAGTGAGTCCCTCTTCATCTCCCTGCAACTGTAATACATGGGGGTTGTGGTCTGCATGCGTTTTACCCAAGTAGTCTGCTCTGGCACATTGTGTCAGCACCTGCTGGGTTGCAACAAAACAGTTGATGCGGACATGTAGTCCATGTGGATGAGAATAGTATGAGTACAGGCGTGATAGCGGGTTAAGGGCTCTCCACAAATCCGATAGCCCCCAGCGGCGTAACCACTCACCCAGCCCTTGCGCGTTAGATGCTGCATTTGTTTGTGACAGTGGAGGGAAGGACCTGTCTATGGTGATGTCGAGGACCGAGTTGAAGTCCACGCCTAGTAGCCAGGAAACATTGCACCAGCGCGAGAGTAGGTCGGACAATGTATGCCAGAACGTGTTTTGAATTGTGTTTGAGGCATAAATGGAGCCTATCACCATATGTTTCCCATTCAGTCGCCCCCTTAGATAGGACATATCTGCCATGAGTATCAATTTCAGTTTCTTCTGATGTAAATGTCCCGGGTCTGATCCAAAGAAGGGCCCCCCCTAGCAAGAGATGAATAGCCTGTGGCCAGTATCTGTCCTTTCCACCTTTTCCGTAGTTTACGGATCTCTGGCTGTGCTATACGAGTCTCTTGTAAGAGTGCTAGGTGGGCTTTGTGACGCTTAAGGTATGCGTAGATGTTATATCTGCGGGCCGGCGTGTGCAACCCCCGGACATTCCAGGTGACTACGTTGGTGGGCGGCATGTGCTAAGAGAAGAGTGCAGCACTGTGTGTACCCCACCCAACACGCCTAGGGTTGGGTAGCTGTACATATGGTAGTCAATGAGCGCGAGGCACAACCATGGTTGTTTGACGTTCGTGTGAACGTCGACGCGTAGAGTTGGTGAGAGAGGGAGCTGTGTGGGATTGAACTTGGGTAGAGCAGAAAGACAACAAGTATCTGCCCAAACAATTAACAATGCCATGTAGCAACTGCTATATAAGCCGATTCGATCATGTCGGGGGGGGGGGGGGAATTCGAGTGATGTGTAGGTAGCAAAGAGTGCCTTAGCATTGCGGGCCTGCGTGGCCCAAGTGTTCGCGCATGGTGTGTTTAACATGTGTGGTGCACCAGGCGTCCACAGGGAATCCAGCTCGGCCTAGCGCGCCCGTGCATGTGTCATTGGGATGCCATGTGTAGTGTATGACTAACCTTGGAGGTTGGGTGTTCAGATTTGGTACAAATACATACAGGGCCATTAAATGTGTCATATCACTACATTAAACCGTCTGCAGTCTGCGGCGTCACACAGGAAGCGTCTACGAGTCCTCGCCATTTGGCCACATTGCCAATAAGCTGGCTCCGCTCAGCGAATGTTCCGACGAGGCATCAGTGTCTCTGCTAGGTCGTCTGTTTCTCATGCTCTCCACCGCTCTCAGGACGCCCTGTTTTTCTTGCTGCACTTGTTCTGGATTAGGAGCCGTCCTCAATTGTCTTGGCGAACCTTCCGCTTGTAGCTTGTATCTTCTGCGGCGACTTCTGCGACCTCTCGTGTTTGATTCCCAAACGTTACCCATCTGACTTGGCGAGGTATGGTGGCCGGCGGATTCGAGCCAGTCCCATGCATCTGCTGCCTCGCTGAAAAAGTGAGTGGACCCATCTGCGATCACCCGTAGTCAGGTCGGGAATATGAGGGAGTATTTTATGCCCAGCTCTCGCATTCGCCTCTTGACCGGGAGGAACGTGCTGCGCTGCTTCTGCACCCCTGCTGCATAGTCCTGGACGAAAAGGACCTGAGAGTGGTCTACTTTGATTGACTCCATTTTTCTGGCATTGCACCTGGCCGCAGTCGGCCTGACGGCACCCTGTGTGCTCATTCTACTGCGAAGTAGGAAGAGAGTGAATCTACAGGCAGCAGGGACTTCATCCAGGATTCAACGTATGTGGACACATCCCTTCCCTCCGCACCTTCGGGCAACCCCACCACTCTGACATTGTTCCTGCGGGAGCGACCCTCAGCATCGTCCACCCTATGCACCAATGAACGCAGACGCGCAGCGAGTTCTCTGACATCAACGGTCAGTGCCTTGGCGATCGGGGCAACCTCCGCAGTTTCCGCCGCCAGCACCCTCGCAGCCAGTTTCTTGTGATCCACATGTAGGAGTGTAAAATCTGACGTGACCTTATCTATGCGGCTTTCGAGTGACGCTCTGGTCTGTGCTAGGGTTTCACCGATGCCCGCCACCGCCTGGAGCACCGAATCTATTTTAGATTCCAGCATCGACGAACCGGGGGCAGATGCCACGGCAGCCTGGACTGGCTGTGCGGGGCCCGGCTGAGTATGCGTGGCTCCCGCGCCCGTCCGATTCCTACCCATTGCGTGTTGTGCGTTTTCGTTTAGTGACTGCTCAGCTGGTCGCGTCTTATTGTCTTTCTTGGGGTCTGCGGGAGGCTCCCCGCGCGCTGATCAGATCTGCGGGTTCTGGTTGGTACCTGTCGCCCAAGGCCGAGCTATTCTTGGCTTCGCTCGCTTCCTTTCCTTTTTTTACTTATTCTGGTTGATTTTGCGCCTCCGTACCAGTGCTTAGTGGTGACGCTGTATGGTACTGACACGCTTCACCTCCTTAGTCCCCTGGGCTCACATCCGATGTGACGAGACTATTCAGGGTGTGCCCCGTGGACGGCTGGTTCCACACAGCTTGTTGCTCAGCCTGTCCTGGCGGCCAATGCCGTGTGTGTCCCGGAGGCTGCGGCCTGATCTGGCTAGGCAGAGTCCGCTGCAGTCTCTGGTTCCAGGCCTCGCTTCAGTTGCGGCTGTATCTCAGTGCAGGCTCAGCCGTATGTTGCGTTCCCCGAGGCTTACTGTATAGGTCTTTTTATGGCAGCAGGCCCCCCCTTTCAAGCCCAACATGAGCTGGCAGGCCCCTATGAGGTTCCACGTGGGTTACATCCAGCAACGGCCCCTGTTCGGACCGGGTCAGCGCACCTCCTGGGCCGTGCACAAGTTCCCTCCGAGCCAAGGACGACGGCCGAGCCTCAGGCCTACAATCCGGCCCCATTCGCATTCGCCTCCAGGCACTGCCGCGCTACAATCACTTAGCCCGCGTTCAGAGAAACGCAGGCGGGCGCAGCTCCCGGCCGGCCTCGTCTCCGCTTCTCAGCAGGGCGCACAGCGAATCGCGCCGAGTACCCCACACAGTGCTGCGTATCCAGGCCAGGGCCGCTCCACAGTCCAGGCCCGCTCTTCCACGGGTCTTAACGCCGCTCCGCGACTCACCTGGGTCAACAAGGGCAGTTCAACTCATTCCCGGTGAGTCGTTACGATTCTGCAGTGCAGAGGGGAGGGCGGGCGGGGGGAGCGCAGTCCCAGTCTCCGGGGATCACCTCTGTCGGCCGGATCAGGGCCGCTGCTCGACCTCAGCTCGCTTCTACTCCAATGCCATGACAAGGGCGGCCGGATCCCAGTCAGCCAGGCGCTTCGCCGCTCCGGGTCCTCACCGCACGTCTCCGCCAGCGGTAGATGCTCAGAGGCCCAGGCCATTCGGGTCGATGCAGCCCCCGCTTGGATTGAGGCAGCGCGGTCTCGACTGAAAGGGGCGTTCTCAGCCGGTTGCCTATGGGTCTCAGCTCGGTCTCGGTCTTATTCCACTTCGGCGCCGCGGGTCAAGTGGCTGTTTCGCAATAGGCGAGGCACCTCGCGGTTCCAAACTTTCACCGCCCGTCCCCGCCGGCGCCAGGCACTCAGTGGTGTTGTCAAGGCGACTCGATGGCCTCCACCAGCGCAGGAGAACTGAAGGATTCTCGGGCCACGATGCGGAGCTACTTAGAATGCATCTGCCATCATGGCTGGTTAGCCACGCCCCACCCTGGCTTTAATCCCCATTTGCCCTAAACTTAAGTCCAGGAGCTTTGCTCCCACAACCCACTGGCCTGCTCGTCAGCAGCCACTAACCGGAGGCCCCCTATCCCCCAATGGATAACATTGGGCTCAGCACTCTGCACCCGTTTGCCCTAATGCCGCCGACGGTAACAAGAGTGCATCCTTGACCCTGGCGGACCCCTGAGTCTACCCCCAGAATACCAACTCCCACAACAATGTACTTACCTGTTAACCGATAACACTATTTTCCTCCATAGGATAACATTGACTGTTTTTCTGTGAAAAGTTTCTAACTGTGGAGTTGGAAAACCTAAGAAATCCTTGTAAAATTGTACTAAATAACAAAAACGCTTTTACTCACCCGTTTACAGGAAATGTCCCAGTGCAGTATCCTGGTATACTGCCCTGTGTAAGAAAAGTAATCTGCAGAGTAATCTACTGGTCATTTTACTAAAAAGCCTATACAAAGTATATGTACTGTATTTCCAAAGCATTGCATTTTCAGTAACAGTACTGTAATCAAAACAAAGTGCATATACAATTGCAATCCAAACTGTGTTACAACTGCATTACTGCTGTAAAGAATTTATTGCTTACCTGTGCCAGGCTTGCTTGGTTCTCGAAAATAAAATAACTAAGAATATTTTTATACAAAAACAATTGGTCCGAAGTTCAGTCTTTGAGTGTGTGAAATCATTTGCTGACTGAGTGTGTACAACAAATGCTTAACACTGTCCTCTGATAAAGCCTTACTGCTCGACCACACTACCACAAATAGAGAGTGAGGTGCCATCTACTTTACCTCTGCCTACCTTTTGGGCTCCACTGGACTCTGTGCACACTATACCTCACTTTGGTATAATATATACAGAGCCAGCTTCCTACATTGGTGGATCAGCGGTGGGATATACAACTTTGCATTTGTTGGAATAACTTGGTTACCACCTGATTACACGGCAGAACTCTTAAATTGTCTTTAAAATTCTGATTTTTTTAAATTGGCATTTTTGCAAAATTACTAAAAGTCTTGTTAGGGCCTTGGTTAAGTCCCTTTAGAATTTTAGAAAAATAAAAAGTCACTTTAGCTAGGGATAAGAGGGGTTAGAAGTTTTTTTGTTGAAATCTCTTTTATTGAATTTATACACAACAAAAGAATTCAACACAGCAGTCACCAAGCAGTAGGCATTATAAGGTATCGCAGAATGAACAAAGTATATTATATACTTCGATGGACCATAAAAAACATGCTCCAGAGGGCATCATACAAAGCCGACAGGGTATAGTGCTTGAGAGCAATCGCAAATATCAGAACAAAAGAATGAGGCTAAAGGCAGATAGCTAGTGCTACAATAACAATAAGGATCAGGCAGTTGGCATCATAATTATCTGTAATTAGATTCTTTAGGCGTGCTTCATACTATGGCTAGGAGTCCCGTATCACCAGGCATGCAGGGTGGGAGCGGATATGTAGCACTTAGGGGGTCCCGAAAAGGCAAGCGTGATAAGGGTGGCAAGGTGTCTTTCGGGGTGCCCTAATGATAATGTATGCCGATTATACTGGTCCTGTCGAAACCCATCGATATGTGGCGATAACTGCGGTACCTGCGACCGATAGCCAAGAGAAGCCGCAGGTCTGCAGAAAAAGAGGTACAGGAAGAATAGAGCAACAGAGGAAAAAAATATAGAGAGAGAAGAAAAGAAGGGGAGAGAGCGTGGTGTGCCAGCCCCTTGGGGCAGGGGGAACCCGGGCATCAGGGACCCGTAGCGATGTAGTAGCGAGCAGTCTGAGGGGTGCAGATCCCTTCCCTCTTCATCATGCTTCTTCATAAGTTTCCCCCCCTTGGGAGTATAGGATCAGCAAAAAGTTGAAGGGCTCTCAAACGAGGGGGGACAGATCGAGCGTGTTCCAGCCGAGAGAGATGTGAGACCAGGGGCTGCCAGATGCGTTCAAATTTAGCATCAGTACATGCCAGCCTATGGGAGAGAAGTTCCATCGCCATGAGATGCCAAAGACGTGCAAGCCAGATCAAGGACGAGGGAGAACACGCTTTCTTCCAATGGAGTGCGATGACTTGTTTAGCGGCAGTAAGCATATGAAAAATCAGGCGCCAATCCGTATGTGTCAGTGCTTTAAGAGATGTTGGACGGAGCCCTAGAATGACCACCCCCGGATCATTTGGTAGAGGGAAGCCCACCACTTCTTTGACGTGGCCCAGCACCTCCTTCCAAAAAGTAAGGATGAGTGGGCATGTCCACCATATGTGCAGAAAGGAGCCCTGGGCCGCCTGACAGCGCCAGCAAAGAGGGGCGAATCCAGGGAACATCTTCTGGAGTCGAAGGGGAGTATAATACCAGCGAGTCATGATTTTGTATGCGGACTCCTGTTGGGTTATGCTTTTAAAAATGCGTGGAATATCCCGCCATAGCTGTTCCCATTGGTCTGGGAGAATATCACCCTCGATGTCTAGCTGCCACTGGCGTTGGTAGGTATGTGGGGGCACTGTGTGCGAGTGTTGGAGTACTTTGTATGTCCGGGAAATCAGCCCTCGGGACCCATCAAAGGCACTGACCAGGGATTCGAATGGTGTAAGCTGCCTCGTGGCGCCTTCCATGTATGAGGGGGCGCCGAGCCAATGACGAATCTGGAAGTATTCCAGGCGTGTGGTTTTAGGGAATTTGAAGTCCTGCCTGCATTGGTCGAATGATTTAAAAAGTCCTTTTTCAAATAGTTGCTCTATTACACGGCACTCACCGGCCGACCACGCCGGGAAGGATGTTGGGGGCAAAGCCAGTGGGCAGTCCGGGTTGAGTGCTAATGATGTGTTGGGAGCGGGGAATGAAGTGAGACCGCGGGGGACTGCGATTCTATCCCAAATCTCCAGAACAGTCTTCGTTGGAGCAGCAATGTAGGCACTACGATGCCGAGCGCCTCTCCGTATCCAAGCCAGATCCCACAGTGGACGACAAGCCACCGCCCTGTCCATATGGAACCAGTGTTTTTTGCTTTCGTGAACCGTCCACTCCGATATGTAGCGCAAATGCGAGGCCCAATAATATACAAGCAAGTCGGGACATGCCAGACCACCCCGGTCTCGGGGCAGTAACAGAATCCTTGTGGAGAAGCGCGGCCTTCCCCCTCCCCAGATAAAGGTGGTTAGCTCTCGCTGGAGGTTCAGGATGTCCCTCTGGGGAATCGGTGTAGGGAGCGCCTGAAAAAGGTACAGAACTTTTGGCAAAATCGTCATTTTAATTGCATTAAGGCGACCCAGCCACGAAATGGGGAGCAACTTCCAGCGGTTGAGTTCAGCTCGGATAGCCGTCCTGCAGTCCGGCCAGTTCGCCCCTGTCCATGTGTCTAGGGTAGCCGTAACATTAATCCCGAGATAGCGAATGGAGTGTGGGGCCCAGTGGAAAGGGTGAACGTCTCCCAGGTCATCCAATTGTTGAGGAGGGAGGTTAAGGTTGAGTGCCTGCGACTTGGGGAGATTAATATTAAGGCCCGACACACTTTTCAAATTGGGAGAGTATGTCCAATAGTGCGGGTAGGGAGCTCGCTGGGTCCGTAAGTGTCAGGAGAAGGTCATCGGCAAAAAGGGCCAGTTTGTGTTCAACCCCTCCTACGCGAAGGCCCCGGATGTTTGCCGACCGCCGGATGGCAATTGCCAGGGGCTCCACCGCAAGAGCAAAAAGCAAAGGTGAGAGCGGGCACCCCTGGCACGTGCCCCTGCAGATGGAGAAGGAGGGGGTGAGAAGACCATTAACACGGATTCGCGCCGAGGGTGCCGCGTATGGAGCCATAACTCGCGCGATCATGGTCGGTCCGAGTCCCAAACGATGGAGGACCGCCCGGAGAAAAGACCAGTCAACCCGGTCGAAGGCCTTCTTGGCGTCAAGGGAGAGGAGGAAGGCTGGTATATTGTGGTGTTGAGCTTTTTGCACTAGATGGGCCACGCGGCGAATATTGTCCGCTCCCTGGCACTCCCGTATGAAACCTACCTGATTCGGGTCGATTAGGCCTGGGAGATGGGGAGCCAGTCGTTGGGCGAGGATTTTGGTATATAGTTTGGAATCCACGTTTAAGAAAGAGATGGGCCGAAACAATGCACATCCAGTGGGGTCCTTCCCTGGTTTGGGGATAAGAACGATCTCTGCCTCAGCCATCGACGGAGTTACAGACCCGGTCTCCACAAAGGAGTTGAAAAGGCGCAACAGATAGGCCTGAAGTTCCGGGAGGAATAAGCGGTAAAAGGCCAGCGTTAGGCCATCAGGCCCTGGCGATTTTCCCACTGGCATGCTTTTTAACGCTTTTTGAAGTTCTGTCGCCTTGATGGGCTCCTCCAACTGCTTCATAAAAAAGGGGGTTAGTGGCGTCCAGGGGCAGGCTGCTAAAAAGGGGTCTATCTGGTCCACACAGGTTTCTCCCTGGCTATACAGGTTGGAAAAGAACGTGCTAAACTCCTGCTGTTTAGCTTGTTCAGAGGTGGCCCATCCCCCTCCCGGCAGGGCGATTTTAGCAATGTGTCCCCGGGAGACCTGGAGGCGACGCGCCAGTATGGAGCCCACCCTGTTGCCTCCCTCGTAGAATTTTTGTTTTAGAGCCAGGAGAGAGTGCTCCGCTTTGTTCACTCAGAGCTTTGAGCTGGCCTCGAAGCGAGGCGAGTCTCTTGCGAGTTGTGAGAGAGGGCGCGCTACGACTTTGTTGTTCCAAGGCTTTAATGTCACGGGTAAGGTTATCTTCCACTAAGCGGGACTCTCGCCTGTGGGCTATAGAAATAGAGGGGATGGCACCCCGAATCGTGGCCTTAGAAGCATCCCACTGTGTGTGTACGGGAGTCTCCGGGAGGTCATTGGCTGTGAAATACAATTGTATGGCCTGTCTGAGCTCGGCCACGTCCACCTGGTCACGGAGGACATGCGGGGGCAGGCGCCACCGCGGGGTGGAATTCGGGTGCCGACCCATAGCGGACAGGGTAATTTCCAAGTGGGCATGATCTGAGATGGATATGTCCGAAATCCCCACCGTTTCCAGGGAGCGAATGAGCGAGTGGGATAAAAAGAAATAATCGATACGGGAGTGAGGGCGATGGACATGGGAATAGAAGGTGTAGTCCTGTGTTTCCGGTTCCCGATAGCGCCAGGCATCTACGAGGCCCAGAGCATCCAGGTCACGTTTGAGAGCAGCAGACATAGCCCGTTCCTTGAAAAGAGGAGGTGGTGCGGTCTATATTGGGGTCCCACACTAAATTAAAATCACCCCCAAGGATGATAGGGTTAGTTTCCCGAGAGAGCGAGGTCCGGAGTAGGTCGCGAAGGAAAGCATCCTGTGCTTGATTGGGTGCGTATACGTTAAGCAAGGCAAGTGGTTTACCCTGCAGTGAGAGCACAAGCTTAATGGACCGACCCTCCGTGTCCCGTGTGGTACGTGTGATTTGTACGGGGAGGCCTGCTTTAAAGAGGATAGCCACCCCTGCTGTCTTGGTTTGTGCGGAGGCCCAGGATTGTAAGGGGTACTTAGGGTGAGACATGCGGGAAGTGTCAGCACGTAAAAGATGGGTTTCTTGGAGAAAGATAACGTCTGGGTCCCGTAATTGAAGATAGCGCCAGATTTGCCTTCTCTTATTCGGGGCATTTAGGCCTTTGACATTAAGGGAGAGAAATTTAAGCTGCGCCCATTGGTCTGCACATTTAAAGACATGCGATGGCTGGAATGTAAAGCGTCACATCTCTCTCTGGCCGGGCTGCGAGTCCAAGTAAGAAGCGGTAGCTGTAGTAGGGCGTGGGGAAGGTGTGGGATCCCACCCAAGCGGGGAGTACGAAGGGCATTTCCAGTGGTCCCCAGGAATGCCGGGCAAGGAGCTGGGTCATATTGTTGAGGGCAGACTCTCTCTCCCCCCCCCCCCCCCCCGAGTCCAGGTAGGTAAAAGAAGGGAATGAGAAAGTGTAGCAGAGATACAGACAGAGAGCAAAGAGAGTACCAAGTAACAAAAAGGCCAACTGGGCCGGTGGTAGGAACCAGGGCGGCTCTGAGGAAGTCACTCCTCTTGGGGACTAAGGAAATGGTGGGGTGGGCCATGGAGATTCCAGGGGGCAAGCGTCGTCCGCCCTCCAGCGGTCGGCCCGCCGCACTGGCAACGGGGAGGAACAGGGGCCTTCTCTTGAGTGATCCCAAAGTCCTGTGACATGACCGGGGACCAGGCCCCCGGGGCGTCGGGGTGGCCGGGAATAGCAGGTCACACAAGAAAGGCAGGGGAAGGGGAGAGGGAGGCAATGGGATATAGGCCATACACGAGATATATCAAGCATGGAGTGTGTATACTAACATGCAACTATGCGAATATGCATCACAGGTAGTCAGTACATAACAAATACAAATGCCCCGAAAAAATACATAGCTATGCAAACATGTCCTACAAATAAGCAGGGTGACCTGGCGGTACTTCCTAGATCAAACATCTATAACAGATACAATGTCCTGTAATAACACATAGCTATGCGGGCATGTCTTACAAATAATCAGAGTGACCTGGCGTCACTTTCTAGACCAAACATCTATAGAAAAGATCAGGATTAGGTCTGCAGAACAAAGGGGGAGCCCCCCCTTATGCCGATGGAGTATTCCTGACAGGGTATCAGTCGCCCCCGCCTGAGCCAGAAAGGGAGGGGGAGGCCCGACCGCAGGCCCCCCCCCCCCAATCGAAGACTGCGAGGCCTCCATCTTTTTAAAATGGTGAATGATGTCTTGTTTGGCTTGGAGGGCCGTCGCACTGGTCCCGGAAGGTTTAGTACGGGGGGGCCGCACCTGCGACCACTCAGGCCGGAGAGAAATCTGGGAGGCCGAATCAGCAGGTGTGGGGGAAGAAGGCCGTGATCCAGGCGAGATGTGGAGTAGCTGAAGGGCCTCCCGAAGGGATCTCAGAGATCTGCGCTTCCCCTCCCATTGGAAAATTAGAGCAAAGGGGTGGCCCCATTGATATTTGATATTGGACTCCCTCAGCTTAGCAGTCACTGGCTGAAAATCCCTGCGGCGGCGAAGAGTGAGGGGGGATAGGTCTTGAAAGATTTGGATGGTGTGTCCCTCGTACTCCAACCTTTCAGCCGCCCGAGAGGCCCGGAGGATTGCCTCCTTCTCGGTAAAGAAGTGGACCCTGGTCAAGATGTCTGGGACCAGGTTGGTGTTTCCATGTGGAGGGGCAACCCGATGCGCGCGGTCCAAAGTGGGAGGAGAGGAGTCGTCATCCCCCCTTACTGCATGGAGAAGGTCCGCGACGTATGTCATTATGTCCTGCCCATCTGCACCCCGTGGTACTCCTGATGCGGAGGTTATTCCGGCGACTCCTGTTTTCTAAATCCTCCTGCTTGATTTGAAGTTCCACATGCTGCTCTTCAAGTGCTAGGACACGGCGCCTGAGGTCTTCCTGGTCTTCCGTGCGCGAGTCGAGGGTGCGTTCCAGGTCATCCACTCTGGTGCCAATTTCGGTAACATCTCGCCGAATGTCTGTGAGATAGGTTTTAACCTCCAGCTTGAGGGAGGAGATTTCTGATTTTATTTCCTGAAGGAAGCTAGACATGAATGCCTGTGTGATGGCGCCGGTTTCGGGTACATCCAGCTTAGAGGCCATCACGGAGTCCTCCCGCGAGGGCACCGGGGTATGCTTACTCCACAGGTCCGTCACCGATGCGTCTTTGGGTGCCGATTGTGCTGCGGCCTTTCCCATTCTGGGTTTGGTCATAGTTCTGGCGAGGAGGGTGCAGCCCCTGTGAGCGCCCGCCCGCGTCCAGTCGGGGCTTCCCTGCCGCTATCTGGCTGCTCCGCTGTAGCAGGCCCACCCGGGCAGGAGGGAGTGGGCCCGGCCGCAAGGCCCGGCTTCCAGTCACACACGAGGCCCCCCCCCCTCCAGGTCCAGGCGGGAGTCACTGTCCTAGGGGTCCGAGCCCCCCCACGCCCCAGACGATGCGGCCCGCAGATGTGTCCGCTCCCCCCTACCCCAGGGGAAGAGTCGCAGACAGCAGCAGGGTTGCTTAGGGCCGGCCCAGGCCATGGCAGCCGGCGCAAGGGAAGGAGCCCCGCCCGGTCACAGGAGCAGCTCAGTCACAGGGGGGGGGGGGGGGGGTCGATGCGAGGTACAAGGGCCACCGAGTCAGCACCAGGAACCAGGCGCAGCAGCAGGGGTCTCCTCCACCCCTCACCCGATCCAGCTCAGGCCTCTCTCCACTCGCGCAGGTCGCACTCCAGGGCCTCCGTCCCGCAGGGATGGTCTCAAGGGTGCAGGGGCAGAGGCGAGGGAACAAGGATCGCCGGCCTCACCACCGGCTCAAGGCTCCGCCAGAGAATGCAGGATCAGCTCAGCCGCACAGGGTGGTAGATCGATGTGGCGCAGTAACTCAAAGAATGTAGGCCCGACCAGGCCTCCGGGCCGACAGAGCTCCAAGAGACAGGTGTTCAACACCCTCTTCCACGGTGTCTCAACTGTCCAGGGGGGGGGGAGGGTATGGACGAAGGGTCACCAGGCGCGACAGGGTGCGGGGCCATGGGGGGGGGGCCGTACGCAGAACAACAGTGATGTCCCTTGCCCCCCCTAGGGCCACTCCTCCATTCCCGGGGCCAGCTCCGACCCCCCTCCTCACCTCCGGTCCTCCCGCTCCACCCGGTCCGGTGGACGATCCGGGGATGCCACAAGGGCAAGGCCAGCGTCGAGACCCCAGAGGAGCTCAGGGCCCTCCGCACAACACACAGTCCAGGGCAGGAGCGACGGGGCCGAGCGACGCGCCTCGAGGCCCCCAGCGCCCGGTGTAGGACAGGTCCCAGGCTCACCAGCAGTCGAGGGCCGTCACGCGGCTGCTAGCAAGATGGCGGACGGGACCGCCGCAGCCGACCTTCTCCGACACCCCAGAGCGATGCGCAGTTTCAGGGCCCCCCGTGTGCAGTCTGGGGCGTGCAGCGGGCTATGGGCGGTCGAGGGGGGGAGCACAGGCTGTGCCCCACGTGCCTTGGGACGCTCAGAAAAAGCCCCGGACGGAGCTCGAGCCGCGTGCGTCCTACTCCATCAAGGTCCTAGCCCCCCAGAAGTTTTTTAACTAGGTTTCTTAACAAGAACCCAGCTGTTAGTTAAGATAACCATAATGACGTTGAGGAGCTTGACCTCACACATTACCTTCACTTGTCTTTCAAGGAGGTAAGGTCCCTATGTAAAATTAAAAACATAACCATGGGGTCCCATCCCACCAAACAAAAGCTCCAAGAGCTATTGGCTGGGTATGCTAAGGACCACCCATCCGAAAATGGTGAAGACCAATCAGATGAGGAAGAAGATTGAGTGGATGAGGATGCATTCCACCCCCACCCCCCCCCACCCCACACTTCATAAGGAAAGAAGGGCCCCAAGTGGCCCTGAATCCAAAAATAAACCTCTCAGTACCTAGAGCCCACACTGGTGGAGCAGGTACTACTGAGGACAGCCTCAATGAGGAGGACAGCCTTTTAGCAAGGTTGACCAAAAGACTGGATCTAGAGACCAGGTTGGAGGGAGAGAGAGAGGGGGAGAGAGAGGGGGAGAGAGAGGGGGAGAAGATGGGCCTAGCACCCATCAATGGTGGCAGCAATTTACTCAATAGGGATAAAGAGCAATCTTATGATCCTAAAATCCCCAAAGGGATTGTCCCTAAATATGAAGAGTGATGATATCACAAAATGGTTCACAGTCTTTGAGAGGGCTTGTGAAATGAGAGAAGTGAAGTCACACTGGGGGGCACCCCTTTGGGAACTGTTCTCTGGTAACTGCAGAGACAGACTCCTGACTCTTTCAGGGGCAGATGCTGGGTCTTATGACCTCATGAAGAGAACTCTGATTGAGGGATTTGGACTCACAACTAAGGAATATAGAATTAGATTCAGGGGGGCTCACAAAACCCAAAACCAATCCTGGATTGACTTCGTAGACTACTCAGTTAAAACACTCAATGGTTGGTTAACTGGACACAATGTGCATGATTTCAATGGAATTTACAATATGTTTATGAAAGAACATATTTTAAGTAATTGCACTAATGAAAAGTTACATCAGCATTTGGTAGACCTAGGTCTAATTTCTCCCCAAGATTTGGGAAAGAAGGCAGACCACTGGGTCAAGACTAGAGTGACTAAAGACAACCACTGGGGGTGACCAAAAGAAAGGGGTTACAAAACCTCCCCAGGGGAAAGGTAGTGAGAATCCCCAAGATAAAAAGCCTGAGTCTTCAAAAGGGCCCCAAAAACCTGCACGGGGGGTGGGTCCCAAAACTCTTCCCAATCTACTAACAAGTACAGGGGAAAGAACTTTGATCCTGCAAAGGCCTGGTGTAACAACTGTAGAAAGTTGGGACACTTAACTGGGGATGCTACTTGTCCTAACAAGAAGCCCCCTAGTCCTAGTACAACTACTCCTGGTGTAGCCAGTCTCCAGATGGGATCAACAGCAAATCGGGTTGCACACTGAAGCAGTTCTAGTTTCAGAAGGGGAAGTTGAGTTTGCCACTGTAGCTGTGTGGTCACCCAACTTAAAGAAGTATTTGCAATACCCTTGGATTAATGGAACTAGGATAGAAGCTCTGAGGGATACAGGTGGCAGTGTCACTATGGTGAGAGATACACTGGT
This sequence comes from Calotriton arnoldi, assembly GCA_963921515.1. Classification (NCBI taxonomy): domain Eukaryota; kingdom Metazoa; phylum Chordata; class Amphibia; order Caudata; family Salamandridae; genus Calotriton; species Calotriton arnoldi. Next base: position 642,393 of record CAWUFW010006872.1, read on the forward strand.
TTCCCCTGAGCAATACTTGATTGGGAGAACTTAACCAGTCACCAATGCGGACAGTGTTACCACTAACCATGCAATGGCGACATTAGACCTGCTTGGCAATGACCTGGAAACCTCAGCATGGGCTGAGGTTGAATTGAAAACCATGCAGCAATGCTTGATATCCCTGAGATGGTGTGTAAAAACAAGAGCACAGGGCAGAAAACAGGGTAAACTATAAGTGTTGGAGCCTGAAAGTAAGACCCAACCTTCCAAGAGGAAAGGTAAGAAGACTGGGAAACCAGCTTCTGAACAGCAAAAGGATCAGGACCCCTCTCCTCAGGGAGAGGACTTGGACACCCCAGAGGGAACTGAGCCCAGGGAGCTTGACCCTTAACAGGTTGAACTCCTAGGCCCAGGAGGACCCTCTAGGGAAGAGCTGTGCCAGGGGCAGCAAGACTGTCCCACTCTTGAAAGTCTGAAGCAGCAAGCTGCTGCACAGGAAAAGGGAGATGTCAGTGGTACCCACAGAGTCTATTGGGAAGAGGGGCTACTGTACACTGAGGCCAGAGACCCCAACCCTGGAGCCACTAGGAGAGTGGTAGTGCCTCAAAAGTACAGGGAGTTCCTTCTAACTTTAGCTCATGACATCCCTCTAGCTGGGCATCTGGGCCAAACCAAAACCTGGGAAAGGCTAGTTAGCCACTTTTACTGGCCCCAGATGTCTCAGAAAGTAAAGGAGTTTGTCAGCTCCTGTATCACCTGTCAAGCCAGTGGCAAAACAGGTGGACACCCAATGGCCCCCTTGATACCACTACCAGTGGTTGGGGTTCCCTTTGAAAGGGTAGGTGTGGACATAGTGGGTCCACTTGAACCTCCCACAGCATCAGGAAACAAATTCATACTAGTGGTAGTGGATCATTTACTAGGTATCCTGAGGAAATTCCAGTTAGGACTACTACAGCTCCTGCAGTAGCCAAGGCCCTCATTGGTGTCTTCACCAGGGTAGGGTTTCCTACGGTGGTGGTTTCAGATAGAGGTTCCAACTTCATGTCTGCTTACCTCAAACACATGTGGAAAGAGTGTGGAGTGCAGTACAAGTTTACTACACCCCATCACCCACAAACCAATGGCCTTGTTGAGAGATTCAACAAGACATTGAAAGGCATGATTATGGGGCTCCCGGAAAAACTCAAAAGGAGATGGGATGTCCTCTTACCATGCCTGCTATTCGCGTACAGAGAAGTGCCACAGAAGGGAGTAGGGTTTTCCCCCTTTGAACTTCTATTTTGCCCTCCTGTGAGGGGACCACTCTGTCTTGTAAAAGAGGGTTGGGAGAAGCCTCTCCAAGAACCCAAACAAGATATTGTGGACTATGTGCTTGACCTAAGGCCCAGAATGGCCGAGTATATGGAAAAAGCATCCAAGAATCTTGAGGCCAGCCAGGAGCTTCAGAAGCACTGGTATGACCAAAAGGCTGCACTGGCAGAATTTCAACCAGGGCGAAAGGTGTGGGTTTTGAAGCCAGTGGCACCAAGGGCTCTCCAGGACAGATGGGAGTGGCCCTTACCCCATCTTAGAAATGAAAAGTGAGGTCACCTACTTGGTTGACCTGGGCACAAGCAGGACACCCAAAAGGGTGATCCATGTGAACCGCCTTAAGCTTTTCCACGACATGGCTGACATCACCATGCTGATGGTGACTGATGAGGATCAGGGGACAGAGTGAACCTCTCCCTGACCTCCTCTCATACAGCCCAAAAGATGGGTCAGTGGATTGAGTTGTCTTTTCAGACACCCTCTCTGCCCAACAGCAGCCTGATTGCAACCAAGTCTTGCAGCAGTATGCAAAGCTCTTTTCCTAGACCCCTGGTCAGACAAACTGGTGTGCCCATGATGAGGACACTGGTGACAGTTCACCTGTCAAAAACAAAACCTATCGCCAGTCTGATCAAGTCAAGGAAAGCATCATAGCTGAAGTCAGCAAGATGCTGGAGTTGGGGGTTATTGAACCTTCTGAGAGCCCCTGGGCCAGCCCAGTGGTTCTAGTTCCCAAACCTCTTCCATAGGGTGGAAAGAGAGAAATGAGGTTCTGTGTGGACTATAGAGGGCTCAACTCTATCACCAAGACAGATGCTCACCCTATCCCAGGAGCAGATGAATTGATAGACAAACTAGGTGCAGCCAAATTTCTAAGTACCTTTGACTTAACTGCAAGGTACTGGCAGATTGGCATGGCACCAGGAGCAAAAGAAAAGACAGCATTCTCCACACCTGATGGGCATTATCAGTTTACTGTTATGCCCTTTGATTTAAAGAATGCCCCTGCCACCTTCCAGGGGTTGGTGAATCAAGTCCTTGCTGGATTGTAATCCTTTAGTGCAGCTTATCTAGAGGATATTGCTGGCTTTAGTTCCACCTGGCAGGATCACCTGATCCACCTTGGGAAGGTTTTAAATGCCCTGCAAACTGCAGGCCTAACTATCAAGGCATCCAAATGCCAGATAGGGCAGGGAACTGTGGGGTACTTGGGCCACCTTGTTGGTGGAGGCCAAGTGCAACCCTTACAGCCCAAGAACCAGGCTATCCTGGACTGGGCAGCTCCAACAACCCAGACCCAATTCAGGGCATTCCTTGGCTTGACTGGGTACTACAGGAGGTTTGTGAAGGGATATGGGTCCATTGTGGCCCCCCTCACAGAACTTACCTCCAAGAAGATGCACAAAAAGGTAAACTGGACGGTTAGCTGTCAAAAGGCTTTTGACACCCTGAAAGAGGCAATGTGCTCAGCACCAATTCTCAAAGCTCCAGACTATGCCAACCAGTTCATTGTGCAGACTGATGCCTCTGAGCTAGGGATAGGAGCGGGCCTATCCCAGACCAATGATGTAGGCCAAGACCAACCTGTTGCTTTTATAAGCAGAAGGCTTCTCCCCAGGGAGCAGCGTTGGAGTGCCATTGAGAGTGAGGCCTTTGCTGTGGTTTGGTCCCTGAAGAAGCTGAGAGCCTACTTATTTGGTACTCACTTTCTAGTTCAAACTGATCACAGACCTCTCAGATGGCTAATGCAGATGAAAGGTGAAAATCCTAAGCTGTTGAGGTGGTCCATCTCCCTACAGGGAATTAACTTTGTAGTGGAACACAGACCTGGGACCGCCCATGCAGATGGACTTTCCAGGTTCCTTCACTTAGAAAATGAAGACTCTCTAGGGAAAGGTTAGTCTCATCCTCTTTCGTGGGGGGGTGGGGGGGGGAGAAAGTGCCCTCTAACTGCATGGTTGCCCCCACTTTTTGCTGAACTGCTGATGTGCTTTGACTGAGTGTGCCCTGGGTTCCTGCTAATCAGGTACCCAGGGTCTATGTTCTTTCCCTAAAACTGCATTGAAAACAAAACCCAATTGGCATCTCTGGCCACAGGTCAGCCCCTGGTAAATGGTACCACAGGTACCCAGGGCACTGTGACCAGGGAAGACCTCTAAGGGATGCAGCACTTATTGTGCCACCCTTAAAGGCCCTTTACCATTACACTCACACGGGTGTGGCCTGACAACATGGCCGGCTAGACGCATATCTGCGCTGCTCCTGCCCCAACGCTTGAAATCCTGGCGGATTAGTGACCTCCGGCGCACAGATAAGCAGTGGAGGCCCCCCCCGACCCAGAGGGTCCCGGTAGAGGCGAGGGAAATCGGCCCGCGACTGGAGGACACAACCACGGGCCTCTGCAGACCCGTCGAAATCCTGCTCCTCAAGATGGCGGCCCCGGCCTGTTCTGAAAGGTAGGGATCGCCGTGGACTGCCCCCGCTTACTGGCGGGCTGAAAGCGTGCCATCGGCTCCCAGCCGGACCCGCTGCCCTTGCTGAGCCGCCTAGAAGCCCCAGGAGGGGGTCCCGGGGAAGAGCGACTGCTGCGGTCTGGCCGGCTGGCGTGACCCCTGAGGCCCGGGAACGCGATCTACGCGAGCCCGGTGCGGTGAGACTGCCGTGAGCGGCCCCGCTCTACCCACTGCTGGACGCGCCCGGGCGTGTCGCGGACCCCATTGCAAGGTCTGTGCGACTGGGCAGACAAATACAATACAGGATTGGGGCTCCCGCTTGAGGGGTGAGGAGACCCCCACTTTGTACGGACGTTGCTGGGGACGGCGGGGCCGTGCGGCCCATGATAGTGGCTGGGGTATTTGCTCCGCGGATCGGCGGAGTTACAGGCCGACCGCGAACCTGGGGAGGCGCCCAGAGGCAGAAACGGGTGGCATTGATGGACATTTAAGCCGGTGGTGACACATAGCTTGCCCCGGCCACCGAAGGAGGGGGCCTGAGAGACACCTACCATACTGAGACTTATGGCTCCGGACCAAGGGCAGCGCAGAGCGCCTGAGTGATATCCTCGGATTCAGGCTACCGTCTAGGCCAGTCCCTGCACCATCGAGCTCCGACAGAGACCACCAGGAGGCGCCTTGGGGCATTTGCGCTGGACATGGGGAGAGACAGAACACTTCGAGGCGCCCAATCTAATAAAATTATGCAGTACACGGTGCCGGGCCCAACCTCTGCTGACCGCCTCAGAACAGACCCAGAACAGGGATCCCACCAGGGTTCAGTGGCCAGAGACAAGTCTGATATTCTGGAAGCCATACGTGACTCACGAGTGGCGCTCGAATCCAAAATGGATGGGATGGCCATGGATATCAACCATTTGCGCCTGGACCTCAGGAAGGTGGCGGACCGGGTTACCACCACTGAAGGAGACCTGAACGCATTGCAGACCGAGGTCCGTCAACTGCGGGAGACAGTAACGGCCCTTCAGGAACACACAGCTCGACTGCAAGATAGAGCAGACGACGCAGAGGGGCGGTCGAGGAGAAACAACCTCCGCTTTTTGGGCTTTCCAGAAAAGGCGGAGGGGCCAGCAGCGGACCCGTTTCAGGAAGGTTGGATTGGCGCGGTGTTCCCGAACCTCAGGCTCTCCAAGATGTTTGCGGTGGAGAGAGCCCATCGCTCCCTCGGCCCGCCGCCGAAACCGGGATCCCCGCCCAGAGCCCCGATCGCTCGATTGTTCAACTTTAGGGACCGGGACACGATCCTGCAATATATTCGCACCAACGGTCCACCCAGGTTTGAGAACCACGATATCCATATCTACCCAGACTATACGAAAAGAGTACAGGATCTACGAAATGACTTCTTGGGTGTTAAACGCCGACTGCGAAACCTCAATATCAAATATAGTCTAATGTTCCCGGCCAGGCTCCGTGTACAATATGGGGACAAGGTACACTTCTTTGGTAACCCACCGGAGGTAACGGACTGGATGGACTCGCTGGGTCTGGCAGGCCAGGACCAAAACCAGGGCTGGCAAGAACAGAGGAGGAGTGGTCGGCAACGGAACCAGCAACGTCGCAATGGTGAACAGAGACCCAGGGTCCGGGACTTGTCAGACGGAGGCCGCATCATGGGGGGACCGGATGGCACCCTCCTTACGGAGAGGGAGGCGATCCAGACACAGAACCAGTTCTCTCCATTATGTCTGGTGCAAGAAACGCAGTCAGAACAGGGGGGCGACACCAGCCCAGTCGATGGGGACTCCAGAGACACTTGAGAGGCAGACATCGAATTGGGACCTTGGGGTTCGGTCATTGAAACTGTGAGTACAAGATTTGACCCGAAGGACACTTGACTCTGCTGCGGGGCTCACAAGAGAGGGTCCTGGGCCCAGAGACAATAAAAGGGGGGGGGGGGGGAGGGGGGGAGGCTGGAACGTTTTTTTGGGGGGTTTTTTTGAGGAGGGAGGCACTATTCCGCCAATGTACCCTTTCGACACGCCAGCTGTAGTGCGCGGAGGCGGCCTGGCTAGACCACTAGTCGGGCGGGGCCGCACGGTGCCAGTCAGTTTGGCTGAATATCTGAGTCCGGGGGGGCTACCTGACTTGTGAAAGTTATTTAATTCATAGTCGTTACTTCAAGTTGGGGAGGGTGATCTAGGGGGTGGGTGGAGCTTTGGGGCGGGGTTCTGAGTCCTCAGACCAGGGTTGGGTTGTGAGAATGAAGTACTACTGCCTGTGGGTGGGGGGAGTTGGGACTGGGGGTTTGCAATGTTGTTCTATTTGGGTTACTGCCGGGTCTGGTCTATGCCGCGTCGCTAGAGGTCAGACGAGATTGCAACGCAAGGGGTCACACTACAACACTGTTGGGGGTCCCCCACACGAACGTTGGGTGCCGCCGCACCAACAGCAGCTGACTCATGCCAGGTGACACACGGAAGTACAAATTTATATCATGGAATGTCCGGGGGCTCAATAATGTGGTCAAACGGATCCGGGTGGCAACATACCTCAGGCGGTATGGAATAAGTATAGCCCTACTCCAGGAAACGCGCCGCTGGGGAGACGGTCTTAAATATATTCAACGCAGGTGGAGTGGTCAATTTTTCGCAACCTCCTACTCAGGGTTTGCTAGAGGAGCGCTTATTTGGGTGGCACCAGGAGTTCCCTTTAAGGCTGTAAACACTAGACAAGATCCTGATGGGAGATATGTAACAGTAGAGGGGACGCTAGATGGGCACAGTATATGCTAGGCAAATATTTATGCCCCAAATAGTGATGATGGTGAGTTTTTGAATCGAGTCTTGGGACAGATAGATCTGGATCCAGACACAGAACTGATTGTTGCAGGGGATTTTAATTCTGCCCTTGATGGGGAGTCAGATAGACACCCCCCAAAACTGGATGCCAAACCTAAAGTGAGAGAGGCCATGGGCCAGATGCTCCAAAACTATTGCTTACTGGATATATGGCGACACCGTAACCCTGGCCGTCGAGTGTATTCGTGCCACACGCCTGTTGCCAATACCTATAGTAGACTAGACTATTTCTTTATTCAAATGACGGCTGCTCATCAGATAGGGGAGACGCAATATTTGGCCCGCTACCTGTCCGATCACTCCCCTCTGCTAATAACATATTCTCTGGGCCGGCCGAGATCTCAGGTACCGCTATGGGAGGCTCAACATCGCCTTTGGGGACCAGACCTATAAAGCTGCAATAACGCAAGGGCTGGATGTCTATTTTGATGTGAACTGGGGCACGGCCAGCACTAGGGCGATCGAATGGGACGCAATGAAGGTGGTGATACGGGGGGTCTGTATGTCCACGGAGGTAGGGGTTAAAAAAGTGCTGGAACGGGATCTACGTCAGCAGGAGGAGCGGTTGGCAGCTCTAGAGGAGGAGCTACCCACAGACAGGGAAGGGCCGGCTAAATGGGCAGAGCGGAGACGGAAAATAGGGGACATTTGGGACTCATTAGGCAAATTTAATAGAACTGCGAGCAGGCGCCGCTGGTACACGGAGGGGGACAAGGCCGGACGCCTACTAGCGCGCCTGATTCGGATGGAAACTCAGCCTCACCCGATTTTAACAATTAAGAATGAACACGGCCATATGGTTTACTCTCAGCATGCGATCAATAAGGCATTTGTATCCCATTTGCATAGAATATACTCTGAACCCCAGTCCCCCACCGCCCCTCAGGTTGTGGAGGCCTATCTAGCTGAGATGGAACTGCCCTGCATAGACCCGGAGAGTCAGGAGTCTTTGGGGGCCCGTTCAGAGGAGAGGAGATATGGGCAGCAATTGCCCTTTTGAAGACCGCTAAATCCCCCGGGATGGATGGCCTAGCGGCTGAGCTCTATAAAGACTATGGGGGGGGGTCATGATCCCTAAACTCCTGGAAATCGCGGCGGAAGCCAGTGAACGAGGCATACTCCTAGATTCCATGCGCGAAGCATTGATAGTGATGATCCCCAAACCGGGGAAGGATCCCTTGCTCCCCAGTTCTTATCGGCCAATTTCCATGCTGAACGTGGACCTTAAAATCATTAGCCAAGTGCTAGCAAGTAGGCTCCTCCCATATCTCCGACAGCTGGTATACGAGGATCAGTCAGGTTTCATACCAGGTGCTTCTCAAAATGGGACTGGGCGAGGGATTTGTAAATTGGGTAAAACTGCTTTATGCTCGACCGGTGGTGAGGGTTCGCACGGGACAGTACGTGTCGGACGCACTGTCCAAAGAAAGGGGGACGCGGCAGGGATGCCCGCTCTCCCCCTTGCTGTTCGCCCTGGCAATGGAGCCATTGGCATGTCATCTCCGTGGGGTCCTCCAGGGGCGGGGCATCCAGGTGGGGGATACGGAACATGTCGTGTCTCTGTACGCCGACGATGCTTTGATATACCTGAACCGGCCAACCCAGTCATTGCCGGTACTGTTTGCTGCACTGACTCAATTTGCTGAAGCCTCCAGGCTTTACATTAACAAAGCAAAGTCACAACTATACGCGATTGGGTCGGCAAGCGAATGGGACGGGGTCCAGCTCCCGGAGCTGGGACTACCATGGGTAGAGGACACACTGCGATATCTGGGGGTATGGATAAGTAGGGATGAGACCACCTTTTACCAACACAATATGGGGAGGATATTAAGGGGGCTCCGGGGCAGTATTGACTTCTGGAACACACTCAAACTCTCCTTGATGGGGAAGATCGCCCTGATAAAGATGGTGGTCCTGCCTAGAGGTCTCTTCACAATGCAGGGGTCCTTCTTTGAACTCCCGCATCAGGTATTTAGGGAATTGGATGCACTGCTCATTCTACTGCTCTGGAACGGGAAACGAAGTCGGATTAGCCTAGAGGTCATGAAGCGTACGTGGGGCAAAGGAGGTTTAGAAATCCCGGATCTGGAACTTTATTACTTTGCATCACAACTCCAACATGCTATAGCCTGGTTGGACACGGACCCCTCCTGGGAAAGGTCCTTGTTGGCGGACACCTATGGAGACCGACAGTTAGGAGCACTTCTCTGGTGGGCGGGGGGGACAGCGGGAACACTGTCCTCCATTGGTGCAGCTATTAGCTGCAATATGGAATCGAGTGGTCCGAAGACTTATCCGGGATCGGCCGTTTGCCCCAGAGGCAGATTTCTGGCTTATGCCGCCTTTCGCTCAAATCGAACAGGTTATGTCAACTGACAAGTGGAAGGATGGGGGCTGCCTTATGCTCTTTGACCTCTATCCGGACAACAAATTCATTACCTATCAGGAGGCAGTGGCGAACTTTGAGCTGGGATCAGGGCAATTCCTGCAATATGCTAAAATAGCGGCAACGGCGCGGCAATTGTGGCCCTCGTTCCCAGAGGCTCCAGGGCACACCCATACCCTGGTCACGATGATCACTATGGCAGGGGGGCGGAAGTTTGTTACCCACCTATATAGGGCGTTGAGGGAAGATAAAAAGGTTGGACCCCTTAAAATAGAGGAGAAATGGCAGCGGGTGTGTCCGCAGGAGATCACACCACGGGACTGGGAAAAAATCCATGAGAATGTGCAGAAGGTGTCGGTATGCACTCGTTTTAAGCAAATCCAGTATAACATAGTACATATGACTTACCTCTCACCTAGGCGGCTCCAGGACATTGATAGTTCCAGGGATCCACATTGCCCTAGATGTCGCCACGCTCAGGTGGATTTTCCTCATATGGTGTGGACATGTCCAACAATCCAGACGTACTGGAGGGCGGTCCTAGAGGACCTGACAAGGATTACAGGGTGGACGATTGCCATGGACCCGCGCCCTTGTCTCCTGGGCCCGATTCCTCGTGATCCTAAACGTAAGACAAGTAGGCGGTTCCTGGTTCTGGGACTCGTTATAGCTAGGCGGTGCATTGCGATCTATTGGTTAACCCAACAAGGGCCACTACTGGCTAAGTGGAAAACAGACTTGAGGGAGTGGGCTCTGGTCGAGGAGGGGCATATGCGAAACACTAGACGAGATGACAAACTACCTGAGGTACTACTGGCATGGGGAATGATGATCCAGGAGATAATGGGACAGGCCCCACAATCCACACAGGTGTCAACAGAGGGGACGACCTCCATAGGTGGGACGGCCCCAAGCCAAGGGGGGAGACAAACGGAGACCCAGACTGAGCATTGAGATACACGGACCTCAAGTTATACAGACCCGGCAAGGGGGGGGGTTTAACTTCAGTTAGGTTATCATGAAACGAAAAAATCGAAGCAAACCACGATAGATTGGAAAACCACCACGGACGTGGGTATAGGTCTCAATTCCCGAGTTGATGGTTGGAATGTTCACTGCCTCGGCTGAGGTAGATGAGATGTATAATTGTATATGAACACGGTCTGCAGATTTGGAGGAAAAACTAATAAAGAAATTAATAAATAAACCATTACACTCACACACTGCCATTGCAGGCTGCGCGTTTTGGTGCAGAACAAAGTGAAGAGTCGACATGGCACTCATCCCTGTGTGCAATGCCTACAACCCATTGCCCTGGCATAGATCAGTCACCCCTTTAGCTGGGTGCACAATACCAGTGGTGAGGGTACAGGTTCATGAGCCCTGTACCCCTACAGTGTCTAAGTCCATTCTTAGACATTGTAAGTGCAGTGCTGCCATAAAGAGTATATGGTGCTGGGAGTCTGTCATTACGAACTCCACAGCACCATAATGGCTACACTGAAAACTGAGAAGTTTGATATCAAACTTCTCAGCACATTAAACCCACACTGATGCCAGTGTGGGATTTAATGAAAAATGCACACAGAGGGCCTCTTAGCGATGCCCCCTGAAAAACGACCTACCACTAGTGTCCAGGCTGAGTGGCTGCTTTCAGCTGCCACCACCAGACATGTTTCTGGACCCCTGGATCAAGAGCCTGCTGCTCTCGGGGGGCCCGAAACAATGCGCATCCTGGGACGAGGTGCCAAGCCTCCTCCCCCAGGATGGGCAGGGTCCACGAAGGGGAAGCTTCAAATGCTTGCCGCCTTTGTGAGCTTCCCCAGGCCAGTTGCTGCTTTCAGCAACTGGTCCCCACTGGTTCTGACCCCCACTTTGGGCGGGAGAACCGGCGGGAAAAACAAGTGAGGAAGAAGGTGGGCACACCTCTGCCAACTCCACCCCTCAGGTGGGGGAGGCAAGGTGAAGCACAACTCTCAGCCCCCGCCATCTTGCAGATGGGGGGACCCAGCCAACCAGGGAAAGGCTTATGCCCCCCCTCCCACTGGAGGGTGGCATAATAGGGGGTGTACCCACCCCAGGGAAGGGACCCATTGGTCCCAACCTTTTTACCTACCTGTAACGCCCCTAAATCTAGTATTTAGGGGCACCCCTGACCCTTGCTTCCTCAGACAAGAAACTAGAAGAAAAGAAGAAGGACCGAACAGCTGTGCCGAAGCTAACAAGGAGGAGGACGCCTATTGACTAGGCCCCAGCCCTACCGGCCAGTCCCCACCTCGAACCTGCAGAAGTAAAACTCCGGTGTGTCCTGCAGCCAGCATCCTCAAGAACCCAGAGGACTTGCCCTGCCTTCAAAAGAAAAGACTCTGTCTCCCGTGAACACCGGATTTGTTCACCAACAGACTCCAGCTCCGGCAGTATCCGCGAGTCTGCACCACTCTGGACCCGACGCCCACAGCCAGAGTTCGAGTGGCTCAACACTAAGAGGAGGTCTCCCCAGCGATCCTGACCCGAAATCTGGCGACCCCTGACCTGCCTGAAGCCTCAAACCGGAAGGTCCCCCCAACCGCGACCAGGAGCTGGTAAGACGATCCGACCCTAAAAGGCACCCCTGCACCCGACTCCCCACGGCCTTGGGTGGCCCAACCGACGGTGCCTAACCAACGCCCAGCATCCCAACTTACCTCTCCAAGTGGTGGTCGCACCCAGAAGACTTTCGTCTGAGCCTGCAGTGTGTTTGCAAACCGGAGACTCCCCATTGAAAGCTACAGGGCGCGCGATGCCAAAACAGCACTCTGCACCCGGCCGCCCCAGTGCCGCTGAGGGTGCACCTTTTGTGCGGTCTTGAACCCCCATTTGCCCTGAGCTTAAGTCTAGCAGCACTGCTCCCACAACCCAGTGGCCAGCTCGTCAGCAGCCACCAACCGGAGGCCCCCTATCCCCTATTGGATAACATTGGGCATCAGCACTCTGCACCCAGCCGCCCTAGTGCCGCTGAGGGAGTAACAACAGTGCATCTTTGACCCTGGGGGACCCCTGAGTCTACCCCCAGAATACCAACTCCCACAACAAAGTACTTACCTGTTACCCGATAACACTCTTTTCCTCCATAGGATAACACTGACTGTTTTTCTGTGAAAAGTTTCTAAGTGTGGAGTTGGAAAACCTAAGAAATCCTTGGAAAATTGTACTAAATAACAAAAACGCTTTTACTCACCTGTTTACAGGAAATGTCCCAGTGCAGTATCCAGGTATACTGCCCTGTGTGAGAAAAGTAATCTACAAAGTAATCTACTGGTCATTTTACTAAAAAGCCTATACAAAGTATATGTACTGTATTTCCAAAGCATTGCATTTTCAGTAACAGTACTGTAATCAAAACAAAGTGCATATACAATTGCAATCCAAACTGTGTTACAACTGCAGTACTACTGTAAAGTATTTATTACTTACCTGTGCCAGGCTTGCTTGGTTCTAGAAAATAAAATAACTAAGAATATTTTTTATACAAAAACAATTGGTCCGAAGTTGTCTTTGAGTGTGTGAATTCATTTGCTGACTGAGTGTGTACAACAAATGCTTAACACTGTCCTCTGATAAAGCCTTACTGCTAGACCACACTACCACATCTAGAGAGTGAGGTGCTATCTACTTTACCTCTGCCTACCTTTTGGGTTCCACTAGACTCTGTGCACACTATACCTCACTTTGGTATAATATATACAGAGCCAGTTTCCTACAACAGCACAAAGATTTCAAAATATATTTCAGCAGTTGGGGAAACAACTTTTTAAAATTCTGAAGTGTGATGGAAACAAAGATTTCGATTTGAATAGGATCAAAACAAATCAGAAAACTTTACTTGGGGATGTGCAAATTATAAATATTTGCTGAAACCCTATTTCCACACTCATTTGTAAGCTACATAGTTTTATGTGTAAAACTGCATATCAGTGGGAAAGTTTGTAGCCATTTCAATGGAAATGTGTGGTCTGTAAATGGCCATGCACTACCACATCATGCTTTGGGAATATATTTATTAAAAGTGAGAGTTTTTACACATGAGCTGAAAAACATTCCTGTCCCCGCCCAGATGACAATGCTATTAGCAAACTAAGAGGCAAATCAGTTGTCATGTGTACCCTATAAGTGAGCTAGATTTTTATTATACATGGGGCAAAAAGTTTAATCTATTAAAACAAAAGAGTTTTAATACAGCGGACATGCTGAAATCACATTTGAAGGTTCTCATATTTGATAACGAAGAAAAAAGGTGACTATGAAATCAGGGGTGTGGAATTTAATGAAATATCTACTTGTCCATGGGGCAGGTTCCTTCATAAATGTACATGTCCTGTAACAAAATCCACTTGTCCCTTTGGTGCCATGTAGTGCGGCAACAAATTATAGCAGCGATCTCATAATATAAGAGCTCTGATATAGCCTCTCTGATTATGCCAGGGATCACGCCATAGTAGTGTTTAAATACTTGCAATCCCATTATGTTGCCACGTTTCCACAGATCTAAATACTGAGGCTGATGGTAGTGGTAAGCAATAGTTCCAGGGTTATAATGCCCTTTTGAGTCTGTGCAAACCTACTAACTTGCATGTTTTAAGGGTTTTCAACAACTCTTCTCTAATATTTTCCCATACTGAGAAATGTTGGAAATTTACTCCTAACAATGGCAGATGTAAACCTTCTTAGAGTTGGGAAAAAAGTGGTTGGAGGGAAAGTAAACTTGCAAACACTCAGATTTTCACATGAGCAAATCTACACATGTATATTTGCTCATGCTAAAATGCAGTTCACTAATATTTTCTAGGAGTACTATTTCTTGCCTACTTCTGTAAATTATTGGGAATTTACGAAAGTCGTATAGCTGCACTTAATGCAAGGACATATACCATGGGTACACTTTTGAACTTTCTTTAATAATTGGGCCTCCAATTTGGTCTGGTGTTGACCATGACCTTTTGCGTTTATTGAAATTCTGTCTCCCTCTCTCTGTATAGGCTGGCTTCACTGTGAGTGACAGCATTCTGCTCTTTCACAAGGAGCATATCGGCACACAAAGTAGTTTTGTTCAGTGCCAGTAACTACTGTGGCAGTGTGTGCTTTTTGAGACCAAACACAATTTTTGCTTTTGCCAATGTTTGTTATAATCGTGGGGGCCCGGCAGCTCCCACACCAATAAGGTTTTACAAAGAACATGCCAAAACAATTCACACATTGGCAAAACTAAAAAGCTGATCACCAATTACCGACTTACTGGCTTTGCCAATGCTTGTTTATTTTTGTTTCCCCATATCTTACGGAAACTGGTTACACTGATTTCCATTATGAATATTTTTGGGAAATACTAGCATGCATCAACACGTTATTAAATGATGCTGCAAAGAAATGGTACAGTAGTTTAGTGAAATGTTTTTTTCCTGCTTTCATTTTTTATGAACATTTTATTTTGAAAGCAAAGAATCATCAATATTTCTTTCAAGCTTCTGCAAATATTTGCATCAAATCAGAGAGCATTCTGGGAGCATTATACATAGCCTCATATTGCTAAACTTTGAAAACGTGTGTATACATTTTTATACTGGAACTGGTCAGTAGTGCTGTCAGAGCTTATAACATTTACTTAGAGCGCTCACCCTAATAATAAAGGCTTTCAATTAATGAACCATAAATACAAGTTTGAACAGCATTACCATATGGAAAAAAATATTACCTTAACGGCAGACAGTGCCCTTCCCTGATCCATAATGTGGTACTACAAACTGGCAGCCAAAGGGTTTGTGTTGCAGGGGGTTGGGCCTACTTGTCCCAAGGACAAAATACACATGAAAACTTGTTGCCCTGGACCCCAAACAATAGGCCCTGGGCGTCGGCTATAGGAATTCCACATCCCTGCTGAAATAAAATATTTGCCTAGGACCACACAATTTGAGACCAGTTTTTGGGTGTAGCAATTACAGTTAGGTCAAGAAGATTTTTCAAGTCAATAGACCCATAGGTCTGGTAATTTTTGTATGATTTTTCGAGGCCTAGCATTTAAATAGGCGTGAATGAGATGTTAACTAGCTCACCAAAATAATAGGCTGACCAGATTGGGCAGCGATGACCCCTGTGAACTTGGCAGAGTACGTAAGAGGCTCGGGGGGGGGAGGAGAGATACTTTATGAGTTTAAAGTATCACGCCCTGCTTAAATGTTACATCCTGCTTGACAGGTGTGTTGGGACTTGTCACAGGCAAATGTTATTTGACACTTAAGCAGGGCCCTTCTGTTGTCTTTCCAGCCAGTCAGGCCCTAATCACAGAGGACCTCTTATGCCATTACAGTTCACAGCCCGTTTGACAGGTCTGCTAGGTTTATAGCAGACCTGCTGAACCCCCCCCCTCCCAAATCAGATTGCCAATGGCGAGACTATGACTTTAATATAGAGGGACAACTATACTATTGCATTAAATTTGACATTACCAAGGGACAACCTTTAGTTACTAAATCTTGCCTTCAAACAGCCATGCTGACAGCTCTAGTTAAGATAACACTGACAGTAGGAGGTGAGATCCCTTCACTGGGAATAGAACTAATGGGATTACCAAACTAGGCTGGCTTGCTAACTGTAGGAGCAGTGGAAACCAGGGATGTTGCTTAAGTAAGGAACTACCAATAAAAATGTAGCTTAGTCATCTCTATTCTTCTGTGACATACTCTGGATCGTAGAAATTGGATGAAAGGAATATATCAGCTCTGAGGAACACTTGAAAGACATGCCTCCGAGCAGGGAGAAATTGTGCAGAAGCAAGGCAGCAGAGTATTCGGCTTTAACGCAAAGAGGTCTACCTCCCGCAGTAGAAACTTCTTCACTAACTGCTGGAGCACACACTGCATCAATAACAAATTCATCGGACGCAACACTCTGATCAGACAGTCTGCTGACCAATTCTCATTCCCTGGCAAAAAACACTGCCCTTACAGATTGGAAATTGAGCTACACACACAGCTAGTCTCATGTGCCAAAACAGTAAGTGGCTGAAAATTGACAACAGCCTTGATGTAACTCATCACTACGCTTTTGTCTTTTCTGAATATAGAGATTAAGTAGATGTGGGGCAAATTTCAAGAGTGCCAGATGAATGGCTTTTAGTTTCTTCCAACTGGATAAATAATCTGCTTTGTGACCTGACCAATTTCTCCGTATGGAGGTTTCTTCCGGAGTGGCACCCCAACCTGCCAGCATCTATAGTGACTATTCTGGTTAGGACCACATAAGAGATGTCCATGCAATAGGTTTGCTTTGTTCAATCACTACTGTAGTGTCTGCTCTATCTGTAGATTCACTGGCACCTCCTGCTAATACTTTTCACCCCTGGGTCCCAAGTGGCTTACCAGGGCAAAATTGTTAAAGTGGATACCATTAGTCCCTGTACCCTCAACCATTCCTTGGCTGACAGAGCTTTGCAAGCCAGCAGGGATGATAGTTCCTTGATCAAAATATGTTCTCTTGCTTGTGGCAGAAACACCTGTCCCACAACTGTCTTGAAACTGGTTCCAGTGAACTGAAGAGCTTGAGTTAGATGGGTTTTTGTATGGCTTAACAACAATCTGTGTTGTTTACCCAGATTTCATACTTCTTCCGCGTTCTGTTGAGCCTTGAGGAAAAAACTACAACAAATGAGCCAGTCATCCAAATAAGGAAAAAAGGTGAATTCTCCTGGAATATACTACCCATGTAAAAAGAGGCTAATTCCTTTGTGAACACCCTTGGAGAAAATATAAGGACAAACAGAAGTACCTGAAGGTGAAAATGTTCTCCCTGGACACAAAAGCGTGGATATCTTTGAGATGCTGGATGAATTGCCACATGAAGATCGTGTTGAGTACATCCAAGGATGCTAGAAAAGCTCCTTTCTTATACACTTCAGAATTGCTTGAAAAGTCAACATCTTGAACTTCGCCTTTGGATGTACAGATTTACTGTCTTTAGATCTACTACCGGTCTGAAATCCCCAGCAGTTTCTGTACTATAAACAGAATGAAGTACACCCCTCTATCCTCTCTGATGGAATGGGACAGGTACTATTGCTTTCCTCTGGAGTAACTTTAGGATCCCATCTAGTAAAGCCTACCTTTTCAGAGAATTGGCTGGGAGAGGAGTACACTTAAACCAACCTGAGTGTACAGTTTGGAAAACTATTTGGCATCCCTTCTGAATGATCTGCAATACCCATTGATCTGTGATTGAATTTTCCTGCTGATCACAAAAGTAGTTGAGTCTGCCCCACACTGGATCCTATTTTGATGTTGTAGCATAATGATGCTTTTGATGATGATTGTCACTGACCTGTTGAGACTGGGCTTTATCTGAAGGAGGGAAACCCAGGCCACATCCCCTTCCTCATAAGGGTTGGATCGTAGTTCTGGACTGAAAAGTGGGCCAAACACACTGCAGTTTCCAAAAATCTTCCTCTCGTTGGCACATACCACAGTTCTGTGCCCAAATGAGAAATCTGTGACCTTGCGTTGCTCAAAATAGTTCACATGCATCCACTAAAGCAGGATCTCTTATGATATTGTATCAGTTATGGCATCGCTAAAGCACATTCTCTTGCCAACTACAAACATAAATATAACCAATAGTATTACTTACCTGATGCCCATACCTGCGCGAGAACAAACTAACTGGAATTGAGGCGAACTGACTTTATGATAATCATCTGATAGTTACAATAAATCAGCAATATTGGAGGAGTGGGAAACTAGCGGTTTTTGTTGCCTTTGTGACATTTTCTAGCCACAGGAGTATTCGCTCATGACGCAAGGACTGTGGCCAGGAAGATGAACGAGGAGGTAATGTTGGTGCTCCTTTGATGTGAATTCAAATACTAACCCCCCCCAAGATTCTGTCAAAAAATAAAATGTTTACCCTTCAAATTGCTCAATATTCTTTTCAAACCCAATATATTCTACTTTCTCTGTGCTACAGATGGAGGTCCTCATTTTTTCCAGTTAATCGTTAGGGCCATTTTCAATGCAACTAACACTTTCAGATAATATAACTAGCCCTCTGATTGACTGCTTGGAGTCTCGACATGCTCGGTCCAATCATAATCGCTGGCTTCTCCAGTATGGGTAAGTCCAGCAATGCTCTAATCGCACCATGGACCTCTTAACAGGAAAAACAAGCATTTGCAATGCAATAGGTCTCGCATTTGCGAGAGTTTGAGCTATTGGCATTGTAAATGACAATACCTTTTATTTATGTGTTTTGAAAACCTGAAAGCGGTGCGTAAATAAGCACTTTGTACTTGTAGTCCTTGCTTACGACAAGCAAGTCTGGCAGTGAACGAGGCGCAGTTACTGCCAGCCTTGGTTCTCGTAAGCAACGACTATAAGTAGAAAAGTGCGCGTTACTGACCGCTTGCAAGTTTTTAAAACATACATAAAGGCATTGTCATTTTTAATGCCAATAGCTCAAACTCTCACAAATGCGAGACCTATTGCATTGCAAATGCTTGTTATAGATGCTTCCAGGCAGGTGTACTTGCTTTGGATTGCTTTAGCCTAAGATATAGTTTATACTCACCAGGGCAAAAAAGAATGGAAAGGGAAAAAAAAGACACAGCAAAGTAAAATACTTGACCACTAGCCTTAGCACTTAAGTGCATTTCCATTTACTTTTTAGAAAGATGTGCATGTGTGATCAGAGAGATACAATGGCTAAAGAGAGCTATCCCATCGCCCCCTGTTGAATGCGGCGGTGGGCGGAAGCAAAGGTGGTGTTATGGTTCCGAAGCACCATGCTGAGAACAGAATATTATTCCAGAAGGAACAGGCAATAATGATGGAGAAACACGGGGAGAGGAGGTATCAATTAAAGAGACTACACTGGCACCTGTCGAGGGGGGATGAAGTGGAGAGGCTATGGGGAAAAGCTACCCACTATAATGAAATCAGAAAAATGCTGGACCTATCACACTTGTTAAAAGGACAGGTGTTTGACGACTGCCTCATGTATAAGAGCTCTCTGTGCACACCTGAAATCTAACGTTAGCTTATGGAAGGCAACACAAGGTTAGTGTGTCTTTCTGGAGACAGACAACGGCGGCTGCGAGGGGGTGAAGGCTATGCAATGCAGGAGTAGAGGAGACACTCCTTGAACACTTTGCTTATAGAACAGGCTGCCTTTCAAAAAGCAACTGCAATGCTGGCTACGGATAGCAGAACCTCTTTAGGTGGTGCCGCTTTCCGCCTTGTATCCAACCCCCCCAATTTAACTTATGTTGCTGTAAACGGCCTGAGTATTGGCTAGTACATGCTTCAAAGCGCTGTTTTGGTCACACCATGAAATCACAGATGCAAGGCAAAAGGATGCGGTGTATAAAACGGGGGCTCACATCGAGACAATAAGGCCATAGAGATTGGACTAGTTGATACGAATAATTCACAAATTACTTTGATCTTTCACTCAATGTTATTCCCAAAGCCTTTTCCGAGCATTTAAACTTGCGTGTATTTTCACCCTGAGCGCTCACTTGTCTCGATGCCAACTGCATTTTCTGTAGTGGTGTCCCGATGTACGTGGCTTTTCAGCCCTGGGCAGACAGCTGCTCTGACGCACGAACAGTCACATCCATGCTTTGCAGTTCATGTGGCACCCAATGAAACGAGCTGTTGTAGAAACCTTCTCCGGGCCGCTCTCAGCGCGACCCGGAAGTCAGGCAATCTTGTGTGGGACATGGGCGGGGCATGGAGCGCGCGGCCGGAAGTGTCCGGGGCTCCTGTGAGCTGAGGGAGCCCCGTGTGTTGCAGCAGCGAGGTGGGAGCCCACCCCGCAAGGGAAGTCCGGCGGGAGCCCACCCCGCCTTCGTGAATGCCGCATGGTGCGGCCGGAGCAGGTTTTCAGGCGGGGCTCCTGTGAGCAAGACGGAGCCCCGCGTGTTGCTGCGCCAGTGACCGGGTGAAGAGGCGAGTCCTCCCTGCCATCCAGGAGACCAGCCAGGGAGCAGCGCAGAGTCCCCACAAGAGCCGGTGAGTGGGGTTGAGCGGGAGGCATGCTGTACGTGCCCACCGGCCTGCTGATATACATGCAGCAGACAAAGGGCACCGCGCCTGCACAGGACTTGTGCACGCGTATGGTGCGAGCAAGAGTTGTGATAACGCTGCAAGACGTACGCGTGCACATCTCCTGTCTGTTAAGCTTCGGCACAGACAGTCGATGTGCACGCGTACGGCGTTATTACAACTCCTGCTCGCACCATACGCGTGCACATCTCCTGTCCAGGACTTGCCATACGCGTGCACATGTCCTGTCCCCCTTCGCAAGCAAGTCGGCAACAATAGATCTCGCCTGGCGAGCAGCGCATGGCGCTGCATCGCTAGGCGAGACCTAAAAACGGGTAGTTTGGAGCATAGACTCAAACATGTAGCAAGTCATCTCAACAATTACATCCAGGAATCTGAACTAGTTGTATGAAACATGTGGTGTAATTTTGATGAGTTGTAATGGTACTCATACATTAGCTTATAATGGTCTTCTCTGTTTTGAATACAGTAAGTTCTCTCCCAGTTGCCACTTGATATCACACTAAATAGGAGGCAAACAAAGCGAAGCACATTGGAAAATGTTATTTCCCTTTGTAGGTTCCAGTATTTTAAGTGCTGAAAGCCCAGGCCACTTAAATTCACCTTCACAACATAAGGCTTGGGACAACAGGCAGGTTTATATCACTTGTTCTGACCTATCCTGTTGAATGTGACGCCGCCACTTTGCTTGCCACAGGAACGCGAACCCATCAGCTCTAATGATCCCTAAAAAAAAGAAGTCCCTGCTTTCAACTGAGTTCAGTACCAGTAGAGCTCTCAATGTTTCCATGTTCATGTGTCAGTAGCGCATCAAGTCCAGTTATTTTGTTCTTAACTATCTGGCATTTGTAGCTCTGTATACTCCGTTATGAAGCCAGAACTACAGGTCCTGGAATGCAAAGAAAAAAGCTGGACCTGATAAGGTGCTCAAGAATTGACCTTGGCAAATTGAAAGCTCTGTACAACTACCCCCTGATGCTGCCCATATGCATGCGCAAATCGTCGAACTCTCCCTTGTGGCCTCCTGAACTTCTTCCTCCTGATATGAGCTCTGATTAGATTTTGTACAATACCCTTTTGTCTCACCAATCCTCTCCAACCTCTTCTTTTTGGGCGGCGCTGCAACCTCTCCTGCTCCGGGCTCGGTCGCAACCTTGGCGGCACTGGAGCAGGCTCTACGACCGGCAATCCGCAGCCACAGGAACCCCGCCATGATCTGGAAGGAGAGTGACCGCTTTAGTGCCTGACTTCCGGTTTACGACTCCCGACATCCGAGACACAGCCTTATTTCCGGACTACAAATCCTCTTTCGTGCAGAGTTCGACTAGAATACAACCTTTTAGAACATTCCGAGCCACCGTCCTTTTATTCGGACGAAAATCTGCTATGCTCTCTCCGACTCCTGGACGATACCATATGACCGGGGGGGAGGAGTCTGACATCGGCCATGCCCCCTAATTCTGTGCGCAGGTGACTGACGTGGCGCGTGAAAGGCGAGAGTAGGTAAGACACTGAGGGGGTAATTAATTGGGGGCTTCCGTAGGAAAAGTCTTTACAAGGAGACAGTGGGAGAGATATTAATATGGGCGGTACACCGAGAACAACAACTTCTTGGTTCAGGAGTGGTTAAGTGTAGGAGTACCAACCAAATATGTATAATATTATACATTTCTCCCAGAATGCACGTTTTCTGGAGCAGACCATCTATGAGCCGTTTAGGTATCAACCCCTACGTTACTAGTCAAGTTTTTAGAAGGCTCTGAATCTCTAGGTACATACCTTTTCATTCTTGGGGTTGGGCACATCAGAATGCATTTTGGGAGTTGTGCGTTAATTTCAAAAGAACCAACCGGACTAAACCACAATGACATTGTGAAAGGAAAGCGCATCGCTGTGCTTCCGAGTCCTCGGAGTCATCTTATAACTTTAAATAATAGGGTTGCCAGATTTCCCGAAGAAAGTCCACCCATGTGTTCATATTATGTACTTCTGGAAGGTCTAGAAGTTAGTACATGAATATGGTTTTGAATACCACCCCCACACACATATATATATAATAGTAATAATTTATTGATTTAGATCTCAACTGAAATTGACAATATTTACAAAAGATTTTAAAAAACTGTTAATATACAATTACAGCTCTACAATTACTCCGTTCTCTAAAAAAATATTTAGAAGAATTTAAAAAGGTTATAACACAAATTAATTTGGAGGGGGCTTTACCAATGTCAACAATTTATTAAGTTTAGATATTTTGTATTTGATATACAAGGGTTTTAAAAAACGGTTTCTGGCATCCACCACTGCCGGGTGTGGACACAAGCTCCCACGTTGTTTTAGTTCTTGTCCATTCTGCCCTTTGTTTTACTAAATATTTAGGGATGGATTGGGCAGCTCTAAACATGCTTTTTGAAGTGATATATTCAAGTATTTGTTGGTTTAAGTTTATATTCCAAAGTGAAAAATATAACCACCATTTGCTGATGTTTCTTTGTTTTTTTTTCTAGTCTTAACAAAAATGTTGGCGGTGCCTGTAAGATACCGGCAGGGTGGCACTGGCAACCATACATTACTCCTACATCCCTCGTCCTCATCCCAGTCATTACAAGTAGGTGATATTACCTCACACCAGGAACAAAGCAGGATGATCACGAAATCAGCCCCACCACCCTGCCTGGGTGCCATAAAGGGGTGGGGGGGATGCTGGCACTTCTGGCTCCTCCTGTTTTGTTTCCTGCACTCGGATTAAGACAAGGGAGGTTCCTGGGGGAGTTAAGGCAGTTTTTTGAGGCTTAGCAAACTCCTTTACGGGGCTTAGGAGGGTTCTGGCCTCCGCTGTGGGAGCTGTGTACCTGGGCGGAGGTTGGCTTGATCCTGTGCTCAGAAGTGGCCTCATGCTGTTCCACCTCTGTGCTGGGCTCGGGGAGTGGCCATTCTGTCTCTAATCCCTCCATGGCCTTGTGTGTGAGAATAGAGGGAGTTTCGTCTAGAACAAGATGCACTGCAGAGCTCGTGCATGCACGGTGAGGCTGGTCTTGTTTGCGCAGGCTTTCGTTTCTGCCCCAGGGGCTGAACACGTCCTTTCCTGGTATTTAAACACCTAAAGGTAAGCAATTGCTTGCATTGAACTTTTGGCAGTATTCTTTGGCTGTTTTTCCCATGTTAGATGTGTCGTGCAGGCATAGGCAAACGTGGAGAAAAGAAGGCATACCTCACCTCCTTCCTGTTCATTCTTGCACTCTCCTCCTTCTACAAAAAGAACAATTGATGGACAGAATGCAGAACAATGTCATACATTCACCCCAGTACAGAGATCTGGGCCTAAATCCATCGTTTTTTTGCTCACCATGCCATTCCAGTATGGACCCGGCCATATGCAAATCAGTCTTGACCCTGCGCCCAATGGGAACAGTCCAGCCCGAACTGCCAGGCCCTCCCTGGACTGGAAACAAGCATCCTAGGACCGGTTTCGGGCTTTCAGCCAGGATAGCTTGACTCCAGTGGCATGGAGAGCACGGGACCCACGTCTGGGCATACCCGTCCCACTCAGGCTGACAAATGCAAAAAGAACAATTGATGGACAGAATGCAGAACAATGTCATACATTCATCCCAGTGGGAAGGGTATGCCCAGACGTGGGTCCCGTGCTCACTACACCACTGGATTCAAGCTAGCCTGGCTGATGAAGGGTGATGCCCTGAAACCGGTCCCAGGATGCTTGTTTCCGTTCCAGGGAGGACCTCGCTTG
This sequence comes from Calotriton arnoldi, assembly GCA_963921515.1. NCBI lineage: Eukaryota > Metazoa > Chordata > Amphibia > Caudata > Salamandridae > Calotriton > Calotriton arnoldi. The sequence continues at coordinate 666,230 of CAWUFW010006872.1, forward strand.
GCAGTTCGGGCTGGACTGTTCCCACAAGGAACAGGGTCAAGACTGATTTGCATATGGCTGGGTCCAAACTGGGGTGGTGTGGTGAGCAAAAGAATGATGGATTAAACCCAGATCCTTGTGACTGGGGGTGAATGTTTGCATTGTCCAGCATTCCGTCCATCAATTGTTTCTTTTGCACTCTCCTCCTTCTAAGGGCAAAAGACATTCAGGCGAAGATGACAAGGAGAGAATAAGGAGAATTGTCATCCAGACATTGGAAACCTTCAGGAGAGGTACATCCTCTTCAGTACCAGGGAAGAAGCCTACAGAAACTGTTCAAGATTCGGATGACTCTGTTTCTGGTGATAACGCCCCCTCCTCTACATCGGATTTAAAGGGCAAATATGTTTAGGAGATGATGTGGGATTTCTTAGCTCATATCAGAGGTAATAAGAATTTCCCAGCAATAGAGAGGCCAGGAACTTCAGATGACTTCTTACTGAGACAGGTTCAATGACAGTCTAATGAGGGTTTTCCTACTCATCGGTTCATTCTGGATGTTGTAAAACAGGAATGGAAAGACCCTGACAAGATAGTTTTGCCACACTTCATGACTAAACTTTATCCGTTGGAAAACATGGAGATGTTGTTACCCAATAACGTACATGTGGATTCAGTGGTGGCAAGTCTGGTAGGATGCTCCTTCCTGGCAGAGGAGAATATTTAGAAGGATCTTTTGGACAAAAAAGTGGATTCTTCACTGAAAAAAGTCTTTGCTGGTTCACATGTAGCATTGAGGGCTGGGATTTATAAAGCCTACACAGCTCAGTCTCGGATTACTGACTGTTAAGAATTTATTCATGGCCATTCAGGAACAATCGGGTTGTCTCCCTCTTCTGGAGGATATTGAGCGTCAGACTGAGTTCCTCTCGGATATCTCATTTAATGTGGTCAGATCAGCAGCCTTGGCAAGTGAGGCTTCTGTAGCTGCAAAAAGAAACATATCTAAAAGACTGGAACACTGATGCAGCCCAGAGGTGGATTGCGTTCAAGATGCAGTTTGAAGGTTCGAGACTCTTTGGGGCAGAATTGGAGGATAATCTTCATCGTATTTTTAAAGAGCAAAAACATTCATAATTTCAGCGAGAAATCGTCTAGGTGTGTCAGTTTTCGAAATCGAAAAACTCCTTTCACCAGCCTTGTAGGAGACAGCAGAATACAGAACAGTCCTCGAAGTTGCAGGCAAGATCGTTTTTCGAATATTTTCGAAAACAGAAACAAGAGGCCAGTGTCAAGGGTAAGCGGTCCGGACTATGCAGAGGCGATGATGTTATCATTATAGGTTGGAGGTCAGATTTGGCAGTTCATTTCTCAGTGGCAAGAAATTTCATCGGACAGATGGGTTCTTCAAGTAATTGCCAAGGGTTACAGAATAGACTTCACCAAAGTTTACAGGGACCATTCGTACGTTTTTGCCTCAAGATCTGTCCAAGAAAGAAGCCCTACTGGAAGGGTGCAATTCTCCCAGCCCCCTGACAGGAGAGTGGCCAAGGGGTGTACTGCATTGTATTTCTGGTTCTGAAGCCATGAGGGGGTTACCAGCTGGTGATAGATTTGAAGACACTCAATACATTCATCAGGACCATCAAATTCAAGATGGCGACACTAGGATTGTCCCAATAATTCCTGCAAATCACTTCCTTATTATACTGGAGCTGATGGTTGCATATCTCCATAATCCATTTGCCAAGTCTCATCACAAGTTCTTGAGATTTGCAGGTAAGAACAAGCATTAACAGTTCAAGGCCCTGCCTGAAATAAGTCCCAAGGGTGTTGACAAAGGTGATGACTCCAGTGGTAGCTCATCTTCATTTACTGGGTATTCCGATCTTTCCATACTTAGATGACTGGATAATACATGTCACATCAAGAGATCAGATATTGAGGTTTTGGGATTAGATGAAATTGACCTTTGCCTGGCTGGGACGTCTTCTCAATATGCCCAAATGCAAGCTAACCCCAACTCAAGATGTAGTATTTATAGGAACTCGATTCCGAACAGACCTTGCAAGAATTTTTACCAGTGGAGAGAATCAATTGCCTTCAGTCTGTTCCCCGGGACTTCTTATTGAAGGAGCAGGCTCCAGCCAGTCTTTGGTTGGAAGTTCTAAGCCACATATCGACATCTGTTCACAGAGTACAGTGGGCAAGATTGTACATTTGACCTTTACTGTGGCATCTCAATAATCACTGGTCTCGAGCTTCAGAACACTTAACCAAGTTATTTCCTGTGACTCAGGAGCTCAGAGGCCATTTGAGTTGGTGGTTGAGCATTGGGAACCTCTCCAAGATCATGAATGTGCATCAAGAGCCTCCTGTATTCATCCCACCAGATGCCAGTGCCCTGTGATGGGGAGAAACTCTTCAGGACAAGTCATGTCAATACAAACAGTCCCTTCTAGAAAGTCGGAGGTCTTAGAATTGGAGGGAGCTCATGGCAGTTTTCACGGCAGTGAAATTCCTCCATCACAGTGTGGTATAGAGGAATGTGCTAATAAGGACAGACAATACTGTCACATTTTCCTATTTCAATCATCAGGGGAGCACTCGTTCTAAGAGCCTCAATCGGATAGCTGGCCAATTGAGGTTGTGGGCAGAGAAGAACTTGTTGGGTTTATCAGCAATCCTTGTCAGAGGAGTGGCCAATCTTGCAGCAAACGCGTTAAGCAGGACATTTCGCTCATCCCAAGTCCTGACCCGGTCCAGAGTGACCTCTCGAAAGATATGCTGACATTTTGGGACCCCTTTCGTGGTTGTGTTTGCATCGGAAAACAATGCCCTGCTTCGCTGATACTGTTCTAGGTATCTGGAGGAGGAGGCATAGGGAGTGGATGCGTTGGTGATAAAGTGGCCGGAGACGTCTTCTGTACGTCTTCCCTCTCTTTCTGTTAATCAAAGCATAAAGCTTGGGATTTTTTAACACATAGCCTATACCTAATCTGCCCTTATCACAGCTGATTCTGCCTCCCCTTGTTCAGCTTTGTCTGAGCCTGTTCTGCTCTCCATCAAAGTCTCTCTTCTCTCTAAATCTGAATCTGAAAAAGCCTGCAAAAATGTCCCGCCCCTCCTAAACTAGGAACCCTTTTTTATATACACATACATATATATATATATATATATATATATATATATATATATATATATATATATAAAAAAATGTAGCAGGATCTTCGTCTTTCATCCAATTGGAATACAGCATTTCCCAAAAGTTCATTTCCACTTCTCGGTTATTCACACGTCATCTATCAGGCGAGCGAAATCCTTCTCGCTACACATTTTGAATCTTATTTTAAATGACTTCATCTCCTAACTTTGTTAAAGAAACATTGTATTTTAACTAAACAAAAAAACATTAGCTCCAAAAGAACTTATTATTTAGGCAGGAAACATTAAATAATTTTACGATAATACATTTAAAATGTGTATGCTTTTCAGTTTTCTCTACGCTACAAAATAAATGAGGCTTTGTTTGAAACATTTTTTTAACAGCAACTAAATACGATAAAACAGGTTACAGGCTGTAAATTATACAAGGCTTCTTTCTTTCATGGCGAGGAAACAATCCTCTGTTATCTAAAGGTCGAGCTGAAGCTCTCAGAGGAAGCTAAATCATGAGCAGTTTCTGTGTTTCTACATTTTAAAATGTCGTGTTAATTCAGTACACTGCCCACATTTTTACAAGTTAAAACCACACTTTACAATGAGGACAAAATCTAAACTAGCCACATTAAAACCAAACTATGAATAAATTGTGCATGGTTTACATGATTTGTCTGACTAAAGGCCTCATGTTTTCATTTTCCAGCACCAAATGTCTGCATGTCACTTTTTAAATGCAGTTTTAGGTCTGAAGCCCAAGGCAGCTTTGTCATTAGTAATGCTTAATTCTATAGGAAATGTTTATGCTGTCACAGTCCACCCTTTGATGATTTAAATCATCACTCCAATTTCATTCCACATGTGACATAGTTCAAAGAGCACGCTCATCATTAGTTGAATCAAATATATGTTTTTCTCTACCTAAAATATTGCATGTTGCTGCTCATCTTTGGTGTATGTAGACGTGGTAATTTCATTAGCAGACCTAATTTCTATTGGGTGTGTAAAAGAACCCTATTAAAGCTAGTAGGTTCAGGATCACTGTTATTACAAAAATTGAGCACATAACAATTTTACATCCTTTTCTAAGGCAACACAAGTTTTGTCTGTAATCAGATCATATATAGCCAAGCTCAAATGTTCAGTGCAGAGTTCTGTAAGTAGCTTCTTAGAACGGTTAATTTTCAGCAGTTCAGATTTCTAAATAGACAATCCTTAAACCTACTCAGTGTTCTTCTAAAATGTTATCCCTAACTCTTCTTGTAGCTTTTTCTCGGGCCTAGGTTAGTCTTCTGTTAAATAAGTAACTAAAATAATAAAGGTCTAACAGAACAGTTCTTTTCATTGATCAATTATTGTTTTCTTTTCAGGTTTTGATAGTTCTCAGTTATTGTTTCAGCTTTTCTTAGTTCTTTTTGCCTCAAGCTTGAAATCAACATGGTTCATACAATTCAAATCTCACAGTTCATCCAATGTGGCATTCAGTACTTTGTCCATGCAATATGACCATTCAAGTGTTGAATAACTCCGACAGAGCACCATCAATCCTTTGGACTTTTTCAATACAAGCCTTCCACCTTCGTCTTCAATTTGTTCAGATTCGGAGGTTTCAGTTATGAGAGCAAATGCTTTTTCAGGGGACCAGTGCGGACTTCTTGGATACCCCTTTAGCCAGCTTTCTTCCACCCCCACTCGTGGGCCCACAGCACTAGTTCCTTCATCAGAGGCTGGACCTGGCTCATTCACCACTTCGACACCAATTTCATTTTCCACTTCTTGCTTTTCTAGTCCCACCCCAGTTTGCTCTAGTGCTGCTTCAGACTCAATGTGTTTGTTCCCTTACAGCTTGACTGACCCTCTTCCGTGGCCTTTCAACCACTGCTGGCGTCTCTTCTGGAAAAGGAGCCGTTTCATCAAGGGGATTAGGGGCCCTACGTGTATGGGAGTCATGCGCCCAGTTCGGAAGGCCACCACACTTCACAGCAGTCGTCGTGACCATGATCATTTGGAACGGGCTTTTCCATCTTTGTTTCAACAAGTCTTCAGAATGTGCTTCTCAATCACACCATCTCTCAGATCGAGGTTGTGGCACCGTTCACTATGTAGATCTTGTGTAGCAGCTGCAACCTGGTGAGAAATTGTATGCACCACTTCAGCCAATCCTTTGCAGCAATCACTTATTTTCTCCTCTGCAATTTTCACAAGTGCATTTGCATGTACAGCATCAAGCCACTTAAGTGATGGTGTCTTTGTGTTGCTTGATTATACTTAAAACTTCAGGTCAATAGCTACAATGCAATCTTTGTTCAATCTGTAGTTCTGCACACATTATCTTCGGGACCTCATCGATAGACTGGGTCTCTTGATCTGATTTCAGAGAAACTGGCAATCTTTAACTGGGCAATAATTTTTGCAATAACACATTAGCTATTGTATGGTTGTCATTTCTTCTGGCTGTGTAGTCTCCCACTCATTTTGTCAAGATGTACACTACGACTAGGGCGTATCTCAGCTCATTGTAAAACGGTATTTTGATGATGTTCTTTTGCATTCTATTGAGGGTACCTTCTGATTTCCCTATGTGATTCAGTGTAATGTGTGTTCTTTTCCCTGCTTTCATTTGTTGACGTCACACCTTGATGATACTCTTCTTCTGCAAGCTTCCTAAAATCTTGTTGGTATCTATTCTTTCTAAAGAGATGTTTCATTGAATCCTTCTCTAAGTGTGTGTACCTGCATGTAGCGTGTTAGTGGAAACGACAAACTATCCAGCAACACTGGTCTCGCATCAGCTAACATTTGGATGTCATTTGTGTTTTTCTCAAAATGTGTTCTGATCCAACCTTGTTGTTCTGAAACATTTTCTTGTACCCCTTTTAACTGTTTCCAAGTGTAAGTTATTGACATCAACATTAGATAGTGTCCCTCTCAGATTCACATGTGTAGGCTAACAGGACACAATATTGTGCAACTGAATTAGCATCCCTCTTTCCCATGACAATATTGACTCCCATTTGAGCATTTAGACTGCATGCTCTGGTAAGGGCTATCAATTTTGTATCTTGTGCTGAGGTAACTTCTTGAAGCCATGAAGCTTAGACAACAATGTATAGTAAACACTGCATATGCTGCTCCTAATGTGCCATTGTTACCTCTCAAACGTGGGCCATCTGCAAAATGGACATGGTCAGGCTCAATCAGGGGTTCATCATTAGTGTCTAACCTTGGCTTCATGCATAGACCCATGACACCTAGACGTTCAGCTTCCTCACAAACAATTTCATTTGCTGGCAGTAGTCTCAATACATTTGAATTTAGACTTTTTTGATCACAAGATTTTTCAGTAGCAACTCCACAAAGAAAGGGACACTTACTGGACATTCCATCATTATGTTCTCACTCTTTTTGTGACTTACATCTACCGCAGCTACAAATTTAAGGCAGGTGAGCATTTCTGTGATGATAGGGTCAAGGGTTGCTGGTAAATAGGTCACAGACCTTTGAACATCGTCATGTTTTTGAACAGGCACTGAGAGAGCGCCACCCTCCCTCTCACTGCAAATTGGTGTATATTCTTTTAAATAAACTGGCATCCCTAGTGCCGGGGCACAACACACTTTCTCTTTCGACGCTAGGAATGCTTTTGTGCAATTGTTGTCCAATGGAAGTGGATCAGTCACATCCTTGTGTGTCAGCCTGAGTAAAGGCTTAGCCACTAGGGAAAAGTTTAGTATCCACTGTCTACAGTAGCCATCCATTCCCAAAAGCATCCTGATTTCTTTCTGAATTTGAGGTGGATTCATCTGTTGAATTGCTTCTACTCTCTCTGGTGACACCTTTCTAGCTCCTTTTCCAATTATGTGTCCCAGATATTGTTCTTCTTTTTGACAGTACTCCTGACTATCCTCATTTAATGGCACTGTGATATAAACCTGACAAAAATCAACAACAGTAAGCCATTCTTCAGTACATGGAATTTGAAAACATATGTTGGCTGGATTCGGTACCATAGGACAACAATTATGCTGCTAATCTTCTGCACTATTCTGTACTTCTCATTGGGTTTCTGTAAAACTGTGATCAGAGAATAACATGAACTTCCAATCAATTCCCTCAAAAATCCTTTACTCAGTTTAAAAACTCCTACAACTTGGATCTTCTTTCCTAAGTGAGGTAGGTTTGGAACGTCCACTGTTCTTACAATGGATCTGGTAATATCAGAAATGTCGGGGCTAAAACTCTCAATTTCAAATACAGCAAACTGTTGAAATGGATTCTGACTTTGGTTCTGAAAAGATCTCAAATTTGCTTTAGACAACTGATTTAAATTAAATCTTAGGTTTCCCACATTTTGTCGGACCATCTGGGCTTGGAGCACTTGTATCATTAGGACCTGTTTCGGATTTGACAATTGCATTTGTTGAATTGCCACATTTTGCATCTGCATTTCTCCTGGTATTTGCACATTTGCATTTACTGCATCAGGTTTATGTCTACATTTCCTCTTTCAATGCTCAAATCTGTTACAAAGATGGCAAAAGGTCACTTTCTTCAGCATTGCGACACCCATACCTGAATTTGGACCAACCAAAACTCCTCTACCTCTATCCTGTGAAACACTAAATCTTCCTTGAGCACCTTTTACTCCTACTTGTGGAACAACACCTTGTATCTCCGCTTCATTCCCTACAAACGACTGATTCTGAAATAGTCTCTGAAAAACCTCCTTCTGAACCATCATAAGTTTTTCCTTTAACTCTTTCTACTTCATTCCTTGTTCATCACTACAGTGCCCTTCATTCTTTGCTATCCCATCTATCAACTTTCTCTGCCAACAAACCACACTTTGCTGTTCGTGCACACTGATCTGACCAGAGAGCATTAATCCAATAACAAACTGAGACACAAAGAATCTCATGTCACTGGCATCAGGACATTCTCTCCACCTGATTTGTTGAAACTCTTGACACACTCTTTCACAAAATTCATGAATCGATTCTTTTAGTTCTTGTGAGGTTCTTTAAACTGTACCCAATCAAGATCTTTTGGTGGCACTCGGCCCTTCAGAAAAGTAATCACTGCTTCATTTTTCTGCATAACAACGGAAGATGATGCAGTATTGAAAGCATTCCTCATTGTCTCCTCACTTGTACCTTGCACAACAATTTTACATTCAGACCACAATTCAATTGGCTTTGCTGTGTCAAAGAACACTTTGAAATTAATCCAAAACCCCTTTGGGATTTCAATAAATCCATCAACTTGTAGGTACCACAGCACAGGCCTGTCTCTCAACCTTGGAAATTTGTTCACAAATGCACAAGTTCACCTTTGTTCCATGGTACATGAACATGCACTTCTCCCGTTATTTCTCTCAATGGATAAGCTGAATCTTCTCCCTCCTCCTGTTTATCATTTTCCTCAACTAAGTCTGATTTTTTCATGTTTCCTTGCCTACTTGTTTCCTAATTTCTCAAACCCATTCCATTTACGAATGTATTTTACCAATCCTGTAATGTGTAATCTCATTCCTGAAGAACGCATTGTCTCAATTGCTTCATCATCCATTTGTACCCTGAAACGTTTCTGAAAAGGAAAACTTTCTGAAACATCAATTTCATATTTTCGGGCCGAATGAGTCAGTCTATCGTGTGTAGGTACTGCACATATTGTAATTTCCTTACTCAAGGAAATTAATTATTTTTCCTGATATTGGTTCAAATTCTCAAGATCTAAACATTCCCTGATAATTTCTTCAAGTTCAATTTTTAACTTTGAAACATTAAGTGGTCTCTCTTTTTCGGGTTCTGGGTCAACTTGTTCCACTATGCTCTCTATCTTTTTAATCCCTTCTGCTTCCTCAAACCATTGTCTAAAACTCCCATTTTCAACCAAATTTGTTTCTTCCTGGGCTATTTGTGTTGTAAAGACAATCCTTCCCCCGTCTTTAAATGCTTGAACTGTCTGGGGCAGTTTCCGTTCTATAATCTGAATTCTGAGATGTTGAGATAAACCCTGATGTAATTACTCTTTCTACAGCTCTTTGATCTTCTTGAGCTGGGACGATATTAATTAGAACAGTCACAATTTGTCTAGGCACTGTTTGTGCAGCTACAATTTGTAGTATTTGTACCGAATCAGTCACAATTGGAGTAGTAACACCTGGAGAAATCACTGTCGGTATCGAATCAACAGGTGGTGGAACAATCTGAATTGTCTGTAAAATTCTCTCTGTATTTCTCTTGGTTCAACAGAAGCAGTAGCCACTGTAGTACTTGCTGATACACTATTATCAGTATTTGTACTGGGGACCACATAAGGTGGTGGACACTCAGTTAATAATGCATCCAATATTTCATCCCCTAAATCACTATCGGTTTGAGGCTTTTTGTCATCCCGAATTCCCTTCTCCTGTATCTGAGCCTTTACCCTTTTGTCCTCTCTTTCCTTGCTGTCTTTTCCCACTCGCTTAAGGCTTCAAATTGTGTGGCTCTAGATGGTGACTTTATTTCACATAACATTTCCATTAAGCTGTCAATAATTCGCAATTCAAAAGTACTATATTTTGGAACCCTCAAAGGACCCTCTTCCTCACTAATCTTGCACCATTGGCGAATCCACAAACATGAATTTTCCCCCAAATTTGTGGACATAAAATGTGAATGGGCTCCCTCAGGTGGTGCCTCGTCGCCAACCCAAATCGAATTTGTCACATTACCTCCCAAAAATTTCTTAAAGCCTTTAAACCATTTTATTTTTGCAATAATTCCATGCAATGCTTTGATTCAATTCTGTAAATTGAAAATTTCTTTCCTCCAAACTTGTCACAATTTTAAATTCTTGAAGACTTTCAACCAATCTCAATACAGTAATCACACAACGGACCTATCACAGTGCGGCACACTCTGATGTCACCCTCGCTCCTCACAGCGGTTCACCCGCCTTCGCAATTCTCTGCAGCATGTCCTTTCCCACGAGAACGCTATCAGAATGTCACAATAAACTGTTACAACCTAACAATCAGAAAGTATCGTCCACACACTCAAAAGTAAAGTCTCGACCAGCGGAACTCCACTTTTACCACAGCACCTTTAAAACTCCGCAGACAAACTTAGCCTATGCAACTCTGAGACCACTCTTAGGTGTATATCCCGGGATCTTGGACCTCTTCTGGATCCGAAACTCAATCTATTAAATCCTTGGACCACGACAGGCCCGAAACCACTTCCACTCGTTTCTCGCCACAACTCCGCAAGACAACCCACAATCAAATCATCACCGCAATCTAACACACTCCACACATTTACCGCAACCGCAATTACCACAACACATTTCTCCCTCTTAATACTCACCTTCTTCAGCTACCGCCTTCTGGCATCACCTCCTAATACCGCTTTGCCAGTCTTCAAGTTCTGGGCATTGGAATCAGGACTTTTTGGGACTTGGGCATTTATTCTAACTTGGGCAATTATTTTGTAGCTCCATTCAGGGTGCTAACCTAAACTGGTCAAGGTGTAGAACCTTACCTCTGCTACCAAGCTGTTAGCGCGGAAATCTCACGGTAATCTCGCTTTGGAAAATGTAGAAAATGTGCCACTGTTACCTTTAATTACCATTACCCTGGTTTCCGCTTCTATCTGTTCTCAAGGTGATCAATCTTTGCCACCGTATTTTGACCAAAAGAGCTCCTTCATAAACATAGGCAAATAATCAAATGCAAATACATATTTTAGTCAATAATAAGAGTTGTGAGTAGTTTTAAAGGGATTTATTTTCCAATCAAAATGTAAGATTCTATGACTCTTCGTTAATTAGTCAGATATCAATCAGGTTACAGAATTGATAATAGAAAATTAAAGTTTGTACAGAGCATATCATAATTTGCAATACAGCGCGTTCCATTAAGGAAAGAATCCCTATTCTAAGAAAGTAAGGAGCAAATTATGTCAGTCAGAATACATGGAGTTCAAGAATAAAAGCTGGAGTGAGATTAGCATGAAGCTAAATCAATAATTAATAATTGCAAAAGTTGCCATCAAGAGAAATAAAGCAAATAAGCCTTGGCAAAGCTAATTAATCAAAGCATACAGCTTGGGGTTCTTTAACACATAGCCTATATCTAATCTGCCCTTATCCCAGCTGATTCTGCCTCCCCTTGTTCAACTTTGTCTGAGCCTGTTCTGCTCTCCATTAAAGTCTGACCTCTCCTCCTCTCTCTAAATCTGAAAGAATCTGCAAAAATCTCCCACCCCTCCTAAACCAGGAACGTGTTTATATAAAAAAATATATATTGCAAAGTATGTAGCAGGATCTTCTTCCTTCATCCAATTGGAATACACATTTCTCAAAAGTTCATCTCCACCTCTCGGTTATTCACACATCATCCATCAGGCGAGTGAAATCCTTCTCACAACACATTTTGAATCTTATCCTAAATGACTTCATCTCCTAACTTTCTGTTAAAGAAACATTTTATTTTAACTAAACAAAATAACATTAGCTCCAAAAGAACGTATTATTTAGGCAGGAAACATTAAATACATTTTACGATAATACATTTAAAATGTGTATGCTTTTCAGTTTTCTCTAAGCTACGAAATAAACGAGGCGGTGTTTGAAACATTTTTTTAACAGCAACTAAATACGATAAAACGGGATTTAGGCTGTAAATTATACGAGGCTTTTTCTTTCATGGAGAGGAAACTTTCCTCTGTTATCTGAAGGTCGAACTGAAGCTCTCTGAGCAAGCTAAATCATGAGCAGTTTCTGTGTTTCTACATTTTAAAATGTTGTGTTAATTCAGTACACTGCACACATTTTTTAAGTTAAAACCACACTTTACAGTGAGGACAAAATCTAAACCAGCCACATTAAAATCAAACTGTGAATTAATTGTGCATGGTTTACATGATTTATCTGACTAAAGGCCTTGTGTTTTCATGTTCCAGCACTAAATGTCTGTGCGTCACTTTTTAAATGCAGTTTTATGTCTAAAGCCCAAGGCAGCTTTGTCATTAGTAATGCTTAATTCTATACAAAATGTTTACACTGTACACCTTCTCTTTCACTGGATCATGAGTCTGTCGCCACCCCTCCCAACACCCGAGACTGGCCTTTAGCAGTGAAATTGCTGACTTCATTGCCCTATTTGTTTATAAATACGCGAACCTTTCTCTGCTAGGTGATCTTAATTTTCACTTGAACAGTTCCTCTTGTTCTGACACTACCTCTCTAATTGATTCACTTAAAGGCTTCTACATGTCCCAATTAGTGATCTTATAAGTCCAGCCACCTTCTCGACCCCAGCTCACCAACTATTCATATCACATTACTTTGGAGCCTTTTTCCCCTAGACTGGACAAACCACTTTGCGGTCTCTTTCTGCATCACCTTTCCCTGCACTGTCATATCAGTAGTTCTATGAAGCTCACTGAACTCCCCTGCGCAGACCATGGTCTCAAACCAATCAATGCAGTCATAAGAATTTCTTGGGTTGCCATCGTATCGAAGTGTTCCAAGATATTACTTCGACCACCCAACAGTTCAGTGAGTGGATATCCGAGACAGTAGACACTCTTGTCCCTCTGCATTCCAAGTTCCTTTACCATCACCGCACTTCCTCTACTCCCTCGTAGAACGAGGCTTTTTGTTCTGCCAATCATAATTGTAAACACCTTGAGTGGTCCTGGAAGGCAGCCTTGGGAATCTGCAAGAACAGTTTACAAAGCGGCTATTAAACATTGCCAGTGCCTGATTAGAAGCACTAAGACAAATTTATTTGTTGAGGAAATCAACTTTGCCTCTAATTCCTCTCAATCCTTTTTTAACATTAAGAGTCATTTACACACCTTGGCGTGCTCAAATGCTATTCCCCCCTCACAGGGTCTCTGTTCTCAAATTGCCTCCTTCTCTGACAAACTAGCCAGTATCTATACCTCTTATCCTCCTCAGGAGTTTACTATATCGCCTACCTCTCATAATGTTCTGTTAGACTCTAATACTTCTCCTCGCTGTGAAGACTTCTCTAAGCTATCTCTCATGGACACCATGACTCAACTCCACTCTATCATGTCTGGGTCACCTCTAGAACCCTGTCCTGCTCACATCTTCTCAATGAAGCCGACATTTTTTGCCCTACTCGAAAAGATTTCTGCATCCTGTCTCTTAGTACCATGTCTGTTCCTCCTTACTGGAAATATTCTCAGGTTATTCTTCTGCAAAAAAAAAAAACCTCTGCAGATCCTAACACTCTTAGCAACTTTCTCTGCTGTCCTTGTCAGCTAAGATCCTCAAGAAATCAGTAACCAAATAGCGGTCCCATTGTTTTGGAATGAAGCTGCCTCCTCGTAATTGTCTATTCCATGTTTTGAGAAGCTCACAATACCGACACCAGCTTGTTTTCTGTAATGGACAACCTTTGGGGGGTGCTTGATGATGGTAAAATGTTGGTTTGGTCCTATTAGACCTTTCCACTGTGTTAGACATGATCTCTTATTCCACCCTCATCTCCATTCTCTTCCAGCTAATTATTTGCAGGAGGGCTCTGAAATGGCTTGGTTCCTACTTGAGTGATAGATGCTAAGGACATTCCCTCCCCTTTATTCTGCCATTCATTCTCCGCCATGTGGAGTGTATCAGAGCACATCCTGATCCCCACCCTGTTCAATATTTACATGCAGCCTCTGATCATTATCATCCTTTCGTTTGATATAGACGTAATAACCTATGCAGACGATGCACAGATTTATTTCTGAAAATCCTTCGACAATCTTTTGTGCCTGTAGGAAAGTAATAGCCCGCTGGATGAACCTGAATTGTCGTAAACTAAATGGAGACAAAACAGAGATAATTGTTCTTTGGCAAAAGTGCCATTAGCTGGTCCCCATCCTGATGGCTACAAGTACATAACCCCATTCAGATCCCCTCAGGGCATGTAAAAAACCTTGGATTTCTAATTGATTATATGTTGTGCTTGACTGTTGCAGCCCAGGAATCCATTGTGAATCGCCTGTGCGTGAATGGTATTTAAGATGGAGGTTTGAGGGAGCTTGCCAGAAAGCAATGTGAATTGTAGGGCTTCTCCAAAGCATTACTGAAGTCCTTTGATTTGGCCCAGACTCTAGGCTGTGGAGGATAGGAGAGGTAGTGCCCCTCGAAGTACAGAGACAGTGCTTGCCCCCTCCCTGCCCCAATCTTGCTCATAGGTGTTACTCCCAAAAGACTGAGAGGTAGCTGAGTTTAAAAGCCTCCCCCTCTTTTGTGCCTTTGTTGTGGGTCTTCTTAACAGGAAGCTCCCAGCACACCCCTTCTTCATGCAGTCACTATGGTGCAATTGCTGTGGCTTGACCAGTCTAGGAAGAATACCCAAGAAGGCAGTACCTGGCTGAAACTGGACCCAGAGCTGGACCTATGGAATATAAAAACTCTATTCGTAAACTTAGTATAAGATTGAGGCAGAACCCCCCCCAGTTAGTGTGCCTGGATTTATCCATTATTGACCAGTGCCAGGGATCCCATTCTAATGGAGACCAAGAAAGATATCCGAGCTTCGTGGTTTGAGTCATTGACTGCCAACTCCCCTTGTCACATTTGGGACCAGGTACCTGGAAGTTCTACATCTTGCTCAGAAGAGCTACCTTGCTACTACTTTGAGGGAAAGAGCCTACTGAATATTTAGGAGCGAGTGCTGGAGGTACCTTGCACAAATGCAAAGCTGCTAAGAGGCAAGCTGTTTGGAGCTGTGTCAAAAGAACTGACATTAGCTCACTGCATTTCAGAGAAAGAGCTGCACTGCCATGCCATGGAGTGAGACCATGTGCCCCAAGTACCGCTGTAGAATGCCCGAGGCAAACTGACTTGCTTCTCTTTCTGTGCACTCTGTGGGCAGTGTGATCTCCTCTGACCAGAAGATGGCCGAAGACAATGAAAGTGACTATGGACCACAGACTTAAAAGAAAAAGTGGCTGTGATGTCTTGGCTCTATACTGTGCATTTTCATCACCCAAAGAAGTGCCTGGCACGGCCTACTGCTGATAAATTCATAACTGCAGTTGCTGGTAACATAACAAGAGAGACAAGCACTCATGGCAATTAAAAGAACATCGCAACCTCATTTGGTAGTTATCATTGCAGACCCCAGACAAGGACCACTGTTGTGACATGCAGTGATCCTCTTCATTTGTTTGGGTGGTGGGCTTGAGCTTTTAGCATGAAGAAGGCCTGATAACAAGGATTTTCCTCCCCAGTGGCGTAGTTTTGGGGGCGGCGGCGGCAAAAATCATCGCCAGCACCCCCCCCCCTCCCTCCTCAGCGCGGCGGCAAAAAGGCAGGGACCGCCACGGGCGGCAGAGTGCCTAGCTACGCCACTGTTCCTCCCCATAACCAGCGCAAGCTAGTGCAGCCTCTGCCTACCTGTACCTGTGCAGTTTGCTTCTTGGGAACCTGAGACAAATGCCTGTGCAACACTTCCCCATAGAGAGTTCATCACTGACGCTCGTAGGACCGGGGTCCAGTCAGCACTGCTGCTTCCAAGGGACAGTGTATTAATGTGCACTCCAGCAGGAGCGATGCCTCCACCTTGGCTGGCCACAGACAATGGAGGACAACAGCATCTCAACAGTTAAAAGTACAGTGACAAATTAAGGTTGCGAGGACTGTAATTACTTAACTAGACACTGGGGCAGACACAAAACTCTGAGGAGGCCCTTCCTCTCCAATGGTAGTATTGTGGTTTTGACCATACAGGGAAAGTTAAATCAGATTGGTACTCCACTAGCCCTGGGACAGCTTTGGGTGTTTCACACTGTTCTTGTCATGCTTTTTATAAGTGTCTGAGAGTAGCCCAGCAGACAGAAACAACTAACTCCTTCCTTGTCACAATACCCCCATGATCAATGTAAATGTTATTTTTGCCCTCTATATTTCCTGTTTAATATTGTGTGTTATGATTATAGTACTATTTCATGTTAAAGCACTGCGTGTATTAACTGTTATTTGTTTAATTGAGTTATGTGTTTCTCCCCACTCCACTTCACTGAGTAATCCTTGGGCTGCTCTGCTCACTACTGTGAGGGTCAAGTGCTAAAAGGGTGTACTTGATGCTCTGTTTTGGGCCCAACAGTACAGAAACACCCTTGACACCGGAGGTAAATGGGTATTATTGTTACAATTTGTGCCCAATAAACCCGGAGTGTCCTGAGACTCCGGAAGAAGTTCCCATAGAACCTCGGTCAGTCTTCAACAATCACTAGATATTTGCCATATCTCTGCTAGTAGCTTACTGAAGATCAACCTTGAGTAAACTTAAATTGATATGGTTAATAGGGAGATATGAAAACAAACAGATCGATTAAAGGTATTTAGGTATTCAATTTGGCTGTAAATTATTCTGGAGACTGTATGAAAGCTAAAGATGATTTCTTTGGAACTCTAATGCACGTTTAGGTTTTAATGCTAAATATGGCAAGCATTCCTTTTACCAGCTACTTAAGGTTAGCAGGGCTTTAAGCTATGACTATGTTATCCTGCAGTTGTGAAATTTCCTTAATTGACTGATGGGTTATATGGCAACTTGCGAGGTTTCCTCTGCCCGACATCCATGACACCTGCGGAAATTGTGAGGTTGGTGCCAGATAGGCTCGTCTTAGTGCCCCAATTGCTACCTCACATTGGTTTTTCAGCAGAGCTCCACCCAATTTCTTATGGTCTTGGGCCCAGCTAGCGTTCTCTACTATTAGTAAATACAGATATTATAATATTGATTATTGCATGCTGTGGTTGAAAAATATAGAAGTAATGTCTCAGTTCAATGATATCAGCTTATCCTTACTGGGGTGTAGAACAAAGACGAGGAGTACTGCATATACATTCTCTAAGTCAATAGACAAACTCAGTCTGGGAGAGTAAACTATTTGGGACTGAAAATCTCTATTATTGATTAAACTCTCCATTAGTCAGAAACTTTTGAGACCCATTGTTGGTCATTTGAAATTATTTCGAATAAGCACATTTTATTTTATTTCTTTTTTACTTGTCGAAAAAATGAAAAAAAAAATTGTCTGGTTAAATTCCTAACTTAATGCTCACAATAGGGCTGATGCACTAGTCACCATAGTCATCTGTGGGTTTTGGGAAGGTGAATGAACAATAAAGGATTCTAGAGATTTATGGGCTTGTACTTTCACTTTGACAGGGGAGGAGTCTTCAGAAGTAGGTTGTCAAATGAATTACCTCCTCCCAATTACCAGATGCTTAGTTTCAAGGCATATTTAGAACCCGATTTTGGTACATTCCGGAAGTAGGAAGACAAGTCACGGAAGCAGTTTGTTTTATCGTACTGAGCATAACTGGATAGCTATATATATTCCTAATGCCTTGAAAATGAAGTTGATCAATCCCACTAATAATTACTAGTTCTGTTGAGGATGTAGATCTGATTCCAAGAATAACTGCCGCTTGGATGGCGTCATGGCTGATTTTTACTGGTTTCCTAACAGGTCTAAATTGGATGAAAGCTTCAACACTCTCACAAGGGGTTGTTCAAGAACTTGTTGGAAGAAAGCCCACAGGTGCACTTAGTCATCGAGACAGAAGTACCAGTATTGTCGATCTCTCCTCATGTTTACTGTCACTGGCACAGCACATTTGGTAAAGACTCTGGGCATCAACATGAGATGATATGGCAGCACCTTGAACTGCAAGGATTTGTTTCCTAAAATCATCCGTGAACTGTAGGGACTGTTGTGCCTTTCAGTTGTATGGGGATATGGAAGCAAATATCCCACAACTTCACAGAAAATGAAATATCTCTTTTATGAGAGGACTCGCATTCTGCAGTGTCACCATGCAAAAGGACTACTGACGTGAACTTGTTTCGCTTTCTAAAGTTTGTAGTTCACTTCCAATCTTGTGTCTTTCTTTGCAATAAGAACAGTGAGAGTACAGCCAGCCCTACGTGGTGCTAATATAGGGGGACATTTCCTATAACCTCTAGATTTTTTTTAAAGTGCTTTTATATTTAACGTGATGGGTGAAATAATTTGAGGTCTTTAAGAAAATAACTCCACAGTGTGCAAATTTACAGAATGTTGAGCACCTGCTTGTCTGCCATCTGTTTCCAGCTTTCCATATAATAGGCCATCCTTCCTCTTGCGTAGGTGTGAATAGGCAGAGGGAGGCACCAGTCCTCATCAGTTTTGTTTCAAAGACTTGGGCCTCTGAACCCCCTCTGTTCCTTCTCGGGTACAATTCGGTCCTCTTTCATGGTCGCAGAAGATGATGATTGATATTGCTTGTAACCTGAAGAATATTGGTTCGTTTTTGGGGTTTGTTTTGTGCACTGGTAAGGAGCACATTCTAAAAAGATTTCCTCTGAGTCAGTAAGGACATGTTGTTGCATTTCTTTGTGTCCTTTGTTATTGTAAGCCTTCCTTAAACTTTTCACCATAAAAAACGGTCCAGTATTTTAATCAGCATTTCTAATTTGAAGTCAGAGGCCATTTGCTATCCCTGTATTTTCGAAATTCGACCTCTAATGGCACCATGGTGGAATCTATCATTGGCTAGGTCAGTATAGTTTTTACTGACCGATTGACTGTTTTTATTATTCTCCCAGAATAGCTATGGCAGCTTCCCATTTTCCGTTCTGTAATAAAGGTAGGAATGGATACAAAGTTAGTCTCAGCTATCCTCTTTAAAAGAGAAGATGTCTTACAGATAGCAATCCTCTTGCCAAAGGCATCCATTTCTCTCCTTTTTTATAGGAAGGAGTTGAAGAAAGTGAGAGTGGAGAAAAGGAAGAGCTAGACTGTCTCTGCTAGTTGCTACTGTACTGTGTCTGAACCAGTTTTGCTTGACCTATTAAGAAGTAGGGGCATCCTTTGGTATTATACTTTTTTGTCCGAATTAGCTCCACAACTACTGTTGGAACTGATGTCTTTAGGATGCCAGATCCAGCTTTTTGTATGTGTTCTAGGATGGATACAAATGAAGGATTTATTGCTCGCTTTCTAAAGGGGGTTATTGAAAAAGGAACCCCTTCTACTACCAGCAGACTTCCAAAAGGGTTTTGCATTGAGTGATGGCATTTATGTAGTGCTCATTACCTTGTCTGGTCTCTTGGCACTGGTCAGACCCTAACCCAAGCGAGAGATCTATAACTGTCTTTAAAATGCAGTCCATAAGTGATGGGGCGGGTGGGGGGGGGGGGAGAGAGGAGTCTAACATCCAAGGAAAGTGAGTTACAGATGAGTGGGACCTGACCGGAAAATTAGCAACGTCATTTCAGGCTAAGATTGAATCACTGCACAACCAACCGGGCTTTGCCATTTGTTTAATGCAAGTTGATATGTAAGGGGTAATGTTGGACAGTAGCTAAACAGGTGCTTGAAAGTCATGCTATGCTAAGCAAGCTATCTCAAACTGTATGTGGTCTGTAACCAGGAACCAGTCAAGTGACCTGCTGGGAGCAGAAACATGGCCTATTTTTCAGAGGCCTACATATGCTTATATAGCACTGCTGCATTTAATGCTCTCTTGAGGCTAAAGAATACAGGCACTGCAGTAACCCAGGGCATGAATTAACCATCAGCCATACCACCAAGAACCGGTTTTCTTTCAGTAGGAGGAGGGAGGAACGGTTTTAATCTGTATAATTAGTTAAAATGTACTCTAACCACTGACCTGATCTGAAGGGACAGGGTGGTTTCAGCATCAAATGCTACTCTCAAGTTTTTGACCATAAATCAATTTTAAGGTCCAGGCCCAGAGGCTTGAGTTTAAATAGTGGATCTTGTCTTCCTTCAGCCCAAGAACCCTTTGTTTTAGTCCTGTGAGGCTGTAGCAGCATAATAGCCATCCAAGTCTGGACATCTGTCAAAACAGTCTCCTGGTCTATAGGTGGATCTGAGGATAATTGAAAACAAAATCCCTAAGGCTACCACTGTCTCAAAGAGCAGGTCTATCAGCCTGTCAGAATTTGAAAACAAAAGTTATTTCCCGTCTAAGCATTTATATTGCTTATTTAGGAAAAGTGTCCTGAGCTTTGTTGAGGGCCCACTCACTTAGCATATGATGAAAGCATCTGGCAGACTCCACGGAGTGGACTTTAGTGCCTTTAAACCCAGTGGCCAAAAGCTAAGCAACCCATGTAATGATGTGGGTGAGCTGTTTATGTTTACATTCTCATGTTATATTAGTGTAACAAGGATTCCGTGCCTGGCGATGGGAATGTTTCAAACCAAATGAATATAGGAAAGTTGTGGTATTGAAGAAGAGGAGCGCATTACAACAAGAGTAAGCTAAGCAACGTTGTTACGAAAATAGGAGCATTTTGAACCAGGCACACATTGGAACAAGTGCAAGATACATGTTAGAACAGAGGAGAATAAGTAAAGGGGAATACTAGGCAAGAAGCGCCTAAAATCAGGAGTGTGCTGACCTAGGACTATCCTGGTAGAAGTGGAGGGAGATGAGCAATGTGCGTCTTGGATAGGAGCACACTAGACCAGGAGTGTCTAGAGGAGGAATGAGATAGGAAAGGAATTTGCTAATACAGGAGCGCATTAAGCTAGACATGTAACAGAACATAAGTATGCCAGAACAAGCTAGACAAAGAATATGCAGAAACAGGAGTTCTGTAGGCAGAGTGTGGGGTGAAAGTCCACTATGCAAGGAATGTGCTAGAACAGGAACTCCCAGGTAAGAAAGGTGCTAAAACCGAAGTACGCTAGACCAGGAGTGACTTAGTTTATTGTGTGTATGTGTTTTAAAGGGATCCAGACCCCTGTGAAGGTGCAACATGGCCTCGCCAGACGACCTCAAGTTCCAAGGTAAGAGTATTTGGTTTCATTGTCATGGTGTTTCTGAACAGTAATCCCAAACCTCAGCCATTACTGTTTTAAAATCTACATACTGAATTAAAAGAACTAGTTAATGAATGAGCTCGTGTTTAAGGCACGCGATGAAGAGGCACTGAGCCTTCAGTAATTCCTCTTCTGTCTCCATCTAGTCCAGGGTCTCCCCATAGAACTTTCTGGGTAACAATATGGTACCACAGATCTTGGCATGGATGGTGGTCTTCTAATTCGATTCTATGAGCCACAAAAACAATGTCGGAGACGATTACTTCTTCTTAATGTGTGCCTATTATTCAGACAAGTAGTGGGGGGGTCTTAGCCCTCCTCCAACTTTTCACTCTATGGGATTTTTGCCTTTCTTCACTTTTAGAATTTGAAGAAGCTGCAGATTTGCTGGCCAAAAACCCTGAGGCAACAACTAGGAGCCTTGGCTACAATCAGAACCATACAACACTTGATGTGGGCCCTGAGGAGGATCAAGATCCAGAGGGAGAATCGGACCAAGCAGAGGTGAGACGAGGCAAAATATTTCTGGAGCACTAGGGAGGAGTCTGGAGAGCAGCTCTTTGCCCCAACATTAACAGCCTTGGGCCAGTGTGAGATATCCTTCATAAGTGTCCTTGACGCAACATCAGTCATGCTGCAGTGACACCCAGAATGTAGTTTTTGTATGTAACTGGCTAAGGTCCCTGAACTAGTGCAACAGTGATACCTAGTGGACAGCCACCATACGCCATTTCAGGATGGATTAGAGTGTGGACACTGCAGCCTGAGTGACAGCCACTGCATCCCATTTTCCTGCGGTTCTAGAGAGGGCATTTAGACACACATGCAATCTTAAGACACAGCAGTTAATCATTGTCATAAACTGAGGTTTTAGTAGTGGCATACATACGATGGTGCTCAGGGGGTCA
Source organism: Calotriton arnoldi (assembly GCA_963921515.1). NCBI lineage: Eukaryota > Metazoa > Chordata > Amphibia > Caudata > Salamandridae > Calotriton > Calotriton arnoldi. Next base: position 688,137 of record CAWUFW010006872.1, read on the forward strand.
CTCAGAGTATCTCATTGTCTGAGTTTGTAGACTGAGCAAGCAGGCACTAGCGCAGCAGTGACATCCAGTAGCCAACTAGAGGGTGGAGTCCTAGCCTGTGGAGACACCGGAACACAAGTAATAACCAGACACCAGTCAGAGAGTATATGTAGCAGATAGACACAATTGCAACAGTGATACGTAAGGGCCAGAGTATCAGAAGCACTATTATTTTGTGATTTATAGTATGGCGGTGTCTCATGCCAGATTTAGGTATCTGGGATGAGGTGCCGTCACCCTAGAGGTGTGCTTTCTGTTATATGTTATTATTCTGTTATATATGTGTTCATATATGTCGACTCTCGGTACATCAGAAATTCTACCATCTTGGTCTTACACTGTGAGACATGTTGCACTCCTTGCAGCTGCTGGGTGGACCGAAGAAACCGACCAGCTTTTGGACCTTTGAATACTACAAAGGATTCTTCGACATCAACACTATGCAGGTGACGTAGCCTTTAGCAAAGATTTAACTACTTTTCCTTGTTTAATAGTAGGTTGCTTTTTGGTATTGGCTTGAATGGAACAGAAATACACAAGGGCAGCAGTGTTTCTAGAATCTAGTCTCTGTATGGCCCTGGCTGAGATCATTGTGGAAATAGACAGTTAGCATAGACATCCGTGGGTCCAGCACAGTATTGAATTAGTGGAGATCCTGAAAGGCGTATATAGACATGGATGCAGCAATGACACACTGTGGCCAGCGTATAGCACTGGTTGAGTTCCTGGAGAAGCAAAGGCAAGTCTTCAGTCCTTTCTTGTGATGACTCGGAGTACAGCATTAGATGAGGTTCATTTCCCCCCCCCAAAAAAGCAATTAGTTTATGACAGTCTAGGGTAGCTTATTGAAAGTGTGGCCATTCCATCATATTGACTTCATTTTGTTCAGCAACTCATTCACTAATACCCAGAGCAGCACTCAGTCGCCTCTTAGGTGCGAACGGCAACCCCTTCCACATGCTCCTTGCCACGAACTATTCATGGGCTGTACAAGACCATTGAAAGGTACAAGACCATTGAAAGGAAATGTGGTATCCGGGGGTAACAAAATACAAAAGTTCCCTCCTTTGAGTGTAAAAGCACCCATATGATCTTTTGTAATGCAGAAGTAATGTTTTCATTAATCCTCCGCAGAAAAAGTTTTAAAAAATGGTACAAAGAGTTAAAAATAAAACAGTGTAACTTTAGAAAAGTTGCCCACTTCACATATCCAGTGTTCCAACAAACGTCCACTCTAGATGTATTTTTCAGACGCATGTGTCTGTTACTTATTGTTCTCCCTGGCAAGTTGGGGTATTCATTCGTCCACATGCTTTGGATCTGGCAGCTGTGAAATTTAAATAATTGAATAGCCAAAGTGATCAGTAAGGTGAACAAGTAAAAATGGCACGAGAAAACCTACACTCATCTACCAGAGTCGTCTGCTTCAAACCCAAAGTTAGCTTCCAGGATTGAAGCAGTATAACAAACTTCTAAAGCATCACTAAGTATTCAGATGATCCACAAAATGACTAATAGATGGGTCATGAAGACAGCACTACACATTAGACTTCACAGCTCAGTAGAAACAGTCTACTTATCCTATGGGCTAGGTTGGTCAATGACATTTTGTGATCTTGCTGAATTTATCAGTGGTCCATGCCCCTCCCATGACTTGGCAAATTAATGTAATAATAATAATAATAGGCCCAGGTCGACCTTACCTCACACCTCTCTTCCTAGCAATTCAGTATTCATGAATTAATGTGCAGATTATAATAGCAGTCACACTTTACCAATTAGTCTTACAATGGAACTTCAACTGTTGCCAGCTCTCAACCTCTCAGCCATATGAGAATGCACACAGCCAGTTCACAAGAGGTTGAAGAACTGGTTTCAGATCCTGCCAAGTGCCATCAAGGGTTCCGCACAGACGTTGGCACTCACGGAGAGCCAGTTGCCTACTTGTAATTCAGCGGTGCGGAACCAAGTCAGGTGTAACATGGTAGTGTGTTCTTCTAATTTATATTTGATTAGAGCTTGGGCACAGCCACCATCATTTTTGTGAAACACCTACCAAAACTCTCCTAAAGCTTGAATTGGGAAATAAAAAGATGTAGCCATGATTTCATCCCAAGATGCCTAGTGTAAAGCAAGGCCAGATACGTACAACAGATGACTGCTGCAGCTGCCTTACATTCTCAATCAGAGGCAACTGAAGTTTGATTAAATATGGATAACCTTGTGAAAAAGAAATGCAAATAAGCAGTATGAGAAGTGAGTTTACTTTGTATTCCATATTATTCTGGAAAAAGTATTTAAGATCTAGTTTAAAAAATGTTTTTTTAATACAGACATCCCTGACGACACTTTGCTCCTGCTCAGATTCACTGGAATCATCCCCAGTTGTCTAAAATTAATCAAAATGTTGAGTAATGTGTTGCTTTTATAAACCGAAATCAGTAATTCCTCCATTGTATCAATCATTCTCTCAACTTCTCCACAGGTGCTGGATAGGATTAAGGCCTCGGTGATCCCTTGGCCAAGAAAGAACTTTGTGCAACATCATTTGCGGCATAATCCAGATCTCTATGGTGAGTTTGGCAGCAAGAGACATGCCAGTCTGGTCAAGCAAAGCAGAAGTTGCTCAGGCACTGATTGCCTGGATCAGAAGTGATAGACTGGGGTAGGGTTGGGATCAGGGAACATCTGCCCCATACCAGTTACCAGATGTTTCAGAACTCTTCCCTAATGAATTCAACCAGGTTCTTTGGGAAAACAGATCAGTAACTCTGCCACCCACCCTAACATGGACTTGAATAAGGTATGAGCCACAGCATTAAGGAAGCCCATCCTCTCTCAACAATACCCCTAACCATAAGAGATGCTCAGTACTCTAAATGGACACAGTATGCCTGGATTTGTAAGGATGGGTACTCTAAACTTCAAACTAATGACAACCAGTGCTTGGTCCATAGCAGGTGGAAAAGATGCAGGATCTAGCTGTGGTCAAGCTAGTGGGAGTACTTTGCGCTTTCAGTGGTATGAGAAAGTCGAGTGGTCCAGTTTTAAGATTTTAACAATTTAAGAATATAGGTGATCTTTTTGGAGATTAATCAGTAAGATCAGAATATTTCTTCATGGCAAGGGTCCTGAATGCATGAATCCCCCTGCTTGCAAGATTGCTTGGGGCTGAAAACCAGCAGTGGCCCACTGCAAATAGAGAGGAGCACAAGTAGTTCACACCTAGGGAAAAATGGAGACTAAGTAGAGTTGCTATGTTAAAATTAGGTAGAGAAAAGGGCCAGGACCTGGAGTTTCACTCCCAAAATCACATTTTGAAGTCCTGCGTGGCTATTATCTGAAGAGACTTGGCTTGGTATTAGTGGAGAACTGGTCAAGAAAATCCTGCAGGCATGCCCAAAAGTCTTTTCTGCATCAATTTAGCCTTCGGTAGCAGAAGGAAATTGCACAGGATCTTTAGCTAGAACCATCTTTCTAACGTATCAAAGATGGCCTAGTCCAGGCAGATCCTTAGCACTGCTGCTAGTTTGAGGAAGATGCCTACCAACCCACCAGACACCTACTCTCTGCCTCACTGACTTGCACACATTCCCCGCATCTGCAATAGCAAAACTGGAGGTCGCTCATTCTCCTGCATTGCACCCAAGACATGGAACAACATCCCGCAACACATCAGAGCCTCCTCCTCGCTTCTTGAGTTCTGCAAGAAGTTAAAGACCTAGTTCTTCGTATAAGCACCTTGGACCACACTCCTGTCCAAGTGCCTGGATACCCTTTCGGGTGATTAGTGCGCTATACAAATCAACATAACATACTAGTGTTCACTTCAATAGCTCTGACAAACTAACATACTCTCATTTCTCCATTAAAGGGCCTTTCTGGATATGTGCCACCTTGGTCTTCACCGTGGCTATTTCTGGCAACCTTGCCAACTTCCTGGAGAATCATGGCGACGACTCTTATCACTACAGCCCTCAGTTCCACAAAGGTAAGAACCTATCTTTTTGCACCTTTTGTCTCAATGAAACATTGCTTAAGACAGCAAAGGATGTAGGGTGTCTAGTGCTTCATCTTCCACACTTATACATGTAAGAAAATAACATTATGAAAATGAATCCTGTTGAGTGCTGGGTGGATTCCCCCACCTTCTCTATCCCCTACCATATCCAATACATGTCTCAGCTAGTTCAGTTTAGTGCATCATCACATGTCAAGAAACTACCTTCCAAAACCTTTCCTAACACTGGCGATGAAGCAAACTGTCAGATGGGGTGACATTCCTATCCTGAAATAGGGTGTAAGAGAGGCTATGTGTCTTCTGTTCAGTAAGATGCCACTCCTAATGCAGGGCATTTCAAAATTCAGAAGTATGTCCTTTAGTTTCGGTAATACGATACTCTTCGTATAAAGGCGCTTCCAACACTGGTTATGTTTCTTGATTTTGGCGAGTCAACATTAGTTTTCAAAGTTTGTGTCTAACATTCTACATCTCTGGTAAGATGATACTCCTCTTCCTAAATGTTTCTGAGAATGGCCAACCATCCTGGTAAAAGAATCTGACACTGGCCAAACATCTTTTAGTCCTGGTAAGATTACAATCCTTTCCTAAGGTGTTTCTACCAGACATCCTCTGTCCCTGGATATCCAGCTATGAGATGTGCTCTCATGAGTGCATCCAAAGAGGTGTTTCCCTGCCCCCTGAAAGGACCACTGCTCACCTCCAAATCAGACTGTATAAAGGGGATCAGAACAACAGTGAAACCAAGGGAGCTCACAAGATACCAGGGCATTAATCAGTCAGATGTCCTCATGGTACAATGTGAGTATATGTTCTTGATCATCCTCTGGGCCACTGCCATACTCTTTCCAAGTGAACTAGGAAGGTGAGTAAGGTAGGAACTGGAACAACTTCAGTTCAAAGTCTAAATACTTAAGCCGTCAAAACAGTAAAGCAGGAGCAGGTCTAGTCAACATGCGCAGTCTTAGCGCATCGTATTTTGTACCGAAGAAGTTGCTGAGAGACAGTCCTTCTGTGGCTGTGCTCTTTTATAGGCCTTCCTTGATTACTAGTTGATGTCAGGTGCACTGTGTGGGTGTGAGAGAGGGGTCCCTACCAGAGTGACCTGCAATAGATAAAGCTTGTCAGCAGGTTGTTCCTTGCTTTGTATTATTTCCTAAAGCCACTTGCTGTGTGGTCTGCCACCCCCCACAATGGCCTTCTTCTCCATGGCTTTTTTTCCTGTAGCTGCAGTTTCCTGATGTCACCTCTTCCCCTGTAGTCCAGCTACAGGGGAATGTGTTGCTTGCTCTGAAGTGTGGGGTTTAGTGGTAGAATGAGTGGTGCAAGAGCGCTGAAACTCCTAATTTAAGTTATTTGAGACAGATCAAACATCCTTCAAATCTGGTAGGATGATACAGCTATAAGTTATTTCTGCAACTTGCCAGTTATCCTTCTTCCATGGTAAGACGACACTCCTGTGCAAGGGTGTTTGATACTGGCCCTACATTCAATAGATGAACTCCTATCTAAAGATGTTTCTGAAACTGGCTATATGTTGTTCATCCTTTGTAAAATGCCTCTGCTGTTAATGGGTTTGTAAGATTAACCAATCGACTTCAACTGTCTGTTAGGACACTATTGTCCTAATGTGTTCACAAAACTAGCTATAATGTCCTTCATTCACAGCAACGTGGCATACTCGTGCCTCATTAAAAATCTGGATGTCTGATGCTTCTTCATTGACCGTTACCAAATAAAATGTGTTTATTTCTTCTCTGTCCCCTTCTCCTAGTGTCCATTGCAGGAATCGTCATCTACAGCTATGCTTGGCTGGTGCCCCTTGGACTATGGGGCTTTCTGAAATGGAGGCAGGGGTATAGCGCAGGAGTGGACACCTACAGTTTTTTGGAGACCGTGTGTGTGTATGGCTATTCGCTCTTTGTGTACATCCCAACTGCTGTAAGTTACCGGAGGGTACTGCCTTGTCTTTATATGTAGGTGAGAAGGCGGTGAGCTCACTTGTTGTCTGTGGCTTTTTATTTTTACTCGTGTACAGGGCACTACTATCACTTTGATGGCCGAAGAGCAATCAGCAGATTTAAAGTGTCTTCATTTGGGGTAATCACTGGCATGGGCTATGTGCCCAACATGCCTTCTTAGGGTGCATGTGTTCTCTCCCTTGATGATTAATAATTAGCCTGTGCTCAACTGGGAAGGGCATATGTACAATTTTTAACTCCAGAATTGCAGATTTTCATTCAAACTAGAAGTCCTGAATGGCTGTACCCAAGAGCCGATGTCTGAAATAATTTGAAGCTATTTATTGCTTTTTAAGTAGCGAATGTTTCAGGCAATCTTCAACATGCCATATTGGATAATTATGGGAAAGGGTAGGAGACTGGACAAACATTGATTAGCCATGGAGGGCCAGTGTCAAAGAGGGCATGATAAACCTTTTTTTAGTGTCAGATCAAAATTTCTTCCAAGGATGTAATGGAACTGAATACCATGATTTAGCAGATTGCACTGAGAATGATTTCCCACCTAGTTGTAGGTTCTGATGGCTGGGTATAGCGATCTTTGATTTAGATCGGACACTCCTGCTCTGCTCATACATACAAAATGTATTGTAGAGAAAGCAAGGGCAGTTCACACTGATGGGTTTGTGTGTTTTGCAAGGAGCTTAGAAAGAGATTGGCCTGGGCTTTGGAAGTCCGTGTAGATCCTGTAGAGCCGTAGAGAGGTTTCCATGAACGCGAGTGCAGCCTTTGTAGGCTGTGCAGTGAGTATGCCACAACTCCAAGGTATAGAGTGTTTGCAATTCCAGTCTCAACAACATAGGTGCAGTGGTGGTCACTGTGCCTGGCAAATCGCAGAAAAGGGAAAATCGTGCATATTTGTCATGAGCATATGAAGAGGGGATGTTTACTAGCAGTGCCAGCCAGAACTAGATTAGTATCCATGGCAGTTCCCAGTTATTTTGTATTTTTTTCTGCAGATAGGTACTGGAGAGCCAGCTAGGCTTGTGTTTATAAAAATTAAAAAAAAGTGTCATTCTATCAGGAATCCTGTAAAGCACAATAAAGTAGGAGTGGGAATAAGAAGAAATTCACTTTATTAAAAGGAAGTTATTGTTATTTATCTGCAATCATGTATTATCAAATAACATACAATTTGACTACCAAATTATGTACACTGCACCCAATTGGTAAAATTCCCAACCCAAAAACTGAAATTTGCATTTTACAATGAAATCTGCAACTGTAACCACTCCCCTGTCCCATTCCCTAATAATGACTTCACAAATTGAATTGGTGGCAACATCACATTTTGTACCACCATTGACATCAAGTGTAGAGGTCCAAGGATATGGGAAGATGTTGGACCCTTTAGGAGGAATGTGGGAGAGCGAATTAGAGAGTTGAAAGAAGCCTAGGTAAAGCACAGAGGTTCTGGCTTCCTTTATTTAAGCTTTGTTCATAGACTTTGAGAGCGTATAAGCCAGCAAGTGGTGTTACTGGAGTAAAATTGGATGCTTACCTTCACATTTGTGCTCAAAGGTTTTTAATTCAATAAAAAAAAACACTAACCCTAAATAATTATTACTTTTCCACAGGAAGATATACATTGTATAGCAGATGCACATAGCTCCTACGAGCAATACACATGCACTAAAGATTTTGAGTGGCTGAAATACTGTTTTTCCCTTCTTCTGTTATTCAGCTCCTGTGTCTGATCCAGACCCCCTGGCTACAGTGGACACTGATCTTGTGTGCTACACTTATTTCCGGCTCTGTCCTTGTGCTAACCTTCTGGCCCAACATCCAAGGCGACACCAAGTTGGTGGCAATCTCCACCATAGCCAGTCTGGTAGTTCTGCACATCCTCCTCGCCATCAGTTGCAAGGTATGCTGGTTGTACATCACGCCTCCATGAGAGTATCATGAGCTCAACTGAGAGAATTTGAGCAAGTCTTGTTGCACGCGCATTGCCATTGACAGGGCTATTAAAGGCATTTCCCCATTGTCCTGATGATAGTTTTAAGCAATCCTGCCATCCAGTTAATCATTCTCAAAACCTACACAATTTTGCATACATTTGCAAAGACACCAACAAAGTGTTGCTGTAGTAGACATTCTGAACTATTTTCCAACACCAACTTGAAAGGAGAGGATGGGAACGTTACACTTTCTTTCCAAACTAAAACAGTAAATCGTTAGAGAAGAAGTCGCATCTGTAACTTTAGAGTGATAATGTCCTCCAGTGTGGAGACGATTTTAAGTTGGGACATGGCAGAAATAAGATTTTTTTTAAATCTGAAACCATCCTCCCTGGATTCCTCAGTGAGAGGTATGGACACAAGTATCTTAAGACAACCAGGCAGCGAAATCCAAATTGCTCATACGTTTTATTTCTTAAAAGAAACACAGCGCTTTCCAAAAGTGGGTCAGTTTGACACTAAGCTGATAAATCAGTTATGTTTACTGTCCTGCCAAGTGTCACACATCTGATGAGATTAACACATATTTGAATGTCCCCATTGAGTAGGGCTTGCTTTTCTGTTTTTTAGAACATAACTCTGCCATGGTGGAGCTTCTATGAGGTTCGAAATGTGCTTGAAGCAATACATATGCTGGGCAGCAGCAGTTTTCTGCATCTGAGAAATTTTCTGAGGCCGCTTTTTGAGCATTTTGCTCTGCTTCTGGTTTTCAGGTATCTTAAAAACTTCTGAATTTCAGAAGCCAAGCTGATATTGTTGCTCAGATATGAATTTACCTTGAAAAAAAATTAAAGGCGTGGCATTTGGCAAAACAGGAACTAGTGCCATGTGCACGTTTGCGGCCACTGCAGCCCACTTGGGGGTGGTTTTACTCAGTTTGTGGGGGCCCTGCTTAGTGGTGTTTTTTCCAGGCTTGCTCCTTGTTTTGGCCCTTCCTAGTAGGCCATTGCGTGTGGTGGCCAGCCCCCCCCCCCTCCGGCTCTGGGACTCTGCCCCATGTGGCCGGTGGGGGCACTTCCTTGGGGTGGTGTATCATTTGCTGGGTGCGCCGAATTCCCTCCCATTTTCATTTGCTTGGACACCACATTCGACAGCAGGTAGGGGGCTTCGGACGCAGGGGATGCACCGCATATTGCCTGGCAACCATGCCTGTGCTACTTCCTCACTCTGGGAGGTGCCAGAGTGGCTACAGAGGCTGAGCTTGGTAATCCCCGGGGGTATGCGCAGTCTGTTTGTCACTGCCATTGCCCCAATGCGCCTTGGGACGGCTCCCCACCTAGCCTCGGGGGACTCAGCATGCATGATCAAGTCGAGGTCCCAGATCTCTTGCTCCTTGTGTACCTTACTGGCTAACAATGATTTTGTCTTTTTGGCGGTCTCCACTAAGAAGTGGTGTGCATGGCATGCCCAATGCCGAGCTAATTCACATAGCCCGGAGATTCCCGTATACCCTGTGGAGGGGGTCTGACTGGCCAGGGCCACTCTGGCTGACATCCATGTGACATGGGAGTCTATTGCTGGTTGGTGCCCTGAGGGGGGGGGGGGGGACTCCAGGGGAGGAGCAGGCTGTAGCCCCGTCCTCAGCAAACTGGATTGACATTTTCAGTTTGGTTATTCGTTCCCGTCCCAAGATATTAGTCGGGATGAGGAAAAGTAAACTGTTCCTTCACCATTTTCCCCCTATATCCAGCTTGAGGGGTTCGATGAAGGGGATCCCTGCCACAATGCCTGAGACCCCTTGTATGGTTGCTGTGCTCTTTGATAGGGGGACTGCCCACTCCCGTAGGAATGACCTCATCACCCCATGTCTATTAGAAAGTGGTAAGATGTCCTGTTTATGAGCATCGCAACTACTGGGTCCTCCTCAGAGCAGCTTGGGAAGGACAGTAGTGGGTGTGCGTCCTTGGTTGTCCTGTCGGTTTTGGATGTGACTAGTCCTGCATCCTCACCCTCGCTGTCTGATCCTGGGGGACTGGTGTCCTCTTCCTCGCTATCGCTAGTCATGTCACTGTTTAGACCCGCTATGAGGCTCACGGCCGCTCGTAGAGTGTATGTTTCGTGGGCTAAACGCAGCGGACGGGGGGGGGGGGGAGGTTTGAGTTTCGGGGTATTCTAGCGCCGAACTGGGGTGAGTCTGAAGTCTCTTGGGTTAGCCAGTCGGGCAACCTCCCAGCCCTAGATCTAGTGGCTCGCTACCCGGTCTGGTGGCCCTCTGGCCTGGTCGACTGGCGAGTTGGTGTAACCGAGTGCAGGTACGGCTAGGATGGCTGGCATCAGAGAGAGCGCCTACGTGTTGGTGCATGGTGGGGAAGGTGTGGTTCCTTGCTTGCGGATTCTGGGATAGAATTGTAGGTCGGGCCACCTTGAAGATGGCCCATAGTTCTAACAGTGCCTCTCTTTTAGTCTTGTTCTGCCCTACGTATTTGGTCTGAATGTGCGCCCTCGTGTGCTCTATTATGTTGGTGTCAAAGGTTCCCCTCTCTGGCCAGGGGAACGCATGTGTCAGTGTGTGCGTACCATTCAAGGCAAAATTTAACTAGCTTTTTAGCCTGCGTGGGAAATCTAGTTCGCATATGGTTCAAAGGTGACTCCATGATGGGTTGGGAACTTTTTAAGGAATTTAGTGCACTTCTAACTTCTCAAGGATTTTTAGATAATCCTAAATCCTACTCTGATCGTGGGGAAAATATGTACAGGGGTTTATGCCGGCGATAACTACTTTACTACGAGCCCAGCTTTAAGACAAAGATGCATCAAACAAATTTTCACAATGCATAAAATAAACACATATGAAGGGTAACAACCTGTAAGGAAGTGCAGTGATTAATTCCAAACATTGTGAATTGTACTTTTAACAGCGGATTAGCAAATATGAAAAGTAGCAATTTCTTCATACGCACATAGAAACGTTAACGAGACATAACATTCAACATGAAACAGTTGCAATAATTTATCAGCACCACAACATCAAGAAAAAATGCACCAATTCAAAACCACAGTGAAATAGAAAAGAAAAAAATGACAGAGGAAAAAATTATGACTTTGTCCCAAAAACCTAGTGCATGCCGCTCAATGATGAGGGGAGGCTCTGCACGGAACTAAGTGAGCCCAAAAGTCTGTCAATAATGGCTCTGTAACAAAGATAGCAACAATTTATGCGGAGAAAGAGCAACTAGACAACTACAGGCCCTCCTTGGCCAAGCACAATCTGCACCTTACTCTCTAAGATCCCAATTTTCCCTAACGTCCGAATTACACCCTATGTGACACCCAGGGGCATGCGTACTGCCTGTGTCAAGCCCAGTGGTCCAAGCAAATAACAACTCACTTCTTTCATATACTACCAGTGTTAAGAAGCAGATAGACTAAAAAATTAAGATTTAGATGCTGGCTCTATGTCACACCCATAGCCTATGAGTACCGTAAGTGTCATGCCCAGTGGTCCATGTGGTAAGGCCCCACCCCTGTATCACACCCAGGGATCAAGCGTACCCTTTGTATCTCTCCAAGCGGTCCCGGTATCACACCCAGAGACAAGCGTACCCTCTGTATCACGCCCAGCGGTCCAAGCGACTAAACAACCCTCACCTTTCCTAGCGTGCTGACTATCGGAGAAAGGTGACCTCCGCGGGAACGCCTCCGAGGCCGCCTTGTGACTACTCAGCTCGAACACATAAAATAGGCAATATGTCAAATTGCTGTTAGTGGCAAGGGGCTCAGGTTAGATTTATACACTTCTTCCTAGTTTGCCATACGCCAGATGCTGGTAGTAAGGATCAGATGTAGTCTCTTACCCACTGATGGCGGCTTCAGGACAGACCTCCACCCCGCGGATTCAGCAGAACTTCCAATCAATTGTGGCTTCTGCCCACCGTTCTTGCTGCGCAGATGTGAATCTGTATGGGCAGGGTCCTGTTTCTTCGACTGCAGTCGGGCTCAAAGAACCAATCTCTCCTATCTGGCTCACCAAAATGTTGCTCGATTATGAATTTACTTGGAAAAAATGAAAAACAAGAGGTTTTTGGCAAAACAGGAACAGTTGGTTTAATTAAACGCAGCGGCCGGTGGAACAGGCAAAAGAGTCGGGTTTGAAAACTGTCTCAAAGCACATTGGTTTTGGCCATCTATTTATACATTACATTTAGCGTCAAAGCAATTTGTACATTCCTTTAGAGACAGAAATCTGGGCCTTGTCACAAGGCGATAAATCTGGTCATTTGATAAGAAGCGCAGGTGGGTCTTGACCTTGCTTGGACACAACGTGGGACCAGTGGGGTGCGTGTCCAGATGTCTGGCATGGGGAGCGTGTGATCATTGTGTGTAGTGTGCATGCTGTGTTCGGTTTGGCTGAGTATTTTTAACTTGGTGCGGCATCTGAATTTATGGTGTTTTGGAAACGCACGCCCCTCCGGCCAAAGGAGTTTTATTGGGGCAAATCTCCTAAGACCATTGTGGTGGGATTGATCTGGGTTTTTCTGTTTGCGCGTTTGTCTAAGGGTTACGTGTCACCTCACCTGTGATCTGTCAATCAGTTGCTTCAGGGCTAGGTCGCAGGGCCTGCCTGACCACGCATTTCTGACTCGGGCCGATGGGGAGGTCATATCGGGTGGATTCGATAACAGCGATGAGAGTTTGTTGTTATATATACATATGCGATGGCATACATCGTATTTTTCAATATTAATATGTAAAACTGCTGCCTAAAAAAGTGAGAAATAACACTGTCATCCCAATGTAGAGTATCAGCAGGAGTTGTAAATACAAAAAAATCACTCACTGGCAAATATTGTGTAAGCTTTCGGTTGCTCTGTGTGAGAATGCTGTAATTGTTCCTTTGAATACCAGAGTATCTCAGACACATAAGTACTTTACATGATAATGCATATGCAATCTTTCATATGTATCATCGTGATATTCCCAAGTGGGTGGTCACACCTTAGGAAGGGCCCGAGGGCCGTAGTGTGCTTAGCAGGGAGTAGAATTCAGTGTTTGGGGCCCAAGCATGTGCCTAAGCTGCTTTTTTTTTTGGTTTAATTTACAGCTCTACTTCTTTGAAGTGCCTCCACATATCTCCAAGGTACCCGTTGCCACCACCACAGTAGCGTCCTTGACGAAAGCCTTGACGCAGTCTAAGAACTAGAATGGACACCTCCTGCGTGCCTCTCCATAACTGATAGAAAAGGTAAGATGGGCAAGGGAATGTCATGGGCCGTTCATCCAAGGAGAATAGGTAAAAGCACAAATTGATTAGCATCATAAGAGGCCACAAATGATTAACATGATATAGCTTTCATGAGGTAAGGTGTGGGAGAAATAAGAATCTTAGAGCCCTTCTAACACCCAAAACCTCCATTGAGGAAACTGAAAACGGTGCTGGCAGATTGGCATGGCCCAAGGGGTAGGGGATATATGGCGTATCTACCAGGCTGGGCCATCTTCACTCATGCAGCATAGAACCCTTAACAATAACTGAAATGCTGGTAAGGTGTCTGACATAAGGAACAGTTTCTTACCTGTAACTCCAGTTCTCTTGTAGGGGTATTTCCATGATAAGTCATAAGCACTTGAATAGTCCCTCCCACGTGCTGGGACCCCGGAGCACTTCTTTAGATATATCTTCTTAAGTGGATATTTTTTCGCCTTTCTTCAGGAAGGCCTGCAAAGACACTTAAGAGATAAAAAGACAATAATGCAGCCTAAATAAATAGGCTACACTGGCCGTATCTTCATCTTGTGGTGAAGAAAAAAGAGCCAGTATACTACATTTTCTGCCATGTTTGTGGTGTTTGACCCACAGAAAACTCTCCTTCACAAAACTCCTTTTTTCATGATAGAGATGAAAGGAGAGGACAGAAAGCCCCATAGGCTGCCATTATATGTCTAAAAATTAGAAGCTGTGCCTTTAAGAATCCAGAGACCACCAGTATCCCATCATGCACAGCAAGTGGCAGTTACTTCAGTTCTTTTTGAAGGCGATGAGAAGTGAATGCATATTCCATGTTATGGATCAGTCTGTCTATTCCACTGGGGAGGAGGGCGGGTTGCTTATGACGTATCATGGAAATACCCCTACAAGAGAACTGGAGTTACAGGTAAGAAACTGTTCCGTCTCTTGTAGGGGATTTCCATGTATAGTCATAAGCACTCGAATAGATTAGCAAGCCCATCCCTACAAAACGCGGTGGAAGAGACAGAGAAGTTGATGTAAATTTAAGAAAATAGGTTCCGAAGGGAAGCCTACCCTACTTGAGCATCTGCCTTGGCATCAGAGTCCAGGCAGTAGTGTTTGGTGAAGGTATGAACTGACTTCCAGGTAGCAGCCTTGCAAATCTCAGCAATGGGTATATTACGAAGCAAGGCCTCAGTAGCTGCTTTCCCTCTGGTAGAGTGAGCTTTAGGCTTACTGGAAAGGGATTTGTTAGCTTTTTGGTAACAGAGTAATTACAGGAAACAATCCATCTGGAGATGGACTGCTTGAAGTCGCAAGACCTGTCCGGAGAGAGCCATAATTTACAAATAACTGGTCAGATCTCCGTAGATCCTTAGTTTTATCCAGATAGAATTTTAAAACCCTTCTAACATCCAGGGAATGAAGAGATCTCTCCGCTGGAGTAGATGGATGCTGGAAAAAAGTAGGTAAGGAAATAGTTTGGTTTACATGAAAATCCAAAACCACCTTAGGGAGGAATTTTGGATGAGTCCTCATAACCACTTTAGATGCATGAAAAACTGTGTATGGCTCTTGACAGCAAAGTGCTTGGATCTCGCTAACCCTGCGGGCGGAGGCGATAGCCACAAGGAAAGCTGTCTTCCAAGACAGATGTCGAAGAGAAGCCCTATGTATGGGTTCAAAGGGCTCTTGCATAAGCCGAGAGAGGATCACATTAAGCTCCCAAGGAGGAGAAGGACTTTTAAAGGGGGGAAAAACCTTCTTCAAACCCTCCAATAAATCTTTGATGACAGGTGTTCTGAAAAAGGAAGTTTGTGAAGGGCATTTCCTGTAGGCAGTGAGGGCTGCCAAGTGAACCTTAATGGAAGAAAATTGAAGGCCAGATTGTGCTAGAATGGAAGGATAACATCTTCCTGGCAAGAGGTAGGATCCTCATTCTTCGATGAGCACCAAATACAGAATCTCTGCCCATTTATGAGCATAAGCAGAACGTGTGGATGGCCGCTTAGCTTCCTTAAGAATGTCCATGCAGTTCTGAGGTAAGTTCAAGTGTCCATACTGCACTATCTCAGGAGCCATGCTGCCAAATTCAAAGAGGAGAGGTAGGGGTGCGCCATTTGTCCTCCGAATTTCGTGAGTAGTGTGAGAAGTTGGCCTGGCATATGCTGTCCACTAGTTATAGTGGGCACCTTGCACCAGTCCAAACGACCCTTATTGATGATAGGTTTAAAGACAACCTTTATTGAAAGCTATCCTAATGGTAGCTATGGAGAGCAGCCTTCAGGCTAAGTCTTGAAGGAGTGTAAAGCAGCTTGGTTTACCAGATTATAACCTCTTGAATGACCAAATGAAAGGAGAACCACACAAGATATATATATAAAATATATGTATTTATTTCTAAACACTAACTACTAATCTCTTTATGAGATTAGAGTCCAAGATATACAATATCACAGTATTAAAACGACAGTAAATAGCACAATACACAGCGGGCTCCAGGGGGAGACCAAACCATATACTAAGAAAGTGGTATAAGAACCACGACTTGACTAGACACAGTGCCTAGAGCACGTAGAATCGCTGGGACCCCACGGAACCACCCAAGGTAGTGACACAGGGGACCCACGGGGGACGTGTGCAGTGTGAGAACACAGCCGCGAGCGCCGTAGGATTCAATGCGGAAAGTCGCGGTTGGAATTTTAAAGATAAAGGACACTTAGGAGAGGACTTTCAGCAAACCCCTTTAGACTTAAGGGGTTCTAGGGCCAACACCCACGTGAGCACCGGAGTACTCGAGTTACCTCACCCAGAGAAGCCGGGCGCATAGGTATCAAAGGGGGTCGGGAATCGTCGTCGTTTTCAATGGCGATCTGCTGCAAAGTGCTGCTGCCGTGAAGAAGAAAAGTGTCCGGGTGGATCCAAGCCTGGATCGAAGATGTGAAGAACCTGAAAGCAGAGGGGACAGAGTCTGGGTCACTAGCCAGTGACCAGGAGCAGAGCAATCGAATGCCCACCGATGTCGGGTGCTTCAGGTGCGAAGAGGTGAAGCTCGACTCTGCAGCCACGGGGTCCCGGAGACGTCGACGACGACCAGAAGCCCGATTCGAGCTGTCCCACGAAGGATGTCGAGTGCTGGGGTGTCGGTGATCGGATTGACCACAACAAGCCTTGGCAACAGCAACCCACGCAGGAAGAGAAAAGATGCTTCTGTGCGGACCAGCAAGGTCCTGGGGACTCCCCAAGCGATGGAGAGTCAGGGCACGTCTGGAGCAACCAGGGAAGCCCAATAAAAGTTAGAGTTGCCTTCTTGGGGACCCACAGGTCAACTGACCAGGGATCGCGAAGGGACCTCGAGAGGAATCACAAAATGGCGGCCCGCGGAACACTTGTTGAGTGTAGGCCTGCAATCTTCGGTGCAATTACTGCTCGGGGTCAGGGCTACAAGTAACCCAAAGATCAGCCTCAGGGGTCGCCGGAAAGCTGATGCTTCTGCAAATGGTCGTGGTGTCCAGGGGTTCGGGTTGCACGGTCTCCACGAGGGATACGGGCCTCAGACTTGCTGTGGGCACAGATCGACCTCAGAGACCTCGGGAACCCACCTCCTGTGTGGCAATATTCTTCGGAGTCCGCAGGAGCTTCGGAGAGGCCAACCGGTCAGTTGCGTTAAAGGTGCCTGCCTTGCAGGGGAGTAACTCCTTTACTCTAAGGGAGATTCTTCAGTCATCCAGCGTCGTGCAGATCGTCGAAGTACTTGGTTTCTGGTAACAGAGTTTATTCCAGGTGTAATCTAAAGTCCTGTAGTCAGGGTTTCCTACTTTATACCCAAGGAAGGGGTGGGACAAACTCTGGGGACCCACCTATGGGAGGGTCAGGAAAGAGGGGTGGCTACACCCATTTCCTTTGTCCAGTTTCGCGCCAGAGCAGGGGCTGTGTGCCCCTGCAAACGGTTTGAGCTGGACTATGCACAGGGACACCAAATGTGCCCCCAGTGCAGACTTCAAAGCACTCTCAGAGTGCACCCACCCAGCCCCAATACACTAAAGCCTGTCTGGGAGGTGGTCACACCTCCCTGTGACAGGAAACCTATTGTCCAGGCCTCCCCTGCCGGAGTTTCGTCCAGCAGCAGGAGGGCAGACTCGTGTCTGTGGCTGCAGCATCCATTTTGTGATGCCAGGGTTCTGTTAAGCTGGTACCGGTTGTACCGGTGATGCCATGTGGCTCCCTCTAGAAGGGAGGAATCATACCTCCCACAACAGTACTGGGGTGGAGGTATGATTCCAAGGTGTTTGACACCAAACACGACATGTTTCCATGCAGTCATTTTCAAGTTCGCATTTACCGCGGGGTTATAATGCACTTGAGTATATGGTCTGGCTGCATCACAAACAACCCCGGAATGAAGATTCCGAAAGCTGCAGAGGGGCTCTGCTCATGCATGGGCACCCTCTCACATGAAACCCAGCACCCTGCCTTCAGGATTGTTAAGGCCTGCCATAGGGGTGACTGATAGGTTTACATGTGCAGTGATATGGAGAGATATAGGGAACCTATATCTCAGTAAGGGGTGCATATACCACTTTACACAGGCTGCTGTAGCAGACCTGTTGTGTCATTTTAAAAGGCTTCCCAGGGGTGGCATAATACATGCTGCAGCCCCTGGTAGGCCTCTGGGGTACCTATGCCCTGGGTACATAGTATACCATATACTAGGGACTCACAAGGGTACCCCAGAATCCAATCTGGAGTGTACCTAAAGTACATACAGTCATTTAGAGTAGAAAGCAGTTAGACTGGGGTCCTGATTAGCAGGGCCTCAGTCTGGCTAAGTCGAAAAACAGTGAAACATCAGCAAAAAGTGGGGGTAACTATAAGAAGCAGATCCTACTCTCCTACAAGTAGGTCTGATTTGCATGGAAGCTTGAGATGTGGACGGATAGACTGGTGAAGGAGGTCTGTGAACCACCACTGACGTGGCCACTCAGGGGCTATGAGTAGCATTTTGGCCTGTGACTGAGAGCTTGATGAGGACTGCCGGGATCAGGGGAACTGGTGGAAAGGCGTTGAGAAATCTGCCTGACCAGTTGATCCATAGGGCATTCCCCAGGCTTCCCGGTTGGTAGAACCTCAACGCAAAGCTTTGGCATTTGCTGTTTTCTGCGGTGGCGAACAAATCGACCTCCGGAGTACCCCATTTTCTGAATATATCTTGGACCACATCGTCGTTTAAGACCCACTCGTGATTTTCCTGAAGGAGCCTGCTGAGAGAGTCAGCCTGAGGATTTTGAACACCTGGGAGTTGAGTTGCTGTTATGGTCAGGTTTCTGGCTAGAAGCCACTTCCAGATCGTTTGGGATTCCCGAGATAATGGTCTGGATCTCAAGCCTCCCTGCTTGTCGAGGTAGAACATTGTTGTTGTATTGTCCGTCTGGACAAGCAGGGAGCTGGCACGGAATGATGGCTGAAAAGCTTTCAGAGCCATATGAACTGCTCGTAGTTCAAGCAGATTGATGTGGTAAGTGGATTCCTTGTGTGACCATTTGCCCTGAATTTGAAGATGATCTGTATGTGCTCCCCATCCCAGGAGCGAGGCCTCCGTGACTATAGTTTGAACAGGTATCATCTTTTTGTGAAAAGGAATCCCCCGTAGGAGATTGGTGTGAGCACACCACCATTTGATGGACCATAGGGCGTGTTGAGACAGTTGAATCCGGTCTTCCCAATCTCCTGTTCGCTGGTCCCATTGGTCTTCCAGACATTCCTGCAGGGGTCTCATGTGGAGACGTGCATTCGGGGTGGGGAATATGCAAGATGCCATCGAGCCCAGAAGAGAGAAGACATTCCTCACAGTCGGGTGAGGCATTGTCATGAGATCCTGAGCCTTCCGAAGGATCAATAAGCATCTCTCCTCCAAAGGATACACGTTTGCCTTGCGAGTATCGATGGATGCTCCCAGATATTGTAGGCACTGTACAGGTGTCGAGGTAGACTTTGTTTGGTTGACATGAAGACCCAATCGAAGGAGAAGGTCGGAGGTCCACTGGAAGTGTAGCTGAGCCTCCTGATATGTGGATGCCTTGATTAGCCAATTCTCTAGATAGGGGTAGACGAACACCTTGTGTTTCCTCAGATGGGCAGCTACCACCGCCATGCACTTGGAGAAGGTCCTGGGTGCTGACTTCAGGCTGAATGGAAGTACACAGTATTGGTAGTAACCCACTGCAAACCAAGAATTTGCAATGCTTCCTTATGATGGGAATGTGGAAGTATGTGTCTTTCAAGTCGATTGCGCATAACCAATCCCCTCGATGTAGCTGAGGGTAGATCTGGTGTAATGCTAGCATCCGGAATCTCTCTCTCCGAATCCACTTGTTGGCCTTCCTTAGATCGAGAATGGGTCTGAACTCGTTCTAGTCTTTCTTTTTGATAAGAAAGAATCTTGAGTATAGTCCTTTGCCTCGTTGTAAAGGAGGAACGGGTTCCACCGCCTGTTTCTGTAAGAGAATGTTCACTTCCGATTATAATTGCAACTGTTTGAATCTTGACTGTCTCAGAGGTATTGATGGTGGAGGGCTGATGAATCGTAGAGAATATCCATTGCGAACAATATTCAGCACCCAATTGTCTTGCATGATTTTTTACCACTCTGCCAAGTAATGTTGAATGCTTCCCCCACCGGAGCGGGTAACGGAAGAGGGGGAAGACAGGATTCAGGGCTTGGAATCTGTCTGCATCTTGCCTCCTTGAGAAGGTTGCTGTCCTGACCTTCCTCTTGGTTGTCATTTTTGGTAAGGCTGGTAAGATCATTGGTACGATTGTTGAGTACTTGACTGTCGGCCCTGATACCACCGAGGGGTTTGAACCCTCTGTAGAATATTGGTGTGAGAAAGGGCGGAAAGATTTACGTTGCTCTTTGGGTCTTTCAAGGCCAACAGCCTTTAGTGTTTCCATCTCCTCTTTCATTCGGGCCATCTCCTCGTCTGCATGAGACTCAAAAAGTGTTGTACCTGAAAACGGGAGATTCAGTATGCGCTGCTGGGCTTCAGGTTTAAGTGAAGTCAAGTGAAGCCATGAATGCCGCCTAAGTGCCACGCCGTGGCAGTATCCATGTGCAGCCAGAAGGGATGTATACGCAGCTGCGCGGATTACTTGATTAGAGACCATGAGGCCCTCTGTTAAAACTTCGTTAAAGTCCTCTCTTTTATCCCTAGGGAGGTGATCTGCAAACTGTTGGAGACTCCCACAGTGCCCGGTCATACCTGCCAAGCAGGGCTGTGGCACTAGCAGCTTTAATGGAAGTGGCTGCTGTGTTGCACACCTTCCTTCCCACTGAATCTATCTTACGGCTCTTTTTATCAGGTGGAACTGTAGATGTTGGAGCCGTAGTATGTTGTTTTTTCGCTGCTACCACAATGACTGAATCCGGAGTGGGGTCCGTCCGTAGGAATGTGGGGTCCTGCTCTGGAGAATGATGCTTCTTTTGTAGCCTGGATGGAGCTGGCTCAACTGAAGAGGGTGTTAGAAAAAGCTCCATTGCCGGTTCTAAGAGGCCCGGCACCGGAGGAAGCTAGGGACGAGATGCTTGTCTCTGTTGAAGAGTTTCAAATATCACAGAAGTTGATGGCGTCGGAGTGGACATTGGTATCTTCAATTTGGAAGCCTCTTGCACCAAAACTTCCTGAAACATAGAGATGTCATCAATTGGTGAAATCCTTGGAGGAGGAGAATCAGATAACGTAGGAGAATATCTCCCCGTTCTTGAAGAGGAAGTGTCCCTTGTGTGTCTGGATCGAGATCTTCCACCGTGATGACGACGATGGGACCGAGTAGAGGAACGTCTATGGCTGCGAGAACGATCCCTTGTGTGAGACCTCGACCTTGGCCTTCATGGTGTAGGTGGAGGAACCCCTTTGGACTCACTGCCGTCCGTAAGAACCTCACTCACCATTGCTGAGCTTTTTGCCTGCCTTTTCATCTTTGTAACTACGCTGGACGGAGACCTCCCTTAAAGCCACGCCACGTGCAGCTGGTGGGGGCGCCACCCCGGATCGCCTCCGTCCCCCCTTCTTCTTCCAGCGTGTCTGCTCCACAGGCTTCATTTGAAACGTCCCCAGGACCTCTACATTTCTTTCTCCTGGGATTCTTCGTGACCCTGCATTCTACAGTGCCTCCTATTCTCCTTACGGTTATTCCTGACTGAGACTTCTGTTTGTCTTGACTGAGTATATATCAAAACACTATACCAAGACGGACGTATTGACACGCCGCTGGTCTGCTCTGGGAACTAGCAAGAACCGGAGATATAATAAGAAAATTCGTCAGGATTACAACGTAAATACAACGATCCTGTTTTATGGGCCCGTAAAAAATAAAGAAGATCTATATATGGGGCAGTGAAATACAGTTTTAAACATAAGCTAAAGTGTCTAAACCGAAAGGATACGGGGACTTTTTAATCAAGGCCGGTCCATCATCGTAAATGAGATGCTCGCTTCTGTAAAGTTTTAAAGAAATTTTAAAGAACGGGAGTAAGAACATTACAGTCTTGATAAAGAAGGTTTTAAGTGAAATATACCTTCGAAACGCGTCGACGCCAGTAATAATAGCCACAAACTAATTTGTCTGAATATCACCTTAGATGGGTATAATGTGCTAGGCAACAAGGTATATGTGTCAGAATTCTGTTTCTTTTTGGTTTTGGCCATTAAAGACAAAGGTTATTGTCTGTCTTAGAAATACTCTCGTGAAGATATACATGTAGTTGCATATATTTTTTATTATAGGTTTTACTGTATTTTTTAATCAAGATCAATTTGTCTGTATACTGAATGGATTATAATGTTTCTTTATTGAATTGTCTAACTAAATGATTTGCTCAATGAAATGGTTTTATTATGTAATGCTTTGAAAAATATCTGTGTTTTAATAAATTTAATTGTTACTATATTTTCTATAGGTTTTTGTGCCAATATTTAGTGTACTGAATAGTTTGGATGTGGTGGATAGGATTCAACCTGTGATCGTGTGATTGAGATTTGAAGTGTGGAATGTAATGCAGAGATACAAAAAAAGATTCTTCCCAGAGGACGTTCTTGTTGTAAAATGTCTTGACTGAGCCCTGCCTGATCTGGACGGATTTTCCAGCACTCGCTACTTTGTCTCTTCAGACGAGCGACTCATTCTTTATTTAAGAGCTATTTTCCAAAGGTTTCACGGACCCCATTGATGGTCAGTGACCACTCAGTCCTGGTGCTCCTTGTCCCCTGTTTTGCATTTCATTTTTGGATCGCATCAGTTGTTCTGCCCTGAAGAAGGTGATGGCTAGTTCCTAGCCCTTCACCGAAACGCGCGTCGGCCTTCAGCCTGACGGAAACTATAGAGTGTTATAAACAAAATAACTCTGTAAATTGCAACCTCCCCTTTTTGTATATTACTCATGCCACTGTAGAGAGGTTCGATTTTTTGTTTATCCTGCAAATTAGAGACGCTGTGCGCTCACATTTATTTTAGGCAGGTGACACTGAGCTCCTTCCTACCCGGAAGGTTGTTGCTATTTAGTAGGTGGAGGAGGAGAATGCGGCGTAGAAGGAGGCGGTGTACGTAGTCTTGGTTGCTCATTTGGAGTCTTGAGGAAGCCGCTATTGATTCTGCAGAAGACACATCTCTCCCCCTCGACGTCGACCTACTCGTCGACGGCGACCTTCGCATCGTCTCGAAATAGAACTTAGTCTCGACGTTGATTGTTGAGTTCTTGAAGTCAACCGCGTCCGTGATCGGCAGTGATGTTGCGAAGTCGATCGACGGTGTTGTCTCGACGTCGAGTGGTGCGACTAAGTTCTCGACGGTGACCTCCGAGGTGTTACCGTCTGCGGTGGGCTTCTCGATGCCGAACAAGGCGTTCTCACCGTTGGTTTAGCCCCCACCGTTGAAGATCTTCTTCTCGACGTGGAAGGTCGATTTCGTTTCGACCAAGAGCCCTGAGTCGACAGCGAACAGGTCGGCGCTGTACCTCCTCTCGACGTCACAGTCTTCGACGTCGACCATGACCGGTGCAGTTTTTCAGCCCTTCTTCTGCTGGGGAGCCCCCCAGAGGCTGAAGTCAGAGCCCTGGTAGAGGACTGACCCTCTCCTCACCCTGAAGTCCCTCCTCATGACTGGGCCTGCTGTTTTCTTCGCTCTTCTGCTTCTTGAAGTCGAATCTTGGTGCGCCTGGAAAACGTTTTACAGCTGGAACAGGAGTCAGGAACATGAGTAGCAGGCAGGCAAATAATGCACACTCTGTGAGGGTCAGTTTTGGCCTTCTTCCTACCACAGTCTGGACACTTATCAAAAAGAGATGGCATTTTTGAATGAAAACTGTGAAAATTCCTGTCAAAACAAAACAGAAAAAGGAAGAGAAAGACCAAAGACGGCGAGTGAAACACTCAGTAGTTAAATTCTGAAGTGATTTTTAAAGAAAAAAAAACAAATTTGATAGAGCTCAATGCTCCAGGATCCTGATAGCAGGAGCCGGAAAAAAGAACTGAAGTAACTGCCACTGGCTGTGCATGATGGGATACTGGTGGTCTCTGGATTCTTAAAGGCGCAGCTTCTAATTTTTAGACATATAATGGCAGCCTATGGGGCTTTCTGTCCTCTCCTTTCATCTCTATCATGAAAAAAGGAGTTTTGTGAAGGGGCGTTTTCTGTGGGTCAAACACCACAAAAATGGCACAAACTTTAGTACAATGGCTCTCCTTTTTCACTACAAGATGAAGATACGGCCAGTGTAGCCTATTTATTTAGGCTGTATTATTGTCTTTTTATCTCTTAAGTGTCTTTGCCGGCCTTCCTGAAGAAAGGCGAAAAAATATCCACTTAAGAAGATATAAATAAAGAAGTGCTCCAGGGTCCCAGCACGTGGGCGGGTCTATTCAAGTGCTTATGACTATACATGGAAATCCCCTACAAGAACACTTAACTTACCTAATTTAGAGTTTCAGATTCGTGCAGAGGGTGTGCTACACATCTGGAAATCTCCATACTGAGCTTTCTAAGCCTCTATCCACATATTTTTTTTTTTTTTAAATGAAAACCATCATCAGAAAATCCTCACTGTCGTACATATGGTCTGTGCTCGCAGCTGGTCTTTGTGGCCATGCTGAACTCCATAATAGAAACCTCTTTGGGAGTTGTACATCAATGTATCTCTGGATCTTTATACATTGGCCAAGAAGTGAAATGTGTTGTAGGCTTTGTGAAAGAACAGCTGGATGGGAATTTAATAAATTCAACATAGCTAAACAAGATTTTTAACTCATGTGTCCCTCAAAAAAGGAAACGTTTTACAAAATGAACACCTCTAAATGAGCAATTGTTTACCGGCCCTGTAAAATGTTTCTGCAGACTGGGGGTCATCATAATACCAAAGCGTGTTAAAAACTTAGTCAAAAGACTGGAGACTTGTCTTTTTTTACAAGTTATAGTGCAAAATGAGGGGAAATAGGTAAGTGTTACGGGACATGCCATACTGGTCCATATCAGGGACATCAACTGAACTCCAGTAATAAAGTGGGACCGGATGGAAGTAGGGCACTGCATAGACAACTGAAGGTGTAGGGGAACAAATGCCTATCCTGTTCTAGTATCAGAAGAATACTCATGCTTTTCATCATTGGAGAACTGGTCCAGTTAATAACTAAACCCAGCTCTAGTCAAGTGGAAGGTGTAGTCAAAATCCAGACACATACAAGCAATCATGTATGCTACGGAGGATCCAATTGATCTAGATTAGGGTTATGTTTAGGAAGAACCTATTGAAGAGGAAGTCTTTCAGTAGTTTTTGGGAGGCTGGTCAAGAGGTCCGATTTGAGAAAGGATTGAGTTCCAAATGATGGGGGCACTTCCAGAGAATGATTGGTTCAACGCCTATCTTTTTCTGAAGGCCAAAATTTTAAGTAGTAGGGAGGCCGTAATGCGAAGTTGTTGGGAGCCACCAAATGGGGTTTCAGTTTCTTAGCAATGTCCAAAAACATCAGCAGTGGGTCAGCAGTAAACAGGTCATCATTGCACACAGAAGTCTGCAACCGAAGCGTGGAGTCGGCAGCTAAATGAGTGAGCCAATTAATGCCTCTGACACATCCAAATCCTTCTTGCTTCGTCACGATACAATATCTGGTGTTGATCAGACTTCGTTTTCTAATTTTTTTTTCATTTTCTGTCTGCAGGTTTTATTCGAGCCACAACTTATCCAGGTAGCACCTGTGCTGCTGGGAAGAGTTCCATGGTGACATTCGCCATTAAAAATCTTTGTCAACAGCAGGCAATCGTGAGTTCCCATCTCACTGGTGAATATTCTCCAAAAAGTTGGTACGGTGCAGTCATTTGCATTCTAAAGACAGGAAAAAGTAGCATGTCGATTAACAATCACTTTGGACAAACTACCCTCTTTCCTTGGCACTATCTCTAATAATGAAGAAGCTATCAGTTCTTGCCTTCGTTCTTCATTTGAAGGACAGGGACCATTTTGAAATATTTCTCCTACAGACTAGTGATGCAGGGGGAGGACTATTTTCAAACAGCATCTGTTCACAGCAAAGAGGAAAGTGGCAAACTGCAGTCGAGTGGAAGGGAGATTGGAAAGTGTGACCTGTCAAAGTGCCCACTAGAAAAATTCGATCATCAAACAATGAACTGTAACCGCCTGGAGAGAATACCACTAGCTTGGGAAGACCACTCTTAAAGGAGAAAGAGTTGCACCCGTAATGGGGAAAAAAAAAATTCAGCAGTTTCACCTTTCACTGCCAGCCCATCACCTTAAGCATTTTCTTACAAAAATTCTAGCATACTAAAATGCTAATTTCTCTGATCAGACGTTTTTGTTTTTAGCTGTAGTGGGGTCTTATGGTAAATTATGTTTTTTATGGAAGTTAGGATCATTTAAAGTGCACTCGTTGAAAATATAAGAATGTCTAAAAGTTTTTTTCTATGCTATAAATTATAAAGTAAACCATGTATTTCTGTGACTGGTATTACAATTAATTTTATTTTGACTGCTTGTTATGGAAGATTATCTCAAATGGTACACATTTTCATTGCAGAGTAAATCACTCGCAGAGGCAGTGCTGCAAAATATTTTGCGAACATTGTCAGAATCAGTAGTTCAGTCTAAAGATATATATGCATCTATTTCTCAAGTTTGTTGTCTCTCATGAGACTTTGTCGGAGATATTGGTTTCAGTAATCCACAATTTTAAATGTAGTACTCTTAATCTTTTAGGCCAGGTACAGCATTGTAGGAGGAGGTCAGATTTCCCTAACACAGAACAGGAGCAGCAGATTAGCAAGCGTCCGACAGATGCGGGAGAGGAATAGGATAGGAAGAAGCTATGCAAGCTTCCCTCACACAGAGAACAGCTACAGCATAGGTAATGACGGTGATGGACGGAGGCGGGAGGGCCATCCTGATATTACTTGATCTAACTGCAGCGTTCGACACCGTAAATCATACGGTGTTGGTACAAAGGCTGAAAGAAGTTGGTATAGGGGAGAAG
This sequence comes from Calotriton arnoldi, assembly GCA_963921515.1. Classification (NCBI taxonomy): domain Eukaryota; kingdom Metazoa; phylum Chordata; class Amphibia; order Caudata; family Salamandridae; genus Calotriton; species Calotriton arnoldi. The sequence continues at coordinate 714,878 of CAWUFW010006872.1, forward strand.
GCATTGGATCTTCTAGCCTCATACCTGGCAAATCGGGAACAGGCAATTCACTGGGATGGACTTCAGTCGGGAAAGTTTACACTTCCGTGTGGAGTGCCCCAGGGTTCTGCTCTTTCCCCCACCCTGTTCAATGTATATGTCGCCCCTCTGGCAAGAGTAATAAAAAGCCATGGTCTCTCTCTTGTATCATACGCGGACGACACCCAATTAGTGGTGTCAGTTGCGCAAAATCTCGATCTAACAGCAGATAGGTTCCGGAACTGCCTAAGGGCTCTGATGGCCTGGATGAATTTAAACTTTTTAAAGCTAAACACAGAAAAACTGAGGTCATAGAGTTCGGGCAAAAACCCTCTGTCTGGAGTGAACTCTGGTGGCCGCCTGAAGCAGGAATCCTCCCTGTTACTGCTCTGAAGGCTAGAAATTTGGGATTCTTGGTGGATAAGGATCTAACCCTTGCCTCCCAGATTAACCAAGTGACTTCGGCATGCTTCTTCACGTTGAAAATATTACGGAAGATTCTTCCATTCATTCCATTCTCATTAAGAAAAACGGTAGTCGGCGCATTGGTGCTGTCCAGAATAGATTACTGCAATGCGCTATACCTGGGGGCAGGCGTTAGACAACTCTCTAAACTACAGTCTCTACAAAATGCTGCTGCACGAGTATTGTTAGAGTTACCTAAATATCACCCAACATCCGCAAGTATAAAAAGCCTCCATTGGCTACCAGTTCGCAGAAGAATAGACTTTAAGGCCTTGTGTATAGTCCATAAAGCCTTTTATGGAGGAGGGGCGTCAGCCATCCAACTTCTATTCCCAAGATACCTACCGGTCCGTTGCCTCAGGTCAGCAAACACTGGATTGGTCCAGCTCTCAACTATAAGCAGAGTCAGATGGGGAGGCAAGGGGTTCTCCCACCAAGCTGCTAAGTTGTGGAACTCTCTCCCAACTCACATGAGACTGCAGCCAAGCAGGGATCTCTTTAGAAAAATGATTAAAACATGGCTCTTCACTAAGACCTAGGCCTGTCAAATTTGGTGGGTGGCTATTTCCTCAGCGCCAAGACGCCCCGGCATAAGAGCGCTTTATAAATATTTCAGTCAGTCAGTCAGTCGGAGTAAGGTTCAGGAACGCAACACAACAGAAGCATTCCCTCAACACAAAAATTAAGTGCATGATAGAAAGCTCCCCTCACACACACAAGAAGCCATCAGATACACAAGTACTAAATAGGCAGCAGCAATGCAAGCTTCTCTCTCCTTCAAATCAGGAAGAGCATAGGCAGCAACTACACAAGCTTCCATCACATGGGAAAATGGTACATGAGCAGCAGTACTGGAAGCTTTCTTCACACAGAATAAGAACAGCAAGCACAGCAGGTATGCAAGCTTCCCCACTACACGGAACGGAGACTGCATAGGCAGCAACTGAGCAAGCTTCTATCAGATATGAAAGAGTTACAGAGTGCACATCTGCAGTGCAAGCATCCATTACATAGAAATCAGGAAGTCATTGGAAGCTGTGCATGTGTCAATCACATTGGAAATGGGTGTATAAGCAGCAGCACTAAATGCTTTCCTAACACAAAATAGAAACTTGAGCAGCAGCTATGCAAGCTTCCCTCACACACACAAGACAGCTACAGCATAAGCAGCAGTGCAAGCATCCCTTAGTCCCTGAAGAGTCGGATGATATACACTGGCAACGGTCCCTTGGGTTAAACTTTAAACAAAATCTATCATATTTGTAATACAAATTCCACTCTAGATACGAAATCAATGAAACGAAAACAACAAGGGCCCAAAATGTTCCTTCACTATGATATGAAATATCACGGCATTCGTCTAACAAAACAATCAATGTAAACGGCACATGGTACAAAAGGTGCTCCATGAGATAGCCAAAAATTATTTTACATATATACACACATCCTGATAACATAGGGTATCCACTTCATATATTAGATCAATTAACGATAAATCCATGTTAAAGCCAATGTCCATAAGAAAACCCTATGATGATGTAGATGTTTTGACCATTGAAGGAACCAATCCACGGGTCTCTTCAGGACAGCACCATTCAATAAATGACCTTGATCAAAAAGGCTGACACCTAGCCTCCTACGTGAAGATGTGGAAACAATCCAAATGGTCCACCGTGTGGTTGATTGGAGAACTCGTCAGGTCTGAAGGAATTCCAACAACGCAGCAGCGATTCAGCGTCTACGAGCGCAGTGGTTTTGTGAATGCTGTGATATTACATATCACAATGAAGGAACATTTTGGGCCCTTGTTTTCATTTCATTGATTTGACATACTACCGTGGAGTTTGTATTATGAGTATCGATTTTGTTCAAAGTGTTACCCACAGGACCTTTGTGTTTGTTCGGTATAATTGACCCAAGTTCCGTTCTGGGTATAAGGGTCTCATCTTGTTTTTTTTTGCCATTTTCGGTAGACATTGGCAGCAGAAGCTTCCCTCTCACACTGTATGAGTAGCAGCAGTGCAAGGGTCATGCAGAGTATAGCATGATATCGTAGTGTAAGTACCCCCCGACACACATTCCAGGAATGTACAGATGCTCAGCACATGTAATTGCCTTTCAAGGTTTATTCACACATCAGTGTATTTGGGTAATGGGTTTCTCAATGTTTGTTTGTACAAACAAAAAACCTGTCTACACACAGCGACAAATTAATAAATACAGAAAATGTTTTTTTCTTACTGTGTCCTGGGTAAAGATCCACTTTAATATTAAAGTAAGAAATTGTTTTCTATTCCTCATGAAGTATTATCTACGGATCAGCTGACATACAAACTTATTCTTTGGACCGCCTTATTGAAGTTGTCTGTGCTGAAGCCCAAGTTCCTTGTCATTGCTACCACCAGGATACTACTCTATTGACATACCGCCTTGACTGGGCCACCAGCGCCCAGGACCTGGAGATGAGATGGTTCAGTTAATGCCCTATCTACTGCAGTGGCAGGCAGGTGGATGTGGGGTAGATATCTCAGCCTAACACAGTTGGTGAGCGGTGGCATGGTAGGTGACAGTGTAGGGCTTCGTATGCATGGGACAAAGTCTTTGATGAAGGCACTTACATCTGTTTTGAGACGTTCTATGGCCATTTAACCCTGCAGCTGAAACTGGTAGGTCAGTGAGGCTGGCCACGCCCAAGACAAGCAGGTAGAAAATGCAGACAGTTCCAAATGGTGCAGATATGCATTTCCTCAAGTACATGATTCTATGCGTTCCTTCCTGTGGTTGAGCCAATGAATTGCAGCCAGTGGGTGTCTGGACACCTTGCTTCCTTCCAAAGCAAAACAAATACAAAGATCCTAGAAGACAGTGAAATAAATCCTACAAAACGTGCTCTTCATTGCCTCTCTGTAATATATAAATCCACATTATAATAGACAAAAAGATAACAAGGGCACTCCTAAAACAAATTCTGAATTCTAGAATCGTGAATTCACTGATTCAAAAGTGACGACTTCTAAAGTCCGCTGTGACTCTCTTGCAGATCACTTCATTTAAAAAGCCAAATAGCAGGAAATATATCCAGACAGAAAAAAGATATCCTACCCGTCTTGACTTCAAAAGAGAGGACGCCAATCAAGACTGTTCTTCCTTAACCCGCTCCTAAGGATATCGTCAACTCTACACATGCATGTGGCTCAGCAGTCTCACCAGCAAGTTCATACTCAGCACGTGCTTTCAAGAACATCTTCCATAACAGCTCTGCAGCCACTGAAGTCAGAGCATTATCAATTATTCCTTAGTGACCAGAACCTTTCCAGGTGATCTAATAGACAATGAGCCATTCTTGGGCAAACACTGAATGATAAGCCTGTGACCGATTAACCAACATTCATAGATGGAAGCAGGGAAAAACAGAATTTCAGCCGATCAAGATCATTAATGCATGAATGTATAGCTCTTGGTAGCTCTTTGGATCTGCTGTACAATGTATGTCTTGCTGTGGAAAAGAGGTAGATAAAAAACATACCCTCTCAGACTACCAAACTGGATTTTGCCAGCGCACAGGCACCAAAACAACTTTTAACACCACAGAGCAAGACATTAAAGCTACCATTAACTCAAATGAAGTAGCAGTACTCTTGAGCTCTCTTTTCTTACTGTACCCAATGTTGTTTCGGGGGAATCCAAGGAACTGTCCTTAAATGGATTACCTTTTTTCACTTCCAAATCCCACAACATATAACTTCCCCCTCCCTTTTCCTCTGCACCATTCCTTTCCTTAGTACATGTCCCTCAGTGCCTGATCAGTGTCCCTCTTCTCCTTAGTGTACATTTTAACCCTCGGCCCGACTTCATTTCCTTTGTCAACCTGGACTCTTACGACGACGCTGAAGACACACAAGTGATGCAAAAAAAAAATCCATCATATCGTCTGTTGTACCACTGGTCAGTGCACCAACATTGTTCAACACTGGATTTTATCTAATCACTTCTATCTAAACCAAGACATTTGTTTGATGCTAATTGACCAATTATCAGCATTCAACCATCTGATGACGAGAAACTGTCCTCCTCCCAATCAACTCAACTATTGGACCCAGAGGTATTCATACACTCCAGTCTCTCTCTAGTATCACAAATAAACAGTTTCCAAACAAAACTTCTAGACTGGAAGAAGCCAGAATTACATTTTCCCCTTTCTGAACTTCGAAGAGAAAGTTCAAGCCATAAACATTTTAATATTATCTCCTCTCCATGGATTATACCTGGGATGGCCTCTCTTTCTACTTTGCAAGTTATAGAGAATCTAGAACAAGGCTGCAGATAGGTTCTCAATGTACCAATTGAGAAGTGCATCTCTCCAACTCTCCAATACTTAAGGCTGCAAAGGCTACACCAGCGTTTCTTAACCTGGGGTCTGCAACTGTTAAGAAAATTAAATAATATTAGCAGATTAATTAAGTGTGCATTCAAAAAAAAAAACAGCAAGCAGAACCTAGTATAGATAATTGGTGGCCTTAAATGAAGCACTGGTATGCACCAATAAAACGAAAGTGTGCAGTAGGAGTAAAAAAGATATATAGAGTCCAGTATATCACTTCCTCTTTGTAGAAATAAAATATTTTGAAAAGCTCCAACCTTCCTGTTAAATTTAAAATCTTGATTTTTGAATATTTTTTGTGAATTTAATAAAATTTTTCATAATATGTGTATTTGTTTGAGGTATATTGGTTTCTTTATTTTTGTGTGTTATGCGGTTTAGAGGATAAGAATGTAGAAATTGCTTAGGCTAGGGTGCCCAGTTACCAGTTGTGATTCAGTGAGGGTCCACAGAAGTCAAAAGAATAAGAACCACTAAGTCATGTGCATCAACTTTGCAAGCCCCCCTGCCCTCCGATGGTAAGACGTCACAGCCTGCTACTCTCGCGCCTCTATAACTTAAAAAAAAACTTGAGCAAAACTATTATATTTGAATTGCGGGCATATAACTGCACAATGTTAACTAAATCGTAAATGCTTGAATGATAAATTTAATACAAACATAGAAAACTCATCTATTTTATATTCAAAATGACAAAAATATTATTTATTTGATATACAATAAATAAGAAAGGTAAGATGTCACTGGAAGACTATCTATGCAGTTGTTCACAGTCGTCTTTTATGATACTTCGGACTGAGTTTCATTTCATAAACATACAATTGAGCAATGTGGTATAAATACAATCAGTTAAACATTCTCAAGTAAGCATGATGTTCTCTATGACTGATAATAGCACTTAAGTAGTAATAATCAGAGTGATAACAATGCATATATTATGGAAGGCTTGAAGATGTAATTACAGATGTAATTACTACATGCGTTTCGGTGAAATACCTTCATCAGGAAGCTGTCACATTAATATATTTACATGAGCATGGGATTTATGCACGGTGACTCGATGCACAGACGAGCTAACAACGGATGCAAACTGAAGTTGGATACGGGAGTGTCAACCCTGAAGGATGATGGATGTGGGAAGTCACACTCAAAATGTGCGCAGTTGCTCACTAGATTTTATAATGATGACCGTAAGAGGAGGCATGCAACAGGGAGAGCGGTTCCAATTCCCTGTGTAGGGTGATGGACTTCTTGGTCACTAATGATGTACAAGACAAATTGTGCCACAGAAAAGAGTTATAAATAAATATACTATGGCTAAGGAAGAACACATCCATCTATGCTTTGCAGACCTAAGCTCTGCCTTTGACTGTGTAAACCACTGCAAATTAGGGGAAGCTATGATGGATATGTTCGCCCCTGACGATATTATTTTATTCCTATCACAATTATACTCGAGACTGACATCTAGAGTAAGGTATGGAAGGGGAGGTGAATGCACACCAAACTTTAAGGTGTCCTGGGGAATAAGACAGGGTTGCGTCATCGCACCACTCCTATTTTCATTATACCTAAACGGGATTGATAAAACTCTTCAGAATCTAAACACAGATGCCCCGAAAATAGGTGCAAGACCAACCCCGCTGCTCCTGTATGCAGACGATGCAGCTCTAATCTCAAGAACTGCAAATGGACTACAAGAACTGATTGAAGCTTTTGTCTCATACATGGAGCAGAGAGACTTAAAATTAAACCTTTCCAAAACGTTCGTGATGACATGTGGCAAAGGTAGGGCTAAGAAAAAGTCCCACTATGTAAGGGATCACAAGCTAACAGAAGTTAAGAGGTTTTCCTATCTGGGTATTTTATTTTAATAGTAATTGGGCTTCTCATCTAGACCAGACTAGACTTAAACTCATCAGAACCATAGAGGCGATTTTTAGATTTTGTAATAAGTTAGGCAGCAAACCTATCCGTGATATGCTAAAAATGTATGGCAGTAAATGCCTACCCGTAGCTACCTATGGCTCTGTAGTGTGGGGCAATGCCAATCTTAATGCATTGCAATCCTGTGAAAACTACTTTCTCTGCCGTATGCTGGCCGTACCAAGATCTACGTCAACATTTCTCCTACATAAAGAATTAGATGTACCATATGTCATCGACCTAATTCAAGTAAGAGCGCTGTGCTCCTGGCATAACATCTGGTGTAAGGAGGGACCAAAGTTCACCAGGGACATCATTAAGGATTGTTTAGCTTTGGAACACACTAACAAGATTCCCTGGCTAGCATACATGGACAGCTTATTAAAGAATATCGACAAAGACCTATCGGTAAAAAATCCTACAGCCATTCTGCAATTTGGTAAAAACGATATTAAAAAACTGTATATGGAGAAAGAAAGCCAAGCAAGAGCTAGGAGAGAGGAAGAAAAAATAAGCGTATCAAGATATATGGCTAGCATTGAGCCAACTGGCCTACCAAATTATTTGGCAAAAGTTACAAACACCCAACATAGATTCTATCTGACAAGACTGCGTATGGGCACAGTCCATGAACTGGTGGCTTTCCCAAAACTTAATAAATGGCAGAAAATAGAACATAAATGCCCATGTGAGGGAAAAGCTAACCAGACCACGATGCACTTTATGCTGTTTTGTAAGTTTTACCAAGATATTAGAAAAACATTTTAGGCCCAATTTTTATTGCACAGAAATTAATTTTTATAAAGATGCTATGAAATTCATCTGTACCCTTGATAATGAATTAGCCTGCAGTGCTGTTGGTTTTATAACCCGGGCCAAACAAAGAAGGAAATCCCTTATACTTTTAGACCAATTAGTCTGTGAAACTGAATGAAGGATGGCCCTTGGCCGAAAAGTAACAATATTAACTGGGATAACAAAGTGATGTGTACTGATGAAGATTTTAATGTAATCTCATGAAATTTTAAATACAATATCATGGATCATATTATATTTTATCATATTGAAAATTAGTTTTAAACTGTTTGTACTTTTATGAATCGGAAAAAAAAAGATTTGAATAAAGTTTTTATGATGATGTCTCACTTGTCCGATGTCATCTGGTTTGCTTTTCCTCATGCACAGCAAGGTCTGGCAGTGGCTAAAGTTGAAGTCTACCTGGCAGCACTGTCTGTATTCATGTGTCTTCCTGACCAAACTTGCCTGTTTAAATCACCAATAGTGGGATCTTTTCTGAAATGTTTGCTGTACTTGTTCCAAGCCAGACTAAGTGAGACTCAACTTTGTTTTAGCAGTATTGATGACTTCAACTGCAGAGAGTTGATGATCAGCTCTTTGTGGGCTTCGCTGGAGCAAAAATAAAAAAAAAAAAAAACTTTTTTTTTTTATGGGCAAGGTAGTGAGTCAACACACCATTTTGTGTTGGCTTATCCTTTGTATCGAGATCTGTGCCCGCCAGTACCAGGGCTATTTCCAGAGGTATCCTACTTGTCAACATCTGCCAGGCAGCTGGATGGTTGTCCATGCATAGTTTTGGAAAGCACTGCTGCCTCACTTCTCAAGTATGGGCTTTGCTTGAGATGTGTTGCATGATTTCCTTGGTTAACAGCCACAATTCAGTCCCACCTCCTACAGAGATACTGCTTTGGGGCTCGTAAGGTGAGGCATCTGCAGGAAGATATACTCATCTGACAAAAAAGTTACTTACCTTCAGGTATGGTATTTCTGGTGGATACATAATCTTCCCGCAGATTCCTCTCAGTTTCTATCAATCCTGGTCGCTTGGGAGACTTCGTCTGGATTCCCTGTGTGGGATGTCTTCAGAATCCAGCAGGTTGATAAGGAATGGGTTCAGCGGTCGCAAAGATCCCACTGGATTATAAGTCAGTGCCTTACGATACTGCGCAGCACCACAAACTCAGCTTTCAAAAAGACGACAAATACTCGGAGGTTCAAAGTATCCAGATCAGGTCTATTGTGAGCGTCACTAGCTGTAGGGCAAGTGTTAAAGCCCTTCCCCTCTGTACACAAACAGCAGCTTTATATTCATGTGAAGGACAACCCATTAGCACTCCCCACCCTCCTAATAATTCTCTCTCTAGGCTATATGGCGCAGCTGCTGCAACTCTCTTATGAATACAATAAACCTGCAAAACGTGCATGAGTTTAATATAAATCTTGCATAATTGTATCGGCTGTGTCCTTGAGTGGCCACGAACGCGTTGCAGTTAATCCAGCCTGGAGTATGTGTTCCAGCTGACTGTATTCTGGTGTTATTTTTTTGGTCCAGGTTAGACGAGTGGGAGTGCTCTACAGTTCTGACTATTGACCTGGTGACCTTTGCAGAATACATTGGTGTGAGCAGAAGATCCAAGCAGAGATATATCATGTGAATTTGTGATTAAAACAATTAACATTCAGAATAGACATACAAACTGCAATGAAAATAGGTGTAAGCATAGCAGGGGTGTCAGCTGACCTGTTTATAGGACACCGTCACATAAATCCTTTTCACATGCTGAAGTCCATTTTAAACACACATCCACAGTCTCCCTCCTCCCTGATGAGCTAGTGCCACGATTAATAATAAATTTGCCAATATATGCAAACAGGTTATGTGCTGTATTTGTCACTATTGTGGCTCTCTCGGTTCTCCGTCCATCATCTCGTGTTTGCTCTCGCGGTTCCTATATTCGATGGGGGCACAGAAAACAAGCATTGGCATAGCCAATAGGTCTCGCCTTTGGGACCTTATAAGTGTTTAGCCATGCAACAGTTGATGTTGTTGCACGAAGGATATTGTGCTGCATAACTAAATACTTATAAGGTCCCAAAAGCGAGACCTATTGGCTATGCCAATGCTTGTTACCTTTGAAGTTGACATAAGCCTAACTCGTGCTCAACATATGGTGCCGTTTTAATTCCAGCCAAACAAAATATAAGAACTGGCTAAATAGAGAGGAAACTGCAAGGGAGAAGTACGATTTGAGGGGGCAGGTGTATCATCAGGGTGGTGGCATGACCTACTGGGAGAAAGCGTGCTAGCGTAAGAAAGTAGTGACCAGAAGAGGACATGCATGGGCGGGCGTATGGCCCAGTGAATGTAAGTGTGGTTTTGGGGAGCATGTGAGGTCAACAGAATGTGTTGTGTCATAGTAGGCAGTTATATGGGCGGATGGTAAGAAGTAACCATTGGTCAGAGGAAAGCAGAAGTGGTATGGTCTTAGAAAGAAATAAGTCCTTGAAAGAGGCATGTGTTGCAGTGTGGAGAAGAAAAATGGCTACTATTGGCAGAAGCTCCAAGTATTTTTTTTCATGAAGTGTGAATTCAATACCTATGAGGGCCTCCCAGCAGACGCAGCAGAAAGGAATTCAAAACATGAATTCAACAAGCCTTTGTGCAATCACAACAGAGGTTCCGGGCTTCACAGCTCCGTGAAGCCTGTCTTGTGCCTGTAATAAACAAGTGAATCAGGGCTGGAAAGGGCATTGCTTGGCCCGCCCACCCTTCGGCAAACATGTGTTTGTTTAAACAAGACGTGCGGCCGCGAACGGGAGTTGTGTGCGCGCGTGAAAGTGATCAGCAACAGAACTGAAACTGATCGCGGTCCAGATGGCGCCTCGGACGGTGAAAGCTGGCGGCTGCATGCTTGCACGCAAGCTTGAGGCCAGCAAAAGCGTGGGGTAGCACTTTGAAAACCCCACTTACTAAATGTCTCGCAGAGCAGCACATGCGCTGGCTCAGGCGAGACCTAAAAAATACCAGGCACTGGCATCTGTGCGCAGGTTAGCAGCTAATGTAGTCCCCGTGGCATCTCATGTACAAGCAGAGGGGCTGCTCGAGCTGCATGGTCTTGGAGGGTCATTGCTAAAGGACAACATTTTCCAGACCAGTCTGAAGCCTGGAAGAGGTATTCATAGAGTGAGGAATATTAAGGTGCCACTAGAAATATTGTAACCAAATGTAGGTAATGTTTTCTTTATTGCCAAGTATGGAAAAACATAATATTAAACTAAGGTCATAGGAGTAACAAAAACCGTTAAAAAAAAAAAATGGTAAAATACTTTTTAGGTCTGGTGCTAGTTAAGACTTTTTAGTTTTCCAAAAAATACATACATATGCAGACTGTTAGTAAGCCCTCTTCATCCGTAGGTCTGCAGTGCCATTCACATTTTGTTTCAATGCCTCACAGTAAAACAGCATGTGGCCAGGGGTCCGCTTACTTCAGCGTTTGGTTCACTTCTGTGTGGGTGACAACATTCTGCTTCTGCACAATGCTGTCATTCACAGAATATCGTGGAACTAAATGGCAGGATCACTTTTTAAAAAAAAATTAATTATTGATTTTGTCCAGTCGCTCATCTGTCTTGCTATACAAGCAGTTCCTGCGTATTTCAATTTAGTGACACATTCTAATTTAGTTGCTTGCACTAGCAGTCATCGTTGAATGTTTTTTGTTGGCCATTACAAAAAAAAATTGCAAGATGACCACATACATGTGCGCGCTTTTGCAATAGGACTGCAGATGTGGGCTTGCCTCTGCAAGCACCTGCTTCCACCTTTTTAATGTTTTTAGGTCGAGCATTCGAGACCTTTTGTATATACTTTAGTATATACTTAAATGTGTATGTACTTTGTGGGCTCTGGAGATCAGCCCTAGGACTTGTCTGCTTCCGCTTAGGGACCTTTTTTTCTGTTCAACTGCCTTTAACTTTCTTGATAGAAAACGATCAGTAGAGGTCAGTAAAATACCAGAATTTCTTTCTGCTTGTTCAACTGCCTCCATTTACCTGTCTCGATAGAAAACGACCAGTAGAGGTCAGTAAAATACCAGAATTGCTTTCTGCTGAGGGACTTTATTTTTTTAATTTTTCTGGCAACTGCCTCTATTTAACATAGATAGAAAACGACCAGCAGAGGTCAGTAAAATACCAGAATCACTTTAGCATTCTCTAGATTCCTGTCCATAGAAATTGTCTTCCACAAGCACCTGTAGACGATATTTTTTTCAAATCTTGTATTTTCAGTGATATGACCACCGAAGGCCCTGATTTTATATTAAAAACAGAGCTTTGGAGTATACCATTTCCCGCTGAAAGGCAATATTTCTCTCCATGTGTTCCCATACCTGGTGTGTCACGCAGTTTGATGCTTACTTTCCCTCCATGTTGAAGAACAGTAGATGTTTCAGCACCCAGGTGAATGTGCTGCATAGCTAAATACATATGGATGGGGCTGTATGGGCCTATGCTTAACTGGTTCTCTTCGTTCCTCCTGAATAGATCCCAAAGCTTCAAGGTGAACCAATCCCTGTCCCATCCTGCACCGGTTACGCTGGGGGTTCCCCAAGGTTCAGCACTCTCTCCCACGCTCTTTAACTTGTTCATGGAGCCTCTAACAGAAATTCTGAAATCATCCAGCATTCACTATCACATGTATGCGGACGATACTCAACTATACCTGAAGATCGCCTCCCCTGGGGACATTCAGTCCCTCAACTCAGTCCTGCTGAAAACCCAAAGCTGGCTGACACGTAACCACCTGAAACTAAATGCTCTAAAAACAGAATTCCTCCTAATCTCACCCCACAAGCAATCTCCGGTCATTGAACAATGGTTGAATCAGCTTACTGCTCTTAACTGCAGACCTCACCTCGTGGACTCGGCATCCTCGCTTGGTATTATATTAGACAAAAGTCTGAACATGCAAAAGCACATTAGTTCCCTCTCCAAAGGAGCGAACTGCGAACTCAGCATCCTAAGGAAGCTCAAACCCTTTCTCTTGTCTAGGTCCCTCCTTGTGGAACTCCCTATGTCACTTCGGACCGAAACTATATATGAGAATTTTCGTAAGTGTTTAAAAACCTGGTTGTTTAATAGGTAGAACACTTTCTATTTCTTCTTCTGTTCCTGACAGGCGTCGCCGGGAAACCCTTGGGTAGCTGTGCGCCTTATACGATTACAATAACAAACCCTTTCTCCCTGCTCATGACCTAAAGGTTGCAGTGCAAGCATTAGTGATCACAGAGCTGGACTATGGCAGTGCAATGCTTTGGGCTTGCCCAGAGTGAAAACGGCTCCTCTTAGGGTGGCCCTCAATTCTGCTGCTAGGCTCTTAACTGGCACTAAAAAATACAACCACATCTTTCCGGACCTGTTGGCCCTGAAATGGCTCCCATATGAAGCTCGGATACAGCTGAAAATTGCATGCATGGCACACAAAGCCATCCACTTCAAGACCCCGATGTACCTCGCTCAGAAACTGGAGCTCTCATGTGGTTCAAGACCCTCCAGAAGTGCCAGCACCCTCTTACTCAAACCACAAAAATTCAAGAAAAAAAAGACCTATAATCGAGCATTCTCGGGTATGGCGCCAAGGATCTGGAACTCTCTTCCCCCCCGAAGTCAGGGTGATCCCTTCCACTGTCCTCTTCAAAATAGAAGTTAAAGGGCTCTTGATGAAGAAATACCTGCCTCAGTCTGACTTCCCCACTTGAGTTAGGTGCTATTGACGCTGTTTTGTGGCCCAGCGGCTTGACTCATGAGAATGTTGGACATTTTAAGACTATGTACTTTTTCGCTATGTTGAATATTTGTTTGCATGCACCCGTCCTGCTGCATAATCTGTAAAGCACTCTGATACCCTCAGTGGTCATGTTCGCGCTATATAAAACTTTCTAAATAAATAAAGGCGAGACCGATTGCATTGCAAATGCTTGTTTGTTATTCTTTCAAAGAAACAAGCTTTGGCTAAGCCAATAAATAGCTCAGCAGCCAAGGCCAGACCTATCGACTTGTCAGTACTTTTTAGTTATTGATATATTGTTGAGTTTTGACATAAATATATTTTTCATTTGTGAGGTTTGGAGCCCTTTATATATTCTGAAAATATGTAAAAGATTACTTTTAGTTCAAAAATGACAAGTGGGTCCTTGGGGGGGGGGGGGGGTAAGAGACACAAAGGGTAAGAGGTCATTTAGAATTTGGCTAACAGCGGGTGAATCCCCGATCACCATCCAAAGTCAGTTATCCATCCGCATTTCATTCACCGAGAGGTCCAGCCTGTTGTTGGCAGTCCACCCCATGCATTTTCCCTTGCCAGCATTCAACATGCGAAGCATGTCATTCCAGAGCAGGCAAAAAGTAAAAATAGATATAGAAGTAAAAAATAAATAAAATTAACTCCCAGTCACCCACACACACAAACTGCCTGCACATCAGGGCCATTGTAATTTTGTCTTTATAGAAACAATCCTTGTTCTTCGGGTTTGTTTCTGAAAAGCTGCTTTGAATACATAGCGGTCTGCACCAACATGGCCGCCCACCATGCATTCTCCTGTGTCTGAAGGGCATATGTCACACTGGTAGATTCCCTTTTTGCAAAAGAGACTGGAACAGACACTGGGATCTCGAAGTATGGCTGGCGGGCTGCCGACCATTCTCAAAATGGCCACATAAGTGTATTACGTTAATCATTGACATAACACATACAAACAAGCATTGGCAAAGCCAATAGGTCTCACTTATGGAGGTACTGGCTTTGGCAATAGGGTAGGCGAACAAGAAAGTTGGTTGGGGTGGATAACAGGAGTGGTAAAACTAGCATTGGCAAAGCCAATAGGTCTCATCTGTGCAAGAGCTATTGGCTTGGCCAATATGTTTTAGCTATGTTGTACACCCAGTATGGCTGCTGTAAAGCATGGCTAAAAGTGAATGGGGTAATAGTGTAGTGTGTCATAGTGTGCAGTGGTGAGGAGTAGAGTGGCATTGAGTTCAGTGACAGCGCAATGGCATAGAGTGTCAGTTTTGTAGAGTACAGTGGCGTAGCATGTAGAGGCGTAGAGTGTTGCAGAGTATAGTAACAGAATGCAGTGGTGCAGAGACGTTGGCATAGAGTGCATTGGTTTTGAGTAAAGTGGTGATGATGGCATTGGCGTAGAGGGCAGTGGTGTAGTGGTGCAGAGAGCAGTGGTGCAGAGTAGAAGAGTGGTGTAGAGTGCAGTGACGTAGAACGCAATGGTGCAGAGTGGCATAGTGTGCAGTAGAATGGCGTTGAGTTCAGTGAGTGGTGGAGAGTGCAGTCTTGCAGAGTAAAGTGCAGTGGCATACAGTAGAATGCCATAGTGTGGCATACAGTAGAATGCCATAGAGTGGCACAGAGAGTAGTGGTGTAGAGTACAGTAGTGCAGAGTAGAATAGAGTGGCATAGAGTTCAGTGACAGAGCGCAATGGTGTAGAGTGGCAGAGAGGGCAGTCTTGTAGAGTATCAGAGTGCAGTGACGTAGAGTGTTGTAGAGGGTCGCAGAGTAGAATACAGTGGCGTAGCGTATTGCAGAGTATAGTGGCATAGAGTGCAGTGGTGCACAGAAGTTGGCATAGAGTGCATTGGTTTTGAGTAAAGTGGTGATGAGTCTTGTAGAGTGCAGTGGTGTAGAGTGGCATAGACGGGAGTGGTGCTGAATAGAGTGGCGCAGCATAGAGTGCAGTGGTGCAGAGTGGCGTAGAGTTCAGGGGTGTACAGTAGTTTGTTTCAGAGTGGAGTGCAGAGTAGCGTAGAGTGCAGTGTCATACAGTAGATTGTTTAAGAGTAGGGTACAGTGGTGTAGAGTGCAGTGTTTCTTAGTAGAGTGGCCTAGACTGGTGTGGAGTGCAGTAGAGTGTGGTAGAAAGCACTAGCAGAGTGGTGTGGCATAGAGGGCAGTGTCAGAGTGCAGTTGTGCACAGTGGATTAGGGTGGCGTAGAGTATTGCAGAGTAGAGTGCAGTGGCATAGAGTGCAGAGTAGTATTGTAGAGTATAGTGGCGTACAGTGCAGCAATGCAGAGTAAATTGGCATAGAGTGTATTGTTTTGAGTAAAGTGGTGTGGAGTGGCGCAGGGTAGATTGCAGTGGCGTAGAGTGGATTGGTGCAGAGTGGAATAGAGTGGCGTGGAGTTAAGTGGCATAGAGTAAATTGTTTCAGAGTAGATTAGAGTGGATTGGCATAAAGTTCAGTGGCGTGGAGTGATGTAGAGTTGCGTAGAGTGGCTTAGAGTAGAGTGCAGGGGCATAGGATACAGTGGTGCAGAGAATAGTGGCGGAGAGTGCAGTGTTGTAGAGCGAAGTGGCGGAAAGTGAAGTGGTGCAGGGTAGAGTGGAGTGATGGAGAGACTCATAGTGAGGCATCAGAGCACCAGTGCCACTCTTCACAAATACACTACATTGTTGCGTCACTACTGTTGCTACCACCAACACCCACCTTGCCCAAGCTCAACTCAGTTGGACAGTGGCAGGAGTTGCATGAGCTTGCAGGGTCTAAGAAGCGAGTGCATTTGATTTAATTTCATTTTGTTCATCCTTTTCAAAACGTTACCTGCACTAAGGAGTTTCTACTATCAGCACTGGTATTTCGTTGAGCCTGGTCCAGCTCTGGTATAAGAAGCTTTTAGGCTCTAAGGCGTGAGGTTGTAGGCTGTTGTGCCTCCCGGTGCATTAGACACCAGTGGCGTTTGGAACGAGTCCGGGAAGCTTGCGGAAGCGACCAATCTAGGTACCGGTATGGCGGGGGGGGGGGGGGGCTCAGAAAAACCTCCCTCTCTCTCTGCTCAGCCTTTCATCCTTCTATGGCAAAAGAAAGACACCGAATATAGGATACACAATAGTGCTACTACAGTTATTCTGGTCGCTGCTGCTTGATACGGCTATCTGGAGATTAGCATATGACCAGGCAGAAGCTGAGGTGGCTAAGCGTGTTTTCACACTTAGACACCTGGAACACCTGTCTTTTGGCACCACTGCGAACTGGGGCTAGGCAGAGGCCTGATAGGATCTGTTAGTGTCCAGGGGGTGCTTGTGCCCCTGGGTGGCAAGACCCATACACATCAGTGAAGGCAGCCCAGACACAGCCAGCAGCAACAACAACAAAAAAAACATTGGAACAAGGACAACCAGAAGGAGGAGGCAACCAACGAAATTGCAGGGCTCAAAACAAGGCTCATCTGATATTATTACACTCACTGAGGATGTCCTAGAAGATGCCCAAGAGATCAGGCTCGGGCTCTTTGATGGCGGGAGTTATCCAGTATTGGGGTATCTTTCATAGATTCACATGCCTGAATCATTCACCGTCGCCGAGGCGGGAGTCCACGGTAAATACAAAAGTAGTGCCAAAAGTAAATAGTAGTAGGCTAAAAGAAAAAAGCCTAAGGCCTAAATCTTAGTAGCCTATCTACATCATTATAGTAAAAAAGAACCAAAAGTTGGTTCCAACCAATCAGCTACCAGCACCCTCTAGAACCTTCCCAGCAGAGGCAGCTCTCCTCAGATTTTCACCGCACGTCGTGTGGAAAAGAGTCCCTGAGTGCCACTCAGTTTTTTCTACTTTTCTTCAGTATGTCTGACAAGAAAGCTCTTTTCAAACCCTGCAGGACCTGTGATAAAAAGAGGGTCCATGTGGATGACCAACATAAGGACTGCATTTATTGCCTTTATCCCAAACATGAGGCAAAAAACTGCAAGATCTGCCGTACCTTCCCTACCAAGACCCTTAGGGATAGGGAGGCAAGAGTGCTCTTGTGGCTCAAATCTTCTTCGACTGAAGAGGATGACAGAGCTACTTCCAGCAAAAGAGCCAGATCCCATGACAGCTCTTCAAGTGAGGGAAGAAAACACCTTAAATCTTCCCATGATGTTTCTGACCCTTCACAGAGGTCACCAAAACTTTCCTCTGGGTCAACGCTGTCTTCGTCATCCACAGCAGGCAAGTAATCAAAAAAGGCATCTACTTCAAAAACTGTAAGTAAAGCCTTATTAAATCTGTCACGGTGACTATTTCATCTACTATCTCTGTGACTTCTTCTTCTACCTCATCATCTACGGCTACTATTTCAACTACGGCCATTCAATCGCCTATTCTATCCACAAAAATCTCTATCTCTACCAAGAAACCAGTTCTTGAGTCGTCGACGAGAAAGTCGAAATCACCGTCGACGACCATATCGACGTCGAGCTCGTCGACAGTACCGTCGACGAAGATTTCATCGACGAAATCCACACCGTCGACGTTTGCCTCGTCGACGAAGACGGCCGTTCTGTCGACGACGGCGGCAACATTGAAGATCCCGTCGACGATCCTGTCTACGAAGAGCCCGTCGACGACGATCGCGTCGACGAAGAGCCCGTCGACGAAGAGCCCGTCGACGACGATCCAGACGACCCCGTCGACGACTAGCCCGTCCACGAAGAGCCCATCCACGAAGAGCCCGTCGACGACGGATTTACCTGTTCAATCTGCAATTTCTGCTGGGTTAGCTCTACCTGCGCAGTCAACGCCCAGGTCATCAGGTCTTTACCAACTTAAAACTTTTCAAAGACAGCAAGATTACAGTAACATCTCACCACTTATGCCTTCTCATCTCCTAGACACTTACGTTGAAGATGATGACTATGAGGACGAAGAGGATGAAGGACCCTTTGGTATAGCTCACCATCCTTCTGAGTTAAACATCAAGTGTCAGGATGACGACGAAGATGACGACTCAGAATCAATATTATCAAGAAGACATTATTGGTCCACATCATAGATTCCATCGCAAAGTACGCCAGAGGGAAATGAGTCACCTCCCTCCAACGCTCATTCAGGATCTGCAGGCCATGCTGGCGGATTACCGACAGAGGTTTCCACCACAACAGGCTGTTCCAGAGAATCCACCCATACCAGCCGTGGTTCCTGTGCCATTGATTCAACCTGAAACTCCTAAGCGGAAGGGGTGCAAGATGACGCTACTTCCTCCGAAGAGGAGGTTGAAGAGGGTGAATTACCTGACAATTCTAATATTCCAGATCCCTGGGATGACTACGTAATTCCGATGCCTTCTCCGCCTCTTCCTCTGCCTTCTGATTCTCCCCCTGAGGACATTGGGGGCTTTCATAATTTAATGCAACGGGCTGCAACTAGATTTCAGCTACCAGTAACAGTCGAACAGACAGAATGTTTCCTTCATGATTTCAAGGAAGAGTCCAGGAAAATCACGAGAGCTGTGCCGATAATAGACTATATTTGGAATGAAGGGGTTAAGATCATGAAGACGCCTGCATCTATTCCGGCGGTGCTTCCGCGCATAGAGAAGAAATACTGTGCCCCTGCCAACAGCCCATCCTACCTCATTGGTCACCCACGGCCAGATTCAATGATTTCACAGGCCGCTCAACAAAGTTCTAAGAATCCTGCAACGCCTATCACCACACCACCTGATAAGGAAGGACATCGTCTGGACCTTATAGGCAAAACATTTTCTACCATGGCAGCGGCCTCTATCAGAGCTGCCAATTCTCTAGCCATTATCGGCCGTTATGACCGTCAAATGTGGTCAGACATGGCGGTTTTCATTGACCTCATTCCAGAAGACCATAGGCAGGAGGCAAGAAAGATTCTGCTGGAAGGAGAACGTGCCGCATCGGAAACTATAGATTGCGCTTTGGACATCGTAAACACCAACTTCCGTCAGCTTGCAGGAGCTGCAGTGCTTAGACGCCAGGGATGGCTTAAAGCGACCACTTTCAGACCTGAGGTACAGACAAAGATTCTGGACATGGCCTATGACGGAGAGTCCTTGTTCGGTAAGCACATTGATGAGGCTCTTTTAGCTATAAAGACTGACACGGATACCGCACGATCATTGGGCACCCTTCAGTACAGACGCGGAAATTTCAGAGGAGCAAGAGGGCGTGGTTTTTCATCAAGAGGAGGATACCAAAACCAGCAGAACAGGCAGTATCAATACCAGTATAAACAGCCCTTCAGCCAGTCCTCAGACCGCCAATCCTCTTCGACTAGTTTCTCCCGTCAGGGTGGTCGAAAGGGATAGAACAATCAAGGTCGCGATACCAACAGGAAGCAATGATCTACGCAGGGCGCCAGCCATAGTAGCCCCCCCTGCCCGTGGGCGCGAAAATTTCAGCTTTTGTTCACAAGTGGCAAGAAATTACTTCGGACCGATGGGTTCTCGACCTAGTAACCAACGGCCACACCCTGGAATTCATCAAACAGCCACCTACTACTCCGCCCAGGGGTCCCCCTCCCCCTCGTCTTCACTTATTGTTCAAAGAAGCCTTAAAGATGCTCCTCAAGAATGCAATAGAGAAGGTTCCATCGTCTCAAAGAGGAACCGGTTTCTATTCTCGTTTCTTCCTCATCAAGAAGAAGTCAGGAGAATGGCGACCGATTCTGGACCTCCGCAAACTCAACAAATTCCTCAAAAAGCAAAGCTTCCGGATGGTCACGCTTTCCGAGGTCTTAAGCTGTCTGAACGAAGGAGATTTATGGCTTCTCTGGATTTGGAAGATGCGTACTTCCACGTCCCTATCCATCGCAAATTTCTTCGCTTCACAGTGGCTGGCGTCCACTATCAGTTCAAGGTGCTCCCGTTCGGGCTGAAATCGGCACCAAGAATCTTCACAAAGTGCTTGGCACCAGTGGCAGCGACGTTGAGATCTCGAGGAATACAGGTTTTCCCTTATCTCGACGATTGGCTGCTCAAAGGTCCTTCGGAGCAAGCAGCCAAAGAGGCCACAGCAACATGTCTCCATCTCTTCTCTGGGACTCACTCTCAACCAGAGCAAATCACAGTTGCGTCCCCTACAAGTCATTCCTTTTCTCGGGGCAATCGGGACACGGTGCAGTGCAAAGCATTCTTGTCACAAGACCGCCAATTACGTCTACAAAAATTGGCAATTTCAAAAAGAAGGTCAGTTTCTGTCCGGATGTTTGCTTCCCTTCTAGGGATGTGTTCCTCTGCGATAAACCTCATTCCCTTGGCACGGCTCAAAATGAGACCTCTTCAGGAGGAATTACATCTTCAATGGCAACAAGCCGTGGGTTCGTTCGACGATTCCATCAGGGTCACGTCACGCATGATAGATTCTCTGCATTGGTGGTCTCAGACAGCGAATCTGGCCCCAGGTCTCACATTCCTACCAACCACTCCAGACTGTTTTAACAACCGATGCTTCCATGGAGGGATGGGGAGGTCATCTGCAAGACTTACAGATTCAAGGGAAATGGTCTCAAGTGCACCGACAACAGCATATCAACAGGCTGGAGCTCCACGCCATCTTTCTTTCTCTGCAAGCGTTCCTCCCGAGGATCGCGGGTTCCTCAGTGCTGGTCCGTACCGACAATACGACCAGCATGTATTACATCAACAAACAAGGAGGAACAAAGTCACCAACGCTTTCGCAGGAGGCTCAGGAGTTGTGGGAGTGGGTCACATTCCACGGAATAACCCTGAAGGCCGAACACGTCAGGGGTCTCCACAATACTCTGGCCGACACGCTGAGCAGATCCCTATCGGACTGTCACGAGTGGGAACTGGAACAGAAGCAGGTGGACAGAGTCTTCCAAGCTTGGGGTGTGAGAAGTTGGCCTGGTATATGCTGTTCACTAATTAAAGTGGACACCTTGCACCAGGGCAAATCGACTCTTATGGTAGATAGGTTTAAGACAACCTTTTAAAGAAAGCTATCCTAGTGGTAGCTGTGGAGAGCAGCCTTCAGGCTAAGTCTCGGAGGAATGTAAAGCAGCTTGTTTTACCATATAATCTCTTGAATCACCAAATGAAAAGACACCACACAGGTATATATATCAAATATATATGTATTTATTTCTAAATAACTCTCTACTAATCTCTTTATGAGATTAGAAGACAAACATATGCACAAATCAACGTTTCACAATAAGTTAAGCACAAAATATGGCTGGGGCCCTAGGGGCGTACTCAGACCATATACTAAGTAAGAGACTTAGAAACAACGACTTGCAGGGAGACAAGGCCTAGGGCCTTCAGAAGTGCTGGGGCCTCACAAAACCACCCAAGGCAGGTAAGTAAAGGACCCACGGGGGACGCGTGCAGTGTGGATACACAGGCGCGAATCGCCGTTAACTTCAATGGGGCAAGTCGCGGTTGGAAATAAAGAGTTTTAGGATACTTCGGGAGAACCTACAAGCAAGTCACTTACAGGGTAAGTAGTTCTAGGGCCCACACCCACAGGAGCACCGTAGTGCTGGAGTTACCTCACCCAGGGAAGCCGGGTGCACAGGTGTCCTTTGGTGTCGGGTCGCGGCGTCGTTTTCAATGGCGGGCAAAGAAGACTTGCTGCTTGCGGGAGCTGAAGAAGTGTCCGGTGGAATCCAAGCCTGGATTCTGAAGAAGGATGACCTGAAAGCAGAGGGGACAGTGTTCAAAGTCACTTGGCAGTGACCCGGGGCAAGGAAGATGGATGCCCACCGTCGTCGGTCGCTTCAGGTCGGTTGCGGGTGCCTTGACTCTTCAGCCACGTGGTCCAGGAGGCGTCGACGACGACCAGGAGCTGGATTCGGTGTGTCCCTCGACGTCTGCAGCTGACTGCGGTGTCAGCAACTCGATAGGAGCCAACAAGCCTTGGCAGCAGCAAGTCTCGGGGAGATGAAGAAAAGTCGATGGCGCAGACCAGCAAGGTCTGAGGGACTCACCCAGCGAGGGTAAGTCAGGGCAGGCCTGGAGCAACCAGGGGAGCCCTTTGGTTTCTTTAAGACGTCTTCTGGGGACCCACAAGCCGGCGGGCAAGGGATCGCGAAGACACCTCGGGCGGAATCACTCAACAGGGGCCCACGGTCACTTGGGACGGTGTAGGCCTCTGATCTTCGGAGGGATTCCTGCTGGAGGTCGGGACCACACGTGGTCCAAAGCACAAGTTCGTGGAACGTTGTGAAGGGGTTGCACTCGACAATAGTGCACGGTACCCAGGGGTCGCGGTTCCTCGTTACTCGTGGGGTCCACTTGCCTCAGCTTCGCTGGGGACTCACGATGGCCTGGGAGAGGTCAGGAAATCCACTTCTTGGGCTGCAGGGACTTCGGACTCCGGCGGGAGCGGCGTAGTTTGCGACCGTCGTTGTCGTTTTTGGTGCCTGCCAAGCAGGGGAGTCACTCCTTGACCCCAAGGGAGATTCTTCTGTCTTCCAAAGGTAGTGGAACGTCGAAGGACCAGGATTCTTCTGTAGAGCGTCGTCCAGGGGTTATCTGCTTTGCAATGGCAAGGTTCCCCCTCTTATACTAAAAAGAGGGGATGGACTAGCTCTATGACCCCACCTATGGGAGGGTCAAGGGAGGGGGTGGCTACACCCACTTCCCTTTGTCCAGTTTCGCGCCAGAGCAGGGGCAGGTAGCCCCTGAGCTGGTTTGAACTGGCATATGCACAGAGGAGCCTTCTGCTCCCCCAGTGCAGGACTTCAAAGCACTCTAAGAGTGCACCCACCCAGCCCCAATACACTAAACCCTGTCTGGAAGGTGGTTACACCTCCCTGTGACAGGATGCCTATTGTTGGGCTTCCTCCACTGTGAGTTTCGGTCATCAGCATGAGGGCAGCCCAGTGTCTGTGACTGGTGGCATCCATTTTGTGATGCCAGGGCTCTTTAGGATTCTACCGCGTTTCCACAGCAGGTACATGTCTTATCCCTCTAGAAGGGTGGAATGCTACCCCCGCCGCCAAGATTGGCGGGGGGTAGTATTCCAAGATGTTTGACACCAAACACGACAGGTTTTGATGCAGCCATTCCAAAGTTAGCATTTACCGCGAGGATATAATGCACTTAAATAGTATATGGTTTAACCGCATCCACAAACAGCACCAGAGAATAGACTCTGAGAGCTGCAGAGGGGCCCTGCTCAGGCAGAGGCACCCCCTCACATAGAAGCCAAGCACCCTGCCCTCAGGATTGATAGGGCCTGCCTTAGGGGTGACTGATAGGTTTATATGTGTGTGCAGGAGAGATATAGGAAACCTATATCTCAGTGAGGGGTGCTAGCACCACCTCACCCAGGCTGCAGTAGCAGGCCTGTGGTGTCAGATTTAGACTGCTTCCCAGGGGTGGCATAACACATGCTGCAGCCCCTGGTAGGCCTGTGAAGTACCTATGCCCTTGGCACCTAAGGTACCATATACTAGGGACTCATAAGGCACCACAGTATCCAATCACTAGTGCACCTAGAGTGCACTCCATGTCGTTTAGAGAGAACAGAGAGGCTGGGGCCCTGATTGGCAGGGACCCAGCCAGACTATAGCCAGAAACCAGTGCTAACATCAGAAAAAAAGTGGGGGCAACATAAGAGGCAGATCCTACTCTCCTACATGGGGCAAACCAGCACTGGATTTATTCGCAACGAGAGAGAAGAAATGCCAATATTATGCCAGCAGGTTCCCTCAACAGGGCTCAAGGGGGAATGCCCTGTCCATGCGATGGTCAGGGATTTGTGCATACGCTTTTCCCCCCCAATACCATTGATCTCGAAAGTACTCCGCAAGATGAAGTTGGAGGGTTGCCGTCTCATTCTGATTGCACCCCATTGGCCAAGACAGTATTGGTTCCAGGAACTTCTTCTACTATCTCAGGACAAACCTATTTGCCTTACTCCAACACTCTCCATGTTGTCAAGGAACAGGGGCCAAGTGGATCATCCGAACCCGCAGTCGCTACACTTGCATGCATGGCTCCTGATTTCTTAGAATTCAAGGACCTTAACATCTCTCAGGACTGTCGTGAGATTTTGGCCAAATCTCGTGCCCAGAGTACAATCAAGACTTATCGTCTAAAATGAAAGCGATTTTGTTACTGGTGCGAGGCGAATAATATCCATCCAGTTCAAGCTCCTGCGGAAAAAATTCTTCCCTACCTGCTATCCCTGGCCAAATCTGGGCTTACCTTTTCATCAGTTAAGGTACATCTTGCTGCTCTCTCCAGATTCAGAAAGTGCACCAAACTGCCTTCTCTCTGTTCATCTTCACTTATCAAACAATTTATGAAAGGACTTTTCCGAGCTTTTCCTCCAGTGCGGGCACCCCCTCCAGACTGGGAACTCAATACCGTGCTAGCGCAATTAATGAGACGACCATTTGAACCTATCCACAAAGCTGAGCTCAAATTCCTCATGTGGAAGGTTGCCATTCTCCTGGCTCTTACTTCTGCACGAAGGGTTAGTGAAATTCAAGCTTTCACTATTACAGAACCCTTTTTATGCTTCACTAAGGACTACGTAACTCTACGAACAAATCCTAGTTTCATCCCTAAAGTACCGTCTCAATTTCACTTGAATGAACCGGTAAAGTTAAGGACTTTCTTTCCGGACCCGTCCACTCCAGCTGAGAGAGCTTTGCACTCTCTTGATGTTAAGCGTTGTTTAAAATTCTACTTACAGAAAACTAAAAACATCAGGCGATCCAACCAATTGTTCGTGGCCTATGGTCAAGCGACACTTGGGACTGCAGTAACGAAGGCAACAATAGCCAGATGGCTAGCTTCTACAATTCATTTCTGCCATGACAAAGCCAACAAACCTTTGCAGAGAAAGGTCAAAGCTCATTCTACCAGGACTGTGGCAGCTTCTACAGCATTGTTTGCTGGAGTGACTCTGGAGAACATCTGTCGTGCTGCGACATGGAAAAATGTCCACACGTTCACGAAGCATTACTGTCTACAATCTGCACAACAAGATGATGCAGCAGTTGGACAAGCGGTTCTACGCCATCTCTTTCATTAAGGTCAGACTCAGGTATTTTCTCTTTTATATGCTACCATGTTTCATGTAACATGCTTCTTCATTTGTTTAATAGCTGGATATATAGATATATTTCTATGTCAATATTCTTGTTTTATTTTGGTAACGTTTCTTAATATGCATTTTAATTCCTTAAAGACTTGCGTATGTTACAAATTTCTCTACCAATATGGATGCATTTTGGGAGTTTCTGAACACCTGTCTCCCACCATCCGCAAACGACAATACTTTGGCTTACTGCTTGCTACTCTGATTCAGGCATGTGAATCTATGAAAGATAACCCAATACTGGATAAGAAAACAAGTTACTTACCTGTAACTACAGTTATCCAGTATTGGTATCTTTCATAGATTCACATGCACCCACCCTCCTCCCCGGCGAGTCAGTTCTCTATTATCTGGGATACTTACTTCCTACTTGTGCTAGGAAAATCTGAGGAGAGCTGCCTCTGCTGGGAAGGTTCTAGAGGGTGCTGGTAGCTGATTGGTTGGAACCAACTTTTGGTTCTTTTTTACTATAATGATGTAGATAGGCTACTAAGATTTAGGCCTTAGGCTTTTTTCTTTCAGCCTACTATTTACTTTTGGCACTACTTTTGTATTTACCGTGGACTCCCGCCTCGGCGACGGGGAATGATTCAGGCATGTGAATCTATGAAAGATACCAATACTGGATAACTGTAGTTACAGGTAAGTAACTTGTTTTCTTATCAACCAGCGAATGATATTGAGCAGCAGCACTTCCTCCATAGGAGCGTCACCTCCGTCACACTGCTACGCAGAAAGCGTAATAAAATAAAACTGTAATAAAATTATTTTATTACCATTTTGTTTTTCACTCTCTGCCAGCTGAATGCAGTGTGAGGGCAGCGCACGGCCTATGCGTCATTGCTGCTGATTGGCAGCAGTGAGGAGTGGCCTCTTCAGTTTGAAGTGCGCATGACGGTTTGGCCGGCTATCTTGCTACAGCCAGCAGAACACATGCAATTCAAACCTCTCCAACCACACTTAACTCATGCTGCTTAACATTGTTAACAGCATAAGGGAATTGTCTAGATTGGATAAGGCAGTTGGCTGTGGCATCGCATGCTCGGAGGAGTCTGTAGCCAGGGACTGGCGAACATCGAGGACGTACTGCAGGCTAAGGCAAGTTAAACTTATTTTTTCTTTGTAAAATATATATTTTTTAATGTATGTGTTGGACTTGGCCCTTTTTGGCTAAAGTTCCTTAAACGTTTTGCTTTCCCCCTAGACCTTTTTTCTGACATGGTGTTGCCAACTTAGATGCTTTGGGCACTTTGCCACTGCTGATCAGTGTCAAAGTGCAAGTGCTCCCTGTGTAAAGTGTAATGGTAATTGGTTGTCCATTATTGGTATGTTTGCCTTACTAGTAAAGTCCCTAGTAAAGTGCACTATGTGTGCCAGGGCTAGTAATGCAACTGCTACTAGTGGGCCTTCAGTACTAATTGTGCCACACACACAAGTAGCCTTAAAGAGAGAACTCAGGCCTGCCACTGCAGTGCCTGCACGCAGCTTGTTAAGCTGCGTTGTTGTACTGACAAGTGCACCCACTTGCCAGGCCTTACCCTTCCCTTTCTATGCACTACAGACACCCCTATGGTAGGCCCAAGGTACCCCCCTGGGCAGGGTGCAGTGTATGTGAAAGGTAGGACATGTACTGAGGTGTGTACCATGTCCTAACAGTGAAATTCTCTCCATTTCGTTTTTCACTGTTGAAAGGCCATCTTGCCCATAGGACAGAATGGGGAAGGCTGTGTAATATGTTTCCAGCCTATCTTCCCAAAGGCTTAAGATGGAGAGGTGAAGTTTAGTGTGCCTGAACTCACAATTTAATAACATCTTTTTGTGAAGGTGGTTTTTGAATTACGTGTTTAGAAACCACTCTTTTAGAAGTGGCTGGGTTTTTGTGCTCCAACATTTCTGTCTCTCTCTGCCTGGTTGTGGATTGACTGTCTGGATTTAAATGTGATAGGCTCTGGGGAATGGCTTGACCCAGGGGAGGAGGTGAGACAGCAACAGGCTGACCTGCATCTGGAGTGTAGGGGGGAGGAGTAGCCCCTGGAGGTGAAGAGGCCTGGGTTGCTGCCATAAAACAATGGCTTCATCTCCTGCGGAGTGATTAAGGAGCCAGACCCCCACTATCAAAGGCAGAAGGTGTCACTGGCAGGGAGACACCCAGAACTGGTTTAGACAGGGGTCAGTGCGCCCCTGAACACAAAGACTTCAAAGACATTTAGGGGTATAACTATGAGAGCTGAAACTCCTGGACTTGGGAATGGAACTGTTCAAGACTGTAAAGGATTGAACCTACTTCGTGGTCAAGAGGAACCTCTGCCAAGGAAGAAACAGCTGAATAGACTGAAGGAAAGGACTGACCCTTGCTGTGTGTTCTGGGGCTGGCCTGCAGTTTGCTGCTTTAACCAAGGAGAGGCTAAAGGGACTTTGCTGTGTGCTGTGTCCCCCTGCTTGAAAGGACTTTGCTGTGCTGTGTCCTGAAGTAACTTAACCCCAAGGGCCCGAGGAGAGCTGGCTCCCTGTTGTGGAAACTCAGGAACACAAAAGTTTCCAGAAGTGTCTCAGCGACGCTGTGTGCGTGTGCTTTTTGCAGCCTGAGGCCTTCGTAAGAATTGCCCTGTGATCGTGGGCACCAGGAGTCCAAGTGAGTCTCAGCGACGATGTGTGCATGTGCTTCGTGCAGCCTGAGACCTTCGTGAGGATTGCCCTGTGATCGTGTGCGCCCGGAGCTAGAGGAAGTCTCAGCGACGCTGTGTGCGTGCAGCCTGAGACCTTCGTGAGGATTGCCCTGTGACCGTGCACACCCGAAGCTCAAGGGAGTCTCAGCGACGCTGTGTGCCCTGTTGCAGCTGAGATCTTCGATATCGCCATCAGCCTGGAATCAAACAAGTCGCATCGGAGGCCCAAGTCACGAGAGGAGGAGAGCGAGGTCGCACCCCCCAGGTAACGTGTGTTGCTGCCTGGGGCGGGGTGTGGGCTCGGAGAGGGACGCTCTCGGCCTCTCCCCTTCTTGCACCACAAGCCTCTGCTCAAGCTCGTATCGCGGCCTGTACGTGCCAAGGAGTGGCAGTACCGGGGCCGGAGTGTTGAGCTGTACTTTGGTTTACACCATACCCGTGTTGGAGACATGTGTTGGCGGAAGCTGACCGTGAGTCAGTACGAGAGGCAGAGAGACCGTCTGAAGCACCGTGATCGGTGCCGAAGTGCTTTACGCATTGCATTGTTTCTGCATTACGAACTGCCTGATTGTTACATTGCGCATTGCATTGTGTTTGCATAACGAACTGCCTGATTGGTGTATTACGCATTGCATTAGTTTTGCATAACGAACTGCCTGACTGTTGCATTACGCATCGCATTAGTTTGCATTACGACTTACCGGATTGTTACATTGCGCATTGCATTGTGTTTGCATAACGAACTGCCTGATTGGTGTATTACGCATTGCATTAGTTTTGCATAACGAACTGCCTGATTGTTGCATTACGCATCGCATTAGTTTGGATAACGAACTGCCTGATTGTTGCATTACGCATTGCAGTATTTTGGCATTACGAACTGCTGGATTGTTGCATAACGAACTGCATTATTTTTACATTGCAAAGTGCCTGATTCTTGCTTTACGAACTGCATAGCATTGCACTAGGATTGCATTGGATCACCTAGAATTGCTCATTAATACCGCCAGACCCTACAAGGGCTGGCTGGCCTAATAACCGGCCAGGAGGAATATTACAAATACGCATATGTTGGATTGTTATCGTGGGGTCTCATCGTATATCTTTTTATATAAACATATACTTGTTTTCTATGACACTCGTGTGGAGTCCTTTTGTGGTGTCATCATTGGGTCACTGAGAGCGTGGTTGCTAATACTTTACACATTAGCCTTGAAGATCAGCCTGGCTGCTCGTGCCAAGCTACCAAGGGGGTGAGCAGGGGCTATCTCAGAAGGCATCCTTCCTTTCCCTGACGTGGAAGCGAGGGTCCCTACTTGGCCTGAGGTACCTATCTCAGCCAACTAGGGAATCCCGGTTCTAACATTGGAGGCAGCGGTTGGGACCTACTGTTGATGGTCAGCGGTTTTGGAATTTGAACGTGTATTTGCAAATTCACTCACAGTGATTGGTGTACATCACAAGATTAGCGCAGACCACGACGTAACCACATATTGTGTGTTTTGATTTTTTTTTTGGTTCCATTTTTGAGCGACCTTTAAGCCACACATGTCTCAGAGGAGTCAAGTAGCCAGTGAGGCTGCAGAATTAGAGTTCAACATTGAGGCATTGCTTACCTACAAAGTTGATCAATTGAGGCAATTCTGCAGAGCTTTGGGATGTCCAATAAAAAGTAGCGCCAAGAAGGAGGAGCTGCAAATGGCCTTGAGGGCCTGGTGGGAAGCCAAAGGGGCTCAGGAGACGGGTGATGTTGAGGTGGATGAGGATGACCCAGGGAATGGATTTGGTCCACAGGATTTGCCAGTGGAAGGACCAGCCTCAGGGGCTGGTAAGTAACCATTGAGGGAGGAGTTTTTCCCCAGAAAAGCTGGAGGAAAACCAAAGGGTCAGAGAGCATGAGTTGGAGGTTTTAAAACTTAAAACTCAAGCAGAGGAAAAGAGGCTGCTCATTGAAAGTGAAAAGCGAGCAGAGGAGAGCAGGAACGCTCTCGCCTTGGAAGAGAAAAAGATTCTCTTAGCTCATGAGTTAAGCATGAGGGAACTGGACATTAAGGTTAAACAGCTGGAGTCCAGTTTGAATGGTGGCAGCGCACAGCCAGTGCCAAGTGTGGATGAGTACAAGCGTGCACTGGATGAATGGGTGTTGGTTAGCATGGCAAATGATTCGAAGGGGTTGCTCAATTCGGCCCCCAGGGAGCCTAGGCTCAGTAATTGTTTTCCAGGATTGCGCCAACCCGTGTTAGGGTGCGAGCTCTTTGATTCCCGGGAGCTGGCACAAGAGCCCGACCCCTGGTCATGGGTCCAAGGGTCTGAAAAGGCATTAGAGAGGGAAGAGGAGCGAAGAAGAGTAGTTAGGTCCCAGAGTAGTGGGGGGGGGCATGCGGGCTAGCGCCCTGTCTCAAAGGAGAGGGAGGGAGTGTGAGCAGCATCCCCAGGGGTTCACCACCCAACCCCAGAGACTGGAGGGTTCCTTAGAGGAGCACCAGGTTGGAGGCCTAGTACCTACTTGCCAGCTGTGTGAGGAACACCTAGCGTCAGGAGGGTGTGGGGAGTCTGTACCCAGAGCTCCCGCGGTCCTGAAGTTTGTGGGTGCCATTCCTAAATGGCAGGCACAGAAATCTAAATGGAAGGTTAAGAGAGGGAGGTGTCCCTCCGTGGGAAAACCTGTGGGACAGTGCGCAGCCAGTAGGGCTAGATCCCCTAGAAGTGACCGGGGTAAACCCACTTCTAACCTGGAGGGCAGGATGACTGGGGACAGTATCCTGAACGATGGGTCTTCCAGGGGTACCGCTCTAGGTGGGGGTTGGCAAGGGACCAGCACCCCTAGAGAGGCCCCGACTGCCAGGAAATACCCATGGAGCAGCATAGTTGGCCCGGGGAGCGATGACCAAAAGAACCCCCTGGGGTCAGGAAGGCATAGAACAGGAGGGTGTCCCTGCAGTAGCGGGCCTGCGTCCGTGTTCTATCGCCCCAAGCAGGGAAGTCCATCAAGGTAGTGATTGGTCTACCCTGGCTTTCGGCTGGGAGGGGGTTGTGTTGGACTTGGCCCTTTTTGGCTAAAGTTCCTTAAACTTTTTGCTTTCCCCCTAGACCTTTTTTCTGACATGATGTTGCCAACTTAGATGCTTTGGGCACTTTGCCACTGCTGATCAGTGTCAAAGTGCAAGTGCTCCCTGTGTAAAGTGTAATGGTAATTGGTTGTTCACGATTGGTATGTTTGCCTTACTAGTAAAGTCCCTAGTAAAGTGCACTATGTGTGCCAGGGCTAGTAATGCAACTGCTACTAGTGGGCCTGCAGCACTAATTGTGCCACCCACACAAGTAGCCTTAAAGAGAGAACTCAGGCCTGCCACTGCAGTGCCTGCGCGCAGCTTAAGCTGCCTTGTTGTCCTGACAAGTGCACCCACTTGCCAGGCCTTACCCTTCCCTTTCTATGCACATCAGACACCCCTATGGTAGGCCCAAGGTTACACCCCCCCCCCCGGCAGGGTGCAGTGTATGTGAAAGGTAGGACATGTGCTGAGGTGTGCACCATGTCCTAACAGTGAAATACTCTCCATTTCGTTTTTCACTGTTGAAAGGCCATCTTACCCATAGGACAGAATGGGGAAGGCTGTGTAATATTGTGGAAATGTACCCTCGTGAGGGCACACTGGTGCAGGGTCACCCTCTCGTCCACGGGTCCGAAGACTAACAAAAGAGAGATCGGCACTGGAGTGAAGTAAAACAAACCAAGTTTATTAAATGCTCATGAGCAGGACTGCATCCAAACAACACCCTCAAGTGTTGAAGGAGGAAGTACACTGAATTCACAAACCATCGTCCTTATATACAATCTTGTTGCAATGCAAGCATATGGACAGAAATGGAAAGAGCGAGTTTAGACACAGAAAATAGCTATCAGCAAACAAGGGCAGATGGATGACCACTTAGTCAGCAAATAAGAAAGGAGAGCAGGAATGTTTATGGCAGCAGTAAACGGTCAATAGATAGCCTCTAAGACCAGGTGCACCGGCAGCTACAAACCCCCCAGTACGTACATTGCTTAGCCATGTCGAAAGAGGTCAACTAAAGTTGATGACACAAGCAGGGTGAAAAGGCGAACAGCAGAGGACGAAAGAATTACGAAGGAAGCGAAATGGACACCACAGCCAAAAATGGCTGTCGCTTATGCGAACGTAAAATATTACACGTTTCCACAGACGACCCTTTTAGCATAAGCGAAGACATTTTCTTGTCCCTTCTAAGGGGTATGATATACATCGTGAATATCAATTAACATAATTTCACAAATTTCTCGTTCCATTGCTAAACGGGCATTTGCATTTTGGACATTCGTTTTAGATGGTACACAAGTAGTACAAGTGGAAATACAGAGGGAACAGAGCATTGGTCCACATTGTATGCATAAACAACAAGAGAAGATAATTGCAATAATTATGAATAGGGCCGACAATACTTTCAGACCCCATACAGAAAATAAGTTCCAGAACCATCCAGTCCAAGTCCATGTTCCTGGGTCTTGATGTAGCTCAGTGGCTATTTTATGCAGTTTGGAAAGGGCATCATAAACAGAAGGGGCGTGGTCAGGGATAAACACACAACAGCTACTCCCAATAATGCGACATGCTCCACCACGATCGGCTAATATTACATCTAAAACCATTCTATTTTGCAAAGTCACAATTCTCGTGATTTGGAGTTCTTCTGTAATATTTCCAAGAGCCATCGCTGTTTGATTAGTCACTGCCTCTACCACTCGGGTCAAGCGTCTTATTTTTCTACTATTCAAGGCTGCACCAACAAAGAAAAAGAGTCCCAAATTAAAGTCAACATATTGCTGTAATGCAGTGTCAGTTTGATCCACTTCATCATTATTTATAGTTCTTTTGAATCGGTTCAAGGAAATGTCATTAAACAATTTTTGATCTTTATGATAAGATGCAGGTGCTAAGAACACAGGGGGAAGCAAGGAGGACACATAGCATATTCCAGACGATCCAATTGGTAGATAATAGTAACCTTTACTTCCACAAATAAAATAAGTGTTATGTGAGGATAGAAAACTGCTATTGTTCGTTCCAGTGATATTCAATACTGTAGTACAGTCACTTTTTCCCACAGGGATATTGCCAAAACTGCTCACACAAAGATTTGCTTGGGCTCTAGTAACAGCGATAACAGGAGGCCCGTTACGCTTGGCCGTTCGAGTATTGGGGAAAACGTAGCTTGTGGAGGAATTTCCTTTACGATACTCCTCCATTTCCCATTTAGTTCCTTTGGCTTGTGGGAGACCATCATCAGGGTAACAAACTTTATTTAACTGTGTATTAAGTCCTCCTACATCAGCTAGAGCAATATTACTAACTTCAGAGGCCCACAAAAGTGCGAACCAGGCTCTACAAGAGCCATTGTGTGAAAATGGCAGGGGAATGAGAGGCGTTCCTCCCTTCTTCTGATGGGCTGGCATCAATCCACATACCCAGCAGTTGGTAGTATTCGTAGCATTATGAGTATGATGCAACATTTGTATGAAAGTGTTATTGAGATATGACATTCGATGCTTCTTTTCATGATAGGGAAGAGTGAAGTAATAATGTTCCGTGGGGACAGGAGTAGTAGCAAGCAATAAGTTTCGAGCCGGAGTTACTTCCTCCACAACCCACATTACCACAGCAATGAGGACAGCAGTCGAAGTCAATCCAGTAATAAACATTGTGCAGCCGCTACAGATCTTTGCAGCATTTGATTTCTTCTCCTCAGGCATGTTCATCTCATCGACAAACAACAAAATAGATGATGCCCTAAGGTCCTGGGCAGGCGTTGGTTTCTTCACTAACGTTGAGACGAGTAGTCACTAAAAGGCTACCCCCCTTTGTAGTCAGTCTTTAACCACCCAGGACAGTGGCTCAAACAGTCTCTTTTTGCGATGAAGTGTCCCTCTTCCTGGATCGAAGTAGGTATCTAGATGCGCCGGGGATCGTGTGGTCCGGGAAGACTTCCTCAGGCCCTTCAGGTGACGCAGCTCGTCCTCTCTCGGTGACCAGAATGTCGCGATGATCTGTCAGCACAGCAGGGCTCACAAAGGTATGCGGAATCATTCGACAGTGACTGGCGTGGACCCAGTTCTTCCTGTTGGTCACTCGGACCGCAGTTCTGGTAGCATGGAGGACCTGCTCTGGGCCACGCCAGCAAGGTGCCAGGCAATTTGTCCGTTGAAGCGATTTTGTGAGGACAAAATCTCCAGGCCACAGATCATGACCATCACCTTGCGACCTGGCTGGAAGAGCTTCCCGCACCTGCTGATAAATAGAAGACAAGCTGTCAGTTAACTGTGACAAATAGTCACTCATCAACATGTGGGGAACATCATGTATAGGGCGAGGCTTAGGGACCCCCCCAAATATTCATGGGCCTCCCAAAGACGATCTCATGTGGCGTAAGGCCAGATCGTGTATGTGGTATCGATCTGATAGAAAGCAAGGGTAGGGGCAGTGCATCAGGCCATTTCAAAGAAGTGGAAGCCTGTATTTTAGCCAATTTCAGTTTCGGGGTGGAGTTGTAACGCTCCACCAGGCCTGCTGACTGTGGGTGGAAAGCAGCATGAAATTTCTGCTTAATCCCCAACCCTTTCATGACATATTCTACAACTTGCCCAATAAAATTAGGTCCATTGTCAGTCACTCCATAGGACCCGACAGATGCCAAAGTGGGGGAAAAAAACTCCTTTAAGAGAACTTTCGCTGTCGTGAGAGCTGTATTATCCTTCGTAGCATACGCCTCCACCCATTTACTGAAGGCACAAACCACTATTAGGACATATTTCAGATTATTACAGCGCTCAAAATGAATGTAGTCCATTTGCAGGACCTCAAAAGGTGCAGATGGTGTCGCAAACCCTCCTGTTGGAGTTCGCGTTCCCTTTCCAGGATTATACTGGAGACAGACCAGACAAGACTGGACTATCTTTTTAGCAGTACCGGCAATATCAGGATGATCCCAAACTTGCATGAGTTGTTTTGCCATTGAGGATGCACCAACATGTGTCGGCCCATGTGCCATGTGAATCAAAGGATATAGGTATGCAGTAGGCAACTTCCATTTAGTCATATCTTTGCTCCTCCAGCAGCCCTCATCATCCAATGCTCCCTCCTTAGACCATTGGTCTAATTCCTCAGAGGAGGCAGATTGTTGCATATCCAACACTTCCTGTCTAGCATCATGCCAACGTTCAGCTTGCGACTTAACCACATACATAGACGTGGTGCTTCGCTGTGTTGCGGTCTCGCGAGCTATGCGATCCGCAAAGGCATTACCTGCTCCTATTTTATCTGTCACCTTCTTGTGTGCACTACACTTAACGATAGCTATTTTCTTGGAATAAGTTAAGGCAGTAAGAAGATTGTGCACTAATTCTCCATGCACTATCTGCGTTCCATGTGAAGTGAGGAAACCGCGTTCCTTCCACAAGGGGCCAAAATTGTGCGCTACCCCAAACGCATACTGTCAGTGTAGACATTAACAAGCAAGTCTGTACTAAGCTCACACGCTCGTTAGAGCAATCAGCTCAGCTGCTTGGGCCGATTTCTGTGGGATACGAGCTGTCTCAACTACTGTCTGGAGTGTTGTAATAGCATAGGCAGCAGATGTGGTGCCATCGGGTAATTTCAAACATGACCCATCAACCCATAGCTCCCCATCAACAATAGAGAGAGGAGTATCTTGTAGGTCAACACGACCCTTTGTTTGCTCTTCAGTGAGAAATATACAATCATGTGATTCTTGCGACTGAGGCTGAGTAGCTGGAAATGGTAGTAGTGTAGCAGGATTTAGTGTCAAACATCTTTTCAATGTGATATGAGGGGCCAAAAGTGTCAATTCATATCCTGTCAAGCGAGCACTAGTCAAATGCTGTGTTTTCGTTTGATTTAGCAAAGCATCAACTGAATGGGGTACTAACAGAAGCAGTTTGTGTGACAAAACTATTCCTTCACTCTGACGTATAGATACAGCCGTTGCTGCCACCGCTCGGAAACATCCAGGCAGCGCGCGAGCGACTGGGTCAAGGACAGCTGAGAAGTATGCACAAGGACGTTGTTTATCACCGTGTATCTGTGTTAACACAGAGTGCACAACCTTCCCTCTCGTGTACATAGAGCGTGAAAGTCTTAGTGTAGTCTGGAGTTCCTAATACTGGTGCAGAGCAAAGAGCTTGGCGTAACTGTTGGAAGGCACTCTGACATTCAGCAGTCCATGGGAGGGGCATCGGAGTGTTTTTAGTCAAAAGAGCCAACAAAGGTTTAATAATGTGCGAAAAACTGGGGATCCACTGCCTACAAAAAGAAGTGAGGCCAATCAATGCACGGACATCCTTTGGAGTACGGGGCACAGGAGTATCTAAAATGGTCTGAATGCGATCTGGTGTGAGTGCACGTCCCTCCTTAGACAGGAGGTGACCTAAATAGGTAACCTGCAGTCTACAATATTGCGATTTCTTTCGCGAGACTTTGTGATTATGTGATGCAAGAAACGATAGCAGTAACAATGTACCTTCTTCACATTGCTCAGGAGTGTCAGCAGCTAATAGAATGTCATCAACATACTGGATAAGGGCCACCCCTTTTGGTACAGGAAAGGAATCAAGCTGTCTTTTTAATGCCGGACTGTAAATGCTAGGACTCTGTATAGCCCTGTGGAGCTCTGCAGAACCGGAAGGATCTATTTTTCAACGTGAATCCAAACAGATAACTGCTTTCAGCGTGAATGGGTATTGAGAAAAATGCGTTTTTCAAGTCGATCACCGAAAATGTAGTGGCAGTGGGAGGGACCATAGTGAGAAGGGTTGTGATATCAGAAACTACCGGATATTGGGGGCACTACAATTTTATTAACCTCCCGCAAATCAATAATGAATATGTAGATTTTAGTGTTAGTGTCTTTTTTCAAAATAGGAAGGATAGGGCTATTGCAAGTATTATAGGGGACTTCTTCCACTACCCCCCACTTTGATCAAATCCTGGACAATGTTTGCTAATGCTTCTTCACCTTCTCGGGATATTTTGTATTGGGGCAGTCGAGGCAATGAAACACCTTCCCTTACTTGGATTTGCACTGGTGGAATAACCATTTGACCCACATCAGTATCTGATCTAGCCCATAAGGTACAAGGTAGGGACGCCATAGCAGCATCCTCATTGATAAGATAGGATCTCTCAACCATTGGATAATTGTCATTCAAAATAACACGCACACCTTCCGGAGAACAACGTATTGTAGCACGAAAATATTTAAGCATATCGATACCCACAATGTTGTCCGGCGTGTTAGGGGAAAGCAAAAATGGCCATGCTGCAGTGAATTTATCAAGTCCGAATTCCAGTGGCTGTGAAAGTGGGCTAGGTGTAGGTGTTCCATCGAACCCTATCGATGTTATCATTGCGCCGGACAGGGGAGCCCTAGGAACCAATCTTTTAGACAGAGCACTACGGGTAGCCCCTGTATCAACCAGAAACCGATCAGTAGATCCCAAGACATTTGCGTCAACATAAGGACCCATTTGATCTACTGGCACCTCAACCGGTCCCTTACCCCCATCCTAAGCATCCCTATGCGTAATCGGAATCTGCAAGTTCATCAGCAGAATAATCAGACATTTGGTATTGATTTCGTCTATCAAAGGTATTAGAATAATTTGGTCCTTGTTCAACTGCCTCAAACCTGGGACAAGCTCCTGCACCTCCCCTGTTTCCTGAATTCCCTGGGCGTCCTCTCATACTTCCTCTTCCCCGCTGGTACTGCTGACCTCGCAAAAGAGGGCACTCAGAACGCCAATGCCCAGTCTCTTTACAATAGGCACACTGATCAGGAGACAAATTTGCTCGAGAAAGAGGGAGCGCTCCGGGTGTATACATTGCACGTCCGCCTCTTACACCTCCCCTAAATGGTGGACCATATACTTGAGCCATCATAACTTTTGTCTTTAATTCTTTAACCTTCTTATCCTCCCTGCCTTTCACTTCCTGTTCCTGTCGCTCATAATATTGGGCCATGGTCAAAAGGGAAACTGGGGAAGACGTGGTCCAAGAACTCACTGGCCTTAATGCGACTAGCTATTTCCGGTAACATATTAGCGACAAATTTGTCAACAAACAAATGCTTACCCGTATCATCGGCCAATGATTGGCCGCTAAAATCATGGAATGTCTCCTCAAATCTTGAAAAGAAATCAGAAACTGACATCCTTTTTCTGTTTACAGGACGCTAACGTAGTCCAATCTATTTTCTTAGGGGGTATGAGTCTTCAACTTAGTCACAATAGCTTTAGGAAGATCTAATATCTCCTTCTGAGGTTTCTGCGCAGGCTCCCTGTCCGCATCTATTTCTTCTAAATGTTCCCAGGTATCACCAAATGCCACATTGTCATCTATTTTACGTATTGTTCTCCACATATCGGGGGGGCAAAATAAGCCCGAAGAACATATCAATATCTGGCAAGGTCATAGTGCAGGAGCTGATGGCTCCTTCCACCTCCTCATAGAAGGCGGCGGGATTTTTCCGGGGGTCGGGCAAAGCAGCCTTAAGGGCCATAACATCTGCTCTACTCCAGGGAGTATAGACCCAATTATATATAAAATATCCCTTTGCATCATCGGAAGTCTTATCATTTGTTCCTGCACCCTTTGGGGGAACATACAGGGGTGCAGCTTCACGCATTGGTCTCATAGCAGACTCACTACTGCTGGGATCATTCGCATCCACCGGAATATCCGTCTTCTCTGTCTGAGATTCTGTTGTCTCAACGCCTGCTTGCTGCTTTTTAGCTAATTCTTTTTCCTTTTGCATTTATAATGTATCATCCCGTAATTTAACCGCTCGTCTAATTGTGTCAAGATATGTTTTTGACAGGGTAAGTCCCATCTCTCAACTGCCTATAAACTGTCTTCAAATCATTTGGGCCTGATTCGTCAGAAATGTTGCCAATTATATAATATTTCCCAACAGAACTTTTCTAAAAAATATAACTGTTTTGCGTCTTCCCAAGCCTGAACTGTAGTTGTGAGGATCGTCGCTGTAGTCTTCCGACGAGATTCCTCTCTAGCACTGCCCTTCAATTTATCTTTATCTGTGCTAGACAGAGTAGAGCGAGTCTGTCGCATGGATCGCTGATCTTTGTCCTTATCATCTGATAAGGAGATTTCCTCATCAGAAGCACCTCCCTCAGGGGCACTCGGATCAGGAGATTTATACGGGGGTGGGGGTCGCTCTAATAAAATAGAGTCATCATGAGGCTTATTAAGTAGTGGATAGACAGGACGTCTAATAGGGTACTGGCCATTTACCTGCAATCGACGTTCTCTCTCTACCTTTTCTATCCCTTTCTGCATCTCCTTATCTCTTAATTCAACACATTTCTGATACATCGTTTTCCGCTGTTCTTTCTGTGCTATAGCTTCCGCTTTCTTTGCTCTCTCTCGCACTTCCTTATCCCACATACGCCAACTGTCAAACATATCCTGCCTACTCTTCCTTCTGAACAAACACTGTTCCACATACTGAACCTTTTTAAAATCAAATGACCCATTCACTGGTGATCCAGAGGGTTACTAGCAACAAGCATTCATACACCGAATACTCACCTGGGCCCATTCATTCATACTATGCTAGCAATTTCCGCTGGTGGGTCAGTTGTACTCTATCAATATCCCTGCTACCAATTACCTTTCTGATTGAAGAGTAATGACTTACCAATGGACCCTTTGATAATTGGGAAGTTTAAAATGAGTGACATTCAATACAATTCATGAACCTGAAATAATCACTGAGTCAGGAAGTTTTAAAATGTTTATCTAAAGAATTTTGCAGAGTAAATTACAAGACCACATACTACTTAATCGTATATCAAGGATGAAGCAATACTAAATAATCACATATCAATCAATGACGGTCCCTCAGAAAGAAGAAGATAGAGACAGCAGTACAGCTAAAGTTTATGCTCACAGTTACCTAAAAGTGTGAGAACCAAACCCCTTGGCCAAGGAGTTGGAAAGGGTCTCAGGAAGGATGAAGATCAAGACCTCCGGACCAGGTTCAGGACAGATAGGTGACCTCTCTACCAACTACGCCTGCGTCGTTCCCCTCGGTCACTTCGCTCCTCCTCGATTTCTTCCGTGTCTTCCTTCTATGGAAATCCGCCGCCCCCACCTCAGGACCTCTCTGGACAGCGGTTCAGTCTGCAATCGATCAGCTCGTCTAGCTCCAAAACCTGATCTCTCGTGTCTGAGCTCCTGTGCGTCCAAATGCCAACGCTAACTAATTAGGCTAATTCTATACCTATTATACCCTTCTACACCCAGGTACCTCCCATTAATGTTTCACAACTATGGGCCCACTACTTCTGATTGGACGGGGACAGGGGGTTGATCCTCACACCATGTCAATTTAATTCAATTTCTTTAAGCCCATTGTTTTTAAATACCACCCCTCACAATTAATACATTTGCTTTATTTCCCACCCGTCTCACGACAAAGTTTAATACAAAATGTATATATAATGTTGCATTTGAGAGAACATCGCGGATGTAGTGGAGGTTGCCAACAGGTCATGGCCTTGGATGTCGTCCAAGTTGACTTCATCGCTGTGCCTTGATTTTCAGAGCGCATGCGCACATCCCATAGTTCTCGGGCTGCCATTTCCGTTAACCCAGGCCCCAATTTACGTACTAATAGAAATCAAAGAAGAAACATATTAAAATCAAAAATAAATGTCTTCACTGTATACCCCCTATTTCTACTCTATTCCCATTTAATTATAAAATCTATCCTGCATTAGTTGCATTAGAATACCACAGTGTTAATTGCAGCAAATGCGTAAGCTTTAGCACGTGAAAACATTAAGCAGCCATTTTAGCACACACTGCGCAGAAGCAAAGTTTTCCCTCCAAGCTAAGAAAGACGTCATACCACGTGATATGGTTGACACATGCGCAATGGAATTCCCGCGCTTTAGCGGCCAATTTGGATTAGACAAGCATTACTTATTAGTTCAAACACATAGGCAAGCTTCTCTCAGATACTGTATTCATGTATGCATTTATTAGTAAAAGACATTACAAATTTTAATTAATTAATACTATGAGAGGATTGCTTACGAGCAAGTCTCATTTTGAGTTCTTGCTCCATCAATCCCCTCTCTGATGGCGTTTGAGCCATCAAAACTACCCACAACCAGATACCAACTTCTTAGCATATTATTGTCTCAGTCTCATTTTTACATTTTCTATTTTTATCTTCTTTCAATTTCTTGTATAATTCACTTTTAAGATCTTCTAATTCTATTTCATCAAACTTTCGTTTCTTTCCTTTCCCTGTCACTCTATACGTCTCATTCTTTCTACAACATTTGCACCATATCATTATTGACAGTACTATTATTGCTATCCCTACTAAGGGTACTAATATTTGACCTATAAGTCCTTTACCTACATTAGTAAACCAGGTACCAATTGACGCAATGCTATTGGTCAATCTTTCCCATACACTATCAACTTCCAGTGGTTTTAGTTCATTCTCAAGTTTCGTGATATTCTTTATATACGTTCCAATTTCTGCACTTTTGTCAGGAATATACGTGCAACAATGTTTTGTTTTCAACAATTTACAGACTCCGCCCTCTTTTGCTAATATATCAAGAGCAAGTCGATTTTGCATAACCATTGATCTAATCGCAACCATCTCCGCATTAATCATTAGAAACCCTCCAGCAGTATCCATTGATAAACGATCCACCACTGTAGATAATTTACATATTTTCCTTGAGTTCAGAATTATTCCCACTGAAGGTATCAATGCACCAAATACATCACCTACAATTTCAGAAAAACTAGCTCTTTTACTACGTGTTAATTCAATATTATTTTCATTGCTTCCAGTGTTTCTTTTTACGTGGTATATTTTTGGAAAAACTATTCCAAAATAGGTTCCATACCACCGTGCAGGAAGCCTAAAATAAGCCTTATTCCCACACACATAATAAATTCCAGGAAAAACTGAATCTGTTCCTCCTTTTAATCCCAAACCTCCAAGAATTAAGAAATTATGTTCACATTCACTGGTACCGATGAAAATATTGTTATAATCAGTCTTTAACCTATGTAGACAAATTTTCCCTGTCTTTACAAAATCCAGAGCCATAGCAGCTTGAGCCTTGCCAGGTGTGTAAATACCCTCTTTCTCAGCCCACGGTGGAAGATGAGCCTTATGCTCAGACGCTTTCTTTTGAAAATGTTGTCTTCTATCTTCTACTAAATTCAAAAATATCTTTTCTTCTTCATGTAATGAACATGTTAGATTGCTTCTATGTGCATGTGTTATATCTATCGACTTCATTGTTAGGAAAAACTCTCCCATAAATTGTGCATCTTGGCTACTAAGCACTGGGTTCATATTCTTTCGAATCGGAACCTCAGAAAATATCACATCTATATCTGAATAATAATACTGAAGTCTCCCTGTTCTATAAAATAAACTAGTTAATACACTACATGATATGCCATAAGTTAATGGCAAATGATGGTATGTTAACCCTTCTGCTACTGATTCGGGTAACTTCATACAAACATAATCACTAACTTCCATTGTATCTACGTACTGAAATAATTTAGTGAAAACATTTAAATTAGTATCGTTATCTGTTACTACGTGATGAAACTCTGGTTCATCTTCTGCTTCTATTTTTACTCTATCACCTTTCAAGTTATCTATCCTTCCCTTCGTTTCGTTGTTAATCTTTTTATCCATTATCATAAGGTAAGGAATTGCTACAATCATGACTAACCACACTATAAGCACCACTACCAGACTACATATGCATATAGCACAGCATCTTTTACAACATTTCCGTTTCGTTCTCCCAGAAACTCTGTCGTCAGGCATTTTGACAATGAAGATTTCCCTTTTTCTTTCAACACTTTTACGTTATCAAGGTGGTTTCACTTCTTTTTCATAAGTCAGTTCCGCACTTGTTCTTTCGTCGCCACTGGACTCTGAACTCTCATAGTCTTCAAGGATTATATAAGTCCAATCAGGACCTTTAAACCTATTGTTC
This sequence comes from Calotriton arnoldi, assembly GCA_963921515.1. NCBI lineage: Eukaryota > Metazoa > Chordata > Amphibia > Caudata > Salamandridae > Calotriton > Calotriton arnoldi. The sequence continues at coordinate 758,111 of CAWUFW010006872.1, forward strand.
ACAAGTTTCAGTCTTTTGCTTTTTCGCTTTTCAGTTCCATTTGTTTGTCCAGTTAAGCTTGTTACTTCATTTACTTGTTCTGGATCGTCACTTCTGGTTTCTATATGGTATTTTACTCTTTTAATGACACTAGGCCAATGATCACCTTTTCTGACTTTCTTTGTTTGCACTGTATTTTCACCTTCTGAGTCTTTTCCAAAAGTTCCTTTATTTTCAAGGTGTTGCACAATTTGTTTTTCCTCGTTTTCAGTTTCTTCTTCTATTTGTTCGTGTTCAGGTCTTATTTGGTTTTCTTCAGTTGCTTCAATGTGAGTTTCCACTAACTGACCCTGTTCAGGATTTACGTCTTCGTGCTTGAGGCTTTCCTGCTTGTTGTTTTCTTGGTTTTCTTCTCCCTGAACGTATTTTTCTTGTTCTAACTGGTTCTGATCAGGGCTTATTGCACTTTGTACTTCTGCAGCCTGACCGCGTTCTTCTAAACCTGTCTGTCCCTGCTCAAAATTAGCTGTTTCGTTGTCAATTTGAGTCCAATTTCCTCTCCCTATCTGGGCCTGCTCAGGTTCTCTTAGTGTTTCATTTTTCTTATCCTGAGCTGCTTCTTCACCTATCTGATCCTCACTAATTTCCTCTAATCTTGCTCGACTTCTTGTTTTGTTGTAAACTTCTGGTATGTTGACCACTGGTATCCAGTCCCGACTTGTGCTCGGTTGTTCTTCAGCTTCTCCAGAATCTCTCACCTGGGATTCTTCAGCTGGCCAACCTTCCGCTTCCTCAGCTACTGATGCTGACTGAGGATCTTTTCCTTCAGGAGCTGGCACCCTTTTGGTGTGGCTTACATGAATCGAATTAGGCAATCCTGCACATTTCACTGCTGTGTTTGTGACTAATATAACCTGACAAGGTTCGCCCCACCTGGGTGATAAACACGTTTCTCTGGTGTGATGCTTCACAACCACCCAGTCTCCGGGGTTCAGATCATGCTCTTGTTCAGGCTGCCTGGAAACTGCGTCTTCTCCAACCTGGTGAGAGACAGAACGCACTAGGTCAGCCAATCCCTTGCAATAATCTAGAACCATATCATCAGTTATGTTCAGCAGTTTATTTGTAGGTACATGTGCTTGTCTCATTGCTCTTCCCATGATGATTTCATGGGGACTCAATCCTGTATTTCTATCAGGAATGCTTCTGAGTCCCATTAAAACAAGAGGCAATGCATCTGGCCAATCTAACGATGTTGATGCACACATCTTTGACAGTCTTGATTTTATTGTGCCATTCATTTGTTCAACCACTCCAGAAGCCTCTGGGCGGTACGCACAGTGCAATTTCTGTTCAATTTGGAATGCTTCACAGATTATTCGAATTATATCGTTATTAAAGTGACTTCCTCTATCTGATTCCAAAGTTACTGGGAAACCGAACCTATGAATGAGTTCTCGTAATAACAGTTTTGCGACTGTGATGCTATCATTCCTTCTGGTAGGATAAGCCTCCACCCATTTTGAAAACAGACATACTATGACAAGTACATATTTCAGTCCTTTACATGGTGGTAACTGTATGAAATCTAGCTGCAATCTGACAAAAGGACCTTCAGCCTTTCCAATTTTTCCCAAACCAATTACTGTTCTCCTTCCTGGATTATTTATTTGGCAAGTTAAACACCTTTGGCAAAGACTCTCTGCTGCAGCCCTAAACTTTGGATTGTACCAACTTTGTCTGAACAGTCTAATCATGGCATCTCTCCCTACATGTGTGTCTCCATGATACATTCTGGCCATTTGTGAAATCAGACAATCGGGCATGACTGGTCTGCCATCTGTATATACCCATACATCATCTGTTCTTCGGGTACATCCTATTTTTATCCAAACATCTTTCACTCTCCTCAGCATCGTCTTGCAGTCTTTTCACATCATTCCATGTTTCAGGTGGTGAACATAGCATAAGCTGGCAGCTGATTCCCATCCTTTCAACCTTTTTGTTTACTGCCAACCTGTTTTTGGCACAGTGCTGAGCCACTAGATCTGCGTATCTGTTACCGACTACCACCCAGTCATCTCCTGACTGGTGTGCGGCACATTTCACCACTGCCAATTCTTTTGGTGATTGTATTGCTTCCAATAATTCCTTTACAAACTGCCCATTTTTGATTGGGGATCCTGAAGTCATGAAATCCCTCTGCATCCTCAGTTGGCCAAAGTCATGCACAACCCCGTACCCATATTGACTGTCCGTAAATATGGTTACTCTTAAATCTTTTCCAATTTTGGAAGCTTTGATCAAAGCAATTAATTCAGCTACTTGTGCAGATTTGACTCCTGGTAAATAGGATGCTTCGACTATTCCAGATAGTTCACACACAGCATAGGCTGCGCTCAATTTACCATCCTCATGCCTTAGGCATGAGCCGTCCACGAACAGCTCCCTATCTGGATCTTTTAGGGGCATCTCCTGTATGTCAGGACGCGGTTTTGTACACAATTCTGTGACCTTTAGACAATCATGTTCTGGATCGTCCTTAACTTCTTCACAAATTGGATCTGGCAATAATGTAGCAGGATTCACAACAGTGCACCTAACTATGGTCACATTTTCAGCTCCAAGAATAATTTGTTCATACCTTGTCATCCGACTAGGTGTGAGATGCTGAGTTCTAGTTCTTGTCAACAAGATCACAACTGCATGTGGGACAAACACTGTTACAGGATATCCCATTACTATCGACTCACTTTGTTCAATGCTCATACAGGTAGCAGCGACTGCTTTCAAACAGCCTGGCAATGCTGCCGCCACTGGGTCCAATGTAGCAGAGAAATATGCTATAGGACGCCTGTCTATTCCATGTATTTGAGTGAACACTGAAAGTGCACAATTTTCTCTTTTATAGCAAAATAGTGCGAATTCTTTTGTATAGTCGGGCATGCCTAAGGCAGGTGCCTCACACAAAGCATTTCTTAATTTTACAAATGCACTAGCACTTTCATCATCCCATTCAACTGGATCTTTAACTTTCTTTTTGGTTAGCTGAATTAAAGGCTTTGCTAGTAGTGAAAACCCTATAATCCATTGTCGACAGTATCCTACTATTCCAAGAAACATTCTCACTTCTCTGTGTGTTTCTGGCATTTTCATTTTCTTGATTATTTTTATTCTATCAGATGTTATTCTTCTTGTTCCCCTTTCAATTTGGTGTCCCAAATATTTAACTGCCGTTGTACAAAACTGTAGCTTTTCAGGTGACACTGTGTCCTTCTTCAGCCAAATGGTTGAGTAACGCAATTGAATCTTCAACACAATCATCATGAGTGTTGGATGCTACCAGTAAGTCGTCTATATACTGCACCCAGACTGAACTCCTGGGCAGCACTAATTTCTCTAGACACCCTTTCAGTATTTGATTAAAGATGGAGGGACTTTCTGTGTATCCTTGAGGAACACGATTCCATACATAGACTTTGTTTTCGAATTTAAAGAAAAGAGATATTGGCTATCTGGGTGCAACGGTATTGAGAAGAACGCTTGGCATAGATCAATCACGGTGAACCATTCTGCACTCCAGGGTATCTGGTATAAGATTACTGCAGGATTTGGTACTATAGTACAACAAGGTACCACGATTTTATTAATTTTCCGCAAATCCTGAACAATCCTATACTTTCCACTAGGCTTTTTCAAACCCATAAACGGTGATTTACATGGACTACTCATAACTTCTTTTAATATGCCTTGTTTCACCATTCTGTTAATTTCCTCAACAACTCCTGCTTTTACTTCTGCACTCATTTTGTACTGTCTAGTATTTGGGAAAATTGCACCTTCTTTTACAGTGATCTTTACTGGGTCTATTTTGGCCACAAGTCCTACTTCTTTCCCTGTAAAATCCCATACTTTGGAATTCACTGTAGTTCTTACTTCATCTGGTAATTAGTTTTTTGTTATCAAAGAGAACATCTCATCTATTTCCGTACCTTGCTTGGCTATCATGAACTTATAAACATGATCTTCATCCGGGGTCTGTATTGTAACACCATCCGGTGTGCAGAAAATAGTGCAATTCATTTTGCACAGTAAGTCTCTACCCAATAAGTTTACTGGGCTGGAATTGCACACTACAAATTGGTGCATTTCTCGGAAGTTTCCTATTTTTACTTCCATTGGCTCAGTAAGGGGTGTTCTGATCTTTTGATTAGCTACACCTACAACTTGGATAGCTTCTCCAGAGAGAGGGAGGTCTGGGATGTCTGCTGTTCTTACAGTAGAACGGGTAGCACCAGTGTCCAAAAGAAAAGTGATATCATTACCTCTTACTTTCCCTTCAACATATGGACCTGACTGATCTACCGGTAAGGATGCACCAAGTACGCACTCCTTCTCCCCCTCTCTTAGGCACCGTCATTGATGTCTATATGGATCAAATTCGTCCTGTAAAAGAAACTGAAGTTACATATTCATTCTTACCACTTTCTCCTTGATATCCGACGTCTGTACCGTGCTTTGCTCTGCTTACATTACCCTGTATAGGGGCAGGTGGCAACTGACTGAGGATTTACACCCTGCTGTGAGTCATTCTGCGTCTGTGGATTTAAATTATGATTTGGGCCATTATTATTTTGAATCTTTTTACAATCGTTCTTCCAATGTCCCAACTTTCCGCATCCATGGCAAGGAAATTTCTTTTTAGACTTCTCTACTCATTCGTCCTCTCCCTTTTCCACCATTTCCTGTCTCGCCATTCATTCCAGAATCTTTTCCTTGACTATCAGTAGGATTATCCAAATTAATTCCGTTGCTCAGCCATTTTCACCTGAGCCCACATTACTTTTTCTTGCAGCTTTTTTATGCCTGTCCTCAATGTCTCCACAATATTTAGCATATTTCAAAATCTCGTCTATAGGCTTTCCCTGCCAGCACAACATGTGCTGCTTAATCATCTGACAAATCTCTGGATTTAGACCATAAACAAATCGGTAGACAAACTGACTCATATTTTTGTCCCTAATGTCCTCAAATCCACTATACTGTTTGAACACCTGTAATAGACGTTCATAATAGGCATGTACCGATTCACTTGCTTCTTGGGTAGTCCTGTCTATTTTCACCCAATCTGTTTCTTTTGGTGATATTTTCCCTTTCAAATAAGTTATTACCTGGTGATACTTTTTCATTACATCACTCGATGGGTCACCTGTCTTTGCATCTCTAGGATACTCTTCACTTGGCCAGTCAACGGTAATTTTACAATCTGTCCACAAATTGGCAGGTACCACTATGTCAAACAGACCATCCAAGTCCTTCAACAATACCTTTGACACTTTCACAAACCTCTCAACCTGCTTGTACCATTCAATTGGCTTTTCTCTCAACTTTGGAAAGTCGTTTGTAAATGACAAAATATCTTGTCTACTCCATGGGACATGAACGTAACCTCCTCCAGGTACTTCCCGCATTGGGTACATCTGATCTACTTTCCCTGTTTCCTTCAATAAATATTCAGAAGTCGATCTACTGTACCGTGCCTCTTCCTTTTTCTTTGTCCATCTAGTTTTCCATTTATCCAGTTCTCCCCATTTCTGTAATACTGACATTAATTCTTTCACTTGTAGTTTTCTACCAGAGGCATTCATATTTTCTAAATCTTTGTCAGAAAAATCTGCTCTATAGGGTTTCTGTAACACTTTTGACTTACCCATTTCAATTCCCATTTGTAAGGCCAAATCTGATAATTTTTCATGAAATCTTTACATTTCTAGTTATGCTCCTGCATATGAACAATAGTTCTTCATTGTAGGTATTCAGACGATCTACTCCTACATTTCCTGCTATCATTTCTTCTAACTCGACTTTTAATTTGTAAATGTCCATGATCTTTGGGGGTGAACTCTGTCTGATCCCTGTGCCCACCTTTCCAAGTCTTCTGGAGTTACTACAGTAGCACTCTTAGTTCCTGAAGATGTTATTATGTTTACATCTTTTGAGCAACCAGGTGGAACTCTTCTGGGGGTGCTGTTTACAGAGTCTCGATTAGGTAAATCCATTAGTGAAATCATAGATTCACATTCACTGATATGGTCATCAAATATTACTGCTTCATGTTTTGGAGTCTCCACAGGTATAGGCATAGTTAAAGGTTTTGGACAATTTACTTTATCACCATATAAGGGAACCACTGGACCAATTGTTACAGGTATGGTCAGGGAATCAGGATGTACATTCAGCTGTGTTATTTTTTGTATCAATTCTGCTCTGTTTCTGTCTATAGCCTCTCTTTCCTTATCCTGAAGTACCCTATTAACTGGTGGATTATGCAATACTTGCAGTACCAATGGTGTTCTTAAAATTGGTGCACTTGGGGTACATCCACTTGTCCCTTCCTGATATGGTGGCGGGTTCTTAAATATTTCTTCCATAAATTCGTCTTCAGAATCTCCAAACCCTGTCAAATGTTTGGTCTTTTCTTTGCATTTGCTCCCTAACGGTTCATCTGTCATGAAAACTGGATACAAACCCTCGGTAAGCATCGCTCTTCTCCACTGTTTCATCTGACTGTCTCTTGACTCATTTTGGTATCTAGGGAAAAATCTCCTATAACCCCTATTGCTTCTCGGTCGGTCACGTTCAAATGCCTCGGTTTCCCATTCTTCTAGTGCTTCGTATTGCGTTAATCTTGGTCTGGGTTCTAAGTCATTCATTCTTCTTCTTAAATTTTGAAGAATTCTCCCATTGAAAGTACCATTCTCTGGGAAAGCTAATATTCCATCATCTTTGGTATATGCTATCCAATTTTCTAACCATACGCAAGTATGATAACCCCTCTCCATCATCATGAAGGAAGCGGGAGTTTTTGCTGGTGGAATGATAATTCCTTTCCTAGTTTTGATGGGTTTATCCTTCTTAAAATAATTCTTAATCTTTTGTAAAAATGACATTTTTCTCTTTTCTCCATACATTTTGGGTAAATATCTATGTATTGAATTATATTCTGCAAAACCTAGGAATCTCCTGTCTGGACGGGTTCCTGTTAAAGTCGGATCACGTTTCCACATACAATCTCCACTATCCACTAAGATTCCGACTTCTATGCGGACAACCAATCAAATTCCAGCTAACATTTATCTCGGACCAATCCTAGCGCAGCTTTTCTGTGACGTCTCTTTGACGACCCCTCCTTTACAATCTGCGCTTTTCTGTCCCTCGCTGTTTCAACCAATCCCAGCGCGGTACCTGTGACGTCAGTATTACTCCTGTCTACTGACCCCTCCTTTACAAGCTCGCTCCACGCCCGCTGTTTTCAACCAATCCCAGCGTGGCGTTTGTGACGTCAGCTGACCCTCCCTTTACAAAAATCGTACACAAATTTTTCAACTCTTCTTATTAAAATTCAATAACATAAAACATTCGCTATCGTGCCAGTTTCTCTAAATTGGAAAAGATAGTTTCTCTCACACTTAGTAAAACCTTTCAGTTTACTAAACATACACTACGAGTAAAACCCTTCCGTTTACTCTTCACATAAGCTTCAGAAATACCTGCTACTTCTTCAATGTTACCCTTTCTAGGTGATATAACATCAAATTTTTACCAGCGTATTCCTTTGCTATCACTCACACACAGAGTCCCTAAACAAGTACTGATAGTCCTGCTTAACTTTTCAGTACTATTTCTGCCTGACAGATAACCTCACTGCAGTATGACTTCCACTTACCATCCGCTATTCAAATTTCCCAGGGGATTCTAGACAACATAAAACAAAACTTTTAAACAAACGGATGTTAGTTTATAAAAAATAAATTCTCATTACCCAATTAATAAAGTGCAACCATCCTCTGATAACCAGAAAACTGATCAAGCGGGTTACTAGCAACAAGCATTCGTACACCGAATACTCACCTGGGCCCATTCATTCATACTATGCTAGCAATTTCCACTGGTGGGTCAGTTGTACTCTATCAATATCCCTGCTACCAATTACCTTTCTGATTGAAGAGTAATGACTTACCAATGGACCCTTTGATAATTGGGAAGTTTAAAATGAGTGACATTCAATACAATTAATAAACCTGAAATAATCACAGAGTCAGGAAGTTTTAAAATGTTTATCTAAAGAATTTTGCAAAGTAAATTACAAGACCACATAATACTTAATCGTATATCAAGGATGAAGCAATACTAAATAATCACATATCAATCAATGACGGTCCCTCAGAAAGAAGAAGATAGAGACAGCAGTACAGCTAAAGTTTATGCTCATAGTTACCTAAAAGTGTGAGAACCAAACCCCTTGGCCAAGGAGTTGGAAAGGGTCTCAGGAAGGATGAAGATCAAGACCTCCGGACCAGGTTCAGGACAGGATAGGTGACCTCTCTACCAACGACGCCTGCGTCGTTCCCCTCTCTGTCACTTCGCTCCTCCTCGATTTCTTCCGTGTCTTCCTTCTATGGAAATCCGCCGCCGCCCCCACCTCAGGACCTCTCTGGACAGCGGTTCAGTCTGCAATCGATCAGCTCGTCGAGCACCAAAACCTGATCTCTTGTGTCTAAGCTCCTGTGCGTCCTAATGCCAAATGCCAACGCTAACTAATTAGGCTAATTCTATATCTATTATACCCTTCTACGCCCAGGTACCTCCCATTAATGTTTCAAAACTATGGGCCCACTACTTCTGATTGGACGGGGACAGGGGGTTGATCCTCACACCATGTCAATTTAATTCAATTTCTTTAAGCCCATTGTTTTTAAATACCACCCCTCACAATTAATACATTTGCTTTATTTCCCACCCGTCTCACGACAAAGTTTAATACAAAATGTATATATGTTGCATTTGAGAGAACATCGCGGATGTAGTGGAGGTTGCCAACAGGTCATGGCCTTGGATGTCGTCCAAGTTGACTTCATCGCTGTGCCTTGATTTTCAGAGCGCATGCGCACATCCCATAGTTCTCGGGCTGCCATTTCCGTTAACCCAGGCCGCAATTTACTAACTGATAGAAATCAAAGAAGAAACATACTAAAATCAAAAATAAATGTCTTCACTGTATACCCCCTATTTCTACTCTATTCCCATTTAATTATAAAATCTATCCCGCATTAGTTGCATTAGAATACCACAGTGTTAATTGCAGCAAATGCGTAAGCTTTAGCACGTGTAAGCTTTAGCACGTGAAAACATTAAGCAGCCATTTTAGCACACACTGCGCAGAAGCAAAGTTTTCCCTCCAAGCTAAGAAAGACGTCATACCACGCGATATGGTTGACACATGCGCAATGGAATTCCCGCGCTTTAGCGGCCATTTTGGATTAGACAAGCATTACTTATTAGTTCAAACACATAGGCAAGCTTCTCTCAGATACTGTATTCATGTATGCATTTATTAGTAAAAGACATTACAAAGTTTAATTAATTAATACTATGAGAGGATTGCTTACGAGCAAGTCTCATTTTGAGTTCTTGCTCCATCACTGGCCACTGTAAATCGGATTCCTTCTTTGTGTATTTGTGCCACAATGAGCCATACATCATGGGACAAATACCATATTTTATATACATATCTCTATTCGGCGTCCCTTCTGGAGGGGCCGGCTGACTTTGTTCCAAAACACTTCTGGTACTGCCGCAGCAGCACCATTTACGAAGTGTACTAATAACAGGCATGTTTTTACAAGTATATGTAAAATATTACTTATCCAAACAAGTTTTAAAAGGAGAAAAAATCCACACATTACCTGCCTTCAGTCTTTGCAAAGAATAAATACCAAAACCAAACCAAAACAAACAAGAGTGCAGCATCAGCGACCTTACCAAACAGAAGTCTTCAACTCCCACCTGCCGATCTCTGGTCGACCTAATGGTCACTGCAAAATTCGCCAAAGAAACCCCAGTCAAGACCGGCCACCACCCGGAGGGTCAAGTCAAGAAAAACGGAAAGTTCACGTTGGCTGCAAAGACAAAAGTCTTCTCATGCAGTGCGCGTCCTCAGTGATAATTTCGAACTTCCGTCAAGACTAGTCCTTCAGACGGCCGCATCTCCGATGGGGCCCCACGTGCTGGGCGCCAACTGTGGAAATGTACCCTCGTGAGGGCACACTGATGCAGGGTCACCCTCTCGTCCACGGGTCCAAAGACTAACAAAAGAGAGATCGGCACTGGAGTGAAGTAAAACAAACCAAGTTTATTAAATGCTCATGAGCAGGACTGCGTCCAAACAACACCCTCAAGTGTTGTAGGAGGAAGTACACTGAATTCACAAACCATCGTCCTTATATAAAATTTTGTTGCAATGCAAGCATATGGACAGAAATGGAAAGAGCGAGTTTAGACACAGAAAATAGCTATCAGCAAACAAGGGCAGATGGATGACCACTAGGTCAGCAAATAAGAAAGGAGAGCAGGAATGTTTATGGCAGCAGTAAACAGTCAATATATAGCCTTTAAGACCAGGTGCACCGGCAGCTACAAACCCCCCAGCACGTACATTGCTTAGCCATGTCGAAAGAGGTCAACTAAAGTTGATGACACAAGCAGGGTGAAAAGGCGAACAGCAGAGGACGAAAGAATTACGAAGGAAGCAAAATGGACACCACAGCCAAAAATGGCTGTCGCTTATGCTAACGTAAAATATTACACGTTTCCACAATATGTTTCCAGCCTATCTTCCCAAAGGCTTAAGATGGAGAGGTGAAGTTTAGTGTGCCTGAACTCACGATTTAATAACATCTTTTTGTGAAGGTGGTTTTTGAATTACGTGTTTAGAAACCACTCTTTCAGAAGTGGCTGGGTTTTTGTGCTCTAACATTTGTGTGTGTCTCTGCCTGGTTGTGGGTTGACTGTCTGGATTTAAATGTGATAGGCTCTGGGGAATGTCTTGACCCAGGGGAGGAGGTGAGACAGCAACAGGCTGACCTGCATCTAGAGTGTAGGGGGAAGGAGTAGCCCCTGGAGGTGAAGAGGCCTGGATTGCGGCCATAAAACAATGGCTCCATCTCCTGCTGAGTAATTAAGGAGCCAGACCCCCACTATCAAAGGCAGAAGGTGTCACTGGCAGGGAGACACCCAGAACTTGTTTAGACAGGGGTCAGTGCCCCCCTGAACACAGACTTCAAAGACATTTAGGGGTATAACTATGAGAGCTGAAACCCCTGGACTTGGGAATGGAACTGTTCAAGACTGTAAAGGATTGAACCTACTTCGTGGTCAAGAGGAACGTCTGCCAAGGAAGAAACAGCTGAATAGACTGAAGGCAAGGACTGACCCTTGCTGTGTGTTCTGGGGCTGGCCTGCAGTTTGCTGCTTTAACCAAGGAAGAGGCTAAAGGGACTTTGCTGTGTGCTGTGTCCCCCTGCTTGAAAGGACTTTGCTGTGCTGTGTCCTGAAGTAACTTAACTCCAAGGGCCCGAGGAGAGCTGGCTCCCTGTTGTGGAAACTCAGGAACACAAAAGTTTCCAGAAGTGTCTCAGCGACGCTGTGTGCGTGTGCTTTTTGCAGCCTGAGCCCTTCGTAAGAATTGCCCTGTGATCGTGGGCACCAGGAGTCCAAATGAGTCTCAGCGACGCTGTGTGCGTGTGCTTCGTGCGGCCTGAGACCTTCGTGAGGATTGCCCTGTGATCGTGTGCGCCCGGAGCTCGAGGGAGTCTCAGCGACGCTGTGTGCGTGTGCTTCGTGCAGCCTGAGACCTTCGTGAGGATTGCCCTGTGACCGTGCACACCCGGAGCTCAAGGGAGTCTCAGCGACGCTGTGTGCGAGTGCCCTGTTGCAGCTGAGATCTTCGATATCGCCATCGGCCCGGAATCAACCAAGTCGCATCGGAGGCCCAAGTCACGAGAGGAGGAGAGCCCGCACCCCGCCCCAGGCGGCGACACAAGTTACCTGGGGGGTGCGACCTCGGAGAGGGACGCTCTCGGCTTCTCCCCTTCTTGCAGCACAAGCCTCTGCTCAAGCTCGTATCGCGGTCTGTACGTGCCAAGAAGTGGCAGTACCGGGGCCGGAGTGTTGAGCTGTACTTTGGTTTACACCATACCCGTGTTGGGGGCATATGTTGGCAGAAGCTGACCGCGAGTCAGTACGAGAGGCAGAGAGACCGTCTGAAGCACCGTGATCTGTGCCGAAGTGCCTTGCGCATTGCATTGTTTCTGCATTACGAACTACCCGATTGTTACATTGCGCATTGCATTGTGTTTGCATAACGAACTGCCTGATTGTTGCATTACGCATTGCAGTATTTTGGCATTGCAAGTGCCTGATTCTTGCTTTACGAACTGCATAGCATTGCACAAGGATTGCATTGGATCACCTAGAATTGCTCATTAATACCGCCAGACCCCACAAGGGCTGGCTGGCCTAATAACCGGCCAGGAGGAATATTACAAATACGCATGTTGGATTGTTATAGTGTGGTCTCATCGTATATCTTTTTATATAAACATATACTTGTTTTTCTATGAAACTCATGTGGAGTCCTTTTGTGGTGTCATCATTGGGTCACTGAGAGCGTGGTTGCAAATACTTTACACATTAGCCTTGAAGATAAGCCTGGCTGCTCGTGCCAAGCTACCAAGGGAAGTGAGGGTCCCTACTTGGTCTAAGGTACCAACCTCAGCCAACTAGGGAATCCCGGTTCTAACAGTATGCTAGCATAGTGCCCCACCATTTTTGTATGTCCCCCAACCGCCACTGCTATTGAGTGGGTCATTACATTTGGTCAGGTGACAAAAAGGTCTCCGTTGGCCTCCAATGTTGGAATGGTCCTTCCCAGAGAAGTACGCAAAGCAAATAAGACTACCCTGGTCTCTCCAACTCATTCTCTCGCTTATCCTCTTGCTTGCATGTCAGCAGAGCCCGCATTACATTGAGAGCTAGATCCAAGGAGCGCAAGGGCAAAGAATGGGAAGTACCAAGAGGCAGCAAGTAACCGTAATCTGAGCTATACATCTGGGGGCATATTTACGAGCCCTGTTGCATCACTCGCGTGACAACTCAAAAATGAGATTTGTGAAGCCACACAAGGCCACCTTGCGTGGTCCTGAGTGGCTTCATAAATCTTTAGTAAAACAGCGCTAAACGTTGTGTTGCCTTACTCTGCGCCAGAGTGGGATTCCATGAAAATTGTATGGGTGTTCCCACGCAACTCCCATGGTTTTTGAGGAATTCCCAGACCTGGTAATCCTGGGAAAGCACCAGGAGAAATCTCTATTTCTCCTTGTTACTTCCTCTTTGTATGTGTGCTGTATTGTGCAGCACACATACAAAGAGGAATTTCACTCAGGATAGTTTCTTGTGCAGGAAGGGCCTTTCCTGCACAAAAACAACCCTGCATGCAACTCAGGCACCCTTGCACCATGGTGCAAGGATTCCTGCATTGGCGCTAGGCAGCCAAAACAGTGCCCGCACAGGGTCAAGGACAGGAATGCCTCGTATTCTTTAAAACACAGTGCATTCCTGTCATTTCCCTGTAACAAAGCGCAGCAAGGTGACTCGCTGCGCTGTGCCACATTCTCATAAAAGAGCGCCCTAGAGTCTATGACCAAGCGCCTGTTCATCCTGTACCATTGCAACTGCCACCTAATATGATTAGTAATTACTTTTCAAGTATAGTAGCTGTAGACCAGTAGTGGGATAGAGTATGTGGAAAGTGTCCAGGACAGTGTCCTCTGAACTGCCCAAGAGTACCCTGAGGCGCAATGTACTTCCCCTTAAGGTCTATAGACTGACTGCATGATGGATGAATCCAGAACACAGAGGTCCATGTGAAACTTCGGTAGCAGCTGTTAGCAACAATATCGATCTGCCTTCAAGCAGGAGTCCACTACCCTCATCCACCCTTGTAATAGAGAGGGCAGCTTTCATTCCCCCACCCCAACACAATCGAAGATGAATGCACTCCGGCAAAAGAATCAAATAACTGTTGCAGCAGTCCATAAGGATTACGGTGTAAGAGCAGTTCTCTGACAACAACCCCAGCACCATATAGCTCACTAGTTAAGACCGGCAAGGGTAGTCAACGTCCTATCGGAACTATCCCAACACACAGACCAGTTACTGATACTTCCATTGGGGAGTCTGACAGTTAATTTGAGCTGGACGAAGACATCCTTGGTCTGGTCGACACTTAACATGGCGTGTATGGGCCAAGCAATACATGTTTAAACAGCAACCAGATAGCAGGGACCTGGTGAAATCAGCCTTCCTAGCACAATGACAGCAATGATACAAGGCATCTTCCAGCAGAATCTCCCCCGGCACAACCAATCCTTGCCATTATGCGCACCATGTGTAGCACGTTAGACCTCATGCGAGTAAACTAACTACACAAAGCCTGAAGTTGGATGACCAAACAAAAATCCTCTATGAAACATCAAATGTCACAACCATTGATTCACGTATGTCTGCAACAGACAGCGCAATACATATCTCTCAAGAGTAATACCTTCCCGAACGAGATAAGGACTTGCACAGAGATTGTTAGAGAGCTCGTGGAGGTCCCAAAAGTCATCAGTTCAATTTCAGACAACTGTACAAGAGCAAATAATACAGGAGCCTACGCTTTAGCAAACTCGAAATTTCCAATTGATGGAACAGGTATTAGCATCACACGAAAACCAGATGCCAGTGGCAGCTCCCTATGGCAGCATAGATCTACCACTCAGACACCTAGGCAAACTTCAACACATCTAAAACCTCAAGTTGTTCTTTAGAACCTGGGAAAAGGAGACCTTAAAAGCAACACTTGTACAGGATCTTTAAAAAAAACCCAAAGGAAGAAAAAAAAATCACAGCAAGCCTAAACTAAAATTGTCTAGAACCCCAAGTGCAGGATACCAGCTACTAGAGGATGAAATGACACCCAAGCCAGAGTCGTCTGCTGGTCCATATGTGCAAAATGCAAATGGTCTAGAGTCAGAGAAAAACAAATATGGAAAAGATAACAAAAGTTTGAAGTGCGACACTTTCTGTTGGGAGCACACACACAGATTTCCTACTAGTATAAGACCAGCACCTAAGACGGACAATCAGGTCCTGTCCTCCCCGGTAGCGAGACTCAGCCAAACTAGCCACCGAGACCTTGAAACTTATCTCCAACACTAATGCCCCTGAATCTTACATGGTCTGAACAGATTCTGTGGCCAAAACTCCGGATAATGACTATCAGACACTAGAGCCCACTGTTAGCAGAGGCCCTCAGCCTGTATTCCATTCTTGTACAGGACCTATGACTAAAGTTCCTGACAATGGTATAGTGTGCTGGTATTCTGGTTTTTCAGCCATCAACGGCCCTCAGCAAATAGCACACTCTCATAATGAGCACTGTTCTTTGACTGCCTCGTTCACTGCCCAACCGTCAGGTCTCTCCATGGTACCAGTGCTTCTCATGTCACTGTGTCTAGATCAGTATCTCTTGGAACTGATACCTTACCACCATCGACATTAAGATCGAGAGCTCTATATCGTGCCACCAACTCTCAGCGCCACATCTAGACCAGTTCTTACTGGACGAGTTCCTAGAGATCCCACAGACCGGATATTGAAAGCAAATGAATCAAACGCCATACTGGTGTGCTACAGGCCTAGATATCGGTCACCAGGACAGGGATGGGATGGGATGGTCTTAGTGGACATTTAACAAATACATCGGGGATCCCTGAGCCACTTAGTACCAGTATGTAAACCTTAATTGTTTTATTTACACCCACCTATTTGTCTCAGGAACATCACAATATCTTAAACAGATGAAATCATTTGAGTCTTGTATGTATGTATGTATGGAGCTGGGTTCTTGTTGCAGTGCCCCCCCCCCCCACTTTTTGACTGGTATTTGATGCAACTTTGACTGAAGTGTACTGGGTTCCTGTTAACTAGGTCCCCAGTTCCTGTGTTCTTTCCCTGAAACTGTACAATTGTTTCCTGCAATTGGCAATACCTTTAGCACCCTCTGTAAGTCCCTGGTACCTAGGGCCTGAGGTGCTGAAGAGGGTCCCTAAGGGCAGCAGCACGAATTATGCCACCGGAAGGTACCCCTCACCAAGCACATGCAAGGCTGCCATTGTCTTGGTGCAGACAGAAGTGAAAACATGTCATACATCCCTGTGTGCGATGTCACCTAACACTGCATGGATATTTGTAAGTCACCCCTACAGCAGGCCTGACAGCCTTAAGACAGGGTGCTGAATATTAAATGTGAGGGCAAACCTGCATGAGCAGATATGCCCCTGTGCTGGTCAGTCCTATTACTGCCAGTGCAAGTGGACAAGGAAACCATTTTAAAACATGTGCTGACATTGCTGAAAACGAGTTCCCCAGCTACATGATGGCTTCACTGAAGGTAGGGATGTTTGGTATCAAACATCTCATATTAATAAACTCACACTGATTCCAGTTATGGATTTACCAATACATGCACCCAGAGGGCACCTTAGAGGTGCCCCCCTGAAAACGTACCCGCCTCTGGTATGCTCCCTGACAGTTTCTGCCAGCCTGCCACCCAAGACGCTGTTCTGACCTCCTAGGGTGTGAGACTCTGCTCTCTGGAGGCCCAGAACAAAAGACTGTCCGGGAAGAGGGTGTAACATCCTCTCCCACAGGATGACATGCTGATCAGCTTTCCTAGGCCAGCAAGCTCCAAAGAGATGCTGCCTTTGGAAAAAACAAATATGGCGTCCCCTCACAGAAGAGGAAGCCAACCCCCTTGTCCAGAGCCTCCTTGGCATCTGGACAGGCGGGAAAATTAGCTAGTCAGATAGCCATACCACCCCAGGCTAGTACCACCCCTAAGGTGGGCTAAACTGAGATGGACCATTTTTCAGAAGTAGCCATCTTTGTGATGGCATACTTAGGAATTCTGGGACAGGGTTATGCCCACTTCCATCAGCAAGTGGTCATATAGGGAGGGGGGGGCATATTGACACCCCACGCCTCACCCCCCCCCCCCCCCCAAAGGGTCAGTAGCCCATTTGCTACTACCCTACACCCCCTAAATTGAGTATTTAGGGGCGATACTGGCACCAGAAGAGCAGATCCTGATGACCTAAGAAGAGAGGACACTGAAGAGCCGCAAAAGCAGAGAAGAGTGACAAAGCAGCTGACTTGGTACCAACCGCACCGGCCTGTCTGAATCCCTCGTCAACAACTGTGCCTGCAGCTTTTGACTCCAGAACAGTGGGAAGACTGCCTGCATTCAATAAAGACCAAGGCCTCCTGAAGAACAGCGGAACTGTTCCCTGCATCCTGCAGAAACTCCAAAAGAAAAGAGACTGAGGCCTCCGGAACCCCCAAAACAAGCCACCTGAAGCCACCACTGCACCGATCGCCTCCGGCCCAAGTTGAAGTGGACCGCCGGTGTCAACGAGGTTCCCCCAGCCATCCAGAGCTCGAGTCCATCGTGGTTTCACCCCTCGTGGACTCCCCTTGACATCACCTGCAGCCTCTGCATGCAGGCCCCCTCGACTGCTCCAGGTAAGAAAACCCGACACCTAAAGTCACCTCTGCATCCATTGCCCCCGGGCCATGGAGAAGAGGACCCCAGGTGTCCCCACGTCCCCGAGCATAACAAGACTTGAAACCCACTCCCCGTTGGTTCAAACTGACTTGCCTCCCAGCCAGAGCCTGCAGCCTCTTTTTGCAGTGACCAATCACCATAGAAACCTATTGGGCTCCCAACGCTGTTTTGCACACTGCACCTGGCTGCCCTCATGCTGCAGGTGGTGTACTGCTGGTGCTGCCTTGGACCTTGCCACCAATCACCTTAACTCCTGGAGATTGGTCTTGTAAGTTGCTGTACTATACTTGTTTGCAGAACTTGTTCTGCCTTCCATAGGATAACATTGCAGAACTCGGAAATTGCACTGTGTCCACTTTTAAAAGTGAAAATACTTTATATTTAAAATTGTACTTACCTGAACGATTTTTCTCGAATGCCTAAATATATATAAAGATACCTGCTATTATTATAAATGGGTGTGGATCACCTTCTTGAGTAGTGTGTGTCATTTATTGATCAGTGTGTATTTGCAGATGTCTTGCACTCCTGTGTTACGCCTAAGGCTGCTCAACCACACTACCCCCTAACACAGCACTTTAGGATTGCATAGCAAGCCCCTGTCCAGTCATCAGGGAACCCCTGGACATAAACAGTCAGCTTCCTCAGGGTATATTGGTGCAAGAGGGTTTACCCAAATGTACCCAAAGGGATTCGAAACTGGCCATGCCGTGCCCTCAAGCCAACAGCATGAAGAGCACCCTAGGCTTCTGTCCTTGTATCAGCCCTAGGTTCCTCTAGTTGTATATTCTAGAATGATTTATGCAGCCTGAGAATTAATGTGAAGCGATCCCTAGCAAACGAGAACACCCTGAGCCAAGGTGATGCTCAAAGATTTGCCAATAGAAATCCTATGGCACACAAGACCACTCCAAGGAGATGGCCTAGGACCACAGGCCTTTTTGTCACAGGACCATCAACTTTTGCAACGTCCATCCATAGGGGTTAGCCTCTTCTGCAGGCTCTGAGGCCCAGATAAATGTATTAAGTTGGAATATTGCAGGCCTAAAACAAAAATTCAAGGACTAGGTAGCATATGTGAAATGAAATAGAATCTGCTGCTTCCATGTGATCTGGGCAAAGGATATTAGCCTGGATAGCCTTTCTTCATACACCACTAAAGCCATAAAGGAAGCAAGAGGGAGACCCAAAGGTAGCTAAACTACTTGCGAATCCACCAGGCTGGGAACGGTCAAACAGGCATTTTCTCAATTCAGCAACAATATCCAGCGGCTTTTAATTTCTAGTGATCTATGGGATATAGCCATTCTGAATGTTCATTTTCTGCCAGGGCTCCGGCCAGACTCACAAGCAGCTTGCTGTAGCAGAGAAACATGTTGGTACTCTCCGTTGTATTTTCGCACCATTACAACAACTGAGTCAGCAAAGAGCAAAAGGCAAGGCATCACATTATTTTGGTATGTGGGGGATTTCAACACCAAACCGGATGCCACAAGGATGTTCTACGTAATTCTGTAGTTTGCAGCCCTACATACCCATCAACTTTGACATTTTGTTTTTCAAGGAGAGGAGCCGCCTTCTGGTCCTTTATGCTCAACAATGACTTCCATCCCTTAAATGGTTCTATGCCCTCTGACTCACCTGCGCATTACACGTTGCGATCCAGGGACCATGCAAAGCTTTATAGACTACATATTAGTCAATCTGGAAGCATGGCAGCTGGTCAATGACCTTGAAGGGGAGCAAAGAATCAAGAGTGACCATGACCCACTGATAGCGCATTTAAGAGTCACAGGGAGGGCTTTTTCTACCCATACAAATCGTCAAGAATTAAGACAAGGGCATTGCAGTCAACAGGACGTTCCATTGCCTGGCAGCAGATCAACAGGGCTAGTGTCAGCCATGACTCGGCCTGCCTGCGCTGGCAACTTAATAGCAAATAATACCTGGAGAAAATAGATTCCCCATGAAACTGAAGCAATTTCAAAGTTTGAAATCTTAATTTCTCAGTGGAAAAGCATGCCGCAATCTGAATTAACACAAAAATATCAACAGTTGCAGTCATACGCATTCCAAATGGTTTGATATAGAATGCAGAAAGTTAAAACAATCTTCATCTATTGCATAAAAAAAGGCATAGTACCCTAGATGGCGAAATCAGTCTAAAAACTTTAAGACAAGAGTATAAGCGACATGTAAAACAAAAAAAACAAAAAAACATGCATGTAAAAGCCTGGAAGTTTCTTATGGAAGCACTGAGAAGTAAGAATAGCATGCGCTTCTGGGAACTAGCCACATGGCGCATGGAAGGCAGGGCAAAAAATCTGGAAACTAGCATTTCACCAGACTCCTGGTTTAAGTACTTTTCCTCGTTGTACAGCACTGTCACCAATAGAACAACTGCTACCATGAGGAGTGCACTGGCAGCCCCGAAGACGAGGAAGTTTATAGGAAGGTGTCCCCAAGGCCCTCCTGTATGAAGCTGGCTCTTTATATAGTAGACCAAAATGAGGTACACTGTGTAAAGAGTCCAAGCAAACCACAACTGGCTTACAAAGGCACAAATGATAACTCAAATGCTCTTTTGTGGTAGTGTGGGCGATCAGTTAAGCCTATCAGAGGGTAGTGCTAAACATTTATTGCACATACTAAGGCAATCAGTGAGACACCCTCAAAGGAATACGACACCAATTTATGAAATTAACACATACTTTTATATAAATTTAGATACCAAGATCAGTGTGGGTCGCACCTCGATCTGCAGGTTGCTTTTCTTCGGCGTTGGTGTCCCGACTGGACTCAACAAGCCTTGGTTGCTGCAAGTGGTCTGGTACCCCAGGTATTGGTGCTGTGAGGCTCTGGTCGGTACTGGCATCCCCACACTTAGGTCAGATCTGACCTGTGGGAGCACGGTGACCTCTTCCTGGGCAGCTGTAGCGTTGGTAGTCCCGGTGAGCGGCAGGACAGTGAACTGCAGGGGAGTAGCTCTTATCCAAGGGAGTTTCTTTGGTGGTTGGCGAAACACTGGCAGCCCTCCGGGTTTCTTGGAGTCTGCACAGTGGCAGGACGAGTCGGTTGCTCCACGAGGTTTGGGTGCAGCAGGCAGGCTGGCAGGGATGGCATCAAGTCAGTCGTGCTCCTCTGTTCTCAGGTCAGTAGTCTTCTTTGTCCACTCCTTTGTGTCCGTTGACACCCTTCGGGAGGTCTCCTAAATACTCAATTTAGGGGCATTTAATAGGAGTGCGGGGTAGTAGCCAATGGGCTACTTACCCCTAGGATCACTACACCCCCTAGATGACCACTTCCGTAGGGGAGTGGGCATCACCCTGTCCCAGAACTCCTAATTCCACCAAGATGGTGGAATTCCTAACTTAGTGTTCACTTCAGGCTGTTCACCCTAGAGGTGTGTACAGCATCGCAGCGCAACACGCCTCCTGCATAGCTAATTTTCGTGCCTGTCCTGGTGCCAGGGCAAGGGGTGGCATCTACCCTGTCTGGGGAAGCCTTGGGTTGCATATCAAAGGTGGCAAAAGCCTTTGACGCTGCCTGCCTTGATTTGCTGATTTTCTAGTCTTCCTGGAGGAGGTGTAAACACCTCTCTCCAGAGCAGGCATTGTTTCTGGCCTCTCTAAGGCACTCACCTCCCAGGGGGTCAGAAACTCAGCTGTGGTGGCAGACTGGACCAGTCAGCCAGCACACTAGAGGGCTAGTAGGGTTTCAGGGGTTACCTCTAAGGTACCTTCTGGGTGCATGAATTAATAAATCCATCACTGGAATCAGTGTAGGCTTATTAATACGAGGTGTTTGATACCAACCACCATAGGTTTCAGTGAAACCATTATGTAGCTGGGAAACTCGATTTGACCAGTGCCCAATACATACCTTAAGATGGCTTCCCTGTTCACTTGTACTGTCAGTATTTGAACTGACCAGCACAGGGACATATCTGCTCATGCAGATATGTCCTCACATGTAATATAATGCACCCTGCCGTAGGGCTTTAAGGCCTGCTGTAGGGGTGAATTACAAATATTACATGCAGTGTTAGGGTACATGGCACACAAGGTGTGTGCAAAGTCGTGTTTTCAGTTTTTAGAGCACCTTGTCACACAGCCTGCAGTAGCAGTCTTCATAGGTTTGTTGCTGGGTCCCTTAGAGTGGCACAATATATGCTGCAGCTCTTAGGGACCCTCTTTAGTACCTATGCACTAGGTACCACTTAATAGGGCCTTACAGAGGTGCTAAAGGCCTGGTCAATTGACCATTGAACTTGCTTTGGGGGGGAAACAATGGCACTGGGGAACCGGTTAGCAGGAACCCAGTGCATTTCAGTCAAATCAAATACCAGGCAAAAAGTGTGGGTGGGGGGGGGTGGGGGGGGGGGACGGACTACTGCAACAAAAACCCAGTTTCCTACACCCCCAGATTGCGCCAATTAAAAATGTTCCATTGTTCAATGAATTCACTGAAGGCGAGGTGCGAGTAGTAATTCTTAGTCAGAAGCAAAACAAGGCCCCCGGCCCTGACAGGATACCAGCTGACAAATTACGAACGGACCTCAAAGCTTGGTACCCATTTTATCATTGCCTTTAATGCCATAAGGCACCAGGAGACGGTACCGGCCTCATGAAAAACAGCCATAATTGTTCCACTTAAGAAGAAAGGCCCTCGGAACGATCCCACTAACTATCGACCAATTTCCTTACTCGATGAGGTAGGAAAGATCTATGCTGAACTTTTACACACCCATCTAGATAACAATCTTCAACAACATGATCAATAATGCCTCATAGGCAGGCTTTAGAAGAGGCCAGAGTACTATACATCAAGCCATGTGCTATTCAACATCAGCCTCAAATACATCTGTATTAGAAAAAAATCAAGATTGTATAGGACATATATCGATCTCAAAATGGCCGTTGACAGTGAGTTGCTCAGGCAGACATTGTGGGTTGCTCTGAAAAACTGGTCTCTCTAATCAAACTCCTCTATAATAATACCTCTTCAGTCAGATATGGGCTGAGAGGAGAAGTGACTGCAAGTTTTTATCAATGTTGTGGTCAGGCAGGGCTGTGTGCTGGCCCCAGCTTTGCTTAATATCTTCATCAATGACATAGACCGGCATTTGAAGGCCTTAAACCTCGCTATGCCAGTCTATGGAGTCAAAAACCCAGCAACCTTCATTTTTGCTGATGACGCGGTGCTTTTGTCTCGCATTGAAATGGCCATGCATAAAATCCTAAAGACATTTGAGGATTATTGTGCGAAAGTGCCTCTTTTTGCATGGTTAGCACCCACTTTTTGCCTGGTTTTGATGTGGTTTCGATGTGGTTTCAACTGTAGTGCACAGGGTCCCTGCCAACCAGGTCCTCTGTGCTAGTGCTTCTTCCCTAAAAACAAATCCCCAATTGGTACTTCTAACCCCTGTAAGTCCCTAGTAAATGGTACCCTGGGAACCTAGGCCTGGGAGCTGACGGGACCCTCAGGGACACCCCTCACTGGGACATGCCACTGCCCTTGCAGCTTGCATGCCCCTGTGAGGGAGAAAACGACAAAGTCGACATGGCACCCTGCCTCGGTGCCATGCCAGCCAGCACTGCCTGAAGACACAGGTAAAGTCAACCCTCTAGCAGGGCTCACAGCCGTAAGGCAGGTTGCACTATACCACAGGTGAGGGCATATCTGCATGAGCAGATATGCCCCTACAATATTGGGGTCCATTCCTTGATATTGTAAGTGCCAGTGAAGCCATAGAGAGTACATGGGCTGAAAACCCGACAACTCGAGTTCCCCAGCACCGTGATGGCGTCACTGAACACAGGAATGTTTGGTACCAAACTACTCCTTTCAATAAATCCACACTGATCCCAGAGTGGGATTTATTGTGCCATGTACTCAGAGGGCATCTCAGAGGTGCCCCCTGAAAACCTACCAACCCTGGTGTAGTCTCTGACTGGCTGAAGGCAGCCAGCCACCACCAGACATGTTTCTGGACCCCTGGGCAGAGAGCCTCTGCTCTCTGGGATCAGAAACAATGCACATCCTGGGCAAAGGTGTCACACCTTCTCCCCCAGGATGGGCCAGTCCTTGAAGGGATAAGCTTCAAAGGCCTGCTGCCTTTGTAATGCGACCCCCAGCCTCTGCTGCTAGCAGCAGGTGGCAGCCCCTGTTTTACATCCCCAGTTTGGGTGAGAAAACCCAGGAGAATAGGAGGTGTGCCCACCTCTGTCAACTCCACCCCTAAAGTGGAGGAGGTGCCATGAAGCACATCTTTCAGTCCCCTCCATCTTGAAGATGGGGAGACCCCTCCAATCAGGGCTAGGTCTATTCCCCCTCCCTAAGGAGGGTGGCATAACAGAGGGTGTAGTCACCCCAGGTAAGGTGCACCAGATCTGCAACAACCTAAAAAGCAAGAAGACATCCCTGCAGAGAAGACTGAAGACTACAACAGCCTTGGCCCAGCCCTATCGGCCTGTCTCCAGCTTCTGCAAACCTGCGACCTTTCTTGCAGCCAGCAACCTCTGAAAACCCTGGGAGGACTGCTGCCTTCGACAAAGACTCCAATCTCTCATGGACAGTGGCTCTGTCCAGAAGAAACCGACTCCAAGGGCTCCGGATCCAGCTGGAACCGCGAACCCTGCCAACTCTGCACAGGACGCCCACGGCTCGAGTCAGAGTGGCTCACCTGTGCAATGAAGTCTCAGTGATCCTGTGTCCAGTATTGGCTGACCTCTCCTGATCTCCACGGCAGAGCCTGCAAAGTGAATCCAGTGGGTCCCCCCGACCATGACCGGCTCAGGTAAGATGTTTCAGACGTCAAAAGGCACCCCCGCACCTGAAGCCCCGGGGCTTTGGTGAGCTGAACAGACTGTGCCCCTAAGATGCCCCTACATCTCTCCGTATCTCTGCTGTCGTTGGTCTCCCTCCGGTGCCACACCTGCAGCCTGTTTGCCAAAAGAAGAATCCCCTTTGAAAAGCATTGAGCACCTGACGTCGAAAGTGAACCCTGCCACCTGTGCCGATGGTGGTGTATATTTGGTGCGGCTTTGTGCCCCCCCCCCCTGTTCTTAACCTAACCTCCAAAGCTTGGCCCCTGCAACCAATCTACTTACCGGCAAGCAGTGTGGCTCCAGGCACCCCTAGTCTCCACTGAAAAGCTTAGGGCCAAACTCAGATTCTGACCTCTGCACCTGGCCGCCCCCTGTGCCGCTGGTGGTGCAGTTTTAGGACTCACCTGACCCTTACCCCTTGCTGACATTTGGTCCCGAAGACTGGATTTATAAGTGGATTACTTACCTGTTTAACCGTGAAATTGTTTTCCCCATAGGATAACATTGAACTGTTCTGAAAAGTTTCTAAGTGCCGATTTTTCAAAGTGAAAAAATTACTTCTATTTAAAAACGTACTTACCTTATTGTGAAGATCTTGGTCTTAAAATAAAATACAAAGTATATTTTTCTAAAATTGATCTGGATCTCCTTCTGGAGTCGTGTGCCCATTATTGGTCACTGTTGTGCAATAAATGTCTTACACGCCTCTGTGTTTGGCATAAGGTTGCTTGCCCACACTACTGCTAATAGAGCACTTTGGGTTTTACATTGAGCCCTGTACACTTTTGGGGAACTCCTGGACTCTGTGCACGGCCTAACCAGCTAGTGGTAATACCATATACATAGACAGTTTTCTACAATTATTGTAATACAAAGAAGCTACAGACCAACACCTCAAAAACAAAATATACTATTCTAAAAAGCAGTGCTATGCCAAGGAGTGTCTTTAAAATTCATGGAATTCCACTAAAACGTGTGGATCCTTAGGATTACCTTGGAATGAGGTTCAACTCAAAGTTGTCTTGGTCGGCCCACTTATAAAAAAAAATGAGGACACGCTGAGCCAGTATGCCAGTGGAGTTCTCAGTTTTACTAAAAGCCAGGGCCACATATTAATAGGCCCGCTCTTGAGGCATATCAAGCACAAGCCATTGCGGCAGGGAGCTCGTGGGGCTACAAAAAGCCCAAGGGTTTGGCATAGGGCAGAGAGTCTTTTTTTATAACTCCACCTGCTTGGCCCAGGGATTCCAATGGATGCAGTAAGGCTTGAGTTGGGCTTCTATTCTTTCGAGCAGCCTGTAGCACTACGACCGACCCCTTCAATACTCAATAAGAATCTGAACAAAACCCAAGTTGCGGATTTACTTGGATACTATGCGGGAAGTCTGGTCACAGGCCAAGCTAATAAAGCTACCCTGGTACAATCAATTTGGTCGCCACACTGAAAGCCATCACCTGCCTAGAATACTGGTTCATACCGGAAAGCATGACCACAGAAAGTGGACAGTTGATATAGGAGAGGTTTTGGCTTTACTATCTCAACCACTTGAAAGGGAAAATGGTAGTCCAACTTCAGATCCTTAAACCCATACCTAAATTTGAACCATTAATGGACATGGTTTATCCAGACCTGAAAAGGTCCTTATTTATTAGATTTGGATTTGGCATTCTGCCGGTGAAACGCTTTACTAGTACTTGGAAAAAAAAGTAGACAGTGACCCACCAACCTGTAGTAGCAAGTTCAGGGGTATAGAATCTGTAATGCTTTTTGTGTTCTGATCCTTAAGACATTACCGCCGTCCATTTTTTATTGCTCACGGCACGAGACACTGTAAGGACGCTTTAATCCTATGTAAGTGTATAGATTCCAAACTAATTTTCAATCAGGTTGCTTCATATCTATATGCAGTGTGGAGGGTACTAGACCTTCAGCCACTGTACTGTTTAAAGGTTTTGTCATGTAGTCACCAGTATTTTGTTTGCATTCGGTATCGCTGATTTTGTATCCTGGGATAATCACATAAGGAGCACTGGGTCTATATTTTAACTATCTACCCTGATTGCTCTAATCAATAGCACCAGCACTTTAGGAGCATTGAGATTATTAAATACTAGTATAAGGGAAATATTTATGATGTGTCCCAATTGAGGCTTTTAAATTAGTCAGACAGCAATTCCGGTCAGGCAGCGGTCTATGCACCTATTATAGATAATAACACTTTATTACAGGACTGCATTATTAAGTACTAGCACTTTATTAATTGACTGTACTTTTTAATATGAGTGGTCGTTTACGGGGAGGGGGACTAACATCTTTGCGTATGGAAATAATCATGATATATTGTCTAAAACCTAATTTTTATTTGATCATTATATTGTATGACCTGTTTTCCCCAGGCTGAAACAAAGTTATAGTTACTGTTGGAATAGAGTGATGCAGAGTGTATTGGCTTAGAGTAGAGTAATGCAGAATGTATTGGCGTAGAGTAGAGTGATGCAGAGTGTATTGGCGTAGAGTGATGCAAAATGTATTTGCTTAGAGTAGAGTGGTACAGAGTAGAGTGCAGTGTTGCAGAGCAGACCGTCGCAGAGTGCAGGGGTGTACAGTAGAGTGGCGTGGAGCGCAGTGGCACAGAGTGGTGCAGAGCAGAGTGACATGGAGTGCAGTGGCGTAGAGCGGTGGAGAGTAGAGAGTCGTGGGGTATAGTGCAGTGGTGCAGAGTGGACTGGCGTAGAGTGAAGTAGTGTGGACTGGCCCGCGCAGAGTAGATGGTTTCAGAGTGGAGTGGTGCACGGTAGAGTAGAGTGGCAGAGTAGTTTAGAGTGGCATAGAGGAACAAGTTACTTACCTACGGTAACGATATATCTGTAAGAAACATTAGTAGTGATAGATTCCTTACCTTAGAATATCCCCAGGCGTCAGACTGGATCCGGAAAGTTTTCGTCAGCAGTACCCCTGTGCGTCGGTAGGTGGCGTCGTGCGGCTCCGCGTCCGTCGTTGGCGTCGTGGTCACCGAGATGACGTCGCGGGCGCTACTTAGACGCCGCCCACGCGCGCTGACGTCAGTTCTGTACACGACTTTCCACGTCAGGAACGCAGAGCCATGCAAGATACTGACCACTGGTGCATTGAAACTAGGGCCCTGAAAGGGATGACCTTAACCCTAGAAATCAGTTCGCAGAACGGGGAGGATGGTTGGGGCGGTAAGGAATTTATCACTACTAATGTTTCTTACAGATATATCGTTACCGAAGGTAAGTAACTTGTTCATCTGAAAGAAACACAGTGATAGATTCCTTACCTTAGAATAGATACCCCAGCAATACCAACCCCGGTGGTGGGTCTGCGAACCAAGATCACACCAGAAAGTCACGGAGAACGGAACGGCCAAAGAAGCCGTCTCTCCGGACTTGGCTGTCCAGGCAATAATGCTTGGTAAACGTGTGCAGCGAGGCCCACATAGCTGCCTGACAGATGTCTTGCATGGGTACACCACGTCCCAATGCAGTAGTGGCTGCAGTAGCTCTGGTGGAATGAGCACGCAGTCCCACCGGAGGCTCTTTTTTAGCCAAAGAGTAACAGGCTTTGATACGCAAGACAACCCAGCGGGAGATAGTTCTCTTGTGTACCGCCCGACCTTTCTTGGTGCCAACGTAGCCAACAAAGAGCTGGTCATCCACCCGGAACTGCTGTGTGCGGCTGAGATAAAAAGAGAGCGCACGTTTTGGGTCCAGACGGTGGAGACTCTCCCTCTCTGGAAGGATGCAGAGGCGGAAAGAAGGTGGGCAAGGTAATAGTAAACACCTTTGGCAAAAAGGAAGGACGGGGCCTGAGCACAACCTTGTCCGGATGGACTGATAGGAAAGGAGGCTTACAAGAAAGAGCCTGGAGCTCACTAACTCGCCTAGCGGAGGTAATGGCCACCAGGAAAGCAGTCTTCAAGGTCAAGAGACGAAGAAGACAGTTATGAAGTGGCTCAAAGGGAGCACACATCAAGTAAGAAAGAACCAAATTCAAGTCCCACTAAGGCATCACGAAAGGAATAGGAGGAAAAAGGTGTGTAATGCCTTTAAGAAATCTATTTACAACAGGGGACTTGAAAAGAGAGGGCTGATCAGGGAGCCTGAGAAAGGCCGAAATAGCAGAAAGGTAGCCTTTGATAGTGCCCAGAGCAGAGCCCTGCTGGGTCAAAGAAAGAAGGAACAGTAGTACTTCAGAAAGAGGGGCAGAAAGGGGATCCACAGCCTTTGCTGTGCACCATGCCACAAACTTGTTCCACCTGCAGGCGTATACCACTTTAGTAGAGGGACGCCTGGCTGCCAGAATGACATTACAAACTTCAGGAGGCAAGTCGAAAGGAATCAACTGCCGCCGCTCAATCTCCACGCAAGGAGGTGGAGACTAGACAGGTTCGGGTGGAGGACCGTCCCCTGCTGCTGTGACAGGAGATCCTCCCGAAGAGGCAGTCTGATCGGAGGATCGATGCTCATACTGAGTAGCTCGGGATACCATACTCTTCGAGCCCAGTTCGGGGCCACAAGGATGACTTGTGCCCGGTCGCGCCTGATCTTCAGCACTCTGGGCAGAAGTGGTATAGGCGGAAAGGCGTACAAAAGACCGCAACTCCACTCGCGACGAAAAGCGTCGCCCGAGCGAGTGCCGCCTTGGAAATTCCAACGCGCAGAACTGATGACATTGCGCGTTCTCTTCGGTGGCGAATAGATCTAACCAAGGCTCTCCTCACTGCTGAAAGAGACCTTGCACCACCTCCGAGTGAAGACGCCATTCGTGATCGAGCATGCACCTGCGGCTGAGTTCGTCCGCCCAGGCGTTCAGAGAACCTGCCAGGTGTTGAACCACCAGGGACATGCCCTGATGTTCCAGCCATGTCCAGAGACGCAGAGCCTCCTGACAGAGGGTCCACGACCCCACCCCGCCTTGCTTGTTGCAGTACCACATGGCGGTGGTGTTGTCTGAACACCTGCACTACTCTCCCCTTGACAGAGGGAAGGAATGCCTTCAGTGCAAGCCGTATCGCCCGAAGCTCCAGAAGGTTGATATGGAGCTTGGACTCCGCCGGAGACCAGAGGCCTCTGATCTCCGCCTCTCCCATGTGGCCGCCCCATCCCAGAAGGGACGCATCCGTCACCACTGTAAACTCCGGTTGGGGAAGGGAGAGGGATCTGCAGTCGACCCAATGCCGGTTCGTGAGCCACCACTGCAACTGTCGTGCAGTGCCCTCCGAGATCTGGACGTGATCGGACAGGTTCCCCTGATGCTGCGCCCACTGGAACTTCAGGTCCCACTGCAGAGCCCGCATATGCCATCTGGCATGATCGACCAGCAGGATGCAGGAGGCCATGAGGCCCAGCAGCCTCAGAGTCACTCTGACCGAAACCCGGGACAAGGGTTGAAAGATGGGAATCAGAGCCCGAATATCCCGGACTCGCTGTTTGGGAGGATAGACCCGAAACTGCGCCGTGTCCAGAACCGCTCGGATAAAGAGGAGCTTCTGAGGGGGAATCGGGTGCGACTTTGGCACGTTGATGGAGAACCCCAGCAAGTGCAGGAGGTCGGCCGTAGTCTGGAGGTGGGAGAAGACTGCCTGGGGCGAGCCCGCCTTCAACAACCAGTCGTCGAGATAGGGGAAGACTGAAACCCCTGATCTGCACAGATAAGCTGCGACCACCGCCATCACCTTGGTGAACACCCGAGGGGCGCTGGTAAGGCCAAAAGGGAGCACAGTGAACTGAAAGTGCTCGTGGCCTACCGTGAACCGCAGGTAACGCCGGTGGGCTTGCAGGACTGGGATGTGGAAATAGGCATCCTGCAAGTCTAGCGCTACCATCCAGTCTTGTGGATCGAGAGCAGACAAGACCTGAGCCAGAGTGAGCATCTTGAACTTCTCTTTGCGGAGGAAGCGATTTACGTTCCGGAGGTCTAAGATAGGACGCAGGCCCTGGTCCTTCTTGGGTACCACAAAGTAGTGGGAACAACAACCACAACCTACTTCTGGCGTCGGAACGCGCTCGATGGCCCCCTTGGCCAAGAGGGCCGCAACTTCCTGCTGAAGAAGCACCAAGTGATCCCCCGACATACGGTGGTACTGAGGTGGCATGGCTGGAGGGGTAGTCTCGAAGGGGAGGGAGTAGCCCCTCCGGACTATCTCTAAAACCCACCTGTACGAAGTGATGGTGCGACAGTGGGGGAGGTGATGGCGAAGCCTGCCGCCCACTGGAGTTTGATGGGCCTGAAAGTTCGGACTAGGAAGGTTTGGAGGCAGTGGTGGCCGGGGTGGTGGTGGACTGACCCGCCCGCTGGCCCCTTGATCCGCCACGGCGGAACCCGCGGCCGCGCTGGGATTGTTGCTGCGCAGGCCTGTGGCTCTGTTGCGAACGCTGCAGGGCGCCCCCTCCTGTGCCACGAAAGGAGCGAAAAGCGGAAGGCGGAGGAGGGCAGACTGCCGAGAGTCCCAAGGACTTGGCCGTAGCCCGTGAGTCCTTAAACCTTTCCAACACGCTGTCCGCTTTGTCGCCGAAGAGGCGACGGCCATCAAAGGGCATGTCCATAAGGGTGTTTTGGACATCCCCCGAAAATCCAGTGGTCCTCAACCAGGCGTGACGGCGAACCGCCACAGTCGTTGCAATCGATCTGCCCAGTGAGTCGGCGGTGTCTAGGCCACAACGAATCATTAACTTTGCTGCGTCTCTCCCCTCTGCAACAGCCTGGGAGTGAGCTGGCCGGGCCTCCTCCAGACACTGGGGCAGCACTTGCGCCACCGTATCCCACAGAGAGTGGGAAAAACGGCCCAAGAGGCATGCGGTGTTCACGGACCGCAGCGCAGAAGCTGGTGGAAGAAAATATCTTTTTCCCAAACTGATCCAGCTTCTTGGATTCCCTATCCGGTGGGGCCGAAGGGAAGGCAGTTGGGGAAGCAGAGGCTTGGACAACCAAGCTCTCGGGGGTGGGGTGTTGGGAGAGGAAAATGGGGTCACCCGGAGCCAGGCGATGGCGTCGGGCCATGTTCCTATCCACAGGAGCCCCTGTGGTGGGCCTGGATCAAGTGCCCAAAAGAACGTCAGAGAGGGCTTCATTGAAGGGCAGCAGCGGCTCCGCAGAAGTAGCTGCTGGTTGAAGCACCTCTGTCAGGTTAGTCCTGACGGCCACAGTAGGGAGCTGGAGGTGTAGGGCCTCCGCCGCCCTACACAACAGCATAACTAGCTCCCTTCTCCGTAGCCACGGTAGGAGACAGCATGCCAAGGTCTGGTGAGGTATCCAGACCACTGGCGTCCCCCAATTCCTCAGCCCAGTCCTGTTCAGACTCGCAAGCAGCTGCGAGAGGGTCCTCAGACCCCTCCCAGTCCTCCCCTTGCTCCTCAGGCTGTTCAACAGGTCGAAAATAAGGAGCAGGGCATGGGGATAAAAATCCCCGAGCAAAGTCGAGAACGGCATCGATCGACGCCGCGTCAACTTCGGGGCTGAAACTGAGGTCGACGTCGTCCCGAGGAGCAGGCGGCGTCAGAACTGGTGCCGGTGGAGCCTACGTCGGTGGAGGTGTGACAATGTCAACCGGCGTCGACCGGGATCCAGGTCTGGATCCAAGGGTGTCCTGCGGCGCCGAGGCCGGAGCAGACAGCGACGCCGGAGCCGCCAGCGAGGAAAGGCGAGGACACCCAGCCGGGACCGCGGGGCCCGAAGGCGCACCAGCGGGACCCGACGGCCCAAAGAGGCGAGCCATGGCCGACAGGAATTCCTGTATTTGGGCCGGAGTCGCCGACGACCCCGGGAAGGGCGGGTAGTCAGGCGGCGACTGCGTAGGCTCCGCTGGAGCCGCGGGGAAGCACCACCCGCACCCTCAGCCGCGTCACGCGACCGGCGAGGGGAAGTCGGAGAACCATGACGTTTCTTCGACTTCTTGTGCTTTGTCTTACCTGACCCAGAGTGCGAAGACTTGGATCCCGAAGACCGATGGTGATGACTCCGCGCACGGTCCCTCGACCTCCCACGGGACCGGGACCTCGAACAGCGCGGAGCCGACTGCCGGGCTTCCAGCAACTTTCGGGACCGCTCCCGCAATCCTTCGGCGCCATGGCCCGACAGTTGGGGCACGACTTGGGGTCGTGGTCGCGACCCATGCAGAAAAGAGACACACGGTGCGGGTCAGTCACCGACATCATGCGGTGACAATCCCCGCAGGACTTGAAACTGGGCATCCTAACTGCACCTTAGGAGTCAAAGACTCGATGGAAAAAAAAAAAATAGAGACAAAAGCCTCAAAAAGTCAGTCAAAAATTGACTGGGGGTTCCTGCTCTTCCCGGATCTGCGCTTGCTGGCGCGGAAAAAGAACGAACTGACGTCAGCGCGCGTGGGCGGCGTCTAAGTAGCGCCCGCGACGTCATCTCGGCGACCACGACGCCAACGACGGACGCAGAGCCGCACGACGCCACCTACCGACGCGCAGGAGTACTGCTGACGAAAACTTTCCGGATCCAGTCTGACGCCTGGGGATATTCTTAGGTAAGGAATCTATCACTGTGTTTCTTTCAGATTGGATTGACATACAGTGAACTGGCACTGAGCGAACTGGCGTAGAGTGCCGCTGTATAGAGTGCATTGGCCTGGAGTGGTGGAGAGTGCACTAGCGTAGGGTGGACTGGCACGGATGCATTGGCGTGGAGTGGCGCAGAGTGCATTAGTGTAGAGTGGCACGAAGTACAAGAGGGGGGCAGAGAGTGCATTGGCTCAGAGTAGAGTGGTGTGGAATAGAGGCATGTAGAGGGGTGCAGAGTAGAGTACAGTGACGTGGAGTGGTGTAGGGTGGGGTGGGATAAAGTGGAGTATGCATGGTGTGGTATCGCAGTGCCATTACAGACAACACATCTTCAATTGAAATTACCATTACATTTGCACAGACAGTTTTACTGATAAAAGCATACAGCGCACAAACGATAATGTGTAGAAATGTCGTCACAGTGTATTGATCAGAATCAAATATTTGTTACCACCTCACTTCAGAATTACAAAAAAAGTGCTCATTTGTGCTTTTCTAATTCTGAAATATCAGCATAGTTCATGTTTGTTGTGTGCTAGAAAAAAATAACATCCTGCACTCTCTCCTCTCGTGTACTCAGCAGAATTGTCACAAATTCTCTCACTTCGAAGTCAGAGAAAGAAAAGTAAACACCAAGCTCCCTCGAAAGACACAGCGTGACACTTTACCTCCGTCTTGTAAAAGAAACAGGTACTGGGGTGGGAGGGGAGCGAAGAAAGCAGACAGAGCCAGCTACAAAAGTTGCACTGAGCAGAGTGGCTCAGTCTCGGTGCCAGCTCAACATCCTGTGACTCTGGGCAAATCAATTAATCTTCCTGTGCCTATATTAAATGAATGGGTCCTTGTGTAATGTAACGTGCTCGGGTAAAGCGCTTCAATACCTTTGGCTTGAGTTTGGCACTATATAAAATATGCCAAAAAAAAATGCCTTACGCTTTCATGAAGCACGACGAGACCAATCCATGTGGCCTCCAGACTCATTTTTTGTGCCCGTTTGTTCACTAGCTGTTCTGTTACCATCGCACATGACAGCAAAGGGAGGGAGGGGCAACACAAAGGGAAGAAGCGGACACAGACAACTGGAAGGAAGCAGACAGAGCCAGCTATGAAAAAACGCGAGCAGAGTACACGCTGGGCAAATCACTTAATCTTCCGGTGCCTACCTAAAATGCATGTGTCCTTGTGTAATGTAAATGGTGCTCATGAAAAGTGCTCCAGTGCCTTCAGCTCAAGTTCGCGCTATTTAAAAACTGCAAGAAAACACAAACATGTTTACTAGATGTTGTGACCATCGCTCACCCATGGCAGAGGGAGGGGCAACACGAAGGGAACCAGTGGCATAACGAAACTTGAGGGGGCCCCCCTGCAGGGTACGTGGAGGGGCCCCCTACGGACTCAATCTGGAGCTCTCCGGCCGAAGTGCGGTGCTGTTACGCCCCTGAAGGGAACAAGCAGACAATGGGAGGGTAGGAGGTAGCAGACAGTCAGCTACAAAAGATGCACTCTGTAGTGTGGCTCAACAAAAACAAAAACATAGCTCCCAAAAGTGCAAACATTGTAAGGACACAAGTACCTGGGCCATGCTCCAGGGCAGAGTCACATGCAAGAAGAGGGAAGTGCTGACCACAGAGCTGACAAACAGGAAGTAAGCAATTGAGAGTGGCTTTCATGGGAAGTAATGGGCCACAAAATTAAAACCAAACAGAAGTCCAAAAACATGACTAGACGAAGCAAACATTAGAACAACAATTTTCAGAAATAATTAGATGAAAATAACCCATTTCATTCCTCAGATGCCAAATTCATTCTTTTAAAACAGAAGTTGGAACCTCAAATTGAACAGAGACCAAAACCAAAAAAGGTCCATAAATTGACTTCTTACATAAGGAGTTTCGCAGAGCATGCAGTCTTGTGACATACTGCCTTCACCAATTGGTCTCAAATCCCATCCATTTGCCCAGTCACACTCAATGCTATATTTGTTCCAGTAAGTTTAATCATAGGAAACAGGCCTATTTCCTGAAGTGATCATCACATCATTGTAGGAAGCAGCCTCTTTATATAATATACCAAAACGAGATACATTGTGTAGCGAGTCCAGGTATCCTTATGAGTGGACAGGGGCTTGCTTTAACAATTCCCAAGGTGCTCTTTTTGTAGTAGTGTGGTCGAGCAGCCTTAGGCCTATCAAGGAGGAGTGTTAGACATTAGTTGCGTACAGTCAATAAATGACATGCATGCTCAATTATGAGATCCACACCAATGTAGAAAACCCCCCACATATTTTTATATAATTTTTAGCACTAAGAACTTTCTTATTGTGTAAGTACTTTTTAAAATAGTTTTGAAAAATACAGGTAAATATACTTTTATTGTCCCTAATGCGATAATGTTATCCTATGGGATAAAACACATACTGAATTCTGGGGCTTAGCAGCGACTTGCAGGACCAATCTTCTGGAGTTAAGGTAAATACGGGGCAAGGTCCAAGGCAACACCAACAGGTCACATCGGGAGGCTCTCGGGTGTTCGGGTGCAGAGGTGCTTTTCCGCATCGGTTTCAATGGGAAAGTGTCCTAGGAAAAATGGCAGTAAGTAGGGTGGGTGGGGGCTCGGTCTCCCGATGCTCAGACACATAAGGAAACCTTTGGTCCACTTCTCCTCTGGCTGTGGGGCTCAAGTGCAGTGGTGTTTTGAGGCGTCTGGTTTTCACTGCAGGAGACCCTCGCAGTAGAGGGTGCCTCCACAAAGAAGGCTGCAGGTGGTGACTGGGAGTCCAGGGCAGGCAAACCCAAGGTGGGGTTAGACTCTGGAGGGTATCAGGACTTCGCTGGCACTGTTGGACCACTTTGACTCAGGATGTGGGGCACCGGTGCACTGGTGCTTGCCGGTGTCGGGTTTTCGGAGATACGGAGTCCTCGTGGTTCTTCTTGGGTGCCTGCAGGGTTCAGGGGAGCAGCTCCCCTACTCCACAGAAGATCCTTGTTGCTTCATGAAGTGTTGGCAGTCCTCCCAGGCTTTAGGAGGCAGAGCAGCTGCAGAATGAGTTGTCGGGGACAGCAGACAAGCCGGCAGGGTTGGCGCCAAGTCAGTTGCTGCTCCTCAGTTCTTGCTTTTCACGGCTCTTCTGTGTCCTTCTTAAGTCGGTAGTATCTGCTTTCCTGGTGCCAGGGGCTCCCCTAAATACTAAACTTAGGAGTGTTAAGGGGAGTGAAGGGTGGTAGCCAATGGGCTACTTACCCTTGGGGTCAATACATCCCCTATACGATCACTTCCTGTGGGAAGTGGGCATAACCTATCCCAGCGTTCCTAATTCTGCCATCCCCAAGATACATATCAGGCAGCATATCAGAAGTGTGACCCCCCTCCTATCCCATGTTCAGAGGCATCTGTCTGCACCATGAACTGCTTAGAATAATCTAGAGCTTTCAGAATGGGAGCGGACACATTGCTTCCTTCAGTGTCAAAAGCTTTTAGACAGCACACTGTCCAGTTTACCTTCTTTGGCATCTTCATGGAGGTCAATTCTGTGAGGGGTGTCACAATGGTACCACACCCCTTGACAAACATCCTATAGTATCCAGTCAAGCCAAGGAATACCCCGACTTGAGTCTGGGTGGTTGGAGTTACCCACTCAATGACTGTTTCAATCTTGAGTTGTAAGGGTTGAACTTGGTTTCCACCTACAAGGTGGCCCAAGTATACAACAGAGCCCTGCCCTATCTGGCACTTGCTTGTCTTGATAGTGAGACCTGTACTCTGCAGAGCCTCAAGGACCTTTCCAAGGTGGATCATGTGATCCTGCCAAGTGGATCTAAAGACCGCAATATCATCAAGATATGTTGCACTAAATGACAGCAATAGCAGCCTTATATATGGATACATGGGTGAGGATCAAGTTAACGCAATCACACGCCACCAGACAGATTTCCACAAACAGAGGATTAAAGCAGGGGTGCATACTTGCCCCAACTTTATTTTACCTATATACAGCGGATCTAGAGGAAGAGCTATTAAAAGGCAGAACCTTTCCACCATCGTTAGGAAAGAAAAAATTCCCAATATTCCAGTAAGCGGACGATTTGGTCTTGATGGACCAGACTCTAATAGGAATGAGGGCGGCCCTGGACATATTACACAAGTACAATAAACGCAACGCCCTTCATGCAAATGCGGGAAAAACAAAAGTCCTGATTTTTGGCTCAAGGCCTCTAAAACGCAAACTCAAGTGTTAATTCGGCCCATTAAAGGTTCACACGGACTCCAAGTACAACTACCTTGGAGTTTAGCTCATGGAAACATACACTGCAGACAAAAGCAACAGGAGCCAAAGCAGCAAAGACCACATATGCTCTATCTTGTCTCAACCACAAGTTAAACAGCCACTCGGCTGAGTCAATACGAAGAGTAATCGGGGCCAAACTCGTACCAACACTAAGTTATGGCCACCTTGCCTATCCTGGAAGGCTAACAGAGGAACTAGAGCAAAACCACACATTGTCATATAAAAAGGTATTTGGCATGCCAAAGCACACTCAGCGCACTTTAATATGCCTGGAATTTAACCTCGCAAGCATGGACGTAGCATGCAAAATAGACAATCAATTACTACTTTCTGGTGAGCAGGGCCGACCCAGAGTCCCTGCGGGGTGCCCTTATGGCAATGTTCTCGGACAAGACAAGTGCCTGGGCGAAGTACCTGGAACTAGCCACTTCAACATTAAAACTGGATCTATCATCACTGACGGCTCTCCAAATCAGTAAAATTACAGCTAAAAAGCAAAGTAAAGACACAAGCTAAGAAGGCCTCGAAGGACGTGGACCTAACCAAGGCAAGAAGCATTAGAGGTGCAGAGGAGCTTGTAATATCCCATGAAACCTTTCTTTGCCAACCATACTTGAGAGCAGCAATTGGAAAGCATGCATTTAAGAATATTTTATCATTTAGGCTACTGACTACCCCCATCAGGGAGTACAGGGCACACTGGAATAACTGGGACCTGGCACAGGA
This sequence comes from Calotriton arnoldi, assembly GCA_963921515.1. Taxonomy (NCBI): domain Eukaryota; kingdom Metazoa; phylum Chordata; class Amphibia; order Caudata; family Salamandridae; genus Calotriton; species Calotriton arnoldi. The sequence continues at coordinate 795,993 of CAWUFW010006872.1, forward strand.
ACAATGTAGGCTGTGTAATTACCACTCCGAATCAGTTGCCCACATCGTATGCTGCTGCGCAAGCTTATCACAACAGAGACGCAAGTATCTGAGGCCTATCCTTATGCAACATGAGATAAGATCATGCAAGGAAGCACTACTATTTATATATACATCTGTCACTCCAAAAGTCCTAGCACAGGTTGGCAAATTCTTCGGGGAAGCGGGCAGAATACTACGAGAGTCTGGATCATCATTAGGGGGAACTGATAATCACACAAAACCCTCTATGGAGCCCCCTCTGTCCCGCACGACAGAACCCAGTAAAACTGCAGCACTTGGAGCTGGCATTTTTATAAACCTGCCTATTCGAATGAGCTTGCACATGCCGCTTGCCATCCATTAAAAGACTCAGGTACCATCCCTCTTCAAACACTGGCGAACTTGCACAGATTTTAAACGCATCACACTTCGTTACAGTTGAGCCTTAATATTTCTGTTTGCACAAGCCATTCGGAGGAATAGAACAACTAGACTGGCTAATTAAATAAACACACCATTCTTTTCGTCACAAGGATCTGATAAAGAGACACTCAAAAAAAGAACCAATCTGAGATGAAAGTCTTAAAATTTCCTGTTTAAAATTTTACTCATTGTTGATAATGAAGCTGGCTGCCTCAACCACTATTGGCTTCAAGTCACAAACAATTACATATTGTCTGGACTACTCCCGCACATGGTTTTAATATTGTTAACCTTCTCTTGATAACGAATTCCGTTGTACCATGTTTTATGTTTTGTTGCGATAAATGATTGTTAGGGTTTTAATTAGCTAAACAATACATTTTTGAATGAATAACACTAAATGACTCCAACCCAGCAAGAACTTGTTCACCAACCTTTGGGAGGTGGCAGGGACATTCTCTAGTCCAAATGGCATTACTGTAAATTGGTCATTTCCATCTGGGGTCGAGAATGCAGATTTTTCTTTTGCTTCAGGGGTCAGACCAATCAGCCGGTACCCTGACGTCAAATCGAAAGTACTGAGAAACTTGGCTGCCCCTAACCTGCCCTTGGGATAGGGTGTGCATCTGTTTTAGTGACAGCATTGAAACCTCTTTAGTCCACACAACCTCAACTCTGGTTTACCATCCTGAGAATGAGGTTTGAGGACTAAGACCACAGACTTTCAGAGGGCTCAATCACCCCCAACTTCAGCATCTTGCTGACTTCAGCCCCGATACTTTAATTCACTTGGTCAGACTGTAGATTTTATTTTTGGCAGGCATACTGTTACTAGTGTCCACATCGTGCATACACCAGTTAGTCTGACCAGGGGTGAGGGAAAAGAGCTCAGCATACTGCTCCCGGACTAGCTTGCAGTCCACTTGCTGTTGGGCAGAGAGGGTTTCTGAAAAGACTACTCCTTCAACTAACCATTTTTAGGACTGTTAGAGAGGAAGTCTGTGAGAGGTTCACTCTTCTTCCTGATCCTCATCAGTGACCATAGCATGACGACATCAGCCCTATCATGGAGAGGTTTTAGGCAGTTAACATGGATGACCCTTTGAGGGTTCCTGCTAGTGCCTAGGTCAACCAGGTAGGTGACCTTTCCTTTCAAGGATAGGGTGAGGACCACTCCATTTGTCCTAGAGTGCCCTGGCAGCACAAGGCTCTAGTACCCACACCTTCTGCCCTGGTTAGAACTCCGCCAGTGCAGCCTTTTGGTCATACCAGAGCATCTAGTGCTCTTGGCTGGCCTCAAGGTTTTTGGATGCTTTCTCCATGTACTCAGGGATCCTTGAACGTAAGCCAAGTACATAGTCTACTATGTCTTGTTTAGGCTCTTTGAGAGGTCTCTCCCAGCCTCCTTCACTAGACACAATGGTACCCTTCCAGGATGACCAAACAGAAGTTCAAAGGGGGAAAAACCTACTCCATATGTGGTATTTCTCAGTAGGCGAAAAATCAGGCATGGCAGAAGGACATCCCATCTCCTCCTGAGTTTGAGCGAGTCACATGATTTTGCATTTCATGGTTTTGTTGAATCTCTCAACTAAACTATTGGTTTGTGAATGATATGGGGTAGTGAACTTGTAAGTCACAACACATTCATTCCACATGACCTTTAGGAAGCCAGACATGAAGTTTACCTCTGTCTGACACCACCGTCTTAGGAAAGCCCACTCTTGTAAAGATACTCAAGAGGGCCGGCAACTGCAGGAGCAGTGACAGTCCAAAGTGGAATAGCTTCAGTGTAGCTGGTGGCATGAGCCCCTACCACTTTAATACATCTGTTCCCTGAGCTGTTGGGTGGTCCAAGGGCACAACAACATCAACCCTTCCCTTTCAAAGGGAACCCCAACCACTAAGTGAAGTTAGGGGTGCCTTTGGGTGGTTACCTGTCTTGCTACTGGCTTGACAAGTATCACATGAGTTACAAAGCTTCTTCACCTTCTGGGATATATCTGGCCAGCAGAAGTGAGTGACTAACCTACTCCAAGTTTTGGTCTGGCCAAGATGCCCAGCTAAGGGGATGTCATGAGCTAAAGAGAGTAAGAACTCTCTATACTGCTGAGGCACTATCACTCGCCTAGTGGCACCAGGTTTGTGGGTTTATTGAAAGGAGTCGTTTGGTACCAAACACTCCTGTGTTTAGTGAGGACATCACTGTGCTGTGGAACTCTAGTTGTCTAGTTTTTAGTCCATGTACTCTTTATGGCTTCCCTGGCACTTATACTATTAAGGAATGGGCCCTAATATTGTAAGGGCATATCTGCTCATGCAGATATGCCCTCATCTGTGGTATAGTGCAACCTGCCTTAGGGCTGTGAGGCCTGCTAGAGGGGTGACTTAGCTAGGTCTTCAGGCAGTGCTGGCTGGCATGGCACCCAGGCAGGGTGCCATGTTGACTTTGTCGTGTTCCCCCTGACAGGGGCATGCAAGCTCCAAGGGCAATGGCATGGTCCCAGTGAGGGTGGTTCCAGGGGACCCTCTTTAGCTCCCAGGCCCTAGGTACCCAGGGCACCATTTACTAGTGACCTACAGGAGGCAGAAGTACCAATTGGAGATTTGTTTTTAGGTAAGAAGCACTGGCACAGGGGATCTGGTTGGCAGGGACCCTGTGCACTACAATTGAAATCACATGAAAACCAAGCAAAAAGTGGGGGCTAACCATGCAAAAAGAGGTCCTTCCTTACACACATGCACCTATATCCCTCAGTGCTTCAACTCCAACCCTATTAATATGTAGCTGCTGTCTGCATTTCTCCAGGTTACTGTGCCAGACAGTCAGGGCAGCTACATCCACCCCACTCTGACACTAGAGTTGCTTCAGTGTGCACTCTGACCTGGTCAGGGCACACCAAGGATCCCATCTGGAGACTTACCACTGCATCAAGGACTGCAGGTGCACTACGGGGAGTGTTTTTAGGACAGATTGGGTATCCAGTTCGGTGCCCATTGGCTTTGCAATTAGAGCACCTAGCCTTCTTGAGATCACAGTTCTTACCCTGGTACCCACCCTTGGTCTGTGTATTTTCTCGGGCCAACCTTCCTGAACAGGTTTTTGGGACTCTTTAGACTACTTTGTTTTTGTCTTTAGACTGTTCACCATCTTTCCCTGGAGGGGCTTGGCAACCCCTTTCTTTTGGTCACCCCCACCATGAGTAGCCTTGGTTACCCTAGTGTTGACCCAGTGGTTAACCTTCTTTCCCAATTCTTGGGGAGAGGCTTGTCCACCAAGTAATGATGCAATTTTTCGGAAACAGTTACTTAACAGACGCTATTTCATAATAAGATTATAAAGCCCATTGTAGTCTTGCGCCTTGTTACCTTTTAACCAGCCACCTAGTGTTTTGACTGAGAAGTCAACAAAATCTACCCAGGTTTGACTCGAGGTTTTGCGAGTTTCCCTGATCCTGTACTCCTCAGTGTGGAGTCCAAAGCGCTCAATCAGGGTATCTATCCTTCATAAGGTCATAGGACTCAGCATCTGTCTCGTCCAGTGTCTGGAGTCTATCCCTGCACTTCCTGAAAACAGCTCCCAGAGTAGAGTGCCCCAATACTTATACTGGTTGCGTTTCCTCATTTTACAAGCCCTCTCAAAGGCTGTAAAACATTTAGTGACATGACCCTCTGCATATTTGGGGACAATCCCTTTGGGGATCTTAGGGTCAAAAGCTTCATCTTTCTTACTATTTATAATTTTGCTGCCACCAGAGGTGGATCCTAGGCCCATCTTAGCCCTTTCCTTTTCTATGGCCAAGAGTTTGGCCTCAAGGGATAGTCTTTTAGCTAATTTTTGAAGCTCAGGATCCTGCTCCTCAACTTCATCTGGGGTTCTACTAGCAGTACTCCCAGTAGAGGTGCTGCCAGTTTGTGGGTTGGGGGGGGGGGGGGCAGGACTCCATCACTGGCACCTGCATCCTCTGGGTCATTTGAGTTTCCTTCCATTGCCATGACCATCATGCTCAGCAAGTAGAGTCTGGAGATGAGCCTTGGTAGGATTAGTCCCCATGGCAAGGTTCCATGCTGTACAGAGGCCCTTTAGTTGGGTCAACTTAACTTTTTTTGTAGGGAGCCAGGTTGAGAGCCTGGTTAGTACCCTCTGTATCAGACGCAATATTAGAGTAGTTGGGACCTTTTTAAAAATCGAACAACTTTTAAAAGGCCTAACTACTAGTATTCTTTTAAAATTCTAAACAGTTTGGACTGGGTGACTTGACACAAGGCCCTAACAGTTATTTTAAACAATTTAGAAAAAGCAGACTTCGATTTTTTAATTTTTAACTAAAGACAATTTTGGATTCCTTAGTCGAATCATCTATTAACCGAGTGGTACAGCAAATGTCAAGTCTTGTACCCCATGCTGCACCACCAATGTAGGAAGCAGGTTCTTTACAGAATATACCAAAAAGAGGTATGTTGTGTAGAGAATCCAAGAACCCCTTAGGAGTGCACAGGGGCTTGCTTTAACAATCCCAAGGTGCTCTTTTTTTGGTAGTGTGGTCGAGCAGCCTTAGGCTTATCAAGGAGTGTTAGATATTTGTTGCGTACACACAGTCAATAACTGACACTCTCAATAAGCAGATCCACACCAATGTAGAACAAGCATTTGCAATGCAATAGGTCTCGCATTTGCGGGAGTTTAAGTTATTGGCACAGTAAATGACGATGCCTTTTATTTACGTGTTTTGAAAACCTGCAAGCGGTGTGTAAACAGGCACTTTGTACATATAGTCCTTGCTTACGAGAAGCAAGGCAGGTAGTAAAAGAGGCGCAGTTACTACCAGCCTTGCTTCTCGTAAGCAACTAGTACAAAGTGCGTGTTTACGCACCGTCTGCAGGTTTTCAAAACAGATCAATAAAAAGTATCATCATTTACAATGCCACTAGCTCAAACTCTCGCGAACGCAAGACCTATTGCATTGCAAATGCTTTTCATCATACGTCTGAGCAAACTTCACTAAATTCAGGATGTTTGTAAAATGTTCCAGTTATTGGTTTTCAAAATCTGGTCACACGAACTGAAATATATTTGGTGTTCTAAATCTCTGAATGCAGTAAACAAGTGCTTCTGATGCTTAACACTTTCTTTCAAACATTAAAGCTGCTAAACATGAAATCGAGGGGTTAAAGGTCCATGCATAAAGTTTAAAACAGAAAAGCTGTTTGTGGAAAAAGACAAACTAGTAGGCTTACCTGTGCTTAACCACCTCCAATCTGTGCTTAAAAATACATCAAATGCTGGCAGAGTACACCACGTCAAAACATTCGATGCAACCAGATCGAGGTAGGGGCTTTCAAAAACAAACAAGAAAAAAAAGCACTATGGGAAACAAACAAGTGGGCTTTTCAAGTTAGCGATGTGGCGTAGCTTACGGAGCTGCCGACCTAGTGCCTGGGGAACCAGGTTTGAGTCTCGCCGTCAGCTCAACCAAAAACATGGCAATCATAATAAATAAAATGAAACTCATAACAAATCAATTCAAATAAACAATGGCGATTCGAAACCAAACAAACTGAGACAAATGGTGCCAGAGAAATTCAAAGAAAACAAGATGGCCACGATGTAAACAGAACATGGGAGGGGGAAGTGCACCAACTGGCACCCTCGGAACGAGTCTAATGAGCAGGAAACCAAGAAATGCAAATACCAACACTGTTAGGCGGGAAGTGAAAAGTCAACCAAAACAAGAAACGGCTGCCACTGCTGAAGCTGGCGCCCTGCGAGTGCGGTGTACATTAATTAAGCAAATAGTTCTCCCAACTGCTAATGAAATTTACCGAATAAGGACACATGTAAGAGGGGCTGTCCTTATGGGAGGTAACAGGAGAGGGAGGTACTAAGGAGGGACAACCAAGCCTACTGATGAATCAAAAGCCGTCATTTACAAAGGACAGGAAGAGGAGCCAATTGTAAAGATGGGCGGAACATGGGCGGAGCTCAATCCCCATATACTGAATACAGCATGTCTCGAAGAGACAGCGCAAGCGCTGCCTAGGTGAGACCTAAAAATAACACGTATTTTTATATCATTTTTAGCACCAAGAACTTGTTGTTGGGTAAGTACTTCTTAAAATAGCAGTTTTTAAGAAAACAGGTAAATACACGTGCATTGTCTGTAATGCAGTAATGTTATCCTATGGGGAAAAACACATACTGCATTCAGGTACTTAGCAGCGACTTACAGGACCAATCTTCTGGAGTTAAGTACGGGGGCAAGATCCAAGGCAGCACCAAGAGGTCACCTTGGGAGGCTCTGGGATGTCCGGGTGCAGAGGTGCTTTTCGGGTCGGGTGTCCCGTTGGTTCCAATGGGAAACAGTCCTGAGAAAAAGGGGCTGCAAGTAGGGACTGGGGGGCCAGTCCAGCTGAACCTACAGCGGGGCTCAGGTCTCACGATGCTTTGGCACATAGCGGCAGCTTCAGTCCACTTCTACTCAGGGTGTGGGGCTCTGGTGCAGTGGTGTTTTGAAGTATCAGGTTTTCACTGCAGGAGATACTCACGGTAGAGGATGCCTGCACGAAGAAGTTGCAGGCGGCGACTGGGAGTCCAGTCTGGGCAAACCCAAGGTGGGGTTCAACTCTGGAGGGTCTCAGGATCTTGCTGGCACCGTTGGTCTACTTTGACTCGGTCTGGGGGCCCGGGTGCAGTGGTGCTTTCCGGTGTCGGGTTTTCGGAGATCCAGAGTCCTCAAGGTTTTTCTTGGGTGCCTGCAGGGGAGTAGCTTCGCTACTCCATATGAGATCTTGGTTGTTTCTGGAGGTGCTGGCAGTCCCCCCAGGCTTATGGAGGCAGAGCAACTGCAGGACAAGTCGTCTTTGGTGTAATTGTCAGGGACAGCAGACAGGTCGGCAGGGTTGGTGCCAAGTCAGTTGCTGCTCCTCAGTTCTTTCTTTTCGCGGCTCTTCAGTATCCTTCTTAGGTCGGTAGAATATGCTTTCCTGGTGCCAGGGGCTCCCCTGAATACTACATTTAGGGGCGTTAATGAGAGTGAAGGGTGGTAGCCAATGAGCTACTTTCCCTTGGGGTCACTACATCCCCTTTATGACCACTTCCTTTGGGAAAGCAGGCATAAGACTGTCCCAGAGTTCCTATTACTGCCATCACCAAGATAGCAAATTTTTCCTGAAGGGGGGCACACCAGGCAGCTCACCTGAGGGGTGTGACTGGCATGGTAGTGCTCCATGCATATCTAATTTCCTGCCTGTCCTGGTGCCAAATGGGCCCAAGGCAGGGAGTTGGCATTTCCCCTGTCTGGGGAGGCGTAATCACCAATCAAGGGTGGCAGAGGCCTTTGAAGCCTCCTGTCTTGATATGCTGATTAGTGAGCCATCCTGCTCACAGAAGGTGACAACACCACTGGCCAGAGCAGGCATGGTTTCTGCCCTCAGAGTGTAGGCCCTCATCTGCAGGGGGTCAGAAACCCATCTGTGGTGGCAGGCTGCTCCACACCAGTCCGCTAGCACACTAGAGGCTGGGATTCTTTCAGGGGGCACCTATAAGGTGCCCTCTGGGTGCATGCATTAATAAATCCAACACTGGAATCAGTGTGGGTTTATTAATACAAGGTGTTTGATACCAAACACAATAGATGTCAGTGATGCCATCATGTAGCAGGGGAACTCGTTTTTACCAGTGTCCAGCACATGTACATAAAATGGCTTCCCTGGTCACTTGTAATATCTAAGAATTGACTTAGACATCACAGGGGCATATCTGCTCATGCAGATATGTCCACAAATGTAGTTTAGTGCACCCTGCCTTAGGGCTGGCTTACCTGTCCTGCATGCAGCGTCTGTATGCATGGCACACAGGGTGCCAAGTCGTGTTTCCACTTATCTGCACCATGACAAGCAACCTGCAATAGCTATCTGCATGAGTTAGGTGAGGGGTATCTTAGGGTGGCACAATACATGCTGCAGCCCTTATGGACCCTCTTTAGCACCCATGCCCTGGGTACTCGTGGTACCATTTACTAGGGACTTACAGGGGTGCTAAAGGGATTGCCAATTGAGGGAACAATTGTACAGTTTAGGAAAAGAGACCTGGCACTAGGCACCTGGATAGCAGGAACCCAGTACACTTCTGTCAAAACTGCATCAGACACCAGGCAAAAGGTGGGGGTGACCATGTCAAAAAGTGCCACTTTCCTACAGTTATCCATTTCTCAATTAAAACTCCCATGACAATCAAACCTTCCACAAACTCTAGTACAACCATACATTTCAGTCCATGCAAGACATTTGACATAAAATCAATCCAATAACCCCTTTACGCCTACCCATGCTTGAATCTAAAAATGTCAGTTAAACAGTTCCACCAATAGTTATCAGGGGGCTCAGACTTGGTGATCCATTTTGTAGGAAAGTGCCTCTTTTCGTATGGTTACCCCCTAACTTTTTGCCAGATACCTGATGCCAACTTGACTGAGTGTACCCTGGGTCCCTGTCAATCAGGTTCCCAGGCCCGGAGTTCTTTTCCAAAACTGTACCTTTATCTCCACAATTGGCACACCTCTGGGCCACATGCAAGTCCGTTGTAAAAGGTACCCCTGGTACCAAGGGCCTTGTGACCAGAGAGGGCCCCTGAGGGCTGCAGCATGTATTATTCCACCCTCAGGGACCCCTCACCTCAACACCCACACACTGCCACTGCAGGCTGCGTGTTCTGGAGCAGACCAAACTGAAGTCGACATGGCACCCATACCTCGGTGCCATGACCACCAACACTGCGTGTGGCAGGAGTAAGTCATCCCTCTAGCAGGCCTTACAGCCCCTAAGGCAGGGTGCACCATACCACTGGTGAGGGCATAGCTGCAAGAGCAATAAGCCCCTACAGTGTCTGTGCCATTCACAGACATTGTAAGTGCAGTGAAGCCATTTTGAATGCATGGGCTGGGAGTTTGTCAACACGAACTCCACAGCTCCATGATGGCTTTACTGAAGTCTGGGATCAAACTTCCCAGCACATTAAACCCACACTGATGACAGTGTTGGATTTAATGAAAAATGCACTCGGATGGCATCTTAGAGATGCCTCCTGCAAAACGACCAACTCTGGTGTGGTTCCTGACTGGCTACCAGCCATCTGCCACCCCCAGAGAGATTTCTGGACCCCTGGGTAGAGTGCCCTCCGCTCTCTAGGTCTGGAAACAAAGTACATCCTGGGCAGAGGTGTCATGCCTTCTCCCCCAAGATGGGCAGGGTCCCCGAAGGGGAGCTTCAAAGGCCTACCACCTTTGTTAGCTACCCCTAGCCTTTGCTGCTATCCGTAACTGGCTCCAACCGGTACTGACCCCCATTTTGTGCGGGAGAATTGGCGGGAAAACCTAGCTAGGGAAGGAGGTGTGCCAACCCCACTCAGGTGGGAAATGCGAAGTGAAGCACACATCTCAGTCCCCTCCATCTTGCAGATGGGGAGGGGGGGGGACCCCTCCAATCAGGAAGAGGCATATGCCCCGCTCCGACCGGAAGGTGGCATACTAGGGGGGTGTAGACACCCCAGGGAAGGGGTGTAGACACCCCAGGGAAGGGGTTCCAACCTGCACACCACTGTAATGCCCCTAAATTTAGTGTTTAAGGGCACCCCTAAACCTTGCCTCTTCAGATTCGACGTGACAAGTAGAAGAAAGACCGAAGAGCTGTGCTGCCGAAGAGGAGGAAGACTTCAACTGCTTTGGCCCCAGCCCTAACGGCCTGTCTACTGCTCTGAACCCCTGTGAGCTGAAGCTGGCGTGTCCTGCAGGCAGCAGCCTCCAAGAACCCCAGAGACCTGCCCTGTCTTCCTAAAGAACTCCTATCTCCTGTGAACACCGGATTTGTCCAACAGCAACCCAGGACTCCAGAACCAGCCGGATCTGCGAGTCCTCACCACTCTGCACCCGACGCCCACGGTCTGAGTGGCCCAACACCCCTGCGAGGTCCCCCAGCGATCCTGACCTGTGTTCCAGCGTTGGACGACCTCCACCGACCTTCTCCTCGACGCCTGCAGTCTAATCCTGAAAGGGTCCGTCGTCTCGCCCCCCCCCCCCCGGTACTATTGAGAAGAATTGGACACAAAATGACACCCCAGCACCCGCAACTCCAGAGTCCTGAGGTACCCGACCGACTGTGTCCTGGTGCCTAGCAACTCTTCATCTTCATCCTCCAGTCATTGGTTCCCAACATCCAGTCTTCGGGCTCCAGCCTGCAGTCCTTTTCCGTGACCGATGTCCTCTATTGAAAAGCATTGGGCTCCCGACACTTCCTGAGCACCCTGCCGCCCCTGGTGGTGTGGACTTGTAGCCAACCTGGGACCCCCTTTGCACGTACCTTATCCCTAGGAGCTTGGCTCCCGAGACAGAGTGGCCTGCCTGTGAGCAGTCCCCACCCAAGGTGCCCCCTAGCCCCATTGGTTAACATTGGCACTCAGCACCCGGCCGCCCTAGTGCCGCTGGTGGTGCCCCTTGAATGCCAACCTGAACCTTAGGGAACCATGGTTCTACCCTCCAAAACTCCAATCAAACCTGTTCTACTCACCTGTAGACTTAACACTATAGTTTTCTCAACTGCAAAAGTAATCTAAATGTACCTACCAAACCAGCCTTCACGGTCAGTTGAAAAGTAACACTGTATGAAAAGTATAACTTACCATCTACTAAGTAATTCCTGGTTCTAGGAATAAAAATAACAAAATAACTTTTTATACAAACAATTGGTCTGGATTCAGTCTTTGAGTGTGTGACATTTCTTGCCGGTGTACAACAGATGCTTAACACTATCCTCTGATACGCCTGACTGCTTAACCACACTACCACAAAAGAGAGTAAGGTATTATCTACTTTAGCCTCTGCTATATCTTTTGAGGTCCACTGGACTCTGTGCACATTATACCTTACTTTGGTATAGTATATACAGAGCCAGCTTCCTACAGTCAGTGAAGCCGACCGCCACAAAGAAGGAAAAGGTCCCTTCAAAGGTAATCTTAACTACAGGATAGGTCAGCAGAATTACACACAGTGCCAGAGAGCATTTACTTCCCTTATGACTAGTTTTACAGTTAACTGAAATCCAATTCTCCCTCCACACACTTGCTCTGCAAGCAAGCCAGGCAGTTTTGGAGGGACCGTATACCGATGGTTTCACACAAAATATAGGTGTGCAGCAGAGGACTGATGCCTACGCAAGAGATGGTGAGGACACGTGGGTCAGCTGCTACAAACTTTGAAACAATGTGCATGGCTTACAGCTGGACATTCCGCAAACAGAAGGAGAAAAAGAAGGCGGAGTAAAAACCATAATCAGATCACCCAAAAAAGTATTGGAATGGGAGCCAGACCTAGGAAGTCACTTACCATGAGGAGCAGGCACAGATCCACTCAGCAGAGAAAAGGGAACTGGCAAGGGTACTTTTCATCCAGCAGCTGATAATGTATGTACTGTGCCAGCTGACAAAAAGCTGACTTAGCCACTATTGAATACATTTCCAATTCTACCATTGCTACTACTGGCAAGCAAGTTATTCACTCACTCAAGAACCAGGATGAAATAAAAGGTTTGGCAAAAGGGTCTTACTTTTCATATAAAACATCCTAAATCTTAAACAAAGTGGCAAAATAGGTTTTGCCCATTAAATTACAGTAACAATCTTTATGGTCGATACTCTGTCAACCTGCAGATTCCTCACCTGTAGAATAATCCCAAGAGTCAGACTGGATCTGGAAACTTCAAAGCTCTCACGTTGCTGGTAGGGGATGCTGGCTTTAAATTGACACTAGAAGTGGTATCAGATGATGACACCGAAGCCATACACCCCCGCCCTAGCCTGGCACGTCGTCAGTTTCTATCCATTTGTTTCCAGCGTTTGAGGCAAAATGACAGATTGACATCAATAGAGTACTGCAGTGCCAAAATATATGCATTTTTGGAATCTTATTAACTTTCCTTATATTTATCAAGCCAATGTGGAGACAGGCTGGTTGGGGAGGAATCTGCAGATAAGAGTATTCATCAGAAAGATGGTTACTGCAGGTTAGTAACTTTCTTCGGGTGGATGCTTCTACCTGCAGATTCTGCACCTGTAGAATAGATTCTATAGCCATACATACCCATGTAGAAGGAGGGTTCATGGATGGTTATACCAAGAAATCCTGCAAGACTGATCTGGCAAAAAGACCATTCCCATGCAGCTCAGAGTCCAGGCAGGAATGCATGGCAAATATGTGCAGGGACGCCCATATATCTTCGTAATTGGAACTTCTGCCCTTGCAAAAGAAGTGGTGGTTTTAGCGGTGGTAGAATGGGCCCAGATTCCTTTTAGTGCAGAGTTCTCCAAAATCAGTCCTGGAGGGCCAGATGCATGCCAGATTTTTAAGATAACTACATGTATCTAAATGGGGATATACTAAAAATCTGGCATGGATCTGGTCATCCAGGACGGACTTTGGAGATCTCTGTTCTAGGGGTCCTTTCTTGGTGTGTGCATAGCAGGTTTTACATGCCACAGATGATCCTCCTTGAAATAGTCATTTTCTGCACCGTTTTCCCCTTTTAGGCATCACAGTAACCTGCGAAGAGCTGGAAATCTAGAAGAATCTGTCCTTAGTGTGGCCTAAGTAGTAGCGGACCGTGCACCTAGGATTCAATCTATGCAACTGCTCCTCCTCCAGAAGGTCAGAAGGGTGATGGACTGGCTCAAGTGGATAGGAGTCTCCATCTTAGGCAGGAAAGCAGATTTGTTCTCAACACCAATTTGTCAGGCTAAAACAATGTGAAGGATGGACTGAAGTTGCAACGCCCCCACTCCTTCTTGGGCAAAAGGAAATAACAGAAGTAGCATCCTTGACCCTTTTCCTGCTAAGGCACTAGCTCCACTTCCCCTTTCTGCAGAAGTGCCGCCACGTCTTGGAGGAGGATGACCAGGCAATCTGGAGTGTGGGAGTTAGACGGGCGGGATAGGAATGGAGCTTGAAGGAAGAGAAGGGTGTAACCTCTTTCCACTATTTGGAGAACCCACTGGTCCGAAGTAATGGCTTTCCAGGCCAACAGATAAGTGGACACGCCTTCCCATAGGCTCCAGGTGTGGTTGGGGAAAGAGAACTAGGACTTCTTTCCCAGGGGAGGACGAAAAGGAGGAGGCAGAGGGTTACTGGAGAGATCTGGGTCCTTTTCCTCTGCCTCTACCCTTGTATTGGCTGACAAACAGGATCTGGGAGTCTCAAAAGCGACAGAATCTGTAGTTCCTCTAGGGTTGCGGCTGCTGAAGGCCCAGTGAGCATGCCGTTGCCCTGCTGACTTTCAATATCAATAGGGCAGCATCCACTATCTCTAAACAAGGAGATCCCATCGAAAGGCAATTCCATGAGATTTGCCTGTACATTGCTTTAGAATCCTGATGATTGAAGCCAGATATGGTGGCAAATAGATATTGAAGTGCTCCTGCCACGGAGACAGCGGTATCCAGGCCCAACTTTATAATATGCCTGGAGACATTTTGCCCATACTTGAGAACCTCCTGAAAGCATCTCCGCATGTCCTCTGGTATATGAGGTGCAAAGAACTGGGCCATATCCCAAAAAGCATGTGTGTAACAGATGAGCAGACAATTGGCATTTAATGATTTGAGTGCCATACTTCTCGAAAAGATTTTCTACCCCTTGCCTCAATCCGTTTGGATTCTCTATGGGAAGGGACTGTTGTAAATGACCCATGCAACTGGCTTAATGAGCATGAACCTTGGATTACCAAGCTCACTGGGGAAGAGTCAGCTGATGGAAAAGTTAGGTCTCTCAGAACTGGGCGATAGTCTTGCTACTAGCGTACTGACAGCTAAGGCTGAAGAGGGTTTCTCCCATGCCACAAAGGCAGCTCCACTGAGGCCTCATTAAAAAGAGGTAATGGTTTAGAGGTCGAGTCGCAGGGGCATCAGTCTTAACAGCGACCGATGGTAATTAGAAGTCCAATATTTCTGCAGACTTCCTGATCACCGAGTGAAACAACATGATTTCAGGGGTTGGAGGTCCAGCTGGAAATTCCATATAATTTCTGGAGCAGTGTCTAACCAGCTAGCAGAGGACAAGCCTGGCACTTCATAGGTGTTTTCTACACCACCATCACTGTACAGGTTAAGGGAGTCAGACCTGAAGAGACCATGGATCTGCTATCTGTACTCTTTCTTTTCAATGTGCCTCCCTTCTGGACCTTTTGAGAGAAGGCTCCATGGGTGGAGAAGGCGACACCGCAGCTGGCTTAGAGTATGGCTCTGTGGTGTTGGCAGCATAGGTGGCCTCACTGCGGCATCGGGCACAACACCAGTGACGGAGTTGTGTAGTTGTGCACTGGTGTGAAAGGCTGAAGGGCAGTATGGCGCTTGCGGCATGAACATTAGGAAACTGAATGGCGCTCCCTGTCCTAGAGGTGCTCTGAAAGGTTAGACTATATGGTGAAAATCCTAAAAATAGCATTGAGACACGCAGCCAGGTCTGTCCCCGGCACATGAAACTCTGGGAAAAATAAAAAGGCCTGCACCGATGTTACCAGGAAGGAAGGCGTTGGTGGAGTCTGCTCCAAGGTAGAGTCCAGCAGGGATGCTAGCCCGGAGCCTCCAGGAGCAGGATCAGTCAGCTTAAACATGACCAACTCCGGCTCCTAAGATGAAAATCCTGTGGGAGATCTGAATCTGGAAGACTTACCATGTTTCTTGCACTACCTGGATTTCTTTTTCTTTGCGTTTGAGGAATGTGAAGAGGAAGATCTGAATCAGAGCAGCGTCCTCAGGTGACTTCAACTTTCTTCATGGGGAGGGGCTATGAACAGCTTGGCCTCACACTCCTTGATGTATTTAAGATGCATGCTGAGGCATGAGTCACAGAAGTGAGTATCGTGGTCTGACCCCAAACACCACAAACAAATGGAATGTGGTCTGTGATGAACATATGTCCCTCGTAGTCCCTGCAGGATTAAAGCCCAAACATTGTGTGGATGTCATGACACTGCTGAGAGTACTGAGTTTTTTCCTCACAGAAAATTCTTCAGTGCAGAGGGCAAGCTCCGGATCAACGTAGAAGGCATGGGAAAAAGAGAACTGATGTTGCGCCAAAAGGGAACTGATGTTGCGCTAAGTGGAACTATATGGCTATGGTGACGTCACCTGACATCACTTACGCCGTAGATGCGAAGTCGCCGCCCCTCATAACCAGCAACATCAGAGCTTTGAAGTTTCCAGATCCAGTCTGACACCTGGGATTATTCTACATATGAGGAATCTGCAGGTAGAATTATCCATCAGAAGAATTATTTCTTTAAGAGAAAAAGCATAAAGGGAATTGTGGATTGTTATGAAGTAAAAAAACACGATTTTTAAAACTCTCCCGGCTTTATTGAATACTACAGGAAAACAAAACAAAAAAATAGCACAATCATCAACACCACTTCCATCCTATGCGTCAGCAGCTGGTGCCCATTTTTTTGCATGTTGCGAGGACCAGCTGTGGAGTAGTGTATACATTCAAACAGAACCCTTCAGGAGCTGATCGCTTGTGAAGAAAAGCTGGATTTGTTTGTCATTTAAGAGGCTGGGAAAAGTGGGGCTCAATCAATGCATCCTCCCCAAACCAGGCACCATTGTGCGTAACATAACCAAACTAAGGAAAGGAGGCGAGAAAGGTGCAGTCATTGTATTCTGGCACAATATACAAGGAGCACGCCTTCCCAATGTTGACAAAAAAATGACGACATGCTCTTGAAAGACATGTTTACTACTGTTGTGCCAGGCTACAGCTAATCTAACTGTATGTCAAACTTAAAAACAAGTTCACCTTTGCCACCAGCTGCCCAGAATCACAGTCTTTCCACTATAAATAACTTACGTGCTGCAACCAGCTGGCCTCTAAAAGTGTCTTTGAACCCTATAGTTCTGTTCCTGGGGCCTAAAAAAAAACAACCTATTGAGAGGCCACTTTGTTCACCTGAATCACTAGGCTTGTCTCAGCCAGGAAGATGGAGCAGACTCGGCTTGGCCCCATCTTAAGGAGTTGCCCTTCTGGATAGAGTCCTCTCGGCTGCTGGTTTCAGAAATTTCCTGAAGGTGGCATTAGATGCTTAGGCTGCTCCTGTCACCTACAGGCAAACGCCTCAAGGCCGCCAAGCAGTAGCAGAAGCTCTACACTTAGGGTTTTTGATTTAAAAAAGGTGTTTGGAATTTAAAAAGGGTTCATTAAATTTCAAGGTCAGTGAGGCATCTCCTTTAACAAGAGAGCAGACTTCAGTGTTCAAAGTGTCTCCATTTATTAACCAATGAGCCATTGCAGCTTTCGGATCAGAAATCTTTGCATGCTCGACAGACTGCCAAGAGACATTTCAGATACACAGATACAACTTATTTTTAATCATTTCATGGCGTGACCTTGAAAACTGATCACCCAGAATGGAGACTTCGGAGAAGCAGAAAACAGTGGGCAAACTAACAGACTCGATGGACAGCGGCAAACCAAAGAGATTTAACACCTGAACACAAACACAGGTCGCATTTAATACCTTACCTGGCCCCTTCCTGAAGAAGAGGGAGCCAAGGGAGGGGACGGACTGGACGACACTGATGTTTCATTACATTCAATATTTGGGCCCACCCTCCACCCTGCACCTTTGGGTGCGAGATATATACCTCCCACCACTGCAGGGAGATGCATGCTGGCTCTGTGCAATTATACACAATATAAAACCAACACTATCATTTTCAAAAGGGCCTTATTCCATCAGACTCCAGGCTTGCACCCGCTAATAAGTGCAGCTAACAGATAGCCGTGCTTTGGGAATTGAGCAGAAACTTAAAGCATTGGATCGAGTTCATGTACACCCTTGGTGGGGACAGAGGGTGGGAGAGCTAGCCACACTGCCTCCTTCACATTTCCTCCCTTCAACCTCCAAAAAATAATGAACACCAGCTACTCTACCATTTTCACTCTTGCCCCATACGGCCTGTAGCCCAGCAGGCCTGCTCTGCAGGTCCTGTCAAACAAAGCAATGGAAAATCATCACCTCAACACTAGGACTACATGATTTGGATGATTCCAAGCACAACAAAAAAAAAACAGTTAGCGGTTTTTTTGTTAACCCAACAGCAGCTGAGAAAATCTTGAGGTTTTTGCAGTTCATGTATTTCTTTAAAAAAAAATTGTACAAGTCCAAATGTCAAAGAAAGAAGAGTTGCCCTTGGGAGGCTTGTTCTGTACAATGGTTAAAACGTCCCTCCACACGGACTGGACCGAGGATTGGGGGTTTTGGGGGGGGGGGGGGGAGAAGGCTGTAGAGGGTATCCCAGAAGGTGGAGACCATCACGCAGTTCGTAGAATGGTGCATGGGAAACAGGAGGGGAGGAAGCGTCTTCATTTGGTTTCCCTGGTGCTGTCAGTTCAGAGGATGGAGGAGCGCAAGGTCCTTTTAGCTGCCGTAGTGCATGGTGTTGGTGGTGATGGACATCGGTGATGCCATGGAGATGGCCGGGCCGCCCATGGTGAACTGGTTGTTGACTGGGTAGTGGGTGCTGGAATTGCCTCCACCTTGTCCTCCGGCAGACCCTGCAGAGAAACAACAGTGTGAGCGCACAATATCCTAATTTCAAAGAATGAGGTTAATAATTTACTGTGGATAGTGGGCGGACTCCAAACACCTTTATGGAAGAATCAGAGCATTGGTTTCTCCTGTGAGCCCCATGCACTGTGACGTGTTCCTGGATTTATGCATGCTGAGAGGAGCATTTCAAGGTATAGCCATGGTCTGAGACAGACCGTCACCCGCCAGTCGGGAAAACGAATGGATGCTTAAAATTTAATTAAAATACCTTCTCACTTTCTGCCGTTCCAAAGTAAAAACTATTGCAACCTTACTATAAGAAAATGGGAGACACCTTTTGTCCTGTCAACCCAAAATGTGACTTTTTAGTTTTAAAGGACAGAGAAGTCTAATCTTAGGGTCCTTGAGGAGAAGCAGCCCTAGTGGATGGGAGCGTAGTCACTAGGGAGAGACTAGACGATGCAGATGGGGAAGGTGGTTGAGGAATGCGCCGAGAACGAAGTCGGTATACATCGAGAAAAAGTGTATAAGACGTCAAAAGGGATTGAGATAGCGAAGCAAACTGAGGACAGTGGAAGGCGAAAAGCAGATTTTGATACACAGGGATGAGGGCAGGGAGCTGAGGGACGGTAAGAAGCAACGTAGAAAAGAAAACAGTCAGGAGTATGTTCGGTAGGATTGGAGGAAGATGCGTTAAGTGGGAAGGGGCTAGACTCTAGAAGTAACCTCTGACAGGCTAAATTTCAGCAGTGGCTCTAACTGCTATGTGTTTGAAGCATAGCTTGGGAACTATGAAAATAAGCACAACTTTGAATCACAATTTTTTTTTTTTTTTTTAAAAGGAACGATACCAAATGAGAGAATTGTGAGGTGTACACAAGACATTTCGCTGCCTTTCTAGCACAGGATGCCTTTACAATACATATAAAACACAAACTACAATGGAACCTCAACAATGGAGATGGGTGGGGCAGAGAAACAACAGAATAGCAACGGCAAGTCCAGCAGCTATTTTAAGAGTGCTAGCCTTTTCCATGTAGACAGGGAGTGCTTACCCTCTGCCAGAATGAACCACTAGCTCAAGGACTTAAACAGGAGCTCTGAATGAAGCAGGTCTCATCTCATACTTTGGAGGGATCACAGGAGCATGGCTCTACTGGCCACTGCAACTGTTCTTCCCACTCCTGTATCCATTCATGTAAGTATACACAGCTTGGAATAGTCTTACCTAAATACACTTTTTGGTGGGAGTTTGTATTATGCCTATGTGAGAGTAGGCTGCTGCTGTATGCAGGATCACACGTTCTTTACTATTTCACACAGAGAGGATGAGTTTCTAGTTTGGTAATGTGCAGTCACCACCAAGGCTAGTTGATATGCAACGTAGCTACATGGAAATAAACTTGTCTCCAAGTGTAACCTACAAAAGGCTGCAGCACAGGGCAGGCAACACATCTGTGACTATTTTAATGAGCCTTGGTCTAGGCATGCCATTGTCTCTCAAACTATTTGCACAGCTGCCTTATTGGTGCTGACCACCAAAAAAGCACTTTCGTGGTTGGTGCAGCTTACCCCAGCAGGGTCTGGTGCCAGCTCTGCACCCCTTGGGTAGTCATTGACAACACTCAAATGGGCTGAAAGAGGCTCTAGAGTAGGAAATCACAGCGGTTTTCTGACTGGACCCTACAAGTCTCACCATCAGCTCAACTGTGAAGAGCTCTAAGCAAGATGCTCATTGTGTTTAATGACACCCTCGCCTGCAACTCCTAGAGAAAAGGATAAAAAAACAAACGGAAAAAGTTACTTACCCTGTAACCACCTGTTCATAGCATGCAGTGCTGTAGATTCAAATACTCTGCATACTCCTGCAATGTAGTGTTGGGCCAAGACGTTTGCTACAAGACCTGTTACGACTCCCTCTCTGTCCAAAATGCACCAGGACAACATCACCACCTCAGATTGTTTTCCTTCCCAGTGAGTGTGTAGTGTTAGTGGAATACAATGCAGAAGGCAAGCGTTTTGTGCAAAAGCAAAAACATCTGCTCATCATTGGCTTCTGGAGAGGAGGGTGGACCTACAGCACTACATGCTACAAACAGGTGATTCCAGTGCAACATTTTCCGTTTGCAGCATGTGTGGCTGTAGATACATATGCTCTGCACAGACTCTAAAGCAGTTTCTCTCCCAAAGTGATGGCTAGCAAGCAGATGATGCAGATGTTTGAAACAAGTTTCTTAAAACAGTTTGGCCAATTACCAGTCAAAAACATGTTAGCCGACAGCTAATGCTGGTGTGGTTTTTGGCACAACAAGTCTGTATGCATTTAACATTCCATCTTGCAATGCCCGTATTGGAGATGGGGTGTCCCATGTGGGGCTAGGAAAGGTTGCAAAGAGTTGATCTGTTTTAGAGAAGGACTCTTTTCGCTACATAGTTAGGCTGTGGGAAGAAGGCGGGGGGGTTGGTAGTTTGATTAATGTGCAATATGGTGGCACTACCTTTGACAGAAATTTGGGACTGGTTCAAAGGACTACCCTTGGTCGCTGTACACTTGAATAAAAGGTTCTTTTATGATTAAAGTCCATAATCCAATGAGGAGTCTGATGGAGGCGATTGCTATTAAGAAAGCCGCCTTGCACAACATCTGGAGACCACAGGAGTGGAGTGGCTCAAAGGCTAGGCTCATGAGCCACGTGAAAACTACATTCAAGTTTCAAAGGGGGGCTGGAGGTGTTTTGCTAGATATAACCTTTTTAAGGCCCACCATAAAATCTTTAACAAGGATTTTCAGAAGGGACGCATGTTCTCTGTTCTGTATGTATGCTGCAAATGCAGCCAATAATGTAGGTGGATTGGATGCGTATTCCAACCAAGCCTTTGCAAGATGTAGCAGATGGCAAATGTAATTTTGTACGAAGAACTTAAGAAAGTCGGTTTCATTATTAATGAAGTAGGGAGTTAAGCCTGTTCCACTTTGCAGCATAACAGGAATACATAGTAGGCCTGCGTTAAGAATGAGCATGCACTCCATTTGGGAGTTTGAGGTATCCGAATTCTACGCCCTGCAGGGCCAAATTGCTAGGATGAGCTGTTTGGGATCTGAGTGGCTGAGCTGGCCCTGATGCTGAGTGAGTGTCTGGCGTCAGGGGCAGGTTTAGATGCGGGCTTACTGACATCTCCAGTAGCATGGCATACCCAGGCTGTCTGGCACAGGTTGGTGCCATTAGGATGAGTCATGAATACCTGCCTCATTTTCAAGATCACTTATTGAACAAGTGGGAGGGGGTCAAAAAAGCAAACAAACATCCCAGACCAGTTCATCAATACTGCATTGCCCAAGGACTGTAGGTACCTAGAAGCAAAGTTTTGGCATTTGTGTTTTTGGGTGTGGGAAACAGGTCGATGATCCGAGTGCGCCAATGACAGAAATACCTGTCAAGGTCTTGTGAGTTCAGTTCTCATTTGTGGACTTGTTAATGTGTTGTTCTTAGCGGCTCTGCAAAATCACCGTCTGCCCTTCAGCAAGAGTTCTGCCAACAGATGTGTGTTAATCGCCCAGTGCCAAACCTCTTGTGCAAGTAGTAAGCGTCCCCCTGCTTCTGGATGTAGTTCACAGCCATCATGTTGTCCATATTTAGCAGTATTGTTTTGCCCTGGATGAGCTTGAGGAAAGCGGTTTTGGCCTAGAAGGATGGCCAAGAGCTCCAAGTAGATGTTACGACCTTGGTATTGTGGGGTCCTGGAGTCCTGAGTGGTAATGTGGTGGAGATTAGCTCCTCACCCGGTGAGTGAGGTAATGGCGGTAATGGTCATCTGCTAAAGGGGGGACAGGTGTAGCAAGGAATGGCCTTCTGAGCAATTTTTGCTGTTCCACCATAGAAGAATGTGCTGAGTTTTAGATTTTGCCAACACAAGATCCTCCCACTGACCCTCGTTTGAGAGCACTGCCTAGAAAGGCACTGTTGATGTGGGCGTATGTGCGGACTATGGGAATGCAAAAGGCCATCATTTCCAATAACTTCATTACCATCCCACAGTAAGAGAACATGCTGAAAAGAGGCAGCAACTCTCTTGGTAGGGGTATGCTTTCCCAGTAATAGTGCTTAGGATGGAACTAAGAAGAGTTGCATCCTTAAAAGTGGGACTTTTAGGAGTCTATGGTAAATCCAAACCGGGAAAGTAAGGACACAGCTGGTATGCATGCACGTATGCGGTATTTCTATAGTACAAAACTAGCCAAAACGCAGCAGAGTGCAGCACATGGGCAGAGAGCATATTCAACAAGAGGAGATTAAGCTGGGTTGTGGATGGTAAATACATTGTGAAGTAGCGTTCTTTAAAGGGGTGAATCTTCAACTCTTACCTATATTGGTGCAGCGCTGCTGTGGTCCTGATCGATACAGGGATATTGTTACAGATCTTGGTAGCATGGATGGAAAAAGCCTGCGGTCTTGTTTTTTCTTCTTTTTTTTTTTACGCTCGTTAGTCTGCAGTCTGATAGTGTTCCGACTTTGGTGCGGGCAGGCAAGGGGAGCTAATGCAGTGCCATCATGATGGTGGTGTTGTGCTCATTCTTTCCAGCCCTGGACGATGTAGGATGCTAATAAGGGGTGCCAGTGCGGCTTCTGGGAGGCCATGGAGTAGGGCCTTACTGCCATCCACAAGAGAAAGTATGAGCGTTTGAACAGCAGTCTCAAAGTCGCTTTCTGGAGGAAATGGTTTAGTGTGTGTGCTAGTTGTCTGCTGCCTCTTGTCAGCCAATTGTGTACACCTGGAAAGATGTGAATGGTGTTTCTGCTCCGATGCCCAGCCACCACCTCTAGATACTCTGAATACCCTTGTAGCCGCAGTGACGCCAAAAGGCAGAGCTTTGAAGTGCTGGCGTGGTCCACTTATCACAAAGCAAAGGTACTGGTGGTGGGCAGGAAGTATGGGGATGAGGAAATAGGTGTCTTAGGTCCAGCACCACCATGAAGTCTCGCTGCCACAGCTATGGGATGATACCCTGCAGTTAAGTCAAATAAAAGTGATCCAACAAGATATAGTGGGTCATCAGCCGAAGGTAGAGGACTGCCTTGAGGGACCCATCCTCCCTTGGTATTAAGAAATAGAGGAACTGCACTCCTTTGCCGCTCTGGTATGGAAGCATTGCTTGAATGCTCCTTTGGATAGGAGTGCCTGCACCACCTCCTTGAGTAGAGGAAGATGGTCTTGCAAGATATTTAGTGGCATCTAGGCAGGATATTTGGCAGCACAATGTGAAACAGACAGTACTCATACTGTACTAAAGAGAGAACCTATTTGTCCATGGTATCTGCCTTCCACTGTGGGGAAAAGAACTCTGTTTTTCCCAGAAAGGTGTTGTGAAGACAGAGAAAATGGAAGTGGAGTCAGTTCTGTGGTGGTGAAGCACCCCAGTGGGAGCCACCTTGGCCCTTGCCTCTGCAGCCACCCCATGAGAAGAGTTTGGAGGGCTGGGTGTTCTGAAAGGACTGCTGCTGGTTGCACTGAATTTGATTTGATGCAGATGCCTTGGATCCAATTCTGGCTTGATGTTTCCAACAGGTGGAACTTTTGTGTTGCAGGCAGGACACCCATGGCAAGGTGTGCGTCATTGATTATTTTTTAAACATCAACCCGTGGCCTGAAGAAATGCTCCCCATGATACAGCATGTTAGAGATGCTGTTGCAGCTCAGAAACACGAGTCGTAGCCCGGCATGGCAGCATAGAAGGATACTGGTGTTAATACCTCTGGAGGTGATATCTGTGGCATCCAAGGTGATCTAATGTTCACATTAAATATCACCCTTTGCGAGGCATCCACGGTCAGTGTGGCTCTGTATCTTTCAGTGGAGACTTGCTTAGTATCCAGGGAGGCTCTTTGGCTCGAGAAGGGGCTGTGGGCAGGCACTGAGGGTAAGTGATTGTTGAGCCTGTACTCTGGGCTCAATGCCAGACTCCCTCATAGTGGTGCTCTGTCAGTCTGAGGATGCTGGGGGCAGTTTGGTAACAATTATGTTGCTGCAACACTGGGGCCCTAGGTGTGGGCCTGGTCTTTGAAACCAATTGCATCAGGGCTGGATGCACAGCTCCTTCTGCTCAGAATCAAATCCTTCCGAGGAAAACATCTAGGAGCTCTCGACCCCCACCTCACCTCCGGCAGCTGGAAGATCAGACTGGACCGCCAGCCACCTCCAAGATGTCAACGATTTCAAGGGAGGCTTGTTCTTGCATCTTTTGATGCGCTGAATACCTTTCTCCTTGGTACTGGTGGGTCTTCTTGCAGCACAAGACTTGACGGGTGTCACAGGCGGCCTATTCATGCTCTGGCAACAGAGGCTGCACACACCACAGTGGTCCGACCAGGGATACTAGGCCTTGTACCTACAGCAAATCTGGAATGGTTTCCGTTGTATACCATCCCTCTACTTTCATTCTTTGTTATACAAAACGAAAATGTCAGTCCTGTTATTGCAGGTATGTGGGGGCTTCGATTGCTATGGTCGATGAGTTATTAACGAAGTGTCTTAAAGGAAGGTGCTAGGGTGTCAGTGAAAATGCTCCGAACAGGTGTTGGATAAGTAGCTATTGTTTAAGTCACGGTGATAATGAACTTGAAGGCTGGTATTTAAAACTCCAGCGGAGAATGTGTCTACGTCCAAGTCTGATGACAGAAGAAAACAATCCGTAGTGGAGCCGTTGCCCAGCTGCATTGTGAACTAAGGGAGGAGTCACAACAGGTCTTGTAACTCGAAACATCTTCAAAGAAAAACAAATTGCAAACATCCAGGGCCAACACTAGATGGCAGAAGAATGCAGAGCCTCTGAATCTACAGCTACACATGCTACAAGCAACTGTTATGCCAGCTAAAAAGAAAAAAGAAAATTCATACACATTTATACAATTTATCAAATGCCACATGGTAATCCATGGGGTTTACATTGTGAATTTAGTGCAGGTTAAACTGGGACAACATGAAGGGCAGGGGCAGCATGTGCTCTCTCACACTGACTAGTCTTCAAAATAGACCCCGCCATCCACTAGGGAATCAGCAACATTAACAGGATAACGGAAGATATTTGCTACACATGCACAACTGGTATTTGCAACAATGGTGTTCCATGAGCGTTCAGACTTTGACAATCCAAAAAACTACATCAATGTCCTCAAATGGGGAAGTCAACACAACAGGCGACCTAAAACCTGCATTTCCCATCTAGCATTCTGAAAAAAATAGCTTACACCCTAAACTAAATCCTTTTCCTGTACTACCTTTAACTTATTGCAGCCACTGGTACAGATGCTCACTAGAGTTCCACTTTCCTAAACACCACTCCCACACCAGAGCTCTGATGGCATGCCAATCACTCGACCCCAACCCTCTGTGCTGCGAGAGAGACGCACCCTCCTTTCCACATTACCTTGCACAATGCCCGTGCTCATAATCGATCCCATCCTCGAGTGGGTGTGGTTCACAATCCCTGTGTTTGCTGCAGAGAAAAGAGAAGAGCCAGGGGCAGGAAATAAAAATAAAAGTTAAGGCTAAAAAAAAAAAAAAAAAAATACGAAAAAACTATTAAAAGGCTGGCTGCTCCCTTCGAGGCGAAGCCACAGGCCAGTGGAGAAAAACAACAAAAACATTTTTGTTCAGATCTCCAGCGTTTCTCCACTAGACACTGAAATTTGTTTTGTAATTCAGGCCACGTCTCTAGAGGAGTCACCCGAAAACATAAAATTCCATAATATTGCCATCTGAGCTACTTACTCCCAAACATAAGAGAAGGCCGTACACTAGAAGAAGTCCGAATAAACTAAGGCAGCACAAGGTTACCCACCTGCTACAGTAGTTCTCCAGCAATGAGATCATTTCTAGAAATTCACATGATTGACAAAACTCGCTGGTACAGAGTGATGGTCTTGGAGCACTTTGCACAGAAATGTTTTATAGCCTGGTCATGCAATAAAGCAAAAGAACCCAAACACTTGAAGGGCGAAAACACTATCTACGATGGTCCAGTCACACTTGAATCACTTCCCGGTCTGAAAGGGTAGGTAGAATCAGAAAAAGAGGATTTCATATAATATTTTAGAAGTTACCCAAGGGAAACCTCCTACTGCACCAAGTTATGTTCTAGATTCAAAGGGGTGGACAAGGTAGTGAGAAGCAACTGGGATGGGCTGCCAAAGAATTAGTTTTAATCAAAACAGATTTTCTCAACTAACGCCTGCATAGACAGCCAAGAGGCACTTTCAGAAATATGCACTGGCCTCAAGTAGTTGCTTTTAAATTCTCAGCAAGAGTAAGACTACATTACTAGTATTGGAGCTAAACAAAGCCTTTGGATATCCTTTTCCATCTTAGATGTGCTAGAGATTTCTATCTGAAACAGCAGCAATAAGTTAGACACCACTGTAGCCCTCTGCACATTTTGGTGTATCCAAATAATCGTTTGCGTCAAGGGTACGACAAGACCACTCACATACAAAAAAAAAAAAAAAAAAGGGGGGGGAAGAGAACCTAAAACAAAATAGGGTATTTGATTACCTTGAGAATCAGAACTCCTCACTGAGAAGTACCACCTATTTGGAAAATGAAACCGTTCAGAAAATCATGAATCTCACTAATTTTCTGGTATAAGTCATGAAAATGTTGAACACTACTCAGTGAAGAGCACTTAAGCTGCATTTAGGAAAGGCTAAAAAGAGACTTTTGAGCAATCAAGAACTACTGAGCAGGACTACTGTATCAAAGAGCTCAAATTTTATTCGCAGACTCCAGACAAAACCACATATAAATGCAATTACAATACAATATGGATAAAATATTATAGTAGATAAATGAAATACCAAGGTCCTAGGGTGAGTCAGAATAGCCATCACACCACAGTGCAAAGAATGCCATTCTTTAAAAATTAGCCAAACTGAGGAAACTGAATTCCCGTCCATGTTCTTCTAGACGTTTTTCATATTTACTTTCAGAATCCGAGGACAATCTAGAGGAGGATGACAAACTAAGACAGCAGGAGCTGTGGTCTGCTGCACTGAATTGAAGATAAAACTTAACCGAGTAACAGATGATTCTGCAGGAGGGGAAAAACCATTTAAAGACAGTCAGGAATGAGGAGCGTCAATTCCTGGTCCACACCAGTCATGTAAAAAGGTTGCATTTGGGGATGTAAAGAGTAGTCATAGTAAAGGGAATCCCAAGTACTTTACACTGAAACATGGGTTTTGATCCAAAGACTGTCTTCAAGAAATTCTCCAAAGCAAGAGAGAACTGAGGCTATCTGCCTGGTCTTAGATCATGATGTTTATAAAAATGACTTGTGTGATGCCAATGTTCTTTATCCAAAACATTTTGGATCTTGGCTGTCAATTTTGAAGTGACTGCCCCATTTCCCCTAAGTTCGACAATCCATGTTGGAGGAGCTGCTGTTTATTATCCACTTCTTAAAGTAAGGAGGAACCTGAAGAAAAGGCCCCTCAGCAGGCCGAGAAAGGATCATAGCAAATACAGATAATGAGAGCAGACTGTTAATTAAACCCACTGATAGTGAACACAGCAAGCAAAAAGCATGCTTTCATTGAACACTTAGATGCTATGTTTGTAATGAAACAAAATGCTTCCAACTTGCTATTACCCAAACTGAAAATGAGTTCTGCTTTGTTGCATTTGCTGCACTGTGTTTTCACAGATGCAAATCTTTGCAAATGTTGATTCGGAATCACATTTATAGATCACTTCCTCAATACACCAAGCTATTTGTTCAAAGGGAATCGATTTTCTAGCTTCCTGATAAACAGGATATTAACTCAATACATTTTTAAAGAAGCTGATACTTACCCATTACCTGTTTTGCAACTTTTTCCTTCGTGGATTTGCATGCTCATGTAGAGCACCTGAATCCATTCAGGATTTTTGCTGCAAAAAAGTGTTGAACTGCAGCCTTCTAGTTCTAAACTTTCTAAAAACCTGTGACAACTGCACCTCCTTTACAGAGAAAAGACAAGCAGGATAACGTTATTCCCCTCTTTTCCAAACGCTTGTAATGTGCAACTCATTTAGGCTTATGAATGAATTTGATGGTTCACATAAGCACTTGGAAAGTGTTCAACAGTTACCATTGGATGTTCAAGTTGGAAATTAAATGATTTCTTCTAAAGGGATCTAAAGCATCAACTATTCCCACGTAAATGTAGAATTCCAGGGAGCCCATTTACTGTTCGTCCCTTACTGTACACATATGTTCCTAGGAACCTTGTATTACTTCGTAGGCTTTGCCAGCTACACTCACCAATGCAGACAAAATAAAGACTATGTTCACAATAGGTATGAGAAAAGCTTCCACAAGATTTAAAAACCAATATATCAAGTTTGAAACTTAAGTTCCTTTGTAACTTGTCAAAGAATACAGAATCTGAAGCATTATGAAGGAGTTCTACAAAAATGATCTCAGATACTCATTTCACCCTGCACCTTTGCTGGGTCAGATTTTGGATTGAAGTTTAGTCTGATCTTTAATGAATTCTTCAAACCCTCTGGGAGTGAATGTTAAAAGGAGATGGACATCAGGTTCAAAACAGCTTCATGTCTTGGGTTTGGACAACAGCCATGGTTGGTCTCTTGGAGTTTGAGACTGTAGGCATCGGGTCAATTCTCAAACTCCCAGGATGCAAGTACGGTGTTGCTATCAACTTTTTCAGTGTTTATCCCCTTTTAGGATCAGCTCAACACTTCAGGTGGATTATGGATTTCTGTTTTAATTTCACCAGTTTTGAGACTATGGAAGAAATAGCTCCATAAGCTCAGTATACAAATGCCTGCTCTTCCCTTATAAGACAGCACAGTTGATGCAATCTTGATGTTCACTGCAGATAGCTCGAAGGTCAAGAGTTATATTGTTGATACTTTCGAAACAAAAGCTGAAAATTCCAGACAAACTCAACATAATAGGACCGAACATTCCAGGCTACCAACTTTTTTTTAAAGGGGGGAGGCACAGTAATCCCATTTTCATAAAACATCTATACATTTACTTTTCCACTCAGTTTTTGACTGGGATAAATTTTCTTCTTCCGTTTGCGTAAGTGTTCGAAAAGAGACTGTGCCATGAAGCACCAAACGAAGTGATGGTCATTTGCTACTGTCACCTGGTGTTAACTTGGGAAAACAAAGGCCTTCTCTGACTGGAAAATAAGAAACAGGCTGATACATTGTTAACTTCGGAGACAACCAGAAAGACAAGGAAAGGGCTTACTGAATTAATGTACACTTTTTTGGGGAAGCTCTCAAATGTGGGTTACTGTTACATAGATCATGCTGTAAAATACCATAACTATAAAGGTGCAAAAATGTTCTGAGAACGTGCTTACAGAGCATAACCCATAAACTAATTATTCATGTGTGCACAGTGCCAGCAGCCAGTGTGCCACCCATATGAGTTGTGGCCATCAACAGGTAAAACCTTCACCCAAGGTCCAGAAAAGCAGAAGACTGCTGGACATTACACGGAACCCCTGTCAAACTAATTAAATTCAGAGAGAACTACACAAGAGCATGTTAAACAATTGCCTTTCTATTAAGCCAAGTTTAAAAGAGAAAATGGAAACAGACAACTAGAATTTCCGGGGACTATGGCTTGCTTAACAAAATATTAAATACTCTTCTAATAACCGTAGACAGAAATGACATTAACTTTGAAGCCCTTCCTCTCATTTATCGGAGATTGTACTTTAACTTTACTTGTACACTGAACTTGAGAAGTTTTTTAATAAAAATGTCACTCACCTAAGAGACATTGTTTTCAGTTCTGTAATTGCATACTATACTGTGGCTGCATTTATATAACCAAGGTGTTGAAGAGCTTTCTCGACTTCTAGTACGCTACTACACAAGACCCATGTTAGAGGTGATATTGCATATCCGATCTACTTATTTGTGAAAGAAAAGTTAGTGTTTGTTCATTCTTTTGAATAGGATTTATAATTAAAAACTACTGCCAAATACACATTCCTAAATGGTACAAATGCACAGGAATCTTGCTAGAATTAGACTGAACAACCAGTGAACAAAGCTACAATGGCTCCCAATTAGCTGCTCTCAGAAATGAAAGTGGGAAATGTAATCTACACTCCATAGTAAATGGAACAGCTCAACAGGATTAATTCTTAATTGCCAATGCTTTTAGACAAGGAATAACTCGTACACAAGCTTCGTATGTTAAAGCACCAGCTTTAACATACGAAGCTTGTGTATGAGTATACACTGTTGATAACTACAGAGCCAGGACCTTCAGTTTTCTGAGAACAAATTGGGAAAACATTTGATTAGCAAATACATTAAAAATCAGAGTGCAGGGGCACAATTCAATAGGAAAAAAATGAAAGTGAAAAAATAAAACCAAGACTGAACCTCAGAAATATAGATTTGGAGTAAGGAAATACTGAACTTGCTCCTTAAGAAATAAAGGTTAAAAAATTCTAACTACATAAAAGAACTATTACAAAAATATCTACTCAGACCAGAAACAACAGTAATGCATGCAGAGTTGAGTAATAAATTGACACGAAACAGGAAACTGAAATTAACTGTGATCTTGCCATTATGGCTCCAGGCAGAGAGAGTAGTTGATAATTCGTGGAGTCTACTTCTGTGAAAAGTGCTCAGAGATCATCCCCAGATATGCAAGGATAGCCTAGCAAAGATGTGAACCTCTAAAAATGTTGCATGCTGGAGGTCTATATATACACACTTGTACTCCTGAAGTTGAAATCTACACTGGAACTGCACAATTCAAAGTTCCAGAGACCAAAAGTAAGTACAAATATATTTTTCACCATCTGCTATCATATGACAAATACTACCAGCTTAACCCATGGTCAACCCTTCCCCAAGGTCCTCGTATGGAGAAAGCCAACCTCCACTCTCCAATTGCAGTAACACACAAAATGTTCCATGGCAGTGATTCTGTCCCTGATGCTTCCTAATTAATTCACTACGAAAAGAATAAACACCTGCATCTGCTGGATAGAGATCCAGTAAGGACCGGAGCACTGACTGTGAACTGCTTCCTGAGAAAGAAAAATACAATAAAACTATGTTCCAGTGAAAAGGAAAGCGTTAGAATCTGCACGCTGGAGTGAAGTTGGGAGCCTTTTCTTTAGTGGAGAATCAAAGGGCAGATTTTGCTCTGTGCTAGAGACGAACTGTTAATGTGCATGAGAGGAGGAAAAGGTCATGTTTACCCCGTTCACAAGCACCAAATTCACGATTTCACAATCAATTAAAAAAAATACCATTGTCCTACATCATTCCAACCATGCATTAGCACAGAGAATATGGTGGTTTCCCACATGGCTCTCCAAACATAGGTGCAAAATGGTGCGATGAAGGTGACCGATTTCAAAGCAAGGTTATGAGAATGCCTTTATTTAACGACTATTTAAATGTGCTAGTGTTAAGCTGTTAGTATGCATAAGATAGATGGGGAGGGCTTTCCATCTGGGGTAGCTCAGGAGGCAGAGGAACAATACAACAAAGTTGGACACCGTACATAAAAAGAATCAGAGGAGAGAACAAGATAAGTCACATTTTTTTACTTACCTGTGACAGCTCCCCAGTGCAGATTTCTTCTTCACTGCACTTTGTATTTTAATTATCTAACCACCCAATGTCTAGGGCTTCCAGGGGGTGGGTTTTTTTGGGTAAGGGAGCAGGAACACCTGTTCCAGTAGTCAATTCTGACATCTTCCTGCCTTCGAAACCACCCTAATATTAACACCATATTTCTGAGTTTAGGGTATCATTCTTTAATGCTATTAGCCATTTTAATTTGTATTTGTCAAAACTGAGGGGAAAAAATACCACAACCAACTATGCTCACTGACTGTAGCTACAGATTTTGAGAAACTGTGGAATTTCGACTTTTCAGCTTGAACGGAAATGCATGGGGGTAACACACCACTCCACTAAAATGTTCCAGGGATAGATGTAAAACAAACGAGGTAACTATAAAGGGAGGGAGGGGGACACAAGGGGAAAGCCAAAGAGGAAAAGGGAAAAAGGAGGGAGAAAGTTAAAGATGGAGTGGGGGTAAAACAGGAGAAGGAAAGCCAGAAGGGGGAGCGGTAACCAGACAAAGGAGAGCGGGGGATGGGGGGGGGGGACCGACAAAGGGGGGGGGTAACCAGACAAAAGGGGAGCGGGGGGGGGGAAATCAGACAAAAGGGGAGCCGGGGGAATCAGACAAAAGGGGAGCCGGGGGGGGAAATCAGACAAAAGGGGAGCAGGGGGGGGGAAATCAGACAAAAGGGGGGAAATCAGACAAAGGGGAGCCGGGGAGGGGGGAAATCAGACAAAAGGGGAGCCGGGGGAAAATCAGACAAAAGGGGAGCCGGGGGGGAAATCAGACAAAAGGGGAGCCGGGGGGACCAGACAAAGGGGAGCCGGGGGACACCCGACAAAAGGGGAGCCCGGGGGACACCCGACAAAGGGGAGCCCGGGGGACACCCGACAAAGGGGGAGCCCGGGGGACACCCGACAAAGGGGGAGCCCGGGGACACCCGACAAAGGGGAGCCCGGGGGACACCCGACAAAGGGAGCCCGGGGGACACCCGACAAAGGGGAGCCCGGGGGACACCCGACAAAAGGGAGCCCGGGGGGAACGACACCCGACAAAGGGAGCCCGGGGGAACGACACCCGACAAAAGGGGAGCCCAGGGGGCTGAACACCCGACAAAGGGGAAGCCAGGGGGGAGGAGACACCCGACAAAAGGGAAGCCGGGGGTCACACGACAAAAGAGGGGGACACCTGACAAAAGAGGGGGGGACACCTGACAAAAAGGGGAGGGGGTGGGGAACCCGACAAAAGGGGAGGGGGTGGGGAACCCGACAAAAGGGGAGGGGGTGGGGAACCCGACAAAAGGGGAGGGGGTGGGGAACCAGACAAAAGGGGAGGTGGTGGGGAACCCGACAAAGGGGAGGTGGTGGGGAACCCGACAAAGGGGAGGGGGTGGGGAACCCGACAAAGGGGAGGGGGTGGGGAACCCGACAAAGGGGAGGGGGTGGGGAACCCGACAAAGGGGAGGGGGAAGCAGAGGTGTTGAAGAGGAAGGAGGGAGGGGCAGAGTTAGTGAGTGAAAGAGGAAAATGCAAACAAGCAATGGTGAGCAGACTCAAAGGTGTACTGCTTCCTACTCACAGAATTAGCAAAATGTTTCAGCTGGTGATTTCCTGAGCCTGGTTCCAAGAGGCTCTGAGGGAAACATTTGCAGAATGGCTTCAGTAGGTGGCACGTACTGTCCCTCACATAAATTAGTCACTGAATAAATTCTGACATATGTTATAGACCCAATGGTCTTTAAAATACACAATTTAAAAATATATGTTTTCAATATGATACCCAAATACTCTACAATTCCCCCTCAAAAAGCACTCTTTCTATAAACTACAACGTTTCCACCAATCTTACTGGCCCGAAATGCTTCAAATTAACCTACTGCAAGTCAATATCTTGAAAAATCCTGAGACTCTTTATGCCCTTTACTCCGTAAAGTGCAGTGAACCCTGCTAGGAGACTACCATTCTGCCCAAACTTGCTAGGTGACTCACTTTTGCACTGAAATACAAGTCATTTCGCTACACTGGCTAGATCCCTGAAGCCAATTCTTCGTGAGTTGATGTTTTGGTTCCAGCTCGCTGCCTACGCCCTCATTTGAGTGAAGCCGAAAACTTCAATTTGTTTGCCATTTATTTTTGCCCTGGGGCAGAGGGTGACAATACAGCATCAGAATTGTATCCTTGAATCCAGACTGAGTAACGTTTTCTGCACTTGTTTAACTAGAACTGCTCGGTTTTTGAGAGATTTGAGGCCTCTTAAA
This sequence comes from Calotriton arnoldi, assembly GCA_963921515.1. Taxonomy (NCBI): domain Eukaryota; kingdom Metazoa; phylum Chordata; class Amphibia; order Caudata; family Salamandridae; genus Calotriton; species Calotriton arnoldi. Next base: position 829,907 of record CAWUFW010006872.1, read on the forward strand.
ATGCAGAAGACGTCCTATGAGGTTTTTATCTTGTCACTCACAGCACGTGACAATGAGATGTTTTTAGAGTCCCTAAAGAAGGTCTACGCACAATTCTAGTTTTCTTCTCTTAATTGGAAGCAGGGTTTTATCTTTGTGATCTTGGTCTATAAGTTCATGAAATAGGGCCAGTGTCCATGCTTTTCAAGGTCTTGAGTATAGAGCACGAATTTAAGTCCTTGGAGATAACAGGTGAACTATGATGGCGAACGATCCATGAAAGTCTTCAAAGACACTTCAGGCAGAACTAAATATCTTTCTGTTCATTCTTAAAACCAATAAGTTGAAAAACAGCCAAACATTAGTAGGCTTTATGAGATATTCTTCTAAGACCTTAAACATCCAACTCAAAGTTCAAATCAATTTTGACTGTTTCAGTGGCTGAACAAATCTGTGCAGCTAGCAGTTTGTTTCTTCCAGACTTCACGTATGCTTCCAAATCCAGTGGTGGACAGAACACAATCTAAAGATGCAGACTACAGTGCTTCAAGTGGATATCACAATGAGGCATTTTAACACCCTTATGGTAGGCAACTATAGTTAAAAACAAAACCTCTAAGCCCAAACTATAAATAGCAGCAAGATGCCCAGGATGGGAGCATAAAGCAGAATCATGCTGTGAAGCAATAATTTGCCAGTATGTATATTCAATCTTTAATTCATAAGTTAAAATGCTTTCTCAACAATCGGCATCAGTTGCAGCATCTGGAGGAATAATGCATAGCATGTAAATCCAGAAAAGATTCACACTGCAAAACAAAAGTTAGCTTTCTGTATAGTCAGTTGTCCTGTGTGGGTATTAGCTTCACAAGATTCAGAATCAACCTCATAAAATGGAAAATCAGGAATCCTTCAGGCTGCATGAATTAATAGAGGAAGTGAAATCTGAAGAAAATAGCTTTAATTCTTTAGAAGCCCGGCACAAATCCTTCAATGCTCTTGAAATTGGTAAATTGCTGCCTTCCATCTTCAAAACATACGTGAAGTGGCTGCTGCACATTCACAGTAGAAGGCACATATATACAGTATTTTTGTACAAATCTGGGCAGAGTGTCACAACAAGACTCTGCAAGTAGTAGATCAGATCACGTATTGGCTTCAGTGCTCTGCAATATCTGAAGTAGGGAATGTTGCCAGTGCAACAGCAGATGAGAATCAGATCTTAAATTGGCACCTTTACAAGGACGTTTCTCCAAGTATGCAACAGAGGACTTCTTGGATAACACCACCTGCTATGAGGCAGAGGCACAAAGGTCTGTCCAAACCTGCAAGCAGTATTACAAATTTTAATATCCAAATCCATCCAGAACGAGAGGTCACTGAAAAGTTCAGACAAGAGTCATTTCCCAAATCCACCAGCCTGAGTGGGCACAGTCCTTGGTTTACTAGTCAAAGTGTACACTCGATATTACTTTTTGTGCTAAAGAATAAGTCACTTCACTTCAAATGGTGTAATCTATGCTTTTTCACAATGAAATTTGGGAGTATGCACACTGCAAGTGGTTTATGCAAACCTAGTCCTACCATTTTCCCTGTCCGGTAGCAGTTTAACATCTGTAACATCAACAAGCCCATAACACTGAGTATCTTGGGAAAAAATGTGGAGCTCCTACACTTCCCTTTGAGATCTTAAAATGTCACACGATCATCCAGGGAGTACCATCTGGGGAAAATGTTACTCTGAGAAAAAAACACTTCTGAGTGTTCTTTCAACCTTCAGCCAGATACCCATGACGTTCAGGGTGCAGAGTGCTTTAGATCATAGACGGATAGGGAAAAGCAACTAATGCTGTTCAACTGCATCTTTGGATCACGTTAAATCTGCAAGAAACTGTTCAGACCCTCAACAATGGGATTTTGGATGGCACTACATCTTTCTCGGTCAACAGTGCGAAGTAAGTTGGGCTGATGTAGCACTAAAGTTAGCCATCGAAACAGTTCCAATGCCCATGTGCCCGGGATCGAAAAAAAGAAATCACCCACTTTTGGACAGCAATTTACAATTGCTTGTTTAACCTATGTATTTTTTTCTCAACAAGGGGGACATAGAAAATCCCCCAACAGGTTGCTTGTGGGCAGAGTGCCAAGCAAATGAGAATCCACAGTTTCAGCTCAGTCCATCTGGTCTCAGCAGTTGAATCTTAAATAATTTCTCACAAAATGAGCAGCACGGCTAAATCAATACAATCAAGCCTCCAACATTGAGAGGACTGGGTAATACTTGGAACAGAGAGTAATTCATGACCAAACCCAGATGGGGAGAAATACGAGGAACAGAAATTAAGACAAAAGCATGTCCCACCTGTCAGAGTACAAATGAAAACCCAGTTCTGAGCAGAAACAAAGGCAAGAGTCTGTCAATATACCACAGTGAAGGGTAAAAACATTGGGAGGTGAACTCCCTGACAAAGAACATGAAAGAAAATCTGAAGGCACAATGGTCTGTGTGCAGGAAGTTATCGTATTTACTCAGGGAATAAAACCTAACTGAATATATATAGATAAGGACATTTTTGTTACTAATTTGCAAAGGAATCCCACAAAGTGGCGGTGCATAAAGGGAAAACCTTTCTGTGTTGAAAGACCCACCAAAAAGGAGAGGCTGATAAAGGAGGAGGAGGAGGGAGGGGGGGGGGTGAGCTATTGGCCTTGTAATTAGGTCCCTCTTTCTGGAAGCCCTGTTGCTCACAATGTTGTCTATATCGAAGCAACTGCAGATCAGCAATGGGTTTGAATGGACCTTTTAGGTTACATCCATCAGCTATTTTAAGGCAGTGGGCTCCATAACAGCAGTTTGGAATCACCCCCCCCCACCCCCCCTCCACCCCCAAGAAGCAAGAAGGTGGGGTAAGAACTTAATTGAGAGGCAGGTGTCAGATGGACCATAAACCAAATATTACCCCTCTTGCTAAGGCAGGACCGTTGCAAAGTATCACTTTGCTTAGGGTTGTAAATATCCTTGCACAGGCCAATTTGAGAGGGTAGTGGACTGAAAGGAAGCTGGAAGTCACAGTGCAGGAGAGAGGGAATAAAGTCTCACATGAACAAAGCGACTAAGGAAGCAGATAGACAGACAGACATGCACAGATCCATGGGTCCGTCAGAGTGGGGATCAGTCTCCTGGAGCACTGAAGCAGTGGAGGCACACAGCCTCACAGGCAAACAGAGACCAAGGGCACGGGACAGAGTGGGCAGCTTTGCATTAAGAGAGGATAAATTCTGTACATTTGAAGGACCAATAATAAACCGCGAGGAACGAGAAGCATAATCCCGTATAGGGAAAGTTGGAACAATGGGCAGTAGTAATATTCAACTTGCTCTCAAATGGTGTAGGCATAAGGAGGGACAAAACAGAGAACATTAATACAGCATTTAAAAGGGAGGGTTTTAACATTTGTCTGGTAATAGCAGTTGCCCATACACTGATAGAAAGAAATATAGTCTACTGATTTGCAGGAAACGTCCAATTTTAAAATACAAACGTTAAAGTACATTAAACCCCCCCTCCAGAAGATGATTGCAGAACTGCACAGATTATTACATCCACTTCAAGTCTAGGACGAGAAGAGGATTTCTTTCAAGAGTCCCGCCAATGATACTCACCTAAAGGAATCAGATTGTTGTGTCCAATGGTGGACCCACCTCCCATCACTCCGCTGAGGTCATAAGCAGTAGGCATCCCTGAATGTGGGAAAGGGAACAGGTTACTGCAACAGACACTCAGGACAATGTGATAATCAAGCACGGTGAGAAGAGCATGCTACCAAATGCCCACATAGATATACAAACTTTACCTTTAGTCAGGAACCATACAACATCTACTGGAAGTCTTCCCCCTTTGTTCCCCGACCACTATCCCCACAGGCCCATTTCAAAAGATGGCTTCAGATGATGATACCTCCAGCACATTACAACACCATAGGCAAATGTTGGCTGCCCGCAAAGCAGAGATCCCTGCAGCTTCTTAAAGGTATTCTGGTCTGAGAAATGTGGTGCATGGAGACCCAACCGTTCGAGTGCAGTTTGGAAATGGGGCCCTCAACCTTTAGTAGCTATTTCGTAAGTTGAGAGACATTAGCAGTGACCATGTTCTCTTACAAACACCCCTCATTCGTGTTTTTTGCCATGAACAGCACCCTCAGGGCAGCAGTGTGCGTGGCGGACACTGGACGGTCAAAATTACTATTCCAACTCAAGTCCTGGAATATTTGGGGAAAGAGCAACTATCCCCCAAATATTCCAGGAGGCTTATTCCAAATCCAGTTCTGGAATATTTTGGGGGAAATCTACAAATTCTCCAAGTATTTTTAGGGACAGTTGAAAAGAACAAGCTACTTACCTTCGGTAATGCCTTATCTGGTAGAGACTATATAGCCGCAGATTCCTTATCGTAGAATTATTCCCAGGCATTAGACTATCAGACTTTTTTTGGGTGAGAAGTACCCCTGCACGCTGATAGGTGGCATTGATGGGCTCCGCGTGGCGCCGTTGGGGCCAGATGTGACGTTCACGGTGCCTATATAGGTGCCACCACAGTGCGCTGATGTCAGTTTCTTTTTGCAACTTTCCATGCCAGGAGCACGGAACCACAAAGAACACTGACCAGTGGTGTGGAAAATTAAGGCCATGAAAAGGGAACAGCCCTGTCCCTAGAAATACATTCGCAGAGCGGGCAGGATGGATAGGTCGGTAAGGAATCTGCAGCGAAATAGAGTCTCTACCAAATAAGTAGTTACCGAAGGTAAGTAACTTGTTCATCTGATAGAGACTTTTAGTCGCAGATTCCCTACCTTAGAATAGATACCCAAGCAACACCTCCCCAGAGGTTGGCCTGCAAAATAATATCATAATAAAATGTCCTGCAGGACCGAACGGGCAAAATGCCCATCCCCACCAGCCTGACTGTCCAGGCAGTAGTTCTAAGTGAACGTGTGCAGAGAGGCCCACGTTGCTGCTTGGCTGATCTCCAGGACCGGGACTCCGCATGTTAACGCAGTGGTGGCAGCCTTGGCTATGGAGGAATGAGCATGCAAGCCCTCAGGGGGTTGCTTCTTGGCCAATGCATGGTTTAATGGAGAGCACAAGCCATCAGGAGAATGTCCATTTCTGCACAGCCTTTCCCATCTTCGGTCCGCCATACCACATGAAAAGTTGGTCATCCACCTGGAACACTTTTGTGCGGTCAAGGTAGAACGACAACGCTCTTTGTGGGTCCAGTCAGTGGAGTCCCTCCTCTTCCTTAGAGTGATGTGGTGGAGCGCAAAAAGTAGACGGGGTAATGCACTGGCCTACATGAAAGGAAGCAACGTCTTTCGGTAGAAAGGATGATCTAGTACATAGAACCAGCTTGTCTGGGTAATTGTTTAGGTATGGAGGCTTGGATGACAAGTCTTGAAGCTCACAGACCTTTCGGGCAGATGTTATTGCCACCAGGAAAGCAGTCTTGATGGTATGGAGCCTGAGAGGACAGTTGTGCAAGGGCTCAAAGAGCGCACATCAGGATGAGATTGAGGTCCCACTGAGGCATGATAAAGGGAGAAGGAGGAAACCTATGTTGCAAACCTTTGAATAACCTATGTACAATAGGGGATTTGAAGAGGAATGGCTGGTCAGGCAACAGCAAAAAAGCCTGTTATAGCAGAAAGATAACCCTTTAAGGTGCTCTGAGCAGAGCCCTCCTGGGCAGAGAAAGAATAAAGAGATCTGGAGAAAGGGGAGCATAAAGGGGGTCAACCAGTTTTTTCTGCACTCCATGCCACAAACTTGCCCCTCCGGCAGGTGTATATAGTTTTGGTGCAGGAAGGCCCAGCTGCCAGAATAACATCGTAGACTTTGGGTGGAAGGTCGAAAGCTGTCAACTGTCGCCACTCAAACTGTACGCAAGAAGAGACAGAGTTGATAGGTTGGGATGGAGAACCCTCTCCTGCTGCTGTGACAGAAGATCCTCCTGAAGGAGCAGCCTGATCGGAGGACTGATATTCATGCTCAACGGCTCGGGATACCAAACTCTGAGCCCAGTCCAGATACACAAGGATGACGTAGGCCCAGCCGCTCCTGATCTTGAGAACTCTGGGCAGGAGTGGTATGGGCAGAAAGGGGTACAGGAAGCCTGAGTTCCACTCAAGACAAAAAGCGTGTCAGAGTGAGTGCTGCCTTGGAAACTCCAGCACGCAGAACTGCGGACATTGCCGTTCTAGGCGGTGGCGAACAGATCTAACACCAAGGCTCTCACAACCTCTGGATAGAGATGCCATTCATGATCCACTAGGCATCTTCGGCTAAGTTCTTAGCCCTGGCGTTCAGAGAGCCCGTCGCGAGGTGAACCACAAGGGAAATGCCCTGACGTCACAGCCATGTCCAGAGGCGCAAAGCCTCTTGACAAAGGGTCCACAATCCCAGCCTGCCCTGTTTGTTGCAGTACCACATGGCGGTGGTGTTGTCCGTGAACACCTGCACTAGCCTTCTCTTGACTGAGTGTAGAAAGGCTTTCAATGGCAGCCGGATCGCCCAGAGCTCTAGTAGGTTGATGCGGAGTCCGAATTCCGCCAGAGGCTTCTGATCTCCACCCCTCCCAGATGGCTGCCCAATCCCAGAAGTGACATATCTGTCAACACTGAGATCTGGTTGGGGAAGAGAGAGGGGTCTGCCGCTGACCCAATCGCAGTTCGTTAGCCACCACTGCAGATCTTTTGCAGTCCCCTTTGAGATGTGGACCATGTCTGAGAGATTCCCTTGATGCTGCGCCAACTGGAACCTCAGGTCCCACTGCAGAGCCCACATATGCCACCGGGCATGTGTCACAAGCAGGATGCAGGAGGCCATGAGGTCCAGCAACCTCAGAGTCAGTCTCACTGAAATAGAGACTAGAGGCTGAAACAATGATATACTAGCCCGAATAGCCTGGATTCACCGTTCCGGAGGATAAGCCCGATACTGCACCATGTCCAGAACAGCTCCGATGTAAGGGTGCATCAGGGAGTCAGGTGTGACTGCGGCACTTTGATAGTGAACCCCAACGAATGCAGGAGGTCCGCTTTAGGCTGGGGGAGGGAGAAGACGGCCTCGGGCGGGCCCACCTTCAACAGCCAGTCGTCAAGACAGGGGAATACTAGCAACCCTGATATCTGCAGATGAGCTGCAACCACCGCCATCAACTTGGTGAACATCCGAGGGGTGCTGAGAAGGCCAAATGGGAGCACGGTGAAGTGAAAGTGCTCGTGGACCACCGTGTACTGCAGGTAACGCCGGCAGGCAGGACAGGAATGTGGAAGTATACGTCCTGCAAGTCCATGCCACCATCCAGTCTCCCAGGGCAGACAGGACTCGAGTGAGCATGAGCATTTTGAACATCTTCTTGAGGAAGAAATTGAGTGTGCAGGTCTAGGATAGGACCAAAGCCTCTGACCTTTTTGGGCACCAGGAAGTAGCAGGAATTGCAACCATGACCTACTTCTGGCATCAGCACCCTCTCTATTGTTCCTTTGGCCAAGAGAACAGTCACTTCCTGGCAGAGTAAGGAAAGATGGTTCTCAGTCAGCCTGTCGCAAGCAAGTGGCATGGGTAAAGGGGTAATCATGAAGAGGAGGGAGTAGCCCCTCCGGACAATCTGCAGAACCCATTGGTCTGATATTATAGACCTCCAGTAGGGCAAGTGATGGCATATCCTGCCTCCCACTGGGTGCCCATGATAAGCGGGCAAACAATATGGTTTGGAGGCTCCGACTGCCCTCGGGGTGGTGGTTTGGGCAGACCTCTGGCTGCCTGACCCACAAGGTCTGTGGTTACTGCGTCCTCAACCAAGCAGAAGCTTGAGCACAGCGTGGCTGGGCGGGTATAGACGCAGCTGGAAGCCCCTTCTGTGGCCACAAAAGGTGAATTAAGGGTGGCGAGGGGTCATGGAAAGTCCCCAGGACTTGGCCGTAGCCCTGCTGTCCTTAAAGCACTCCAGCGCCGAATCCGCCTCGTCTCCGAAGAGATGAGAGCCATCAAAGGGCATGTCCATCCCCTGAAAAGCCAGTTGTCCTCAGCTAGGCGTGGCACCGTAAGCCACTGTCGATGAAACCGCTCTGCCCAGCAAGTCTGACGCCAGGTGATAATTCTAAGGTAAGGAATCTGCGGCTAGAAGTCTTTATCAGATGATGTAATTTTGAATGGCAGAAAGTGCTGCCCTGAGGGCGCACTTCAGGACAAAAAACTAGGAATACCACAAACACCATCATTTTTCCCCTTTCCCTGCCACTGAGAGAGAGAGACCTTGGGCCCTAGCATCGAATTTGACTGTTTATTCTTGAGGCACAAACCCACCAGATTGGCCCGCAAACGATGAGGATGGTACAGTACCAGTGACCACCATTCCCGTGCTCATATTGTAGGCGCCGGCTGTGTTCCACATGGTCTCTGACGGGGAGGTATAGTGAGAGCCTGGAGGAGGAGATGGGCTGGTCCCGGTGTATCTGGAACAGGAAAAAAGACCACTGTTACTAAAGGCAAGTGTTCCCCTTCTACGTACCTGTACTCCCTGCATGTACTCTTTGCCCACTACATCAACCTAAAATCCTCAAACTGATTTTGAAAAGGTAATGGCAGATTTTCACTAAGATATGGGAATTAATCCAGGATGAATTCTTAATTCAACTGTAGCAGATACAACCAAGAAATAAATTGTTACTTACTTGTAGTCCTGGTTTTGCATCGCAGGTTTCTTCATTGGAGTCATAAACGTTAGAATAATTCCCTGCGGCATGCACGGACCCTGGAACACTTCATTTCAATATATTTGTCCACAGAATTATACACATACAGGGTGCTATTGTCCGCAAGTCCATATGATGTGCAGCACCCTTCAGAAACCTATCCAAGGCAAGGTTTTACAGAAATGTAGACTGTCAGACACCAGAAAAGACTTTCAAGACTGCATTGTAGCATCTGATGTGGAAAATGCTCAAAACCTGTGTACAACTGAGCTGAATTGCTGCCTACAAAGCTTTCATTGGAAAGCGGTGAAAACAAAATTCCTGTCCCTTTAAAGCTCCAGGAGCTTCCATTACACATGGAGCACTGTATTGTCAGTTGTATCCTAGATTCAGTTCTTTATTCCAGCGAGAGACAAAGAAAGAATCTAGTATGACAAAGAGGCAGTTACAATTTCAAATGGCCAACGTAACAGCCAAGGAGATTGGCAGGTCTTTTATGAAGATACCTAGGAAGCAGAACCAGGAATACAAGTAACTATTTCTTCTGCACTGTCGGAACTTCATTAATCGTCATAAACATTAGAATATGATAAGAAGCAATAAGCCAAATTGTCACTGCATCTCTCGGGCAGACGAACCAGAAGTTATATGAGCTACGAGGCCTAATTGAGAATGCAAAGTGGTTAACTAAATAGATTTCTCAAAGCTGCATGGGAAACCTTAGTGTCAAACACTATCTGAATCTAAGGAGTAGTGTGCTCTGATCGTCACATGGCAGCTTTGAAATGACTGCCAGTGGATCACTGTGAGCCAAGCTGTGGTGGCTGCCTTACCTCTAGTGGAATGAGCTCTTGGTCTTTCTGGGAGCAGTTTCTCTAATAATTGGTTACATAAGAACAGGGCTGTGTTTTAGCACTGGCGAGACATTTGTTGGTGCCCCCTCAATGACCTTCTCCACAATTTCTCCACTATCACCCTCCAATAGTGCCCCTTTTTAGGTCTCGCCTAGGCAGCGCGCATGCGCTGCTCTAGGAGATTACCTTTAGGAATCGGTCTGCTCCTTTTCAAGCACACTCGTGCTTGTGCTGGCATCCACCTTGCGGGAGCGAGCAGCGGCGCGCGTGCTAATGGAAAACATATGGCTCTCGCGCCACCGCTGCTCGCTCCCACAAGGCGGATGCCAGCACAAGCGCTTCAAAACAGCTGCTGCTTGTGCTCTTTTGAAAGATGGGAACCTCGCTCACTTTCTTGTTCTCTCATTGTTCACTCACCTTCCGATTTTCTGTCTCTCTATATTTCCATCTTCCTCTTTTGTCACCATCCATTCTCTCTCCGTTTCACTGTTCCTCTGCTCCGTCTTCTCCTCCCTCTCTTCCGTGTTCTCTCCTCTTTCACACACACTCTTTCCTTGCCCTTCCAGCACTTGTTCTCTTTCTGAGAGTCCTAGGACGCTCTCCGCCCCTCCCCGATCCAGGTTGTAGAAGCAGCAGGCAGCCACTGATGATGCTTAAGTGTAGGACCCCCCGTTCGTGTGTGTGTTCGTGTTCTCTTTCGCGTGTGTTGTTTTTTTTTTCCCTCTCCCTCTCTCTCTCCCTCTCCCTCTCTCTCTCCCTCTCCCTCCCCCTCTCCCTCTCCCAAACGTGCGCTAACCAGCGGTGCTACCTCACTTGTTGCATCTCATTCCTGGCTTGGCATACTTCCAAATGTTCTCAGAGGTTTATGACGCCACAGCTGCTGTCGGCGTTTTTGACACTCCCGGCAGTGATGAGGCGCCAGGCGCGAGATCTTATTACAGACCTGCCTGGTGTGAACTTTAACCCCACGAAACGCGTGCTTTAATGAGCTGGTACTTCACACACAACATAAAGGAACTATAAATAAAGGCTCAAAAAGTAAAATATCAAAAAGGCTTGCTTAGTTGCAAGAAGGGTTCGGGTGCAACCGCCATGCGCAGCTGAGAATGTGGGACTCTGGGGTGCAGGAAACCTGTATTATAACCTGTAAAGTCCAGTGCTCGAGAAAATCGCATTACACAAACGCGCTGAAGGGAGCATTACAATTTATAATACGCATCGCGCACTGCCTATACAAGCATGAATTCTTTTGGACCAGTTTGCTCTAGTTTTCTCCGAATCCTCTAGCAGTGTATGCGGTTTTCTCTGAACGGCGTGCAGACGTGCTGTGAAGCAAAATTGTAGTCGTTGCGAGTTATATCCATTTGTATCTAATGGTGTAGATTGGTGTGAGCTGATCTGTGCATTTCCCCAGTACAAATATTCTTTTCATTTTCTGAATTTCGGAATTGAAATGGCGGAATCAAAAATATGGCGCCACATCCAGGTGCAGCAGAACCATATTTGCAACTACTGAATTGGAATCTCCAAACGGGGATCCTGCGTGTTTCATTTTGTTTCGTAAAACAGCAACGGAGCAAAATAATTCACTTGATGGCGAAGCACCACATTAACAAAACAGGGTCTCCTGCTTTTCAAAACATGCACAGTGCTGTTTGTTATGTTTCTCTCGCGTACTGACGACAGTGGAAAATGTCTGCCTTTGTTTTTCACACTCCCAATGCAACAGCGGGTCTCTGGGTGCCCAGAAGGGATGTTTGCTTAAAGATTATGCAATCGCCCCACACCCCTTTTATTCAACAACCTGGCTCCAAGCTTCTTCGGTGGCTTGCACCGGCCAGCCTGTCTTACATTTTTATCTCCTCAGCAAGATTCCGAAGCGTGAACTCACAACAGAATGTAGGCACTTCCTGCACCTCCAATGGAAGATTTCCAAAACGTGAGAAAAAGATGACCCTTTTGTCTAAATATTTGCAGTGTTTTTTCTTGCATGTGTCTCGCTCGCGCAGTGGAGAGAGGGGCCTTGTGGAAAGGCCAATTGGAAATGGTTTCTTCGGTAGCCAAATGGGTGAGGAGGGCATATTGTTGTCACCTGGAGCTGAAGAGATGACAATTTGGGGCATAGCTGCAAGGAAATGGTGCAGTGCGGCACTGCGGCAAATTTTCCAGTTCCACGTTTATGTAGTGCTTTAATTTGTACAGCCACTTTTATTTTTACAATTTGAAGCCCTCCTCACGGGGAAGTTTTGCCATACATATTTGTGTTCCTCTGGTGCACAGTTGCTATAACAAATGAAAACACCGTGGAATGGCTCCAGGGCGCTCTCTGCTTCAGCGCTGAAGTCAGTGACTCTGCCCCAGCCCTACCGAACACTATAATATGGCTCCAGGGCGCGCTCTGCTTCAGCGCTGAAGTCAGTGACTCTGCCCCAGCCCTACCGAACACTATAAAATGGCTCCAGGGTGCGCTCTGCTTCAGCGCTGTAGTTAGTGACTCTGCCCCAGCCCTACCGAACACTATAAAATGGCTCCAGGGCGCACTCTGCTTCATCGCTGAAGTCAGTGACTCTGCCCCAGCCCTACCTGGTGCTGTAGAGTGGCGCTGTAGAGTGGCGCTGAACAGTGGTGCTTTAGATTGATGCTGTAAAGGGGTACTGTAGAGTGGTGCTGTAGAGCAAATGTAGAGTGGTGCTATAGAGCTCTTCAACACAGCTTAAAAACATTGCAAAAGCCAATCGCTGGGGCCAAAAACTTACAAGGGTCCCAAAGGCGAGACCTATTGGCTATGCCAATGCTGGTTATTCTTAGCCCGGCACAGGTTTATTTAATTTCTTTTATAATGCTACCCATCCTAATGTAGAGGATTGGAATACTTTACATTGCACATATTACAGAATTACAATGAATCTTACAAATGTTTAAATCAATTTATAGGAACTGTAACATAAGCTAATAAAGGCTACAAGGTGTAGGAATCACATCAAATACTGGTAGGTATTGTTGGTTAAGGGTGCTTGGTCTGGAGAAACGGTCTGGATTTTAAATGCAATGCAGTAGTTTGGGTAGACTGTACAAATAAGAATATATTACCACCCTAAGGAACCCTTTTTAGGAACCTCAGAATAACCAAAGATTGAGGAAAAAAACAATAAGGTTCCAAACCTATGCCTCCCAGTTTGCATGCAGATCAGTGATGCTGGTCCACAGCTCACTGTGCTACTTTAAAAGTAGTTTAACTTATGAACTGCAAGTAAGAAAATGATCTCTGACAAAACCAGTAACCCACTTAGCTATCTACATAAAATACACATCTGTGATCTGCATGATACACGCTGTGCTTTACAGCAGGCACATTAACCAGACAAAACTCCAATCTCTCCAGTAAATATAGTAACCACTAGAACCACCCGACATTTAAATTACTACCTAAAAATGGCTGGCCACACAAATATCAGGAGGTGCCTTAAGCCTGTAAGATATTTTGAAATGCAGCCCCAGCCACCTCCCCATCACTCCCTTCCCACCCAGTTTGGCACCCCATTCTGCCAAACCGGTCGCACAGCCCTAAAGCCAGCACTGCATACGGATATGGATGCACAACCACCTGGTGATATGCTCTTTGGACACGGCTAGGCCTGTCAAATACGGCCATACTTATCAAATATAACTGGTTGGATTCCCAAAGTGATTTTGTTTTGTCTAAGCAGAGTTGCAGCACCATTCTTGCATCTAACAAGTGTAGGGAGTGTTCTGCGAGTGTTGATGGATTTGAAAAGAAGACAAGCAAGGTTTTGGTTTGAATTATCTGGAATGTTGACAACTTTGGGAACCCTATTGGAAAAGTGTTTATGGTTCCACATAAAAAAGGGCTTTAACCCCTTGGCTGCGGCGGTAATTCCGCCGCGGCGCTGGGGGTGGTGGGGGGTGAGCGCGGTGCCGCCATGCTTGTGACGGAACCACGCCGTCATGAGCCACGGGCGGCGTGTGCTCATGACGGCGTGGTTCCGTCACAGCCCCGCCCGCTCATTAATTCGCCCGCACAGGCGGGGAATTAATCGCGCGTGGGCCGAGCGGCAGCCGCATGACGGAACCACGCCGTCATGAGCACACGGCGCCCGTGGCTCATGACGGCGTGGTTCCGTCATAAGCACGGAACGGGTTAATCTCTCAACTTTTGAGTAGATGTTATTGCTTTTAAGAATGTATTCTTCCAGGAGACATGCTGTAATGTAGCCCTGTGAATAGGCTCCAAAGGATAGCTTATTAATCTTGATAGAACAAAGTTCAGTTGCCACGGGGAAGACTGTTCTGATCAGAGGACACCTTAATACCTTCCAAAATATTTTATTACAGGGATCCTGAAGGCCACCTATTTTGGACTCTTTTCTATAGGTCATAAGTGCAGCAGGATTACTTTTGAATGGATCAAATGCAAAAGATGTGGGATGACAATGTTCTCTTGACATGAGATTGGGTCACGCCAGTTAATTTGGCACCATATACAGAATATTTTCCCTTTCAGTAAATAGCATGCCTTTGTAGATGGAAACTTGGCTATCTTCAGAATTTCTGTACAAGTTCAAATGTTCATATAGCTTGATTTCAACAGCCATGCTTCCAAATTCAGAAATGTTTGGTTCAGATGCTGGTTTTGTCCATGTAGTCTGGTCAAAAGGTTTAGTATGTATGGCAGGGTATTGTGTGGCCTGATGGACATTTGAAGCAGGCCTGGATACCACCAGTCTGGTGCTATTAGAATTATCATCAGCCTGAAATTTGCATAGTTTTAACACAGTCGGAATGAGTGAGATCAGAGGAAAATTGTGCAGTAATTTTCCTTGATAAACTGAGCAAAAGCGCATTACCCACTGATCCTAGCACTAGAGCTCTAGAGATGAAGTATCTGCATTTGTTTTTTTGAGCCGTTGCTACGAGATCTAGAGAGACTCAGTTCCCCACTCTTTGATCCTGCTGGTTTAGACAGCGCATGTTTATAGTATTGTCTGTATGAATGAGTAGGTTTCTCATCACAGAAATAATAGGAAATCCATGAGAGCTCAAAGGACTGCTCTTAGCTGCAGATAGTTGCTGTTGTAAGACCTCTCCCTGTTTGTGCATTAGACTAATAGATATTCCAGATGCACTGCCCATCGCATAAGTGATGCATCTGTGACAATCATCACATAGTGCTTCTAGCTGGACAGGAACTTCTTGCAGAAAATTCAATTATCACTACCATGTGAAGGAGTGTTTAGCTGGAAGCGTCATTTTCAGTTTGCCGCCTAAATCATTCCATCTTTGTGACCATCGATATTCTAGGTATTGAATCAGGTGTCATATGGAGGAATACAGGAATCTATAGAACACAGAAAATGAGATCTGTCAAGCTGTCAGTTTGCTGACATTCTTCAGGAGATAGCACTGGTCGCTGATAATACTCTCTCCTGTGAAGCATACACTTCTCATTTGGTGTCTATTGCAGCTCGTGGATAAGATGCTGCACAGGAGCTGAAACTGACTTTGGACAGTGATCTGGACAGCCAATCTAGCAATATTGTTTGCTCAAGTGGTTGCAAGCTTTGCTTAACCAGGATTCCAGGTAAAGGTAGACCAATATTCCCTATTTGTTTAGGTGAGCATTCACTAAATATGAGAGTTTGAGACCACAAGTGTTAGCTATTTCCTGTGAAACTTTATGCTTCGCTATTGGGACGTGGAAGTAAGAATTCTGCATTTCTATTGCACACATCTGGTCTTTTTTAAGGTCCCGCCTAGGCAGCGCTTGCGCTGTCTCTTCGAGACATGCTGCATTCAGGATATGCCCTTTTAATTGGCTCCTGTCCCGGTCCTTTGTAAATGGTGGCTTTTCGTTGGTCAATAGGCTTAGTAGTCCCTCCTTAGTACTGCCTTGTCTCTTCTTGTAACCTCCCATGAGGACAACCATCGTTACATGTGTTGTTACTCCCTAGGATTTAATTACAGCCTCAAGGCACTATTTTCTTAAAAGGCTTCAGACAGGACACACACTTGGTCCTAAGCTAGGCTGGCAGTGCTTACTTCACTCACTAGAACATCTCACATTTATATGAGACAGTCTATAAATTTCCCTTCATCAGCTCCACACAGAGAACCTAATCCGAAATTAATGTAATAATACTTTTGTCACATTTCAAAGCTACTAATTGTATATATGGACAGTTATTTGAATGTACTCATAGTACTGTCTTGTGTGCAATGCATTATGGGTAGGGTGGATTTACCATATCTTCTTGCAGGTTTCAGTACAATATGTGACCAAAAGAGGTCCCCTTTTGGCCACATATGGTACTGAACCCTGCAACATGACTAGGAAAAAAAACATTGCCATTTACAATGCCAATAACTCCAACTTTGTAGACATGCATTGCTAGTGCCTTGCTCACTAGGGACCTCTAGGAGCAGCTTGCGGTACTGCACCTAGACATGCAGTGCTGGTGACGTGCTCACTAGGGACCTCTAGGAGCAGCTTGCGTTACTGCACCAAGACATGCAGTGCTGGTGCCTTGCTCACTAGGGACCTCTAGGAGCAGCTTGCGGTACTGCACCTAGACATGCAGTGCTGGTGCCTTGCTCACTAGGGACCTCTAGGAGCAGCTTGCGTACTGCACCTAGACCTGCAGTGCTGGTGCCTTGCTCACTAGGGACCTCTAGGAGCAGCTTGCGGTACTGCACCTAGACATGCTGTGCTGGTGCCTTGCTCACTAGGGACCTCTAGGAGCAGCTCGTGTTACTGCACCTAGACATGCAGTGCTGGTGCCTTGCTCACTAGGGACCTCTAGGAGCAGCTTGCTGTACTGCACTGAGACATACAATGCTGGTTCCTGGCTCACTACGGAAGCAATTGCAATGCACTAGGTCTCGATTTACTGAAAGTATGAGCTATTGGCATTGCATTATTATTTGCAACGCCAATACCTCAAACTATCAGTAATGCAACACCTATTGCATTGCAAATGCTTGTCTTTAAATGGCAATAAATCTGATGCAAAGCCAGCATCTGAAACTCTTCTCTTCTGAAGTACTTGATGAAGCACAGCTCTAATACCAGCCTGAACTCCAACTCTAAGCCTAAGCCCCTCTTTCAAATCCATAAGTACCTGAAGTAAACCCTATGCCCATTTTGTGGTGATGGTACTAATTTGACAGCACTTTTGCTTAGTAGAATAGACATTTTCTTCGTTAAGATGGAGATTAGGCACTTTCATGTTGGCTTTCAGCGGAACAGGCAGTGGTTTGGCCTTGAAGCGTCTCATGACTCACAATATTTAGTGCCTGCCTGCCTGATGTAATTAACTCCTATTCTTCCAAGTGTTGAGATACTGCTATCCCACTGGAGTGGCGAACGAAAGGACGGTGGGGCGCTGGGGTAAAGGGGCAAGAAAATGGCCAGGTTAGGTCTACTTCCTGAGGAGCACCTTCCAGATGAATCCGAAGGTCTTAAATGTGTGGATTTGGTCTTCAAGGGTTTTTGCTGGGAAAGGTACTCTCTGGCCTTGCTGTTAGTGAGGGGACTGAACCCTTTGTGGGTAATACTGTCTCTTGATTTTTACTGCTGTTTGAAGGTCTTCTCTTTGTGGCGAATGGCCTTTAAGGTCTCCACCTAGTTTTGCATTATATTAATTTCCTCTTTTGATAAAGCCATAACTGAAGATGGGAGGTTCATTATTTTTTGTTGAGCATCTGGTTTAAGAGTCATAAACCTAAGCCAAGATGGTCTGCAAAGGGAGACTCCATGGCAGTAACCGGATGCTGCAAGCTCCACTCCATCCACAGAAGCGCTGATGACCTGGTTTGCTATAATCTAGCATCATCTTCTGGAAGTCCTGTTGTCTGTGCCTAGGTGGGT
Organism: Calotriton arnoldi; assembly: GCA_963921515.1. Lineage (NCBI taxonomy): Eukaryota > Metazoa > Chordata > Amphibia > Caudata > Salamandridae > Calotriton > Calotriton arnoldi. Next base: position 847,378 of record CAWUFW010006872.1, read on the forward strand.
CATCCATAAACTACTTATCCACTCCTATATCAGTCTATCGTACCTTCCCAAGAAAGTTGTTGCATTGGAAATATTTTAGAGCAGTAGCCTTCGTGCCGCACATCTTTATTAATGTCACAATGTGTTTGCTCTCCCTTTCAGACAGCGCAGTGTTCTTTGATGCTTGAGTACGTTGTCGTCAGACTGACGTGACAATCAGAGTCAGGCTTTGCTTCAGTTTTTTACAACTCCAGATCGTGCTGTGGAGGTCTATATTTTTAAGAAGGTGTGCAGTAGCTGTCTTCACCATCGCTGGGTTCAAGAACTCTTCAGTGATTTAAAGCAGACTTGGCACTAGAGGCAGGAGTTGTCTTGGAGAAACTCTTGTTTGTGAAGTTTCTATCATGATGGAAGCTACAGCTTAGGGGTGCTTTTCAATGGAATATTTAATTTAGTCGCTCTCCTAACAAGCATGTCATGAATGGTGTGTTAATGTCATACAAGCAGACACTCTAGAAGAAGATGCTGCAGGAGATAGAGTTGAAGACGCAAGGGCATCATCAACCGCATGGAAGCCTGATGTAGAGCTTTAAGAAAACATGTGCCTTCTACTCTCTTTAGGAGTGTACAGAGTGGGGATTCCCCTGAGGAGAGGCTGAAGCATTACGAGAACCTGCTGAAGAAGGAATTGGAGTGAGTCACCAGTATTCTTCTAATGGGTGACACAGATATCAGTCTGGATACCATTCTTGGTGGTGGAACAGCCAGGTTAAAGTATCAAAGGAACTGGAAATGGGCCCTCATCTGAAATAAAGGGAGCAAGTCTCAGCCAATTCTCTGGTGTTAGTGTGAAAGGTGACATTGAAAAGCTCACTGTCTCTCTAAGCAAATTCGAGAAACATGCAGGAGATTGGGCCCACACCGGAAGGATATTGACGCGAGCCACGGGTAACGCTTCCCTGCAACTTTCGAAATTGCATAATTCCTGACGCACACCTGCGTCTTTCCCTTGCCATCCTAAAATTGCATGGAATGGACGCGAGCCATGGGAACCAGTTGTACTATACTTGATTAAATCGTTGACTGCAAGACACACACACCCGTGTCCCCATCCGTGGCTTTCATTGATTTTAAACACCATTGAACAAGTTACAGATTAAATATATACTTGGTTGCGTTCCTACTCACCTTGCGGTTCAGACCTGCCGGGTTGGAATTATCACCGGCATCTCGAATATATTGCTCCGTTTATCAGGATCACAGCCCTGAAGAAGTCGTGGGAGTATCCTCCTAGACGAAACACGTGTTGGTTGGTTGTTTTTGCTGGTTGCTTTTCTACGTGATTGAAATTAAAGAAACAAGAAACAACTCTTCTGCGAACTTTATTGAAATTGATTTTCTCATGGACTTACGCTATAGTGACCTTATATGTATACACTAATGTACGTGTGCCCAGGATTTGGCTGTACCCTCTGGTGGAGTCGCTGAGTTAGCACTGATGCCGATCCCACCTGAAATATGAAAGTATTGGTGCAAGCACTGGGACTGTAAATGAGAATGACATGGATGTTTTCGGACATCCTTTAAACTCCTTTCACTAGATCTCCCTCTGGGGAAGTCTTTACAAGGTGCTGGATTCACTGAGGCAGCTTGGCTGGAGGCCATTTCAGCTTTTCTATTTGGCTCCTATGTCCTACAGTTCCCTCTCAGCCAGATACCTTCTAGGTCTTTTAATTATTTTTTTCCTGGTAGAACTTGTTCTTCAACAGACCATGTAGAAAACAGGCAAACCACACACCGTGTGTGGGGCAGTGGCTACTTTTCTCCTGCCACATGATGGCCACAACACCAAAGGAAAGGTATTTTGACAGGAAAAATCCTGTGAGATACAATAAAAACAGGCACACTTAATTGATGTTAGGTGAAGACGTTGAAGCTGTAAAAAAAAAAAAAATAGATGTATAAGAAACTTATCTGAAAAACCGATGTGAAAACCTGTGTGATCCTTCTCACATGAGACCGATAATAAAACTACTCTGGGAGGCAGCTGCCTGTACAATGTGTTGTGTGTATTGGAAGCTCATGGAGCCTTAATGGGACAGGGGTATTTTCACACTTTTCCAATGCAAGTCTCTCTGGCTAGATGATTTCCTCAATGACAGATTTTCAGCATTTTGCACATCAAATGCTGCAATGTATTCTTAAAATCGTTTTTTTCTGGGTCTGAGTCTCCATTCCAGCTAAGCCTTCCCTTGGATAGGATTCTGAAGGGTGCTGCGCATCATATGGACACATGGAGCACAGCACCCTGTGTGTACAATTCTATGGACAAATATATTGAGATTGAGTGTTCCTCAGTCTGTGCACGCAGCAGGGAATTATTCTAATGTTTATGACTTTCAATGAAGAGCCTATCATGCAAAAGCACCTATTATGATACAATCCCAATCAGAAAGCCAGACTGATACCATTTTAAACTGCCCTCCTGCAAACAGTGGCATGAGAGCAGGAAATAGGTTTTTAGGCAGGGCTCAAATGCACTGGACCAGATCTACCACACACGGACAAGATGCACTACATACCTGAAAAATGGGTTTTTCAAATCAAGAAGGTTGCTGGACTTGGAGCCGGTCTGATCCACCTGGGCCACAATACTGATGTCATAACTTTGCCTAAAGGGAAAGAAAAAAAATTAAGTGAAAAGAATCTATGGAAAGGGATTAAAATGCAGAACTCCTTAAACATGTAAAATAGATTACTGGTTAAAATGTAAGCTATGTATAGATTTAGATACAGGAACAGGGATTCTGCAATTCTGAATTAATAGGCATCAGCAGCACTGTGTGTGAAGCAAGTGTGGCTGAACCGAGGAAAGCACAAATCAGTTCAGAGGTTAATTAGCAGAGCACCATTAGGGCGATGGTACTGAAAAGCTGGCTCAACTAGTCAAGATTACTGTGCATTGGCATAGCCATGTTTGAGACCCTGTAATAAAATAGTAGGAAGTGCTGCAGATTGTGAAATACGGGCAGAAAGGTATGTGAGTTGTTGTGTTATCACTTCAGATGTTCTGCAGTTCAGTTTGGTGGTGCACTGACCAAAGTGTGCAATTGTCGGAGTAACAGTGGCACAATGTGCCGTAGATCATTGGTTCTTAACCTGTGATACGAGGACACCTAGGGGTCTGCAAAGCCTACTCAGGAGGTCCGCGACTGCTTAGAAATGTAAATAGTAATAGATTTAAAAAGTGGATATAAATTAAAAAGTAAAATGTACAATTGAAAAATTGAAAAATTTTAAACGTCCTGTAAATGTGAAGGAATTCGAAATTGGAGGCTAAAAGTTAAGTTGGTATCCTCCGATAGATGCGTGGGAGCAGTGCAAGTGGATCAAACAGAATATAGTATTGTAGGAGTGTGCCCATTTTGGACATGTTTGCCCCCACTTTTTGACTGGTACATGATGTAATTTCAACTGAAAGTGCACTGTGTTCCCGCTAACCAGGTCACGAGTGCCTGAGCTCTTTCCCAAAACTGTGCAATTGTTCACCCACTTGGCAAAACCTTTAGCACCCTCTAAGTCCCTAGTAAATGGTACCCTGGTACGTAGGGCTTGAGGTACTAATGAGGGCCCCTAAGGGCTGTAGCACAAATTGTGCCACCATAAGGGACCCCTCACCAAGCACATGCACGACTGCCATTGCAGGCTGCGTGTCTTGGTGCAGACAAAAGTGAAGACACGATCTGCCACACATCCCTGTGTGCCTTGTCCCCTACCACTGCATATGATATTTGTAAGTCACCCCTACAGCAGGCCTGAAAGCCCTAAGGCAGGGTGCGTAATATTATATGTGAGGGCATAGCTGCCTGAGCAGATATGCCCCTGTGCTGGTCAGCCCCATTGCTGCCAGTGCAAGTAACCAGGGAAGCCATCTTAAACCATGTACCGGACACTGGTGAAAACGAGTTTCCTAGCTATATGATGGCTTCACTGAAAATAGGGATGTTTGGTACCCAACATCTCGTATTGGCAAACCCACACTGTCAGTAATGGATTTATCAAAACATGCCCTCAGAGAGCACCTTAGAGGTGCCTCCTTAAAAACTACCAGCCTCTGGTGTGCTTGCTGACTGGATTCTGCCAGCCTGCCACCAGAGACAAGTTTCTGACCTTCTAGGGTGAGAGTCGTTTGCTCTCAGGAGGTCAGGACCAAAACCCTGTCCGGGAAGAGGGTGTAACACTCCCTCCCACAGGATGACCTGCTGATTAGCCTCCTTGGGCTGGCGCACTTCAAAGGGGACGCCGCCTTTGGAATGCAAATCTGGCTCCCTCACAAGAGAGGAAGTCACCCCCCCCCTGTACAGAGCCCACTTGGCACCTGGACAGGCGGAAAATTAGCTATTAAGGTAGGCGTATCACCCCCAGGCTAGTACCACCCCTAAGGTGGGCTAACTGCGAGGTGGACACGAATATTAAGTGGTAGCCTTCTTTGTGATGGCATACCTAGGAATTAGTGGACAGGGTGATGCCAACTTCCCACAGGAAGTGGTCATATAGGGGGCGCAGTGACCCCAAGGGTCAGTTGCCCATTGACTACTACCCTATACTCCCCTAATGCCCTTAAATTCATTCAGTATTTAGGGGAGTCCCAGGAATCAGTGAAGGAGATCCTGACGACCTAAGGAGAGAGGACACTGAAGAGCCACAAAAGCAGAGAAGACTGAAGAGAGCACCTGACTTTTCCCCCAGCCCACCAGCCTGTCAGCAGCCCTCATCGAAAACTGAACCAAAGTCGACTGGTCTCGCAGCTGTGACTCCAGAAACTTGGGAGGACTGCCTGTCTTCGAAAAAGACTTGAGCCCTCTGTGAACAGCGGACCTAGTCAGCAGAAACTCCAAAAAGACGACTGAGGCCTCCAGAATCGCCAAAACCCAACACCTGAAGCAGCTACTGCACCAGTCGCCTCCAGGACGTGTTGAAGTGTGTCAAAGGTACCAACAAGGTTTCCCAGCAGTCCAGAGTTCGAGTCCATCGAGGTTTCACCCCTCCTGGACTCCCCGACATCACTTGCAGCCTCTACACACAGGCGCCCCCCTCCACCACGAATGCTCCGGTAAGGAAAAACCTGACACCTAAAGCTCTGCACCAGTCGCGCCTGGGAGAAGAGGACCAAAGGTGTGTGTGTGTGTGTGTCCCCGAGCATTGCAAGGCCTGAGCCCACTTGCTAGTTCAGCCTGACTGGCTTCCTAGCCAAAGCCTTTTTATAGAGATCGATCCCCATTGATCCAGACGCTGATTTGCACCCTGCACCGGGCCGCCTTCATGCCGCTGGTGGTGTACTGTTTGTGCTGCCTTGGTCTTTGCCCACCATTCACCTCAACTCCTGGAGATTGGCCCTGTAAGTCTATGTACTGAACTTGTTCTTCCTTCAACAGGACGACACTGCAGAACTCAAATTGCATTGTGTTCACTTTTCAAAGTGAAAAGAATTTCTATTTAGAAACGTACTTACCTGAATGATTTTTCTCTGATGCCTAATCATATATAAAGATAGCTGCTATTTTTATAAATTGGAGTGCATCTCCTTCTTGAGTAGTGATGTCATTTATTAATCATTGTGTGTATTTGCAAATGTCTTGCACTCCTCTGTGTTAAGCCTTAGGCTGCTCAACCACTCTACCCCCTAACAGAGCACTCTGGGATTGCATAGCAAGCCCTGTCCGCGAGTACGGGAACCCCTTGACTCTTTACATGGTATATCAGATTATTGATATATCACATACAGAGCCAGCTTCCTAAAAGTATGAATGATGAGTGGCCTGAACTGAATTTAGAAACTCATCAACCTTCCTATTAAAATGATTTTTTAAATATTTTTTGTGAAGTAAATCAAATAGTTCATCATTTGTGTATTTGTTTACTGACTGCTTGTTTATTATTTTTTGTTAATTGTTTAACAGTTCAAATCATCGAAAATGCTTAGGCCCGGGTCTCCGGCTTCCAGAAAAGACTCCAGAGGTGTCTGGATTCCAATAATGATTCAGTGTGGGTCCCCGGGTTCCAGTAATGATTATGTGGGGGTCTTCAGAAGTCAAAAGGTTAAGAAACGCTGCCCGAGATAACCCAACATGAATTCTGGAGGTAAATAGAACATTATTTCACAGAGAGTTTTTACTTTCTTCCCAAGTCAAAAGGAATGTTCCCAAGGTACCAAACTTTCAAGACCCCAAAAATGTAAAAGGCTAGAAAATAAAACTAGATCTTCTGCTTAAATATATAACAGAGGAAGAAGATACCAGAGTGCACATCTACAGAAAGGGAGAGGCCCTATGGAAGGACTGGTCATGCTTTTGTAAAGGACTGCAGCAGGGTCCTGAGTTGCATTAAAAAAAGTGTGTGAACTATGGAAAAGCAAATGAAAAGCACACAAATAAGTTTCTGAAATGTCACAACACTTAAGGCATGAGGAGAATGGATCATTTATGCCCCTACTGGCTATCGGGTAAAACGGATTCATTGTCCAAATAGCCAGATAGTAATTTATTCATTGTCCAAATAGCCAGATAATAATTTATATAGAAAATTCAGCAAGCTATCTTTATGAAACTATAGCTCACTTATGACTTTTCATATAACAGAGTAAGCTACAAGAAAGTACAACACCCCTTACAGAGGAGAGCAGCATGGGACATTGATTTTTATAGAACAGCATCTATCAGAACATGAGGTAGATCATGTTATGTCTCCAAGGACATCAAGAAGCAATGCAAGTATCCTCCCACCTCGCCACCCCACAGTCCACCACCTCCAGTCATTTCCTTTTACTCACAGAAGGCTACACAGTCACTCACCTTTTGTTGGCTATAAGGAGGACAGTCCCTGAGAGTGTGTCCCCCGCCTTCGTAAAAAGAGGCGACTGGAGCAGGCATCGCACCTGGTACCAGTGAGTCAGAGGTTCGGTCGGTGCTGTAGAGAGCCAGACTGTCATTCTAGGTGAAAGAAAGGTAGATGGGTCAGAGGTGAATGCGCAAGGACCAGCGGAGAGAATAGGCAAGGTCATCAGCAAAAGAATTTCCTCACCCAAACATCAGAACATTAAACCAGACAGCATTGATCACTTAATAGGAGTTACGAAGCAGATATATGGACATCATGGGAGGGAATAGAATCAGCAGCACAAAAAAGAGTTACAAGTGAACACAGCACACCAGCTTTTGGATCAGCAGAACTCTTGCAAAATAATGCTATTTTACTATATTCGGAAGTGGCGATTCTATTTCTACTAATCAGAGATAATTGTGGGACTGGACAACTCTCAGCGAAGCAACGACTGACAACTGTGCTCCACTCAGGCAAGGCAAACACAAAGGGCACACAAAGACTTCACAGGGATTGAGACAATATAGACACGTCATCCCCGCACTGCCATCACCATATTCTGCCTTCTTTAAATAGAGCAATCTAGAATTTACATTTGGCACTAGACAATGCGTTTAGCTGAAAACCCCATATTAAATACTCCTCAACACGAAAAACAAAGCAGCATATCCATCATCATTGTGTATTCTACCATCCTAACTCCATTTACCCCTTCGCGAGAATTTTTATCTCCTGCAGACCCTCCTTTGCTGCGCCTGGGGGTATACCAAAACATGTCAACTCTGAATGAGCTACAGGTGCCAGCTCTTACTTGCCCTAGGTGATCAATGACAGGACACTGGTAACCAACAGAACAGAATAGTGTAGGAAGCCGGTTATTTATGTAGTGCACCTAAGGGGTACACCATGCAAATAGTCCAGACAACCCTCATTGGTTTACAGGTGCTTTCTTTAAAAGTCCCAAGCGCTCTCTTTGTGCTAGTGTGGTCGAGCAGTTTTGGCTTATCAAAGGGTTATCAAAGTTTTCAGGAAACAACCTCAGTAAACTACCTCAGTGTCGCAATCAAAAAGATAGGGAGCATCTTAGCGCCATGATATCCCCCTGGGAATGATTGTTGCACTCTACAAATTCCGTAAATAACTAAATAAATAAATAAAGGGGAGTGTTGGGCATTTGTTGCACCCTCAGAGTCAATAAATGAGACATACTCAATAAGGAAATCCAAAACCAATTTCGAAAAACAACAGATTTTTAAATTAATTTAGACACCAAGATCTTGCAGATCAAGTAAGTACTTTGAGTTAGCCGAATTTTCTGTGTTTCAGAAAATCACTGTCAGATTTGAGGCATGAGCCTCAAAACGCGGTAATGTTATCGATTGGGAGAAACACATACGGCAAAGGGATACTTGCATTGAGTTACAAGGTTGTTCTTCTGGACTTAAGGTAAGTAGGGGCCAAAGTCCTTAGAACCACCAGCAGTTTCGGTTTACCAGCCCTGGTGTGTCCGTGTGCAGAGGTGCTGGTCGCAAGGGTAGCCTTGAGCACTACCACTGAATTCAATTGGAAAACCAGTAACAATAATAAGTCTGCAAGTGGGGACTGGGGGGACCAGTCCGGCAGAACATAAAGGGGGGACTCGGCTCTTGAGGGTCTCTGGAGCAAGAGAGCACCGTCTGTAGGCTCGGACTCAGTCTGTGGGGCTCGGGTGCAGAGGTGTTTTGTCCGGCGGGTCACTTGCTTTGGAGGCTCTCTCTTTTTTAAGTCGACCTGGAGATGGGGACAAAACAGGACAACAGGCCACTCTCAACGATGGCATCTCTGTTGCGGGCGTTCCACGTCGGTAGGTCTGTCTTGGCGGTGTTGATGTCTGGGTTGGACATTGAACAAGCCTTGGCTTCTGCACGGGCTCCGGTACCCTGGGTATTGGTGCTGAAGGGCTCCTGGAGGGTCTAGCGTCTCGAAACTCGCTGGAGAGACGGGGCTGGCGTCCGGGACCTTTAGGAACCTTCTCCTGGGCTGCTGGGTCAGTGGTCAGCAGATCTGTAAACTGGAGTTTGCGGTCAGTGCATGCGGCAAGAGGCTCCTCCACTTCAAGGGAGATGCTGGCTGGTTAGCGAAGTGCTAGCAGTCCTCCAAGGTTCTGGGAGGATGCACAGCTGCAGGACAAATTGGATCTTTGCAATTGTCGGAATAGGAGCAGGCAGGGTTTGGCGCCAAAGTCCTCACTAGTCCACAGTTCTTGCGTCTTCGGATCTTCTTTGTCCTCCTTTCATGCAACGAATCTGAAGTTCCTGCTGTCAGGGGGGCACTAAATTTAGGGGCGTTAAGGGGAGTAGCTAATGAGCTACTTACCCATGGGGTCACTACACCCCCTATATTGACCACGTCCTCTGGGGAGTGGTTATAACCCTGCCCCAGAGTTTCCAATTCCACCATAAACAATATGGTGGAACCTTCCTTTCATGGAGCACATCAGGTAGCCCACCTTAGAGGTGTGACTAGCCTGGTGGTACAACACGCCTACTTGCATTGATAATTTCCCGCCTGTCCTGGTGCCAAATGGGCCTCAGGGCAGGGGGTGGCATCTTCGAAGTATGGTGAAAGCCGGGGTAGCATATCAAGCCCCTGGCCATGATATGCTAAATCACTAGCCATCCTGCTGGAGGAGGAGTAACACCTTACTCCAGAGCAGGCATTGTTTCTGGCCTCAGAGTGTGGGCTCTCACTTGCAGGGGGCAGAAACTTGTCTGTGGTGGCAGGCTGGTCGATACCAGTCAGCCAGCACACTAGATAGTGGTAGGTTTTTCAGGGGGCGCCTCTAAGGTGCCCTCTGGGTGCATGTCATAATAAATCTTGTACTGGCAACAGTACAGATTTATTAAGACAAAGTGATGCCAAACACCATAGGTTTCAGTAAAGCCATCATGTAGCTGGGGAACTCGCAATAACCAGTGCCCAGTACCTATACTTAAGATGGCTTCCCTGTTCACTTGTACCATCTAGTAATTGAACTAGACCGCACATGGGCATATCTGCTCATCCAGATATGCCCGCATATGTAATATAATGCACCCTGCCTTAGGGCTACAAGGCCTGCTGTAGGGGTGACTTACATATATTACATGAAATTGGGTTACAATTAGACCACTGTACCTTATTTTTAGTGAAAGAGCACAGGGGCATAGTTAGCAGGGACCTAGTGCACATCAGTTGAAAAATATCAGTACCAGTGGCAAAAAATGGCAGTGACCATGATAAAAAGGAGCACTTTCCTACAAATAGTAAAGAAAAAGATAAATATATATATAAATATATATATATATATATAAAACTGAAGTGTAATTTGTGCAAAAGCAATCACACAACAGATTGCTCACTCTTCAGCTGTTCATTTGCTTGTACAAAATCCTGCATGTACCACCTAGGAGCTATTGCCCAACACGTTTAACAAGATAGGTTGCAAGCATAATATATATAGTGGAACATGCAGGTATCATTGTGACAGTGTAAACAATCTTTAAGTCCATTCAGTATGGTGGGCAAAATGCAGGATCTCCAGTTTGTGGATTAGTGCAAATGGATATTAAGGTCCGTTCTAGTCTAGGAAAGTGCACAGACATGTTCGCTGGCACAGTAGAGGTCAGTTTGGAGGTGGGGACAGTAAGGGAAGGAGCGAGAAAACTATTGATAAGGTTTGGGAAGATGTGTGTTTTAACAACCTTACATTCAACGGTGCCTAAAACATCAATATAAAGCTCCATTCCTTAAAGTCAGCTGAATGCCAAGAAAACTGTACTGAAGAGAATGTACCCCTCAATGGGTTCAGTAATGTGAGGAAAATAACTGGATAAAAGGGTTTGACGTTAACAGAGTTCAACAATGGGACAGCCTGAGAATACAGAAGAAACATGTTATATACTACCACATTAGATCTGTGTCAGCTGTCTGATCGGACCAGGAAGAAAAATCTGGTACCCAACAGACACCCCGCCCTCTTGTCCCTCTATTCAGAGGTTGTGTGACAGGCAACCATTCTATATCGGTGATGGCTGCTAATTTGAGTACACCCTCACTTCTAGATCTCAGTCCAATTCTGTTCCCACCATTGGGAATGTAGATCCAGTGAGCCACACTGCCTAAATGAGTTACTCAGCCACATCATTTATAACAAATTAAGTTTTTACTAAAAAACATTACTTGTCAATGTGGACCAGCTTTGCACAGAAATGCCTAGTATGGCGAGGGGAAGTTAGCAGCAGGGAGGCAGCATTGAAGTACTTAACTGAAGACTGCTGATGCTTGATATGTTTTAACGTTTTCTTGAAGATTCAGCATACAAAGGATAAAATAAAATTGTGCTTTTAAAAAGATACTGTGGTTCGAGTACAATACTTCAGTAATAGGCAAGCCTATCTTTACTGGACTGCCGCAAACTGTGTAAGAATATTGTAGAGATGACACGCATGACACGTGTGATGTTAAATCCTGGTTTTATTTGAGAGCAAGCATCCACAATCCCACCAACTCCTCTCGACTCCCAACTGCCAGTTCCCCCACTCTAGAATCCTGTGTCCCTATAGCAACTTGAATTCCAAACACCACACTTTCTCCTTCTTACATTAACAAATTTAGTAAATATAACAGAACAAAAAAAAATAGTACAATATAACTACATTGCTGACTACATCGTAAAAAAATAGGTCAAACAATTATAGTAAAATTTTGCCCTACTATGAAGCTTCCTGGGAAGAACAATTACTCTTCAGAGTGAGTGGTCATTGATTCTGGAATTAACTTCGAGGGTTCCTTCAAAGAACCTTCCTCAGGAAACCTGTTCCCAGAACTTATACTTGGCACACCGCCACTCGCATTCACATTGGTTGTTTCCCCCAATACCGTCACTTGGCACACCAACATTACCATTAACTGCTGTATTCCCACCAACAGGAACAACCAACGCTGTGGTTGTGCCTGGGACAGGATCTTCCTCCTCCCATATCCAGTTTTTCAGGTTAGCTCCACGAATCTTCCTTGTTTGATACCAAGATATTATGTTGTTGCTTCTAGACTATCGTCCAAAATGTCACATTTTACCATCACTAAGTTTGGCAGAACATGTTAAGACTTTCCTCACTCGTGTTTGGTGAACCTATTACACACCTTCTTTGTTTTTAGACCCACTTTTACTTACACCCAGTCTCCTTTTCCTAAGGTAAGCTCCTTCACACCATGCTTTTTGTCATGTTATTCCTTATAAATCCTCTGTGCTTCCATCAAGTTAGTTTAACAGAAGGAAACATTTTACTCAGAAATTCTAAGGTCATACATGTGTTGTTGTCCTTTAATGGCTCTCTTCCTTTTAGTATCCTGAAAGGACTGTATCCTGTCAAAGTAAGAGTAATTCTGTAAGCCTACATAAGTTTGTAAAGTTCTTTTTCATAATCTTCCTCCGAATTTATGGCAGCTTGAACACTCCCCATAATCACCCTGTTAAAGCGCTCCACCATACTATTCGCTTCAGCGTGACAATGATGGGTGTTTAGGTTTAAAGCCATTCCTAACAAGGAATTTTTTCAATATCACTGCTGTAAACTGCCGAATGTTGTCACTCAACAGCGACTTGGGAATGCCCCCTTAGGAAAACTCTCTCAAAAAAGGAGACAACCATTGCAGAATCAACTTTAGTGTGAATATCAATTTCAGGCCATTTAGAGTATATTAGGACCATTCTATACTTCAATATCCCCTTGGACCAAGAATATCTATGGCCAGCATCTCTCAGGGATTTTCCGGGCACTTCTTGAGACCCAACAGAGGCTTAAACACAGACTGAGCTTTATCCAAATTAACATTGTTCGCAAGATCCTATATATTTCTCAATATCTGAATCTATCCCAGGCCACCAACACAAGGATTTCGCCCTTCTTTTAGATTCTACGATTCCCATTTGTCCTTCATGTGTGATACACAGAATCTTTTGTCTAAGGTTGCGAGGATGTGCTACATTGCCCCCCCTCCCTCTTAGGAAAAACCCTTGACCGCAAACAGATAGTTCATTATTAAGCTCCCAGAATTTCTTGCATTCATCTGCCAGTTTGCTTTTGTTGGGCCACCCATCAATAACACATTTCTTCATTTCACACAAGACAATGCCACATTTGTAGCCAGATGCCAAGTCTTCCTCCACAATAGCACTATAATCTTCACAACCGACCACTACACAGTATTCATCCAACTTGCTTGATGTAACTTCCTTTGAGGATAATGGTGACCTACTCAAGTAATCCGCCGCTATGTTTTTGTTTCCCGGCAGAAACTCATCATCAATATAGTCCAGACGTCTCAAGAACATTGTGGCTATACAGGGATCGCATTAATGGTGTCCTCTGGAGTCAAAACCTTAATCAGTGGCCTGTGATCTTTGCGGAATGTGAATTTTGAATCCCACAGGTACTGTATAAATTTCTCCATGGCCCCTACACAAGCCAACATCTTCCTCGCCATCACCAAATATTTCTCTTCTGTAGGCAATAAAGAACGAGAGGCAAAAGACAGTGCATTCCAATCCATTCTCCGAAATCTGTGACGGAACCGCTCCTAGCCCCCTATCACTAGCGTCAGTGGTCAGTATACTGAGGGCAGTAGGATCAAAACCTTCTAAGGGAACTGCTGGGCAAATATCCTTTTTAATGCTCTCAAATTCCTTCTGCAAGTTCTCTTCTCACATGAATTCTATGTCAGGACCGGAGGCTTCGGATTATGCTATCTATCTTTGCTTTATTTTCAATAGCAGCCATTTTAAAACTTCAAACCAAAACCACATTTCCCAAACACCCTCGGGGAAGTGGTTGCCAAAAAAAGAAAGAAGGGACAACATATCCCTCAGTCCAATCAACCAATCCAGGCACAAGATCCAAGCCATAGTCCCTCGTCAACCCCTTGCTCTTCCTCTTTCTTTGCTGCTACGCAGCCATGAGCTAAGTGTTTTATCTTTCCCCATACAAGAATTTCTCTAAACTGTGTTAACTTCTTTCATAGCGGTCGCGGGACCGTGTTTTCTGCCTCCCGCCACCGCTATTGGGTCGATTTACATTTTATGTGCCTTTGATGTTGCGGGGTTAATTGCCGTGGTGTTTACCTCAGAAAACTGCCGGCGTTCCTCGCTCCGCTTCCGGCGAATTTCCCTCCGGGGCTACGTTCACCCGGGACTAGCGTGCGACGGTGTGTTGTTGATTTCACGCTTGCGATCTTCGCCGCGGCCCGCGGGCCCTTCCTGGGGCCTACGCGGGACCGTCCAGATTCCCTGCGATGAGGCGCGGCCTCCACCTCCGGCCGCTAGGGGCGCTGTGACGCCTTCCGATTTGGTGGTGCCTCAGCGTCTCTATGGCAACGGCGAGCGGAATTCCAATAATTCAGCGCGCATTCCGCCCACCGTTGCCTGAAGCCTCGCAGCCCCTGGAGACTTACGCCCTCGGAGGAGGGTCAGTAGAGCTTTGCTCTTGCCCCATTGACACTCTGAGCTTGCTCTGGGTCGGTGTGAGTGTGTTTTTCTGACATAACGCTCGTGCAGGGTGTACTGGGTGCTGTTGATGGGCATTTTTTCTTAGCAGGCTGAATAAGGGCCTGCAGGGACACGTCCCAGGGAGCATTGATACAGCCTGTTTGTTGTTTTTGTTAGCAGGGTGGTGTCCCTGAGGTGTTTCTTCTGAAAAGGGGCTGTGCCCTGTGTTGATCTGCTGGTCCCCAGCATAAATTACGCAGCATACTTTGCTGTGGAGGTGTCGCTGGCACACTATTGTGTTAAGCCCAGTGCCAGAGTATATCACTCGGCCTCATGTCACAGCAGGCGGACATGAGTTAGGAGGAGGATCCCCTTGCCCAAGTACCCTGGGATGATGAATTCTACGACGCGGTCGACGCGTCAATCTATAGAGCTGTAGAAGAGGTGATGGCCCCTATGGAGGACCGTTTAACCCAAAAACTTGAACAGTTCTGCGCTAAGTGGACCCCTCCTGCACCTATAGCCCCCCCCACGCCCGCTGTTCCCAGCACCCCTCAAAGGGCGAAGGAGAGTGACCCAGTGCCTGCGAAGCGCCCCAGGGTGGACGGGGTAGATCAAGATGCGTTCGGGCGTCTACGGGTGGCGTTCTTAGCTCAGAACCCGCTCCCTCCACTCCCTGTAGACCCCCCCCCCCTTCACCTATCCCGGCTAGTCCGCCCAGTCCTTCCCAGGAGTGTGGGGATGATACCCAACTTGACACAGATGAGGAGCCCGGCCCGTCAAGACCATGGCGTCCGGCTTCGTCATCAGACCCCACAGGGCCTCAGGGTCCCAGCACCGGGACTGATATGTTAGACCCGGAGTTGTTAATGCACCCCCGGTCCTCTGAATGGACCCCTTCGGCAAAGGTGGCCAGCTACGTGGCAAGCAGGATCCGCACTCCCATGGGCAAAGAAGCCTGTAGTCGTCTTCGTTCCGAGTGCCCTCGCCCCTCCCTTGAAGGGAAGGTTGCGCAGACTCCGGAACTGGACCCCAGAATGGCCACTTTCCTTGCGAAATTTATAAAGGACCCTAAAAAGGGGATAGACCGTTCCTGGAGGGCATGCCAGGATAAGTTGCTGGATGCCCTCGGCCCCGTCACCATGATTTTAGACATGGCGGAAGACGCCAAGAGTACCGGGGTCCTGATTTCTCCAGAGGCCCTCTCCGGATGGGCCCAGCGCACTGTGGTCTTCCTCGGGAACGCCAATTGTGCGCTTTCAACAGAGCGCAGGAGGTCATTTTTAATAAAGGTGAATCCCAAGCTAGGGTATTTAGCTGACTCCGAGGCGGGGGCAGTGGCCCAGGGAGGTTTGTTTGGAGAGCCGTTCATCAAGGAGCTGGGCAAGTTCGTGAACACATTCACGTCGCTTGACAAGGCCCAGACTTCCATTAAAAAGGTTTTCCCCTCCCGGGTTTTCCGGGGGGCCGGTCGAGGAAGGGGCCGCTCGACCGGCCAGGCCCCCCAGAACTCCAGGGGGCAAGGCTCCAGGCAAGGTCACTTCCAGAACCAGTCACGTTACAACAATTTCTACCCCTCCCGAGGATGGCGTTTCAGAGGTCGTGGCTTCCGTGGAGGAGATACTTCCTCTAACACCGGTAAGTGTATTGTATTGTATTGTAATTGCATTTGTATAGCGCTTACTACCCCTGACGAGGCGTCGAAGCGCTTTTTCGGCGAGTAGCACGCTACTCCGGGACCCATAGAGGATTAGTGTTGAATTAGTATAGTGAAACATGCAAGTAAATTTTAAGTGGTGGATATGTTAGTCAGTTATTTGGATTCAGAAGGATAGCGGAGGTATAGAAGAGGGAAAAAGGTTTGCATATATATAGCGCTTCTAACCCCTGATGGGGTGTTGAATTGCTTTTTTTTTTTTTTTTTGGCGAGTAGCACGCAAGTGTTGTGCCCGAGTCTCAGGTGAGAGTGGGTGGGCGGTTGGCCGAGTTTCTGCATGCGTGGATGGCAGTCACGTCCGATGGGTGGGTGTTGCAAACAGTCCAAGGTTTTCAGATCGAGTTTTGTGGCGAACCCACACAAAAGTTCCCCCCCCGGCCTATCCGTTTTTCAAGTCAGGAAGAGGAGTTGGTGGACTCAGAAGTCTCGGCGCTCTTATGCAAGGGAGCTATATGTCACACCGTCTTGCACCCGCAGGGTTTCATCAGCAATATGTTCGTAGTGGACAAAACAGATGGGGGACAACGTCCAGTCCTAAACCTCCGCGATTTCAACGAATGGCTTGTTTATCGCCATTTCAAGATGGAGGGTATTCATCTCTTAAAGGACATGCTGCGTCCCGCGGACTGGATGGTTCGGTTGGATTTAAAGGATGCCTACTTGGCCATCCCTATTTTTCCTCCTCACAGAAGGTTTCTTCAGTTTCTGTGGCGGCATCAGGTGTATCAGTTCACCACACTTCCTTTCGGGCTCTCCTCCGCTCCTTGGTGTTTCACGAAGGTGCTCAAGCCGGTAGTGGAATTCCTGAGAGCGCGCGGGACCAGGTTAATTGTGTATCTAGACAACATGCTTTTGTTAGCTCAAGACCTGCGGGTCCTTCGCAACCAGTTGCAGCAAGCTGTCAGTCTTCTGAAAGGCTTGGGTTTTGTAATAAACGCCAAGAAATCTCGGTTGGTTCCAGCCCAGAAGGTCACATTCTTGGGGTTTGTCATAAATTCCACAGAGGCAACTCAGTCTACCACCGCGGAAGTTGACCAAGATACGTCACGAACTGCGGCGCACCTTAGCCAAAGGAACGGTTCCTCTTCGGCAAATTGCTCGCATAGTGGGGTTACTCTCGGCCTCCATCCAAGCGATTTTTCCAGGCCCGTTACACTACCGGGCTCTGCAGCGCCTCAAGGCGAATCATCTGCGCAGAGGGGCCCCTTATTCCCTTCCAATTACCCTGTCAGAGGAAGCACGACACGAAGTTCGGTGGTGGCTCTCACATGGAAGCCTGGAATGGGAGGGCGATCTTTGGCTCCGCCCCAGACCTGGTTATCGAGTCAGACGCCAGCAGGTCAGGCTGGGGCGCCAGATGTGGAAGTTTTTCCACAGGAGGTTCATGGTCTCCCCAGGAGCAAGCCTTGCACATCAATTGTCTCGAGCTCCTAGCGGGTTCCTTCGCGGTGCGCTGTTGGACCAAGGATCGGGTCCAGTCCTGTGTCCTGCTGAAAATGGACAATGTATCGGCGGTCAGATACATCAACCACCTAGGCGGTACTCGTTCCAAGGTGCTTTCAGATCTGGCGACAAATCTCTGGCAATTTTGCCTCGACCACCACATTGCGCTTTCGGCGGAATACCTCCCCGGTCGGGAGAATCTGGTGGCGGATTGGCAGTCTCGTCATTTCAGAGACTCCAGCCTTTGGAAATTATATCGGGACGTTTTTTCTCTGGTGCAGGACCTTTGGGGGTCCTTTTTCTGTGGATCTTTTTGCCTCCAGACTGGATTATCAACTTCCTCGGTTTTTCAGCTGGAGGCCAGATCCTTTGGCAGTGGCCACAGATGCCTTCCTGCAGGATTGGACGCAGGAGCAACCCTATGCGTTCCCGCCCTTCGCGATGATCATTCGAGTGACAGCCCAGGTGAGAAGGCAACAAGCGAATGTGGTTCTCATCACTCCCATCTGGAGGTCGCAAGTTTGGTTTCCAGTTCTTCTGGAACTTTCTTGGGATTTTCCAATCCGACTCCCCCACTTTCCGGATCTTCTTCTCAGTCCGCACCGGCTTCCTCACCAGATGGTGCTCAACGGGTCCCTGCGCCTTATGGCGTGGAGGATTACAGGGGCAGATGGTCGCTCCCAGGCCTTTCGGAATACGCTGAGAACCTCTTGTCCAGGGCATGGGCGGGCAGTACCATTAAACGGTATCGATCTGCCTGGAGGCGATGGTGTGGTTGGTGTTTGCGACGGGGGTTGTGATCCCGTGGGCTCAGATGTAGTTCAGGTTCTGAATTTTTTGGCAAGTTTGGCCCAGCAAGGCCTAGCCTACCGCTCTGTGAACACCTTTCGGTCCGCGATTTCAGCGGGGCATGCCCCGGTCCAAGGCAAACCTGTAGGAGAACACCCGTTTGTTTGCCGATTATTGCAAGGCCTCCGTTTATCACTTCCCCCAGAACCACGGTACTCGGAGTTGTGGGATGTGAATAGGGTGCTTAATCTTTTTTTGTCCTGGCAGACTGAGTACTTGTCAAGAAAGGAGTTATCAGCAAAGCTGGCTATGCTCCTTTGTCTGGTTTCATGCAGAAGGGTTTCTGATGTGCGTGCCCTGGATATTACGGGCAGAGTTTTTTCTCCTTCAGGAGTGTCTTTCACCATCAGACGCAGGACTAAGAGTCATACTCGAGTGATCGAGTACCCAGCATTTCCAGATTTACCTAAGCTTTGTGTGGTGCGCTGCTTAAAAGCATATGAGGACATGTCTTCGGAGCTCAGACTTCCAGGGGAGAGACAGCTTTTGATTGCTCTCCGAAAGCCGCACAAGGCAGTTTCCTCCCCAACCATAGCGCGTTGGGTGCGTTGGGTTATGCAGGAAGCAGGCATTAGCCTTCGCCAGTTTGGTGCTCATTCGGCTCGGGGAGCAATGGCTTCCAAAGCGTTCACTCTTGGAGCACATCTAGAGGACATTATGAATGCAGCGGATTGGTCCTCCGACTCCACCTTTAAGAGGTTTTATTTTAAGCCGATTATTGATATGGCTCATTTGGTGGTAAGTAAGCTTTAAACTAGCATAATCCGAAGCCTCCGGTCCTGACATAGAATGAAAAATTTCCTAGCTATCGTAACGGAAAGTTTCAATTCTATTAAGGACTCGGAGGCGAGGATTATCCCACCCAGGGCTCTTGGAGACATCCCGCCCGTTGAGAGTAAGTATACTTTTTTGAATTGTTTTATGATGGTGAGAATCCTTAGAACTGTTTTTTATTCTGGGATGCAGCATGTTCGTGTCTAGTAACATGTTAACATTGGTACCCTTGCTTGCAGGTTTTTGCCTTGACTGGGTCTTCTAGTCCTAATTTTGACATTTGGTTTCAGGTTCTGATGCCGGGAAACAGGACGGCTGAAGACAATCTAATGGCGTACTCGCGCAAAGAAAGAGGAAGAGCAAGGGGTTGACGAGAGACTATGGCTTGGATCCTGTGCCTGGATTGGTTGATTGGACTGAGGGATATGTTGTCCCTTCTTTCTTTTTTTGGCAACCACTTTCCCGAGGGTGTTTGGGAAATGTGGTTTTGGTTTGAAGTTTTAAAATGGCTGCTATTGAAAATAAAGCAAAGAGAGATAGCATAATCCTCGCCTCCGAGTCCTTAATAGAATTGAAACTTTCCGTTACGATAGCTAGGAAATTTTTCATTCCTGGTGACATTTCAATAAGTGCCTTAATCAATGCATTTTCTCAGCAAAGTTCTTCACAATCTTTTAGTAAAACTCCGACAGACCTATGAAAGATCTTACCTCGTCCTTGCAAGTGGGTGCTAGAGCATCACTTATTGACTTGATAAATTCCTTCTTGGGAGAAATTCCAGCCTCACTAACTTTAGGTCTTAGATATGCAACAGACGTCCTGGCAAACCTACATTTCTTCCATTCAGAAGTCAACCCCTCATTAGCCAGCTACTTCAAAACTGTTCTCAACCTACCATCATTCTATGATTTATCTCTTGCAATTACCAAAAAGACATCTTGGCAATAGGTCAACCTTTAAGGTCCTTAAACAACTTATGTATTCATCTTTTGAAAACAAATGCTGCTCAGGCAAAGTTAAATGCCATGCGCATCAACCTGTAACACCCAAAAGGGGTGATAAGGCGGTAAGATTGTTCATAGCCAGATGGCGTGATATTTGATGATATGGGGACGTCAATCTGATTGTGCAAAGCTATTTTATACCTTTAGTTTTAGCTACCATTTTGTTTATTTTTCGCAGTGGAAATGTATCCACCATAATGTTTTTATTAAGGTCTTTCAAATCTATACACAATCTAATTTGTGACTACATGGGGCGCTAACTATTCTGCACACTCCACTTAGAAAATTGGAGCATAATTGAATTTTTAAAGTCAATAACAGCTGCCTCACATTTAAAGGTGCATTTCTAGCTTTGTGACTGACAATTTTGGCATCCCCTTTAAATATTATTTTATGTGAAAATCCCTTTTGTCCAGAAATCTTCTAACAAAAGCCCTTGTTCATTACTGTTGCGATTTAAGGTTATACCCAAGACTATTCAGTACATCCAACCTAGGACAGATGGGTTCCTTTCCTGTTAGATGCGACTTTCCCACAGTTCTATTCTTAAATTTTAAGTTTATGGTTCTGTACCCTATCATAGGAATCTTCTGCCTGCAAAGGTTACTGGATTATTATCTTTAGAAACAAAGTTATCTCCTAAAACATTTACAAGTTTTTGTCACACACAGCCTTCGCATAAGGGGACCCAGCATCTGCTACAATTAGTATTTCTACACCTCCAATTTTCATCAAACGTGCAGGTTTGTCTTTAGATTTCTGGTGTAAATGTAGCATAGGGCAATCAATGCTTAAAACCCCTTCAGCACTTATTGATCTGCCATCCAACTGTTCTGAGTTGGACATTCTTCTTAAACACTTGACAGGTTTGATTTGCACATTTCTTTCTATATACTTTTGCAAAGTGTCCCATTTCTCCACAATCAGAGCATTTTAACTTTATAGCAGGACAGTATCTCTTGCAAAGTGTTCTTTGCTACCACATCTGTAACCAATAGGGATTTGTCATTACTTAATTTCCTAATATGACTGAGGTCTTATTGCTTGCTCTCCGTCCATTAGAACCACTGGTACACTGTGGTGCTGTAACAAGATACTCACAATTGCAAGAATCAGTCAGAGGATCCAGTAAGGTCTAACACGAAGTATGTAAGACATGCTTCACCAATTTGTAGAGATGGCACATGTGAAGTAAAAGCCTGGTTTTATTGGAGAGCAAGCATCCATGTTCACACCAACTCCTCTGGAATCCTAACTACCAGCTTCCCCACTCTAGAACCCCCTGTCCGTATGGCAAAATGATCTTCACACACCACAAATATATGTGACATGACTTACGAACATGTTCATCCACTGTTGGTGTAATCTACTTCAAATTCTTTTTTAGATTTGCAGTCATTTTTTAAGGTGTTTTTCACTGAACACTACAGCAGTAGGGTAACAAGATTTACCCCATCTCCCTTGCTTCTTTTTACAGCAATGGTATCCTTGCTGGGAGACTGAAAATGTTGCAGCGTTGCAAGAATGATCAGTGGTCAGTCAGCAGATGTGGAATTAGAGCTCTGACCAGGTGTGCTGCAGGCCCTAGTGTGCCCTAATAACTCAGAACTTAAGAGAATAGAGCTTGAAAGACAAATCCAGTGATCCTCCTTTAAAGCACCAGTTGCCATTTACTCTCAGTTAACAAGTGTAGGAAACTGGATTTTTGTTGCAGTATACTCCCCCTCCCCCCCATGCCTGGTAAGTGATGCAACTGACTGAAGTGTACTGGGTTCCTGTAACCAGGTCCCCAGTACCAGTGTTCTTTCCCTAAAAACTGTACAATTGTTCCTCCGATTGGCAAAACCTTTAGCATCCTCCGTGATTCCCTAGTAAATGGTACCCTGGTACCTAGGGCCTGGGGTACTAAAGAGGGCCCCTTAGGGCTGGAGCACGAATTGTGCACCCTATAGGATGCCACACCAAGCACATGCAAGTGTGCAATTGCAGGCTGCTTGTCTTGGTGCAGACAAAGTGAAAGCATGACATGTCACATCTCTGTGTGCCATGTCCCATACCACTGCATGTGACACTTGTATGTCACCCCTACAGCAGGCCTGACAGCCCTACGGCAGGGTGCTTAGTACTACATATGAGGGAATACCCTGCATGAGTAGCTACGCCCCTGTGCTGGTCAGTGCCATTACAAGTGACCAGGGAAGCCATTTTAGACCATGTGCTGGACACTGGTGAAAACCAGTTCCCCAGCTACATGATAGCTTCACTGAAAACAGATGTTTGTTATCAAGCATCTCGTATTGGCAAACCCACACTGATGCCAGTGTTGGATTTACCAATACATGCACCCAGAGGGCACTTTAGAAGTGCCCCCTGAAAACCTATCAACCTCTGGTGTGCTTGCCGACTGGTTTCTGCGAGCCTGCCACGGGAGTCGCTGTTCTGGCCTCCTAGAGTGAGAGCCTTTGCTATCAGGACACTCAGAACAAAAGACTGTCCGGGAAGAGGGTGTAACACCCCATTCCCATAGTTTGACCTGCTGATTAGCCTTTCTTGGGCGGCAAGCCTCAAAGGGCTGCTGCCTTTGAAAGGAAAATCTGCTCCCCCTCACAGGAGAGGAAGCCGTCCCCTTTGGCCAGGACCACCTTGGCACCTTGACAGGCAGGAAAATTAGCTAGTCAGGTATGCATGCCACCTCCAGGCTAGTACCACCCCTAAGGTGGGCTACTGTAGCCATCTTTGTGATGGTATACTTAGAAATTCTGGGACAGGGTTATGCCCACTTCCCACAGGAAGGTCATTCAGGGGACGTAGTGACCCCAAGGGTCAGTAGCCCAATGGCTACTACCCTACACTCTCCTAAATTCAGTATTTAGGGGAGTCCCTGGCAGATTCTGATGACCTACGAAGGACACAAGCAGCCGCGAAAGCAGAAGAGAGCACCTGACCTGGCCCCAGCCCCAGCCCCGCTGACCTGTACGCCGTTCTCAGTCTACTCTGCACCAATGTGGACTTGTCCTGCAGCTGAGTGCTTCCAGAACTTGGGAGGACTGCCTGCCAGGTTTGAAGTGGCCCACTGGTTGCAACAAGGTTCCCCAGCGCTCCAAGTCAGAGTCCAGCGTGGTCTCACCCCTCGTGGACTCCCTGACATCACCTGCAACCTCTGACGCAGGGTCCCATGGCTGCGACTGCTCCTGGTAAGGAAACCTGACGCCTAAAGACACCTCTGCATCCGTCGCCCCCCCCGGGCCGTGGAAAAGAGGAAGCTTGGTGTCCCTACGTCCCCGAGCATCGCAAGTCTTGAACACCCAGTTGGTTCACCCTGACTGGTCTCCCAGTCCGAGCCTGGAGCCTCTTTCTGCAGTGACCAATCACCATTAAAACCTATTGGGCTCCCAACACTGTTTTGGGTGTACCCGGTCACCCCTGTGCTGCTGGTGGTGTACTGCTGGTGCTGCCTTGGCCCTTGCCCACCACTCACCTGAACTCCCGGAGATTGGACCTGTAAGTCGATGTACTGTACCTGTTTGCAGAAGGATTATGTTAATTACCCTGTAAGCATCTGTTCTTGGCATGTAGTGCTGTAGATTCACATGCTTTGCATAAGTCCACCATCTATTGTTGGGCTCGGATGGTTACAAGTCGTTTTTGTTCGAAGAAGTTTTTTTTGAGTCACAAGGTTGTGCGACTCCTGTTGGTGGTAGTGCGCATGGGCATCGACTCCACTGTTCAATTTTTTTTGCCACAGGTGGGTGAGAATGAAGTTATAGTGCGTATTAGTGCTGCGATGTCCATGCTAATAATTTGAATTAAGATAAAATAAAGTATTAAATTGTAACCTACACAGGCATCCGGGGAAGAGGATGGGCACAAGTGAATCTACAGCACTACATGCCAAGAAAAGATGCTTACAGGGTAAGTAACAATCCGTACGAAGCATGTGAGGCTGCAGATTCACATACTTTGCATAGACTGTAAAGCAGTTCCTCTCCCAAAGCGGTGGCTAGCCTGTGGGGGCTGCAGTTGTTTGAATGAGTACAAAGTACTGCTTATCCAACATTTGATTGTTGGCGTGCTGAGATATCCACACAGTAATATTTTGTGAAGGTATGTGGTGTAGACCATGCAGCTGCTTTGCAGATGTGAGCAATGGGAATGTTCCCTAAAAATGCCATAGAGGCTCCTATTTTAAGAGTTGAAAGCCCTAGGGGGAACAGGTTAAAGTCCTTTTGCTTTAGTATCACAGGTTTGAGTGCATTTGACCATCCACCTGGAAATAACATTCTTTGATATTGGATTTCCAATGTGGGGATGAGAAAGCAACAAATAAATGCTTACTCTTTCTGAATGCTTTGGTTTGGTCTATATAATACAGTAAAACTATTTTCACGTCTAGAGTGAAGAGCTCTTTCCGCAACAGAGCCAGGTTGTGGAAAAAATACAGGCAATTCTATAGACTGATTAATATGCAAAGGAGAGGCTACTTTGGGAAGAAATTTTGAGTTTGTTCTGAGCACTACTTTATCTCTGTGGAGTTGAAAGAAAGGCTCTTCTAAGGTTAGTGCCTGGAGCTCACTGACACGCCTGAGTGAAGTGATTGCTATTAGAAAGGCTACTTTTCAAGAAAAGTATTGAGTTGGCAGGAATGTAGTGGTTCAAGTGGAGGCCCCATGAGCCTTGTTAGTACAATGCTAAGATTCCATACTGGTGCCGTTGGAAGTGTTGGGGGAATTACTTTTGAGTCCCATCACAAATGGTTTGATGACTGGTATTTTGAATAAAGATACAGGTTGTCTGTTTTGTAGATAAGCTGCGATGGCAGCAAGGTGCAGGCATATAGAAATGCAGGCTAAACCCAAGGTTTGAAGATGTAACAGTTAACAAATAACTGTTTGTACCTGGGTATCTAAAGGGTTTACGTTTTTTACGTTGGCAGTATAAAACAAATCTTTTCCATATCGCAGCATAGCATTTTCTATTAGTAGGCTTACGAGCTTCTTCAAGAATTTCTATACATTGTTGTGGCAGGTTTAAATAGCCAAATTCTATGACTTCAGGAGCCATATATCAAGGTTCATTTCCTTGGGATTGGAATGCCCGATTACGCCATGGTTCTGTGGGAGAAGGTCCAGGTTGTGAGGACGTTTCTCGCAGGGAACTTGTGAAAGTTCCAGTAGTATAGTGAACCATGGTTGACGTGCCCAAGTTGGAGCTATGAGAACTAAGGTGAGGGAGGTCTGACTTAGTTTTCTCACCACAAATGAAAGTAGTGGGAGAGGCCGAAAAGCATATGCAAATATCCCTGACCCGTTTATCCACAGAGCTTTGCCCTTGGATAGTGGGCGTGGGAAACTGGATGCAAAGTTTGGGCACTGTGTTTTCTGGGGTTGCGAACAAGTCTATTGTATGTATGGTAGGAGGACTCAGGAATGGAGTTCTTATTCGTGGACTTGTTGCTGCAACCTGCAACTTTATTGCTTTTGCCTAGTACATGTTCTGCCAGGAGATGAATGTTGTGATTAATTTCTATGCGCCATATGGTTTGTGGTAGGCGCAACAATTGTAGAGATTGAGCCCCCCCCCCCCCGTTTATGTTGATAGTACATGGTTGTCATATCGTTTGTCTGGATTAGGACAGCCTTGTTCCTGAGGTGAGGTAGTAATGATTTAATGACAGGTGAACTGCTTGACGCCCCATGTGATTTATATGGAGACTGGTGTCTGGAGTCCCATACACCCTGAATTGTTAGATTTTGATAGTTAGCTACCCATCCTTTCAGTGAGGCATCCACTGTGAGGATGACTTGGAGAACTGGGTCTAGAAACAGCTGCCCCTTGGACAGGTTTTGTGAGTTCCACCATTGCAGAGAGTGATGTGCGCGGCTGTCTACCAACACTAGATCGATTAGTTGACCCAGTGACTGCGTCGAGAGAGACATTCTTGCAGCGGTCTCATATGTAAGAGGGCATGAGAAAATATTGCGATGCATGATGCCATCATGCCGAAGAGGCGCATTACTGTCCTGACTGCAACGTGATGGCCAGTTTAAAACTGCTGGATTAGGGTGAGAATGTGGTGTATTCGGTCTGAATTTGGGTAAGCTATCCCTCGGGGCGCATTTAGTATGGCTCCTAAACACGGCTGTGTTTGGGATGGATTTAGATGAGATTTTTGCAGATGATGGTAAACCCTAGTTGATGTAGTAGGATTAATGTTTTTTGTGTATGTTGACTGCAAGCGTGAGAGCGGTTTTGCCTTTATGAGCCAATCGTCTAGATGTAGAAATACATGAATGTTGTGTCTGTGTAGATGTGCTGCTATCACTGCTAAACACTTTATGAATACCTGTGGGGCGGTTGTGACTGAAGGGAACAACTTTGAATACATAGTACTTTCCCTGGAAAAGAAACCCTAGGTATTTGCGGTGTGAGGAATAGATGGGTATTTGAAAGTAGGCATCTTTTAGGTCTAATGCCACCATAAAATTGCCTTTTTGCAGCAATGGTATCACTTCCTGAAGAGTGACCATACGGAAATGTTCGGATAGGATGTAGCGATTTAGAGGTCTGAGGTCTAGAATGGGTAGGAGAGAGCCATCCTTTTTGGGAATGAGAAAATACATAGAATATACTCCTGTTCCTTTATGTTGAAGTTGGACTGGCTCTATGGCTCCTTTGAGTAAGAGAGCTGAAATCTCCTGTTTTTGCAGAGCTTGATGTTCTATGGATAGTTTGTGTTTTCGAGGAGGACTATTTGGAAAAGTGGTAATGAGCTCCAGACAGAAACCATGTAGGATAATGTTTAACCCCCATCGATCTGTTGTGATGGATTTCCATGCTGCATAACATTTTTGAAGACATCCCCCTACAGGTGTTAAATGTTTGAGGGGGAATGGCAAGCAAGTCATTGCTTGGTGTTTGTATTTGTGGTACGGGTCGAATTTCCGCGACCACAGTCTTTGTAATTGTTACTTCTAAATGAGCCTCTGTAGTAGGTTTTAGAGGTGGATGACTGCTTGTAGTAAAATTCTTAAGTGTCAGATCTGGCACCTTGTTTGAAAGTTGGGCGACGAAAAGACCCACGATAGGTGGGGGATTGTAGAGCCCCCATAGATTTCTTCATTTTCTCAAGGGCAGTATCTACTTTTGGGCCAAAGAGGTGCTCTTTATCAAATGGGAGATTGAGTACTGCTTGCTGTACTTCAGGTTTAAAACCTGAGACACAAAGCCTAGCATGTCTAAGGAGGAGAAGGCTAGTATTTATGCCTCTTGCTGCAGTGTTAGGGGAATCTAGCACACTTGATGGAATGGTTAGTAATTAACTTCTCTTCATGAACAATTTCATACCCCCTCTTTAGGTCTCGCCTGCGTTGCAGTGCATGCGCTGCTCGCTTGCGAGATCTATTGTTGTTGGTTTTCTGTCGGGCTTCTTTAGAAGTGGGGTTGGTGCACGCCCAGTCTCCCTTAGGCCTCGCCCACCCGTTGTCTGTTGCTCGTCATGCGTGCTTTGTGTCCTTGCCTCACCCTCGAGCCCCCCTTCTCTGAGAGGCTTCCGTCTGTCCCACCACCGCAAACTGGTGCTTGTTCTTCATATTTATGGCTCGTGGCACGCTTTAACTTTTTTTCCCTTCAATTAGTAACTTTGGTAGCTGGGCGGGTATGCGCAGCTTGCCAAACGCCTGGAGTGCGTCTTATTGTTTGTTTTTCTCCCCTTTCTTAGCACATCTTGGGTCCCATTTGAAAAGAACGGGTGTGAGCAGCAAGGGTGTGCTAATAAACAGAAAACTTATTTCATCCCAAGAATCGTGTAGTGCAGTAGACATACCTGCCGAGCAGCGTGTTGTGTCTGCAAGGGGATTTACAGTTAAAGTCCAGCCCTCTTTCATAAGAGCCACCCCCGAGTGCAAGTCATCACACTCTAGTTTGAGATGAAAACCGCAATATATTATCGTTTTGTGCGGTGCAATTCTCACATGATGCTAATGTAAACAGTTGCAGAGTGTCATTGCTGTCACAGAAGTCAGCTGCAAACTAGTACAGATTGACACTATTTTCACAAGGGATGTGTGCAAAGTGTCACCGATCTCACAAGATGCAAATACAGCCAATTGCAGCGTGTCACTGGTATCACAAGAGACGGATGTAAACTCGTGCTGATTGACACTATTTTCACAAGAGATGTGTGCAAATTATCACTAATCTCGATGATGCTGATGTAAACAGTTGCAGAGTGTCATTGGTGTCACAGAAGTCAGCTGCAAACACGTGCAGATTGACACTATTTTCACAAGAAATGTGTGCAAAGTGTCACCGATCTCACAAGATGCTAATGCAGACACTTGCAGCGTGCCATTGGTGTCTCAAGAGACAGGTGCAAACTAGTACAGATTGACACTATTTTCACAAGAGATGTGTGAAAATTGAAGCGTGTCACTGGTATAAGAGATGGATGTAAACTCGTGCTGATTTACACTATTTTTACAAGAGATGTGTGCAAAGTATCACTGATCTCACATGATGCTAACGAATGCAGACAGTTGCAGCGTGCTATTGGTGTCACAAGAGACAGATGCAAACTTGTGCAGATTGACACTATTGTCACAAGAGATGTGTGCAAAGTATCACTGGTCTCACGACATACTAATCCGGAAGATTGGAGGGTGCCTCTGATATCACAAGAGTCAGATGCAAACACGTGCAGGGTCGCACTAATGTCACAAGAGACTGGTGGAGAGTGGCTCTTATGTCACCACACGTAGGTGCAGAATGATGTAGCGCGAACTGAGCTCATTCACAATCCACAGGAGAGAAGCAGCACTGACGTCACACGAGGTAGACACGGGCAGGTGGAAAGTGAAACCAATACCACAAGGGACAAATGCTCATTGGAAATGATTTCACAAGAGGCAGTTGCTGGGTGCAGATGTTACAAGGCGCTGACCCAAACAGGTGCAGAACGCTAATGTCACAACAAACGTGTGCAAAATGGCACAGATGTCACAAGATAAAGGGGCGTGGCTGGGATGCACATTAAACATGCAAGTGAAGTGGGAACTCGTGCACCATGGGATTTGTGCATCAGCTGTGTACTTTGTTGTGTACTTTATTTTATAGAAACCTTTGGTGTCGGCCACGCTCCTCAGTCTCTTTAGGAATGGCCCCTCACCCCTTCCACCACATTTTTGCGCAGTCATGTTCTTTCCACCCGCTACTTCTGCCGCCGCAACACACTAGGAGCCGTCTCCGCGTCTTCTATTACTTCTATGCTCATACTTTGATCATTCGCATTGGTAACAAACAAGTCTGGAGTTGACTTAAAGCGTGTTTGCCTTTGTCTCGAAATTCTTGATGACTGGCACATTCCAGTTAAGGCTGACGAGACGGCCCTTTATTGCAATGCAATAGGTCTCGCATTTGCGAGAGTTTAAGCTATTAGTATTGTAAATGACAATGCCTTTAATTTATGTTTTAAAACCCAAAACATAAATAAAAGGCATTGTGATTTACAATGCCAATAGCTCAAACTCGCGTGAATGCGAGACCTATTGCATTGCAAATGCTTGTTTTGTATTCCTCTGGGAGGTGTTGGAGGAGTTGCTCCATTTCATCCCAGTGAGCCCCGTCGTAGCGTGTCGAAAGCGATTGGCTGTTTGCAATCCATCAGTGATTAGTGGATTGGGCTGCAACCCGTTTCCCGGAGGCATCAATACGTTTTGACTCCTTATCTGGGGGAGGTGCATCCCCAGTTATTTGTGAGTTTGCCCCAGTGGTTAATTTGTAAAAAAAAAATAAGTTCTGGGGCTCTCGTCAGGAGGCAGCTTGCACCAGCCCATTTCTCCTGTTAGTGCCGGCTAAAACAGAACCAACTACTAACCAGGAAAGTGGGGAGAAGGTGTGGCATAATGGCCAGAGCTGCTCAACATCTTGTGATTCTGGGTAAATCACTTAATCTCCCCATGCCAACCATAAATGAGTGAGTCCTTAACTGGTGCTAGTGAAAAGCGCTGGTGTTGATGATTAAGTGCCGGTGCTGAGCAATGGAAACCACAGGCTCAAAATAGAAACCACCAGCTCAAATTAAGCACTGGTTTGCCCATTTTCTAGCGTTGGCTACTACTAAGGTGTCTGGTGTTAATTGTCTTTTAAAATGTATAGAGTCGAATGGTACGGCGTTATATTTTTTGCTAACCCTTGGTTTAATGATGCGTGCTTTGACAGGGTCTTTAAAAATGTAGTCAGCATGACATAGTATTCCTTTGAGCATTGGTAAATATTGATGTCCTCGTTGAGCAGTAGTCGGGGTCTCAAA
This sequence comes from Calotriton arnoldi, assembly GCA_963921515.1. NCBI lineage: Eukaryota > Metazoa > Chordata > Amphibia > Caudata > Salamandridae > Calotriton > Calotriton arnoldi. Next base: position 877,833 of record CAWUFW010006872.1, read on the forward strand.
GAGGAAGTCATCCTCTATAGGGTCTTTATGTAGTGGAACCTGGTGGTATGCTGCAGCTCTGGTTATTAAGTCCTGATAAGCTTAAGCATCATCTGGTGGAGATGGCCGTGTAGGATAAAGGTCTGGATCTGTGTCCCCTTATGGATCCCTATCTTAGGCGTCCCATGGGTCTCTAGGCTGTGTATCATCTCCTATATTATCATGGTCATCTAATATGGTTGAATGTGGTGAGAAATTACCCTCTTCAGATTGATTTGGTGAAGTGGGTGGTGGAGTGTGTGTGTGTGTGTGTGTGTGTGTGTGCAAGGGTGGTGTTGATGGAATTGGAGAGGTAGGTAGAAGAATGTGTAAAGGGCCAGTGGCAATGTCCTTTTTTTTAGGAATTCGAACTGGAGCCTCAATAGCTCCTTCAAAAGAGAATTGTATCTTTGAAGGTTGAGGAGTTGCAGGTTGAAGGACAATCTTTTTTAGTTCCGGGCTGAATTTGCCAAGTCTTCTGCCTCGGATCAAGCTGTTCCTGCATAGTTTCGAGAATGGGCTCTGGTGGAGTTTTTGGCACAAAGGTAGCATTTCTGTGCCGGCAGGCGTTTTGATTCGGACGCTGGTGTGGTCGGAGCCGAAGTATCATGGCTTTTAGTTTTCGGAACCGAACCTACGGTCCAATGTGTCTGTGCTGAATCAGAGTTGGTGGAGGTCCCTGCTGTAGGCCGATGTTCCCTGCCCAGCCCGGGGCATCCAAGTCTGTATTTCGGTGCACGCCATGACTTTTGTGAAGTGGCGGCTCGTGAGCCTTTTTATCGGTTGAAGCCTATTTTTGGGGCATTGGATCAGGGGCAGGTGTACTTACGGTCCAAGGACTCTCCGAAGATTGTAGGCTAACTGGGAGCTGCTCCTCCTCCGATTCGGAATCAGCCTCATGGATAGAGACCGATTCTTCCTGGGCTACTGAGGCTGCCAAGACTTCATCGCGTCGACCAAATATATCGGGTGCTTGTCTGTGCTGTATTGCAAATCGACAAGTGTTCTTCGATCGGAATGATCCGTAGGCCTCACGGGTGTCTTCTCGATGTTCGGGTGACAGACAAATTACAGACCGAGTGGAGGTCGGTGTGGGGGTATTTAGAATGATAATTGGGACAGAAATGTAACAGAGTACGTTCCATTAGCAGCTCATTTTTCGGCTAAAGCTGTTAAAGTGGAAAATATCCAGCCGGGCGTGACCCGAAGGTGCTGGATGCAAGTCGAAGAACTGGACAGGCAAAATTGTTGTTTTGCTCGGAACGCAAGGAGGATTACACAATACCGTCAAGAAAGGTATCTACTGGTGAACCGAAGGGAGGCTTAAAGGATCTGGAATCGGAGCGCGAGAGAGTACATCCGAACTCATCGGTGGAAAGAAACAATCTAACAATGGAATCAATGCCCATGCACACTATCACCAACAGAAGTCACCACACATCCATGACTCCAAAAAAGTCTTCGAACAAAAACAACTTCTAATCATCTGAGCCCAACATTAGATGGCAGACTTATGCAAAAGCATGTGTATCTGCAGCCACACAAGCCTCGAACCTTGTTTTTCCTCCCACAGGAATACATTGCCAAACTCAAAAATAGCACTGTGTCCTCTTTTTGAACTGAAAATTATTTTTAAAAACGTACTTACCTGAACAATTTTCTTCTGATGCCTAAACATATATAGATATTTGTTATTTTTATAAATTGGTGTGGATCTCCTTGAGTCGTGACTTCATTTATTAATCATTGTGTGTATTCGCAAAGGTCTTCCACTCCTCTGTGTTAAGCCTAAGGCTGCTCGACCTCACTACCCCCCAATAGGGCACTTTGGGATTGCATAACAAGCTCTGTCCACTCGTAAGGGAACCCCTGGACTCTTTAGACGATATATCAGATTTTTGATATTACACAGAGCCAGCTTCCTACAAGTCAAATGAAGCACCCTAACAAGCAACAGGAAATCATTTCCACAAAAAAATCTGCAGGACCACACATCTGGAATGGCCAAACTTACCTCCAACTGTTATTTATCACCCCCCCCCCCCCCCAACCCCCAAACACATCAATCCCCATCCCCTGGGCCTCTGCTACCAGTTGTGTAGAACTACCAACTCAGGCACATCTTGCTCTCCCGATGCCACATACTTTCTATTGCTCACTGGGCACTTGCCAACTTTACTGTTTGAGAAGGAGCACACATCCACTTTTGTGTCCTTCCTGTGTAGAGTTCTTTCAAAGTAGTATTGTTACAGTCAGAATTTAATTTGATGTTTTTAATTACCAAAGAAAGTATTGAATGCTCAGCATCAGAAAGTAAACCGACTCAGTAAAAGACAAAACCTAATCTCAACTTGCCATTTCATACAACATGGATGAGGAGCCATGAACAGTTTATGACTTTTTACAAACCCCAGAAGCTGAAAGGGTGGGAGAGGATGCCCAGTAAGCTTAATTTTGCACTTACATTGACCCAATAAAAGCCACATCAAACCAGAAGGCCAGGCCATGCACAAGCCCTGAGTGCAGCATATGGAACTTGTATGGAATCTCGATTCTGGAAGGAGAAAAAGTAATCAGTCAGCATTGCTTTTTAATTTTTGTCGCACGTTCTGCCTCTTAATATTTTAACTTAACACAGAGTAAAGCATAAGACTGAAAGAGCTGCAGCATTATTTAAGTAATTTTTCTACAAAAATGTGTTATGACTTGTTCCAACTGTCTAGTGAGAGTGATTGCCATTCCCATCAACATTTAAAAGAATACATGGAGTAAACTGTGACCTCCATGAACTGAAATTGTCCAAGTGTCATCTTGGACACATTAAATAGGTAAAAGCCCCTTCGAAATCGGAAACACCAACACCTAAACCCAAAGTCCATTGTCAGCATACCAAACTCTGAAGTCTCATGTTGATAAAAAAGCAGACCTCTAGAGCAAAATCGAATGTCGGACACCCTTTTTCATTCTAGTTATTATTGATGTGTGTTTAACAAAGAAAGCTTTAAATCGAAAACACAAAGATTAATGGCACCTTTGGGACAAGCGTGCAGAGTTCACAATGTGACAGACAGAGGAAAAGTTAAGAGCACTGGTAAATGCACTTCATTGGGGAGCGCAAAGAGAAGTCTGTACATCAGAACTTGGCTCTGTTGTCCATTTCTCAGTCCAAGCTTGAGAAGGCTTGCTTCACAATTTGCCTCTCTTTGTCCTAGGAATTTCAAGTGATCAGATTTGAATCTTTTATTTCAGGGTACACAAGCAATGGTCAATTTGGAGGAGGAGGTGGCCATATTGGACGGTCTTGTATATTATGCAGCACTATAAGCTAACCAAAACTGGTCCTACATGGTCAGATTTCTTTGTGTTCATGAGGCAGCAGGGAGGATTTAGAAAGGCGAATGAGGATTTTGCAACACCCTTCAATGATTTGAAACTAATTTGCTAACAGGTACACTTAACGGACAGCCCAGCAAAAAATTTTAACAGAGCAGTAGTCTCCTAAACAAGTAAACAGTTTTTGCACATGGTGCAAATAGGTGCTTCAGCATGCTGGGAATCTGACAGCCAGGAAGGAGCTGTCATGAGGGAGAGGAGCAAGTGGTGCCAGGGGCTCTCACCACTCATTTACCAAAGAAGAGGTTATACTGCTGACAGACTTCACATTCTGCAAACGTTCAACCGCACCTGGTCCCTAATGCATCATTGTTCTTCTCCCTAAAGACTTGTACCCATTTTGGGAAAGTCTATATACGCACCTGTGCAAATCGCCTTCTTTGGCTTCCAGAAAATTCACTGTATATTTAACAGACTTTGCCATTAAAATCCTGATATCAAAAGTGTCCTGGGAGTGGAAAAGGATGATCAAGAGACATATTAGACAATTATGATGAGTAAGTAAGCCACAACCACCCTCCCAACCACCTCAGTCTGTTGCTCACGTAACTCCACTCACAGCCCAGGAGCCCCACTATATGCCATGATGTCAAAATAATTTCCATGATACAATACTGTTCTGGTACGACTGACTTCACTGATCCAGCCTTAGAAAACTTTTATTTAAGAAAAAAGTAGAGGCTGCCATAGAGCGTCGCTGCTTACCACGACAGGCTGTTTGAAGTACTCGTCAACTGCAGCGCCTCTGAGGATGGATAAATCAACACCATGAAACGAAGGCTGATACCTAAAGGATGAGAAGAGAAAATGCAGCATCATGCTTATCAATAAATTTAAACATTTGGCCTGCAGGTTATAAATTTGATTGTAGTAGGTGATTTAACATATCAAGATAAACGAAAGGACAAGTACATAGCACTATGAAGTGGCCCTGATCACTTACACTTGACAAGCAGACCTTGGGCTGGAGCTTGAATGAAAGGAGATCGGGTGCTGCAGCGAGGCAACACCAGCAGTTCACCTATACACCCCATTATCTGTGTCTACACATTTCTGGATCAGATATGCAGTCATCCAGCTTTCAACAATCAATGAAATACTAAATACTACACGCTAGCCACAGCTCCTGTGTAGGGTCTGTTCACAGATGCACAAGTGAAAGCATTTTGTATTGAACAGAAAAGGCAAGACATGCACAGTTGCTTAACCCAGAAATATTTCAAAAGGGCCAGGAGAGATATGGGAGTAGAAAGTGAACAAAGAAACAAGAGGCAACCACCAAGAGTATCTGGTTAGGAGTACACACTAACTCCTGTCCCAATAGATTTAAGGAGGTTGATAACTAAATGACCCAAAAAGACCCTTTTTTCCTCCAGAGATCGCAATGTGAGATGAGGAAATAAAAACAAACATCACACTGCACAAGCGTCGCTAATATCGAACAAACCCCTCAAAGGTCTGCTCTCTCACATTTAAGAGCACTGGAACAACAAAAGAATACAAGTGGCACACTAACCACTAACTACACAGAAATACAGATACGAGCGGGGCAGAAGTCAAAATAACTTGGCTGCATGCTGTGCAGAAGTGGAGGAGACAGCTGCCACCAAAACGTAGAGGAGGCATCAGAACAAACAAACTAGTGTAGGGCACGAACACTGACATATGGTTTTGAGTGCAGAAACATCTCTCACCAGAAGTTGGCCTTTGTAAACTGTTCCATGTAGAGCTGCTCGTCAGTGAAAGGTGCCAGGTGGACATCACCGATAGTCGGGAACATGTTACCTGCAAAACAGATGAGAAGAGTTAGCCAAATCTATGCAAAAAAAAAAAGAATATTCTGCATAACCGCATCTGGCCCCAGGGACCATACATGCTATAACTATGCCAGTGGACATTCGCCTTCTGTTCTGCCCCTGGAGTAAAAACAATTACAAAACAGCCAGTGGGAAATAATCTATTAACATCAGTAACCAAACAATGGCCCAAAAGGTACACACATCGTCCTATTAGTCTGCTCCTCAACTAGACGTGATGATCAAAACTTTGGCTGTTCAACCTGCCGCAGAAAACGCCAAATAGATCCCAATGTTTTTTTTATTTTTTTTAAAGGAGATGTTTAAAGATCTTTTCTCAACTGAAATAATGAGAAAATAAATCTTTAATTTTGACAATTTTACCCCTGCAACAAAAAAAACCAACCAAAAAAAAATGTTCCTCAGCACTGGATCGTTTATGGATTCATGTGCTTGAATTATTCCCTGTCCTCAGATTGTGAATCTAAGAAATGCCTGGATCTCCCTCGTTGTGCGGCTGGGATTCCCCTACTGATTAAGAGAAATAATTCAAGAATGGATTCTATTAAAGATCAATTTCTGAAAACTGTGCTATAGGAAGGTAACTTTTTCATACTTGCTTCTTTTGAAAGAATTATATATACTTTTAAAACATCAGAGTTAGGACCCCAAGCCTGGACATTGTAAGAAGCCAAGGGTACTTGTTAAATGTTCAACAGTTAAAGATGGGCAGACATCCCCTCACTGGTAGGTAAGGCATCCTCCATGTCACAAGGTTAGTTGACGACCCCAACACCGCAGCCCGAACCCTGCACAGATGGATCTCCGACAGCGCCAACACCATAGCCCCCCTCAAGAAAAACAACACCCACGCCAAGAAAGCCAGATTGTTTACCACCGAACTTCGAGAGTCCAGACGCACTTGCCGCCGCCTCGAAAAGGCCTGGAGGAACACCAAATCCACAGATGCACACAACTTCAGAGCCGCTACCAACGCCCACCACCAACTCATCAGAAAAACAAGAAAAAAAGCGATTTAAGACAGAATCTCCACACACGCACACAACAGCAAAGAACTCTTCATCATCATCAAGGAGTTCGCCCAACCCACCAGCGAATAGACGGACATTCCTCCCTCACAAGACCTCTGCGACAAACTCAGCACGTTCTTTCACCACAAAATCAAGAGCATCTACGACAACTTCGACGAAGACAACCATCACACTGAACCCCCGCCAACCACCCCCGACACCCTGAAGCCAGCGATTGACAACTGGACAGCCTCACCACCGAAGACACACTGAAGACAATGAAGTCAATCCACTCCGGGGCCCCCACGGACCCCTGCCCCCACCACATCTTCAACAGAGCCGCAGACACCATCGCACCCATACTCCGCCACACCATCAACCGCTCCCTGGCGACCGCCTCGTTCCCCGATGACTGGAAAACACGCCGAGGTCAACCCCCTCCTGAAGAAACCCTCGGCGGACCCCACCGACCTCAAAAACTACAGACCCATCTCCCTGCTCCCGTTCCCAGCGAAAGTCATCGAGAAAGCCATCAACAGCCAACTCGCCGCATTCATCGATGAGTACAACATCCTCGACTCCTCCCAATCCGGCTTCAGAAAAAAACAACAGTACGGAAACCACCCTCCTCGCCGCAACAGACAACATCCGCACCCTACTGGACAAAGGAGAAACAGTAGCCCTCATCCTCCTCGACCTCTCAGCGGCGTTCGACACAGTCTCTCACCGCACCCTAATACGCAGACTCCTCGACGCAGGGATCCAGGACAAGGCCCTCGAATGGATCAGCTCCTTCCTCTCCAGCAGAACGCAGCGGGTCACACTCCCCCCTTCCTCTCGGACACTACATTAACCACCTGCGGAGTCCCTCAGGGATCCTCCCTCAGCCCTACGCTCTTCAACGTCTACATGGATCCACTCGCCCCCATCGTCAGAACCTACGGACTCAACATCGTGTCATACGCAGACACCAACTCATCCTCTCCCTATCCAACGAACCCAACACTGCCAGACAACTTGAGAAGGCATGGAAGCCGTTGCCAAATGGATGAAAAACAGCTGCCTACAACTAAAACACCAACAAGACAGAAGTACTCATCATGGGCCCAAACCCAGACGCCTGGAACGACACCTGGTGGCCCCCCGCCCTCGGAAACCCGCCCACCCCCACGGACCACGCACACAACCTGGGAATCACCCTGGACTCAGAGCTCAAAATGGACCGCCAGATCAACTCCGTCTCGTCCTCCTGCTTTCACGCCCTCCGCCTCCTACGCAAGACCTTCAAATGGATCCCCCTCGAACACAGAAAGACCATCACTCACGCCCTGGTCACCAGCAGACGACTACAGCAACGCACTACGCCGGAATAAACAAAAACCTCACCCGCAAGCTACAGAACATCCAGAACGCCGCCGCAAGACTGGTCCTCAACCTGCCAAGACACTGCCACATCTCCCAGCACCTGCGCACACTCCACTGGCTCCCCATCGAGGCCAGAGTCACCTTCAAGATGCTCACCCACGCACACAAGGCCCTCCACAACACCAGACCAGCATACCTGAACAGCGGACTCAATTTCCACGCACCCCAAAGGACCCTACGATCAGCCCAGCTCTCCTACGCCGTGGTCCCAGGCACCAGAAAGACCAGATCGGGAGGCCGCTTCTTCTCCTTCCTCGCGGCCAGAGCCTGGAATGCCTTTCCGCTCCACCTTCGACAGACATCGCTTCCCATGAAACCTCAAAACCTGGCTCTTCGACAGACCCCCTCCTTGATGGACTGGAACCTGCACCCCCCACCCCCAGCGCCTTGAGACTCTTACGGGTGAGTAGTCGCGCTTAACAAACGCCCGATTGAGTTGAGAATTCTGTAACTGGTATACTAGTTAACTTTGAATGGGTGGTGCTAACTGCAGGCCAGATCATTTACAATTAACAGTGATCACCCTTGAAGGAGAGGATTACTGTAGCTTGAGTGCTGTCCTCTGGCAATCTGAGAGGACCTTAAAGAGGAAAACTAAGGCTCAATGTGATCTTCAGACCAATTGTTTTTGTATAAAAGGAAAATGCTACTTACCAGTATGCATCTGTTCTTGGCATGTAGAGCTGCAGATCCTCACACTGAGCATTAGATCGCCATCTGGTGTTGGGCTCGGATGCTTGCACCTTGTTGTTGTCTTGGAAGAAGTTTTTGTAGTCACAAGATAGGTGACTCCTCCCTTGGACGATAGTGCACATGGGCATCGACTCCATCCTCAGATTGTTTTTCGCCATAATGGGAAATGATGGAGTTAGTAGAAAAGAAAGATGTCCATGTGTGTATATCTAAGTAAGATGGGGCTGGAACACATACAGGTCCCTGGGAGGTGGGTGGGCGTGTGAGGATCTGCAGCTCTACATGCCAAGAACAGATGCATACTGGTAAGTAGCATTTTCCGTTCGAGGCATATGAGCTGCAGATCTCACACTGAGCATAGACTGTACAGCAGTATCTCCCTAGCGGTGGTCACCTGTATGTGTTGCAGTAGTTTGAAAAAGTGTTTTAAGAACAGCTTGGCCTACAGAAGCTTGTTGCTTGGCTTGCACGTCAACACAATAGTGTTTAGTGAAGGTGTGTGTTGTAGACCATGTGGCTGCCTTACAGATGTCTTCTAGGGAATGTTCCCTAAGAATGCCATGGAAGCCCCTAGTTTGCGTGTTGAGTGCGCTCTAGGGGAATTGATAATGTGCGCTTGGCTTTTTGGTAGCATATTTGGATACATTTAACGATCCACCTCGCAATTCCAGCTTTTGAGATGGGATTACCTTTATGCGGTGGAGAGAAAGCTACAAACAATTGTTTTGTTTTTTGCGAAATGACTTGGTCCTGTCAATGTAATACATTAGAGCTCTTTTGACGTCTAGGGTGTGGAGAGCTCTTTCTGCTACGGAGTCCAGGTTCTGAAAAAACACGGGTAGCTCCACAGATTAAGGTGGAAAGGAGAAATTACTTTAGGAAGGAATTTTGGGTTTGTCCTGAGAACTATTTTGTTACGATGTATTTGTAAAAATGGCTCTTGTATGGTTAAAGCCTGGATCTCGCTCACCCTCCTGAGAGAGGTGATTGCAATAAGGAAAGCTACTTTCCATGTGAGGAATTGAAGTTCACATTTATGCAGAGGTTCAAATGGGGGTCCCATGAGCCTAGTAAGTACGATGCACAAGTTACTAACTTGTGTAACGATATATCTGTAAGAGACAGTAGTTAGTGACAGATTCCTTACCTTAGAATATCCCCAGGCGTCAGGCTGGATCCGGAACGTTTTTGCGTAGCAGTACCCTTGCGCGTCGGTAGGCGGCGTCGTGCGGCTCCGCGTCCGTCGTCCGCGTCGGGACCGCCGGGATGACGTCGCGGGCAGTACTTAGACGCCGCCCCTGCGCGCTGACGTCAGTTCTGTACACGACTTTCCGCGCCAGGAACGCAGAGCCATGCAAGAAGCGGACATACTAGGGCCCTGAAAGGGATGTCCTTAACCCTAGAAATCAGTTCGCAGAACGGGGAGGATGGGTGGGGCGGTAAGGAATCTGTCACTAACTACTGTCTCTTACAGATATATCGTTAAACAAGTTAGTAACTTGTGCATCTGAAAGAGACACGTTAGTGACAGATTCCTTACTTTAGAATAGATACCCCAGCAATACCAACCCCGGTGGTGGGTCTGCGAACAAAGATCAGACAAGGAAGTCACGGAGGACAGAGCGGACAAAGAAGCCGTCCCTCCGGACCTGGCTGTCAAGGCAGTAATGCTTGGTAAACGTGTGCAGCGAGGCCCACGTAGCTGCCTGACATATATCCTGCAGCGGAACACCGCGGCCTAAAGCCGTGGTAGCAGCCGTTGCCCTGGTGGAATGGGCACGCAGCCCAACGGGAGGCTCCTTCTTAGCCAAAGAATAGCAGGCTTTGATACACAAGGTCACCCAGCGGGAGATGGTTCTCTTGTGCACCGCCCAACCTTTTTTTTGTCGCCCACGTAGCCAACAAAGAGCTGGTCATCCACCCGGAAGTGTTGTGTGCGGTTGATATAAAAGGAAAGCGCACGTTTGGGGTCCAGACGGTGGAGCCTCTCTTCCTCTCTTGAAGGATGCGGAGGCGGAAAGAAGGTGGGCAAAGTGATGGTCTGCCCAATGTGGAAGGCAGTAACCACCTTTGGCAAGAAGGACGGACGTGTCCGAAGAACAACCTTGTCTGGATGGACAGACAGAAAGGGAGGTTTGCATGATAGAGCCTGGAGCTCACTCACGCGCCGAGCGGAGGTGATGGCCACCAGAAATGCTGTCTTCAAAGTAAGAAGACGAAGAGGACAGTTATGTAGAGGCTCAAAGGAGCGCACATTAAAAAGGTAAGAACCAAGTTTAAGTCCCACTGAGGCATGACAAACGAACAGGAGGGAAGAGGTGTGTAATGCCTTTTAGAAACCTGTTAACAACAGGGGACTTGAAAAGGGAGGGCTGATCAGGGAGCCTGAGGAAGGCCGAGATTGCACAAAGATAGCCCTTGATGGTACCCAGGGCAGAACCCTGTCGGGCCAGAGAAAGAAGGAACAGAAGAACCTCAGAAAGAGGGGCAGAAAGGGGATTCACAGCCTTTGCTGTGCACCATGCCACAAACTTGTTCCACCTGCAGGCGTATACCACCTTAGTGGAGGGACGCCTGGCTGCCAGAATCACATCACAAACTTCGGGAGGCAAGTCGAAAGGAATCAACTGCCGCCGCTCAATCTCCACGCAAGCAGGTGGAGACTGGACAGGTTCGGGTGGAGGACCGTCCCCTGCTGCTGCGACAGAAGATCCTCCCGAAGAGGCAGACGGATCGGGGGATCGACGCTCATACTGAGTAGCTCGGGATACCAAACTCTTCGAGCCCAGTCCGGAGCTACAAGAATGACTTGGGCCCGGTCGCGCCGAATCTTCTTCAACACTCTGGGTAGACGTGGTATAGGCGGAAAGGCGTACAACAGACCGCAACTCCACTCGCGACGAAAAGCGTCGCCGAGCGAGTGCCGCCTTGGAAATTCCAACGCGCAGAACTGCTGACATTGCACGTTCTCTTCGGTGGCGAACAGATCTAACCAAGGCTCTCCCCACTGCTGAAAGAGACCTTGCGCCACCTCCGAGTGAAGACGCCATTCGTGATCCATCATGCACCTGCGGCTGAGTTCGTCCGCCCTGGCATTCAGGGAACCTGCCAGGTGTTGAACCATCAGGAATATGCCCTGATGTTCCAGCCATGTCCAGAGGCGCAGAGCCTCCTGACATAGGGTCCACGACCCCACCCCGCCTCTGTTTGTTGCAATACCACATGGCGGTGGTGTTGTCTGTGAACACCTGCACTACCGTCCCTTTGACAGAGGGAAGGAATGCCTTGAGTGCAAGTCGGATCGCCCGGAGCTCCAGAAGGTTGATATGGAGCCGGGACTCCGCCGGAGACCAGAGGCCTCTGATCGCCGCCTCTCCCATGTGACCGCCCCATCCCAGAAGGGACGCGTCCGCCACAACTGTGCGCTCTGGCTGGGGAAGGGAGAGGGATCTGCCCATGACCCATTGCCGGTTCGAGAGCCACCACTGCAACTGTTTTGCAGTCCCCTCCGAGATCTGGACGTGATCGGACAGGTTGCCCTGGTGCTGCGCCCACTGGAACTTCAGGTCCCACTGCAGAGCCCGCATATGCCATCTGGCATGATTGACCAGCAGGATGCAGGAGGCCATGAGGCCCAGCAGCCTCAGGGTCATCCGTACCGAAACCCAGGATAAAGGCCGAAAGATCGGAATCATAGCCTGAATATCCCGGACTCGCCGTTCGGGAGGATAAACCCGAAACTGCGTCGTGTCCAGAACTGCTCCGATGAAAAGGAGCTGTGGAGAAGGAATCAGGTGCGACTTCGGCACGTTGATGGAGAACCCCAGCGAGTGCAGGAGTTCGGCCGTTGTCTGGAGGTGGGAGACGACTGCCTGGGACGAGCCCGCCTTCAGCAGCCAGTCGTCGAGGTAGGGGAAGACTGGAACCCCTGCCCGGCGCAGATGGGCTGCGACCACCGCCATCACTTTCGTGAACACCCGAGGGGCGCTGGTAAGGCCAAAAGGGAGCACGGTGAACTGAAAATGCTCGAGGCCTACCGTGAACCGCAGGTAACGCCGGTGGGCCGGCAGAACGGGGATGTGGAAATATGCGTCCTGCAAGTCCAACGCTACCATCCAGTCCCCAGTGTCGAGAGCAGTCAAGACCTGAGCTAGGGTGAGCATCTTGAACTTCTCCTTCCGGAGGAAGCGATCGACGTTCCGGAGGTCCAAGATAGGACGCATGTCCTCCTTGTCCTTTTTGGGCACCAGAAAGTAGTGGGAGTAGCAACCACGTCCTACTTCTGGGGTCGGAACGCGCTCGATGGCCCTCTTGGCCAAGAGGGCCGCAACTTCCTTTGAAGAAGCACCAAGTGATCCCCTGACATGCGGTGGAATTGAGGTGGCATCGCTGGGGGATGGTCACGAAGGGGAGGAGTAGCCCCTTCGGACAATGTCCAAGACCCACCTGTCTGAGGTGATGGCACGCCAGTGGTGGAGGTGATGGCGGACCCTGCCCCCTACTGGCGTGCTGTGCACCTGAAAGGAAGGACTAGGAGGGCTTGGAGGCCGCGGACGGGGCGGGGTTGGTGGCCTGACCAGCACGCTGGTTGCCTGACCCGCCACGGCGGGAGCCACGTCCTCGGCCACGCGAAGACGCTTGCTGCGCGGGCCGGTGGCTGGGCAGCGGACGTGATTGGGCGCCCCTTCCGTGGCCACGAAAGGGGCGAAAAGCAGACTGTTGCTGAGGGCGCACAGCAGAAAGGCCCAGGGACTTGGCTGTAGCCCGTGAGTCCTTAAAGCGCTCCAGCGCGTGGTCTGCCTTTGTACCAAAAAGACAGACTCCATCAAAGGGCATGTCCATAAGAGAGTTTTGGACATCGCCCAAGAAACCAGTGGTCCTCAGCCAGGCGTGACGCAGCGCCACTGTCGTCGCAAGCGATCTGCCTAGCGAGTCGGCGGTATCAAGGCCACATCTGATGGTGTACTTTGCCACATCTCTACCCTCCGCAATGGTGCGGGAAAGCAGTGTCTGGACCTCCTCAGGACACCCGGGCAGAACTTGCGCCACCGAGTCCCACAAGGAGTGGGAATATCGGCCCAAGAGGCAAGTGGTGTTGACTGACCGCAAGCCAGCACTGGCGGAAGAAAAGACCTTCTTCCCAAATTGATCCAGGCGTTTGGATTCCCTATCCGGGGGAGCGGTAGGGAAGGCGCTTTGGGAAGCAGAGGCTTGGACCACCAAGCTCTCAGGGGTGGGGTGTAGAGAGAGGAACGGGGGGGTCGCCCGGAGCCGGGCGATGGCGTCGGGCCACGTTCCTATCCACAGGAGCCGCTGTGGTGGGCTTGGACCAGGTGCCCAAAAGAACGTCTGAAAGCGCCTCGTTGAACGGCAGCAGTGGCTCCGAGGAGGTAGCCGCCGGCTGAAGCACTTCCATCAGGATGTTAGTCCTGACAGCCACTGTAGGCAACTGGAGGTTTAAGGCCCTAGCTGCTCTACGCAACACCGTTGCAAAGTTTGCTCCCTCCTCCGTTGCCACGGATGGAGGAGACAGCATGCCAGAGTCGGGGGAGGTGTCCAGACCACTGGCATCCCCAAGTTCCTCAGCCCAGTCCTGATCAAACTCACACTGCTGTGTGAGAGGGTCATCAGACCCCTCCCAGTTATCTCCGTCCTCCAATTCAGGTTCAAAATAAGGAGGGGGGACATGTGGGACCCAAGGTCCCATTGGCGTCGGGCGACGCCGGTCCGGCGCCGTGTCCGGATCCGGAGAGAACCGGGGTACGACGCCGGCCGGAGCCCCGGGCGGCGTCGGGAACGGCACCGGAGATATCGGCGCCGGCGGAGGTGTAGTGAGGTCAACCGGCGTCGATAGGGGTTGCGGTAGCACCGGAGCCGGGATCGGGGCCGGGACCGAGGCTGGTGTTACAGGCGGCGCCGGGACCGGAGTCGCCGGCGGCGCCGGGGAAACACCATCAGGGCCCGCGGGGCCCGAAGGCGCACCGGGGGAACCTTGAGGCCCGAAGAGGCGGGCCATGGCCGACAGGAATTCCTGTATCTCGGCCGGAGTCGCCCCCGAACCCGGGAAGGACGGGTAATGCGGGGGCGGCTCCACAGACACTCCCGGAGCCGCAAGGACGGTGCCGATAGGAGCCTCAGCCGAGTCGCGAGACCGGCGAGGCGAAGCCTTGGAGCGATGACGCTTCTTAGACTTTTTATGCTTCGACTTACCGGAGGAGTGCGAAGACTTGGACGCCAACGACCGATGAGGACTCCGCGACCGGCCCCTCGACCTCTCTCGTGACCGGGGCTTGGTGTGGCGCGGAGCCGACTGCCGGACCTCGAGGAGCTTTCGAGACCGCTCTCGCAAAGCCTTCGGGTGCAAGGCCCGGCAGTCAGGGCACGACTTCGTGTCGTGGTCGAGACAGTAGAGACACTCTAAGTGCGGGTCTGTGATCGACATCATGCGACCACAGACGTCGCAGGGCTTGAAGCCGGGCATCCCTACCGACACCTTCGGAGTCGAGAGACTCGGATAGAAAAACAGTGAAAAATCACCAAAAAGTTAGTCAAAAAAGATGACTAGGGCACTGCTCTTCCCGGATCTGCGCTTACTGGCGCGGAAAAAAGAAGAACTGACGTCAGCGCGCAGGGGCGGCGTCTAAGTACTGCCCGCGACGTCATCCCGGCTGTCCCGACGCCGACGACGGACGCGGAGCCGCACGACGCCGCCTACCGACGCGCAACGGTACTGCTACGCAAAAACTTTCCGGATCCAGCCTGACGCCTGGGGATATTCTAAGGTAAGGAATCTGTCACTAACGTGTCTCTTTCAGATGTTAAGATTCCACACTGGAGAAGGTGGTAATCTGGGAGGTATGATCCGTTTAAGGCCTTCCATAAAGGCTTTGATTGCTGGGACCCTTAAAAGTGATAAGTGTTGTCTGTTTTGTAAGTAAGCGGCAAGTGCTGCTAGATGAAGACGTATGGATGAGTATGCCAAATTACATCTTTGCAAATGTAGTAAGTAGCAAATGATGTTTTGTATGGAGGCATGTAGTGGCTGGATATTGTTATTGCAGTAAATGGCGAATCTTTTCCACTTTGCTGCGTAGCAAGCTCTGTTGGTAGGGCGTCTGGCCTCTTTAATGATGTTCATACAGTCCGGTGGTAGGTTAAGGTAACCGAACTCTAGGACCTCAGGAGCCAGATTGCAAGATTCAGTTGAGTTGGATCGGGGTGCCTTATCTCTCCATGGTTCTGCGTTAGTAGTGATGGGGAGAGGTGTAATTTTTGGTGTGGGACTATTGATAGTTCCAGCAGTGTTGTGAACCACGGTTGGCGTGCCCATGTGGGAGCCACTAGGATCATTTTTAGAGACTGTTGTCGGAGCTTGCGTACTACTAGTGGAATGAGTGGGAGTGGCAGAAAAGCGTACGCAAATCTGCCTGACCAATTCATCCATATCGCATTGCCCTTGGACTGTGGGTGTGGAAACCTGGCGGCGAAGGTTGGGCATTTTGCGTTTTGGTGTGTGGCAAATAGATCTATGTCTGGTTGGCCCCACATCTGGAAAAAAGGTAGAAGAACTTGTGGATGTAGTTCCCATTCGTGAATCTGTTGTGTGTCAACTTAACAGATGGGCAATCTGATTGTGAACTCCTGGTAGGTGTTCGGCGAGAAGGTATATGTTTTGTGGGATGGCCCACCTCCAAATGTTCTGTGCAAGTTGGGACAGTTGTAGTGTGTGTGTCCCCCCCTGTTTTTGTATATAATACATGGCCGTGATGTTGTCTGCGCGGATCAGGACGGCTTTGTTTTGTACCTGGAGTTGAAATGATTTGAGAGCTAGGAATATTGCTAGCAGTTCTAGATGATTGATGTGGAGCAGTCTTTGTTGAGTGGTCCACTTGCCCTGTGTTGTGTGATCTAACAGGTGTGCTCCCCATCCTGTGAGTGATGAGTGTTAGTACTATTTGTGGAACAGGCTCGAGAAACGGCCGCCCTTTGGACAAGTTTTTTGTGTTCCACCACTGCAGAGAGCGATGTGTGCGGCTGTCCACCAACACCAGATCTGTAAGTTGTCCGTGAGCCTGATTCCATTGGTGTGCTAGACATTCTTGTAAGGGACGCATTTGAAGCTTTGCGTGAGGTACGATGAAGATGCAAGATGCCATCATGCCTATCAGTTGCATGAACACTCTGGCTGGGAGATAGTGTTGGATTTGAAACTTGGTAATGTGAGCTTGTATACTGGCTATCCTGGCTGGGCTGGGATACGCTAGAGCTGTGGAAGTGTTTATTGTGGCCCCCAGATATTGATGTACATGGGAGGGCTGGAGGTGCGACTTGGTATAGTTGATTGTTAACCCCAAGTTGTGTAGTTTGAATGGTGTGATGAGTGTGTTGGATACACTGGTTGAGTGATCTGGCTTTTATGAGCCAGTCGTCCAGATACGGGAAGACATGTATCTGTTGTCTTCGTAGGTGCGCTGCTACTACTGCAAGGCATTTGGTAAACACTCTTGGAGCAGTGGTGACCCCGAATGGAAGGACTTTGAACTGGTAGTGTTGTCCATCGAGTACGAACCTTAGATACTTCCTGTGAGCAGGATGTATGGGAATGTGGAAGTAGGCGTCCTTGAGATCTAGTGTGGCAAGGAAGTCTTCCTGTTGTAGTAGGGGAAGCACTTGTTGGAGAGTGATCATGTGAAAATGATCCGAATGTATATACTGATTGAGGGGTCTGAGGTCTAGAATTGGCCTTAGGGTCCCATCCTTTTTGGGGATGAGGAAATACAGGGAGTAAACCCCTGTTCCCTGGTGTAGTAAAGGGACTGGCTCTATGGCATGCTTTTGAAGCAGTGAAAGAACTTCTTGCTTTAAAAGTGTAAGATGGTCTGTGGACATTGGACGCTGCTTGGGTGGTATGTTTGGGGGGGTAGCTGTAAGTTCCAGGCAGTAACCATATTGGATAATTTGTCTCACCCACCTGTCCGTTGTGATGGAGTTCCAGACAGGTAGGAGCTGTGCTAATCTTCCCCCGACAGGAGTGGAATGGTCGGGGGGAAGTGGAGGGAAGTCACTGTTTAGCAGCAGGGGAGGTACGGGTGTTGGTGCTACCTCGGCCTCTCCCTTTAGTGTTGTTCCCTCTGTAACCTCCTCTAAAATATCCTCTATTGGGGGATGTTTGGGTGGTGTTTTTAAAGGAAGATGAACTATCTGTGCTGATGTTCCTGGAGGCTCTTCTGTAAAAGGAGCGACGAAAGGAGCCACGCGGTTGCGGAGACTGCAATGCTCCCATTGACTTGGCAGTTTCTGTATCTTTTTTCATTTTTTCAAGAGCAGTGTCCACAGCCGGTCCAAAAAGTTGGTTTTGATTGAACGGCTGATTTAGAATAGTGGTTTGGACCTCCTGCTTGAAGCCTGAAATGCGCAACCATGCATGTCTTCTGAGCAGTACGCTAGTATTGACAGACCTAGCGGCAGTGTCAGCTGCATCAAGGGCACACTTAATTGACGCATTGGTGATTAGTTTGCCCTCTTGAATTAGGTCATTTGCTTGAGTTTTATACTGGTAAGGCAAGTGTTGTAACAGGGTTTCCAACTGGTCATAGTGGGCCCTATCATATCTGGCCAGCAGTGCTTGAGTGTTGGCTATGCACCAGTGATTGGCGGCCTGCGCAGCTACTCTTTTGCCAGATGCGTCTAGTAATTTAGATTCTTTATCAGGGGGCGGTGCGTCCCCTGAGGTTTGTGAATTAGCTCGTTTTCTAGCATTGGAGACTACTAACAAGTCTAGAGGCAGCTGGCCTTTAATGTACGCAGGATCGTCAGGGGCAGGCCTATATTTTTTTATCGATCCTGGGATTAAGAACCCTGGCGCGCACAGGATCTTTAAATATGTCGGGAGCATGCTTAATAACCCCTTTAATCATTGGCAATATTTGTACAGTTTTTTGGGACTGGTCAAATGTGTCTAACAGAAAATCCTCCTCTGGTGCGTTTGTGTGCATGTGTACCCCATGAAATACAACAGCCCTATTAATGAGTTGTCCAAACCCAATATCATCCGGAGGAGAGGGTTTTGTTGGGTATGGTAGAGGGCTTGGGAGGTCTGGGGGATCTATTGGATCATTGTAATCCCAATCATCTTGTGGTGGGTCATCTGGATCGGTGAATGGGTCACCACCGTCACCTATGTCATCTTGATAATCATATGTAGGTAGTGTATGTGGTGGAGATGTTACAGGCTGAGGCGGTGTAACAGGTTTGTGGAGAGGAGGGGTGTTAGATGGAAGAACAGGGGAAGAAGGAGGCATGGGTGAAGTGGCAGTCCTTTTCCACAGGTACTGGCTTGTGGCGTGGTACAGCTGTGAGATGCCCTGTTTTAGGGTTGATGTGGATCTTTGTTTGCTTAGGATCAACAGGATCCGGATGAAAAAGCTCCTCCTCTTGGAGAACTGGTTTCGGCGCCGATTTTTTCGGTTCCGAGCGGGGTGGCGGCTGAGTTTTATGCTCTTTGGCCTTAGGAGGCGTGGAAGAATCCTTAGGCTTGGTTGTCGGTTCCGAAGGCTTTGGCTTAGGGGCTGTGGCGTGATCTTTAGGTTTCGACGCCGGCTTATCCCCATGCTTCGAGTGTGTTCGAGGCAGGTTTGTGTTTAGAGGTGGAAGGAATCGGTGCCGATTTCGGAGCCGAGTGTTCTTCGGTTTCGGTACCGAAGGTGCCGGTGGGACTAGCACATGCGGTTTGCTCGGTGCCGAGGTACTGGAAGGCTTGAATTTTTTCTTCGGAGCCGGGCTCGAAGGCGGGGCTTCTGAAGTGTGTTTTCGGTCGCGACTGGGGCCAACGGGCGAAGTCTTGACCGGTGCCTTGTGCTTTGGTGGGGGGGGTAGGGGCAGTAGTACTCACTCGTTGCCCAGGAGTGATGGGGTCGTCTGAGTCTTCTGCCTCTGACACGATTTGGAGATCCTCGGAATCTTCTTCAGGGACATCTGGGCCTTCGTCGAAGATGTCCACCGGTTCCGGAGCTGATCTCTGCGCCATGACGTGCCTTCGAGCTCGACGATCTCGAATAGTTTTCTTCGATCGAAAGGAGGCGCAGGCTGGGCAGCTGGACTCGTTGTGGTCGGGCGAAAGGCACAGGTTACAGACCTCGTGATGGTCACTGTGTGGGAATTTTGCTCCACACTGGGGGCATTTTCTGAAGGGCGTCCTTTCCATGAGCCGTAGGCCTCACGGCGTCGATGGGCCCAGCGGCCCGCGTCGACGACTGAAAAGGAATCGATGAAAGGCGCGTCGAGATTTCGATGTCGATTGGAAAGTTTGTTGGACGTTTTGCGCGTTGAAAAGTTTCAAAACTAAAGTTTCGAACCGGTGCGCAAAAATTGCATCCGAACCCAATGGCGGAAAAAAACAATCTGAGGAAGGAGTCGATGCCCATGCGCACTATAGTCCAAGGGAGGAGTCACCTATCTCGTGACTACAAAAACTTCTTCCAAGACAACAACAAGGTGCAAGCATCCGAGCCCAACATCAGATGGCGATCTAATGCTCAGTGTGAGATCTGCAGCTCATATGCCTCGAACATATTCTTTTAGTTATTTTATTTCCTAGAACCAAGCAAGCCTGGCACAGGTAAGTGATAAGTACTTTGCAGTAAATATACAGATTGTAACACAGTTTGGATTGCAATTGTAAATGTACTTTGATTTGATTACAGTAGTGTTACTGATAATGCAATGCTTTTCAGGATACAGTACATATACTTTGTATAGGATTTTGAGTAAAATTACAGGTAAATTACTTTTGAGATTACTTTTCTTACACAGTGTAGTATACCTGGATACTACACTGGGACATTTCCTGTAAACAGGTAAGTAAAATCGTTTTGTTAGTTAGTACAATTTTAATTAATTTCTTTAGGTTTTCAAACACTTTTCCAAGAAAAACAGTCAATGTTATCCTATGGAGGAAAATAGTGTTATCGGTTTTAAGGTAAGTATTCGGTAGTGGGAGTTGAGGTTCTGGGGGTAGACTCGGGGGTCCCCAAGGGTCAGGGATGCACTCATTACACCCTCAGCGGCACTAGGGCGGCCGGGTGCAGAGTGCTGAGGCCCAATGTTATCCAATGGGGGATAGGGGGCCTCCGGTTAGTGGCTGCTGACGAGCAGGCCACTTGGCTGTGGGAGCAAAGCTCCTGGACTTTAGCTCAGGGCAAACGGGGAAACAAAGTAGCCCCAAAGGCGCACCCTCAGCGGCACTAGGGCGGCCGGGTGCAGGGTGCTGTTTTGACGGCGGGCGCCCTGTTTGCCATGGGGAACCTCCAGTTTGCAAAGGCACTGCAGGCTCAGGGACAAAGGTCTTCTGGGTGCGACCACCACTTCGAGAGGTAAGTTGGGATGCTGGGGGTTTGTTAGGCACAGTCGGTTGGGCCACCCAAGGCTGTGGGGCATCGGGTGCAGGGGTGCCTTTTAGGGTCGTATCTTCTCACCAGCTCCTGGTCGCGGTTGGGGGGACCTTCCCGATTGAGGCTGCAGGCGTCGGCTGGAGGTTTGAGGCAAGTCAGGGGTCACCGGATCTCGGGTCAGGATCGCCGGGGAGACCTCCTCGTGGTGTTTGCCCACTCGAGCTCAGGCCGTGGATGGCGGGTGCAGAGTCGTGCGGATTTGCGGTGTCCGGCCGGAGCCAGAGGTTGGAGATTAACAAATTCGGTGTTCACGGGAGACACAGTCTTTGTGGTTGAAGGCAGGCAGGTCCTCCGGGGACACACCGGGATTTCCCAGGAGCAGTTTCGAGGTGGAGACAGGCTGGGGCCAAGTCAGTGGGGTCTTCCTCTTGTTAGCTTCGGCACTGCTGTTAGGTCCTTCTTTTCTTGTAGTTTCTTCTTGTCTGAAGAAGCAAGGTTCATACTAGATTTAGGGGCGTTACAGGTAGGTAAAAGGTTGGGACCAATGGGTCTCTTCCCTGGGGTGGGTACACCCCCCATTATGCCACCCTCCAGTGGGAGGGGGGGGGGCATAAGCCTTTCCCTGGTTGGCTGACTCCCCTCATCTGTAATGACAAACTCCCAGCACCATATACTCTTAATGGCAGCACTGCACTTACAATGTCTAAGAATGGACTTAGGCACTGTAGGGGTACAGGGCTCATGCACCTGTACCCTCAACACTGGTATAGTGCACCCAGCTAGAGTGGTGACTGATCTATGCCAGGGCAGTGAGTTGTAGGCATGGCACACAGGGATGTGTGCCATGTCGACTCTTCACTTTGTTCTACACCAAAACACGCAGCCTGCAAAGGCAGTGTGCGAGTGTGAAGGTACAGGACCTCTAAGAGTGGCACAATAAGTGCTGCAGCCCTTAGAGGCCTTTTCTGGTCACAGTGCCCTGGGTACCTGTGGTACCATTTACCAGGGGCTGACCTGTGGCCAGAGATGCCAATTGGGTTTAGGCTTCAATGCAGTTTTAGGGAAATAACATAGGCCCTGGTTAACAGGAGCCGAGGGCACACTCAGTCAAAGCACATCAGCAATTCAGCAAAAAGTGGGGGCAACCATGCAGAAAGAGGGCACTTTCTCACAGAGTGTTTTCCCATATGTCGAGATAATGGAACCTGTGTAGCATGGTCTGACGGTGGGCCTTGTCAAAAGCTGCTAAAAGGTCCAGAAGTAATAGGGCAAACATACTGTTCTTGTCCATCATCAGTTTCAGGCCACTCCATAGAGAGACAATGGCAGACTCTGCCCACTTACCTGATCTGAAGCCAGATAGATGATCTTACATCAGGTTATTATCCTCTGTAAAGTTAGGGAGTTGAATTAAGTGTGCTTTTTTAAGTTGTTCATCCCAGAAATGAGCATTAGCTATTGGCCTCTAGTTTGCAGAGTTGGATGGGTCAAGGTTTCTCTACTTTGGGAGTGGTTTGCTATATGAAGTATCTTAGCTCCAAAGACTCTCGTTCAGTGGGTTTCTAGCTATTTATGCGCATAGGTTGTCTATAGGATGCTTTTAAAGGTTTGTTTTTTTTGGAGGGGTTTAGGGCAGGCAGGGTCCGAAGGTGGTACTGATGGCCTGCTTGTGTTGATAATGACATACAATTCCTTTTCAGACAGGGTGTGGAAGGTGGCAAGAAATGGTAGACTGGTGTACGTCTTCACAGGGATTTTGTCGTGTTTGTTGACCGTTTTGTCTTTAGGGCAGTTTTTTCAATTTTTTAGATTAGTTCTACAGCAGTTTTGTCACAGAAGGCTTGAGATTGTGGGGTCTCTGAGTTTTGCCTCTCGGTTTCTATTTTTCTCTGCAAATTTTTAGTTTGGGGACTAAGTGTTTCAAACAGCTTTGTCTGAGCTGCAGGCGTTATCTATGTGGGTCCACACCCATTTCCAAACTATAGTTGGTCTGCATATGGTTATACATTCAGTGTTTTTTCTCCTCCCCAGGGACCCCGTAGATTATGCCCTCTTCTAATGCCCCATGTTGCAGTTCACCTACCCCTCAGCAGACATCGAAATTCTCAAGTTTCATTACAGACTCAGCTGCCTGCTAACAGAAGTGGATGCAGGAGAACTCCAGTTCACCAAGTAGAAAAGGTCTCAACAAGCTGCCTCCTTTTGCTCAGTACTTTGAAAAACCCAGGATTTAAGGGGAAAAAACTGCCTAAGAGTGCAAAAGTGCTTTCCATGAATTAACACAGGGAAGGATGGTACATACTTTTATTTGATTGCATTTGTATGTGCTACAGCCTACAAAAACACTCTCCGATATCAAACACATGAATGTCCCGTAGACAGGACATTCAAAACACCAAATTGTCTTTTGTAGAGTTTGACAAGGACATCCACTGCACAGAACCCAATAGACTAGTTTGATCAAGAAAAATCACGAGTAAAATTTTCTCCTGCATGCATATCAAGGTTTCTGCAGATTTCTGTTATGGATGAATGCACAGTGATGGGAGGTAACAACAGATACAAGGTACACTTTACAGATGCTGGCGGAAACTAGTAGCCTAGTAGTGAAGGCTTTCCTGGGAACATCTACAGCGTGTAACCACATCTACAGCGTGTAACCACATCTACAGCGTGTAACCACATCTACAGCGTGTAACCACATCTACAGCGTGCACTCCAAATGGCGCTTGTAACTGCACTGAATAATGCATGTTTCATTGACTAAATGGCTTCCTAGCTGGCAGAAGCAGCAGGATTTATGTCAGCTTGCAACAAAGATGACAGTATTGCATGAACCCTGATAGCATCAAAATGCACAAATACTTTTCGCTCGTTCGCGAACAAGCACTTGTCAATATATACCTGTGGTGAAATTAGATCTTGCCCCAAGTGGATTTTTCGAAAATTAGATATTTTTTTCCCAAAAGAAAGAGTGGTTGTTTTTAAAAGTACGTGCCAAACTATCACAAGCCAAGCTCAAATCAAATATAGGGGGTGGGGGAAAGCCAGCCTTTCTGAATGAACAAAGGGGAGTTCAACTTGGCTGTGTAGATAATGCAACTGGGTAGTTCTTGCTGACATCTTAATGCTATTTGTTTAACAAGGCAAAGATGACGTGGAAAATACTGTACCTATTTACTGCAGTAAGAATGAACGAGTACACCACCTTGTTGAGTTAAAATAGTCATATTACAGATCGGTAAGTTACTTGCACCCAAAGGCCCCTTTGCATTTGGTGCATAACCTTGCTCTGTTTAGCCAGAAATTGGTGTGTGGTTGTGAATAAGATTCTTTATAGAGTTCCCAAAGACCTAGTGATTATATAAACCACAAACGAAAGAAAGTTCGATAAGGCGCAGCCCAGAAGTAAGCAAGAAGTGCAAAACCTCGAATAGGGCGCACAGAAGAAAATCCAGCATTTCAAATTAAGGTTATTGTCAGGTCAAAATCCCTCATACAACAAGGCTTTTAGGATCAAAGTCATTCTATAATAATTCCATCCAAGGTAATGGTAAATGCCAGGGAAAAGTGAAGCACAAAATATCATTTGTATAAGCGCATATGCCAAATCAGAAGACAGTTTGATCATTTTGTATGAAAGACGACTGTGGGCTAGAGACTGGGCACCGGCAAGCTGCATTATTTTTTTTTTTATTTCATTGGACACCAAAAATGGACTTTACTATAGACCATACTTTGATTTTGTTTTATTCTGACAGACCTCAAGTTACTGATTGAAGCGCAAGAAACACAACTTTAGCAAGGAGTAGACTGGCAGGAAGAACAATACAAAACATCAGAAACAGGGCATGACTGTAGAACAGCAAACTCCATTGGGCTTCTGATGAGAAACCACTACAGCACAGCCCTTCTAAGGTTAGGCTTAGACACTTTGTAGAGCCTGTGCTCCTCCATGAAATTAAGTAGCGGTGTGTAGGAAGCTGGCTCTGTATATGGTATACCACTAAGTGGTTATATTGTGCTCAGAGTCCAGAGATGCCCCCAGAAGTGTATAGGGCTCAATGTAAACCGAAAGTACTCTAGTTGTGGTAGTGTGGGCGGGCAGTCTTATGCCTAACACAGAGGAGTGTAAGACACGTTATGCACACAGTGATTAATAAATGACCCACTACTCAAAATGGAGATCCACACTAATTTTAGAAAAATAAGCTTCTTTCAAGATTTATTTTAAGACCAAGATGTTCGCAAAAAGGTATGTACGTTTTTCAGGAAAAATACTTGGTACTTTAAAATGTGGACACTTAGCGCAATTTTCAAGCTTTGGAATGTTAACCTATGGCGAAAAACAAGAATGCACTTTTTCAGATAAGTACACGACTTACAGTTCCAGTCTTCGGGGTTTCAGATCAACACCAGGCAAGGCTCAGATTGGCACCAAAACCACCACCAGTGGCAGCACATGCGTGGTCGGGTGCAGAGGTCAGATTCGGGGTCGATGCCCAATGTTAACCAAAGGAGACTTTGGGATCGCAAAGATGCGCTGCTCACAAGTGAGTGAAGCAGTGTCAGGGGGGTCGATCTCTTGCAATTAAGTACAAGAGGGGCAACAAGGCAGCACCAAACTTACAACCTCAGCAGCACAATGGCGGCTGGGTGCAGAGTGCCAACACAGCGTTGGGCGCCCAATGCAATTCAATGGGGGAGATTGAGGTTGAAGAAAGGTTACATGCTCAGGCCAGGAGGACAGATGAAGAAAACCCACAGCTGCCCAGGTAAGTAGAGATGCTAGGGAGACGTAGGGACACCGTCGGTCAGGATCCCCAAGGCCCAGGGGCTTTGGATGCAGGGATGTCCTTAGGCGTCAGAAAACAGCTTACCTGGCAGGTCGCGGTCAGAGGGAGTCTTTCAGATGAGGCTCCAGGCATCGAGGTGGAGTACGGCAGCAGTCTGCCTACAGTGGACTCATGCTTGGAAGCGCTGGGGAACCTTCACAGGACCGGTGGGCCTCTTGGACTCGGGCCTCGGGTGCAGAGGTGGATCCGGAGGAGAGTTTGCAGTTCCTCAGGGCAGAGTTCTTTTTCTTTACAGATGGTTTCTTCTGGACAGGTCCACTGTCCCGGGAGATTTAGAGTCTATTGAAGGCAGGTAGCCCTCCCAGGGCTTTGGAGGTCACTGGGCCTACAGGACGAGTTGCCTTTTTGTAGCAGAGGTGAAATGCAGCAGGCAGGCCAGCAGAGCTGGCGCAGAGTCATTCACTGGTCCTTCTCTAGTGCGGCTCTTCGGTGTCCGAGCTTCTTAGGTCATCATAGATATGATTTCAGGGTCTGGGGGAGCCACATAAATACTAGATTTAGGGGAGTGACAGGGGAGTAACCAGTAGGGACCACTGGGTTCCTTACCTGGGGTGTCTACACCCACTATTAAGTCACCCTCCTGTGGCAGGGGGGTATAGCCCTACCTCTGATTTAATAAGTCCACCATCTTCAACAAGACGTGGGCACTGAAAAGTGTGCTTTACTTTGCCTCCAGCACCTGAGGGGTAGAGTTGGTAAAGGGGGGCACACCTCCTATTCTAACTACGTTTTCCCGTCGGTTCTCCCGCCAAAAATGGGGGGTCTAACAGGGTACGGCCATCTGCTGCTAGCAGCAGAGGCTGGGGACACATTACTAAAGATGCAGGCCTTTGAAGCTTCCATCACTAGCACTGTGACCATCCTGGGGGAGGAGGTGCGACACCTACGCTCAAGATGTGCTTTAATTCTGGCATCAGAGAGCAGGGGCTCTCGATCCAGGGGTCCAGAAACATGTCTGGTGGTGGCAGGTTGCCGAAAGCCAGTCAGAGACCACACTAGAGTTGGTAGGTTTTCAGGAGGCTCCTCTGAGGTGCCCACTAAGTACATATTTTGATAAATCCCACACTGGTATCAGTGTGGGTTTATTTAGAGCAGTTGTTTGGTACCAAACACTCATGGGTTCAGTGGAGCCATCATGGTGCTGGGGGACTCCAGTTGTCGAGTTTCCATCCCATGTACTCTTAATGGCTTCCCTGCCACTTACAATATTAAGGAATAGACGAATATTGTAGGGTCATATCTGCTCATGCAGATATGCCCTCACCTGAGATATAGTGCACCCTGCCTTAGGGTTTTTGTAAGGCCCACTAGAGGAGTGACTTACCTATACATTAGGCAGTGCTGGTTGACATGGCACACCGGCAGTGTGCCATGTCAACTGTCATTTTTCACTGCACCAAGGCATACAAGCTGCAGTGTCATGGCCTTGGTGAGGGTTTTCTAGGGGTCCCTCTTCAGTTTCTATACCCTAGTACCAAGGTGCCATTTACTAGGGACTTACAGGGGGCTGAAGTTGCCAATCGTGGTACAGTTTTAGGGAAGAAGCACAAGGAACCGCATCATTTTCCAGGCAAAAAGAGGGGGCTAACCATGTCAAAAGAGGCACTTTCTCACAGTACCCCCCTCACCCCCTCAAACGAAAGATGGTGAAATCAACCCTCCCCTGGAGAGTCTTCATCTTCTAAGTGGAAGAACCTGGAAATGCAATCGGCATGGGCAGTCCCAGATTGGTGTTCCACTGTAAAGTCCATTCCCTGTAGAGATATGGACCACCTTAGCAGTTTGGGGTTTTCACCTTTTATTTGTGGTAGCCAACTGAGAGGCCTGTGGTCTGTCTGAACTAGGAAGTGAATGGCAAACAGGTATGGGCTCAACTTCTTCAGGGCCCAGACCACAGCAAAGGCTTCCCTCTCTATGGCACTACAACGCTGCTCTCTAGGGAGTAGTCTCCTGCTTATCAAAGCAACAGGTTGGTCATGCCCTTCATCATTTGTTTGGGCTAGTACTGCACCTATCCTATACTCAGAGTCATCTGTCTGCACAATTAAATGCTTGGAGTAATCTGGAGCTTTCAGGACTGGTGCAGAGAACATTGCATCCTTCAGAGTGTCAAAAGCCTTTTGACAGCTCACTGTCCAGTTCACTTTCTTGGGCATCTTCTTGGAGGTGGGTTCTGTGATTGGGGCCACCATGGACCCATAATCCTTCATGAACCTCCAGTAATACCCAATCAAGCCAAGCAATGCCTTGGACTTTGGTCTGGTTTTTCGAGCTTCCCAGTCCAGAATTGTCTGGATCTTGGGTTGGAGTGGCAGAACTTGGCCTCCATCTACCAGGTGGACCAATTATACAACTTTTCCCTGCCCTATCTGGCACTTGCTTGCCTTGATAAGGAAGCCTGCACTTTTCGTAGCCTCAAGGACCTTCCCAAGGTGGATCAGGTGAGCCTGTCAGGGGGGCTTTAGACAGCAATATCATCTAGATTAGCTGCACTATAGGATTCCAATCCAGCAAGGACTTTATTCACCAACCTCTGGAAGGTGGCAGTGGTATTCTTCAATCCAAAGGGCATCACAGTAAACCGAAGTGCTCACTTGGAGTGGAGAATATAGATTTTTCTTTTGCTCCAGGGGTCAGACCTATCTGCCAGTACCCTGATGGGAGATCAAAGGTACTCAAGATGCATGGCTGCCCCCAACCTGTCAATCGACTCATCTGCTCTAGAAATTGGATGTCCGCCAGTTTTTGTCCTAGCATTGAGACCTCTATAGTCCACACAAAACCTCATTTCTTTCTTTTCACTTTTGGAGTGAGGTTTGGGGACTAACACAACTGGGCTGGCCCAGGTGCCCTCTGAGGGTTCAATGACACCCAATTTCAGCATCTTGCTTACTTCAGCTTCGATGCGATCTCTGCCATAATCAGACTGCCTGTAAGGAAAATGCTACTTACCAGTATGCATCTGTTCTTGGCATGTAGAGCTGCAGATCCTCACACGGTGCATTAGATCGCCATCTGGTGTTGGGCTCGGATGCTTGCACTTTGTTGTTGTCTTCGAAGAAGTCTTTGTAGTCATGTGATAGGTGACTCCTCCTTAGGACAATAGTGCGCATGGGCATCGACTCCATCCTCAGATTGTTTTTCGCCATAATGGGGAGTGATGGAGTTAGTAGAAAAGAAAAGAGATGTCCATGTGTGTGTATCTAATTAAGATAGGACTGGAGCACATACAGGTCCCAGGGAGGTGGGTGGGCGTGTGAGGATCTGCAGCTCTACATGCCAAGAACAGATGCATACTGGTAAGTAGCATTTTCCGTTCGAGGCATGTGAGCTGCAGAGCTCACACTGTGCATAGACTGTACAGCAGTATCTCCCTAGCGGTGGTCACCTGTATGTGTTGCAGTAGTTTGAAAAAGGGTTTTAAGGACAGCTTGGCCCACGGAAGCTTGTTGCTTGGCTTGCACATCAACACAATAGTGTTTAGTGAAGGTGTGTGTTGTAGACCATGTGGCTGCCTTACATATGTCTTCTAGGGAATGTTCCTTAAGAATGCCATGGATGCCCCTAGTTTGCGTGTTGAGTGCGCTCTAGGGGGAACTGATAATGTGCGTTTGGCTTTTTGGTAGCAGATTTGGATACATTTAACAATCCACCTTGCAACCCCGGCTTTTGAGATGGGATTACCTTTGTGTGGTGGAGAGAAAGCCACAAACAATTGTTTGGTTTTGCGAAAAGATTTGGTTCTGTCAATGTAATACATAAGGGCTCTTTTGACATCTAGGGTGTGGAGAGCTCTTTCTGCCACGGAATCTGGGTTTTGGAAGAACACAGGTAGTTCTACTGATTGGTTAAGGTGGAAAGGCGAAATGACTTTGGGAAGGAATTTTGGGTTTGTTCTGAGAACTACCTTTTTATGATGTATTTGTAAGAAAGGCTCTTGTATAGTTAGAGCTTGTAGTTCACTGACTCTCCTTAGAGAAGTGATTGCAATTAGAAACGCAACTTTCCATGTAAGGAATTGAAGTTCACATTTATGTAAGGGTTCGAAAGGTGGACCCATGAGCCTGGTAAGTACTATATTAAGATTCCACACTGGGGAAGGTGGTAATCTGGGAGGTATGATGCGCTTAAGGCCTTCCATGAAGGCTTTAATGGCGGGAACTTTGAATAGTGATAAGTGTTGCCTGTTTTGCAAGTAAGCAGCAAGGGCTGCGAGGTGCAGACGTATGGATGAGTATGCAAGACTACATCTTTGCAAATGTAGCAAATAGCAAATGATGTTTTGCGTAGAGGCTTGTAATGGTTGGATGTTATTATTAGTGCAGTAAATAGCGAATCTTTTCCATTTAGCTGCATAGCATGCTCTGGTAGTTGGGCGTCTAGCTTCTTTTATAACGTCCATGCAGTCTGGGGGTAGGTTAAGGTAACCGAATTCTAGGACTTCAGGAGCCAAATTGCAAGGTTCAGCTGAGATGGATCTGGGTGCATTATCTCTCCATGGCTCTGCGTTAGCATTGATGGGGAGAGGTGTAGTCTTTGGTATGGGACTGATAGCTCCAGTAGTGTGGTGAACCACGGTTGGCGTGCCCACGTGGGGGCTACTAGTATCATTTTTAGAGACTGTTGTCGAAGCTTGCGTACTACAAGTGGGATGAGTGGGAGCGGTGGAAAAGCGTACACAAATCTGCCGGACCAGTTCATCCATATCGCATTGCCCTTGGACTGCGGGTGTGGAAGCCTGGCGGCGAAGGTTGGGCATTTTGCGTTTTGGTGTGTGGCGAACAGATCTAAGTCTGGCTGGCCCCACATCTGGAAGAAAGGTAGAAGAACTTGTGGATGTAGTTCCCACTCGTGAATCTGTTGTGCCTGTCGACTTAACAGATCTGCAATCTGATTGTGAATGCCTGGTAGGTGTTCCGCTAGAAGGTAAATGTTTTGTGGAATGGCCCACCTCCAAATGTCCTGTGCTAGTTGGGACAGTTGTGGAGAGTGTGTCCCCTGTTTTTGTATATAGTACATAGCTGTGGTGATGTCTGTTCGGATCAGGACAGCTTTGTTTTGTACGTGGAGTTGAAAGGACTTGAGAGCTAGGAATATGGCTAGTAACTCTAGGTGGTTGATGTGGAACAGCTTCTGCTGAGTGGTCCACTTACCCTGTGTTGTATGGTGTAACAGGTGTGCTCCCCATCCTGTAAGGGATGCGTCCGTGGTTAGTACTACTTGTGGAACCGGCTCTAGGAACGGCCGCCCCTTGGACAAATTGTTGGTGTTCCACCACTGCAGAGAGCGATGTGTGCGGCTGTCTACCAACACCAGATCTGTAAGATGTCCGTGAGCCTGGTTCCATTGGCGCGCTAGGCACTCTTGTAGAGGACGCATTTGAAGTTTTGCATGAGGGACGAGAAAAATGCAGGATGCCATCATGCCGATGAGCTGCATAAACACTCTGGCTGGAAGAGAGTGTTGCATTTGAAACCTGGGGACAAGGGTTTGTATACTGGCTATCCTGGCTGGGCTGGGGTAAGCTAGAGCAGTGGAAGTGTTTATCGTAGCTCCCAGATATTGAAGGACATGGGAGGGCTGAAGGTGGGACTTGGTATAGTTTATTGTGAAGCCCAAGTTGTGTAATGTTTGTATTGTTTGGTGAGTGTGTTGGACACACTGGTTGAATGATTTGGCTTTGATAAGCCAGTCGTCCAGGTATGGGAAGACATGTATTTGTTGTCTTCGTAGATGCGCTGCTACTACTGCAAGGCATTTGGTAAACACTCTTGGAGCAGTGGTGACTCCGAATGGGAGTACTTTGAACTGGTAGTGCTGCCCATTGAGAACGAACCTTAGATACTTCCTGTGAGCAGGATGTATGGGAATGTGGAAGTAGGCGTCCTTGAGGTCTAATGTGGCAAGGAAGTCTTGTTGTTGTAGTAAGGGAAGCACTTGTTGGAGAGTGATCATGTGAAAATGATCTGAGTGTATGTATTGATTGAGAGGTCTGAGGTCTAAAATAGGCCTGAGAGTGCCGTCCTTTTTGGGAATGAGGAAGTACAGGGAGTAAACCCCTGTGCCCTGCTGTAGCAGAGGCACTGGCTCTATGGCGTGCTTTTGAAGCAGGGAAAGTACCTCTTGTTGTAAAAGTGTAAGATGGTCTGTGGACATTGGACGCTGCCTGGGTGGTATGGTGGGGGGTAGCTGTTAGCTCCAGGCAGTAGCCATGTTGGATAATCTGCCTCACCCACCTGTCTGTTGTAATGGAGTTCCAGACAGGCAGGCACTGTGATAGCCTTCCCCCGACAGGGGTGTTGTGGTCGGGGAAGTGGAGGAAAGTCACTGTTTGGGAGTGGTGGAGGTACGGGTGTTGTTATTATTACCTCGACCTCTGCCCTTAGAGTTGTTGCCTCTGTAACCACCCCTAAAGTATCCTCTATTAGGAGAGGTTTGGGTGTTTGTTCGATAGGAAGAGGAACTGTCTGCGGTGGTATTCCTGGAGCCCCTCTGTAAAAGGAGCGGCGAAAGGAGCCACGTTGCTGCGGGGACTGCAATGCTCCCATTGATTTGGCAGTGTCAGTATCCTTCTTCATCTTTTCTAGTGCTGTGTCGACAGCAGGACCAAATAGTTGGTTTTGGTTAAAAGGCTGGTTTAGTATGGTAGTCTGAACCTCTGGCTTAAAACCTGAAATGCGAAGCCAGGCGTGTCGTCTGATAAGCACGCTAGTGTTAACTGACCTAGCGGCGGTGTCGGCTGCGTCTAAGGCGCACTTAATGGAGGCATTGGAAATAAGTTTGCCTTCTTGAATGAGGTCAGTGGCTTGTGTTTTGTATTGATCAGGTAGATGTTGGAGGAGGGTTTCTAGCTGATCGTAGTGTGCCCTGTCGTACCTAGCTAGTAGAGCTTGGGTGTTAGCGATGCGCCATATGTTGGTGGCTTGCGCAGCTACGCGTTTGCCAGAGGAATCTAACAATTTGGATTCTTTATCAGGGGCGGAGCATCCCCTGAAGTTTGGGAATTGGCGCGTTTTCTGGCATTAGAAACGACCAGTGAGTCAAGGGGAGCTGACCTTTGATGTATGTGGGGTCATCTGGGGCAGGTCTATACTTTTTATCCACTCTAGGATTAAGGATCCTGGCTCTGACCGGGTCGTTAAAAATTTCAGGTGCATGTTTAATGACACCCTTGATCATGGGCAAAGTTTGAACCGTTTTTGAGACCGTTCAAAAGTGTCTAGAAGAAAATCTTCCTCTGGTTGGTCGGTGTGAATATGCACCCCATGAAAACGGCCGCCCTATGTATGAGTTGCCCAAAACCTATGTGATCATCTGGTGGAGATGGTTTTGTGGGATAAGGTGGAGGGCTGGGGAGGTCTGTAGGGTCTGGGGGTCATTATAACCCCAGTCATCCTGTGGTGGATTATCTGGATCCAGATATAAATTATGAGGGTCATCCCCGTACCCCATGTTGTCCTCATACTCATGTGGGGGAGAATCCGCAGGTTGAGGTGTGATAGGGATGTGGAGAGGAGGGGTGTTAGAGAGAGGTATAGGGAAGAAGGAGGCATAGGGAAGTGGAAGAGTCTTTCTTCTTTGGAGGGACAGGCTTGTGACGTGGCACAGAGGAAATATGTCCTGTTTTAGGATTGATATAAAGTTTGTGTTGATTAGGATCGATGGGATCCGGTGTAAACAGTTCCTCTCCTTGAATATTAGGTTTCGGCGCCGACTTTTTCGGTTCCGAACGTGGTGATGGCTTCTTTAAATGTTCCTTTGCTTTAGAAGGCGTCGAGGCGTCCTTCGGTTTAGCTACAGGCTCGACCAGCTTTAGTTTAGGGGTGTGTCGAGTGGCCTCGGCTTCGGTGCCGAGGGATCCGCGTGCTTGGAGGCGGATTTGGGGACCGAGCTGGATTTCGGCGCCGGGTGGTCTTTGTGTTTCGGCGCCGAAGGTGCCGGTGTAACGGGCACATGAGGTTTGGTTGGTGCCGAGGAACTAGAAGGCTTTGTTTTCTTGTTCGGTGCCGAGCCCGAAGGCGGGGCGTCCGAAACAAGTTTACGGTCACGACTGGGGCCCGTAGGCGAAGTACTGACCGGTGCCTTCGATTTTGCAGGGAGGGTTGGGGCAGGGGCAGTAGTACTCACACGCTGCCCTGAAGGGATGGAACTGTCGGAGTCCTCTGCCTCGGAGATGATAGCGAGGTCTTCGGAGTCTTCTTCCGGAACATCGGGACCCTCGTCGAAGATGTTGACGGGTTCCGGAGCGGACCTGTGCGCCATGATGTGCCTTCGGGCTCGACGATCTCGGATTGTCTTCTTGGAGCGGAAGGAGGCGCAGGCCGGACAAGTGGCCTCGTTATGGTCTGGTGAGAGGCACCGATTACAGACCTGGTGGTGGTCACTATGAGGAAACTTTGCTCCACATTGGGGGCATTTTCGGAATGGCGTCCTTTCCATGGGCAGTAGGCCTTACGGCGTCGATGGGCCCAACGGCCCGCGTCGAGCGGCTGGAAAGGAGATCGAGGAAGGGACGTCGAGATGTCGATGTCGGTATTAGGCGTTGAAAAGTGGAAAACGCTGCAAAAAACGAGTTTCGAACCGGAGTGTCGAAATGCATCCGAACCCGATGGCGGAAAAAAACAATCTGAGGATGGAGTCGATGCCCATGCGCACTATTGTCCTAAGGAGGAGTCACCTATCACATGACTACAAAGACTTCTTCGAAGACAACAACAAAGTGCAAGCATCCGAGCCCAACACCAGATGGCGATCTAATGCACAGTGTGAGCTCTGCAGCTCACATGCCTCGAACATTTTGTTTTTGACACGTAGGCTGTCACCAGTGTCCACATCATGGGTACACCAGGGTTCAGAGAGAAGAGCTCAGCATACTGATTGAGGACTTGCCTGTAATCAGCCTGCTGTTGGTCAATGAGGGTGACTTTACAAGACCACTCCTTCAACAGACCTATCTTTTGGATTGCTGGAGAGGAGATCAGAGAGGTTCACTCAGTTTCCTGTCCCTAATCTGTGACCATGAGCATGGT
This sequence comes from Calotriton arnoldi, assembly GCA_963921515.1. NCBI lineage: Eukaryota > Metazoa > Chordata > Amphibia > Caudata > Salamandridae > Calotriton > Calotriton arnoldi. Next base: position 912,463 of record CAWUFW010006872.1, read on the forward strand.
CATGTCAGCTCTGTCATAATAGCGCTTCAGGCGGTTGACATGCATCACCCTTTTGGGGTGTTTGCAACTGCTAAAGTCCACCAGATAGGTGACCTCCCCTTTTCTTTCAAGGACAGGTTAGGGCCCACTCCACTTGTCTAGGAGGGCCCTAGGGGTGACAGGCTTCAATACACATACCTTCTGTCCTGGATTGAGTTCAACCATGGCAGCCTTTTGGGCATACCACTGCTTCTGAAGCTCTTGGCTGGACTGAAGGGTTTGGCTTGCTTTTTCTATGTACTCAGCCATCCTGGAGCAAACGCCAAGTACATAATCCACTATGTCTTGTTTTGGCTCTCTGAGAGGCTTTTCCCATCCTTCCTTCACAAGACTCAGAGGACCTCTATCAGGGTGCCCAAACAGAAGTTCAAAGGGTGAGAACCCCACTCCCTTTTGTGGCACTTCCCTGTAGGCAAAAAGCAGGCATGGAAGTAAGACATCGCATCTCCTTTTGAGTTTTCAGGGGGTCCACCAATCATGCCTTTCAATGTCTGGCAAAACCTTCAACCAGGCCATTGGTTTGTGGGTAGCAGGGGGTAGTGAATTTATAAGTCACTCCACTCTCCTCCCACAAGTGTTTTAAGTATGCAGACATGAAGTTTGTACCTGTCTGATACCAGCTCCTTAGGAAAACCACCCAGGAAAAGATACCACAGAGTGCCTTGGCAACTGATGGAGCAGTGGTAGTCCTAAGGGTAATAGCTTCAGGATACCTGGTGGCATGATCCACTACCACCAGAATATACCTGTTCCTTTAGGCTGTTTGAGGGTCTAGGGGGTCAACAATGTCAACCCCTACCCTTTCAAAGGGTACCCCAACCACTGGCAGTGGAATTAAGGGGGGCTTTAGGTGGCCTCCTGCCTTAAAACTGGCTTGGCAGGAGAGACAGGACTGGCAAAAGTCCTTCACTTTCTGGGACATCTGTGGCCAGTAGAATTGATTAACTAATCTACTCCATGTTTTATCCTGGCCAAGGTGCCCAGCTAGGGGGGATATCATAGACCAAAGTAAGGAGAAAGTCTCTAAACCTGTGATGTACTACCACTCTTGTGGTTGCACCAGGTTTGGGGTTTCTGGCCTCAGTGTATAGGAGACCATCCTCCCAATAGACCCTGTGGGTTCCACAGATTCCACCCTTTTCCTGCGCAGCAGTTTGCTGCCTCAGGCTTTCAAGAATGGGACAGGTTTCTTGTCCCTGGCAAAGATCCTTCCTAGATGGTCCCCCCTGGGCCCGCTAGTGCTGCTGTGTTAGGCCCATGCCCCTTAGGCTCAGTTCCCTCTGGGTTTACCAGGTCTTCTTCCTGAGAAATGGGGTTCTGAGGTGGAATCTGTTTAGAAGCTGTTCCCCCAGTCTTCTTGCCTTTTCTCTTGGAGGGCTGGCCCATTCCTGCAGGATCCAGCACCTCTTTTTCACTCTGGGCTCTGCTCTGTGCTCTTGTTTTTACAAAACCCCATTCTGGGAGCCTTATCATTCTTGCATGGGTCCTCAGTTCGACTTCAGCCCAAAGGAAAGTCTTCAGATCATTTCCAAGCATACAGTCTACAGAGATGGTTGGGGATAAGACAACTTACTTCTGGGATGGATGAAACATAGGAGTGTTTGGTACCAAACTACTCCTTTCAATAAACCCACACTGATGCCAGTGTGGGATTTATTGAACCATGTACCCAGAAGGCACCTCACAGGTGCCCCATGAACACCTGCAGACTGTGGTGTGGGCACTGACTGGGTTTAGGCAGCCTGCCACACAGACATGTTTCTGACTCCTGGGTCGACAGCCTCTGCTCTCTGGGACCAGAAACAATGCACATACTGGGCAGAGGTGTCACACCTCCTCCCCCCAAGATGTGCCAGTGCTCCAAGGGGAAGCTTTAAAGGCCTGCCACTTTTGTTATGCAACCCCTGGCCTCTGCTGTGCTGCTAGCAGCAGATGGAAGCCCCAGATTTACACCCCCACTTTGGGCGGGAAAACCTAGAAAAACTAGGTGTGCCTACCTTTGCCAACTCCACCCCTCATGTGGAAGAGGCAAAGTTAAGCACACTTTTCAGTTCCGCCATCTTGAAGATGAGGGGACTCCACCAATCGCTAGGTCAATGCCTCCTCCCACAGGAGGGTGGCATATTTGTGGGTGTAGTTACCCCAGGTAAGGTGCCCATGGACCCTACTGATGTAGCTCAGATTTCATTGGATTCAGGCATTGCTTTATTTTTGTGTTTCAGACAGGCTGCATTTTAAAATGGCACTTTTTGGTGCATGCAAAGTGAAAAACATGAAATGAGGCCTGGTCAAAATGCTTTCAGTCTGAAATGCTTGTGCTGAATTAACATGTGTTTTTGCAGTGTCGAAAACTTGTGATTTCAGTTTCCTTTAGAAGGCTCACTGTGGCCTCTTTAGCTTTGCCCAGCTCCTTTTCCTTGTAATCTACACTCCCTGTTCCTGTCTCAAGAGACTTTGGCTTTGTTGCATATTCAGTTCATAACACATCTTATAATGTGTATTAATGCACAAGTTACTAACTTGTGTAACGATATATCTGTAAGAGACAGTAGTTAGTGACAGATTCCTTACCTTAGAATATCCCCAGGCGTCAGGCTGGATCCGGAAAGTTTTTTGCGTAGCAGTACCCTTGCGCGTCGGTAGGCGGCGTCGTGCGGCTCCGCGTCCGTCGTCGGCGTCGTGATCGCCGGGATGACGTCGCGGGCAGTACTTAGGCGCCGCCCCTGCGCGCTGACGTCAGTTCTGTACACGACTTTCCGCACCAGGAACGCAGAGCCATGCAAGAAGCTGACATAGGTGTCTGAAAAATACTAGGGCCCTGAAAGGGATGTCCTTAACCCTAGAAATCAGTTCGCAGAACGGGGAGGATGGGTGGGCGGTAAGGAATCTGTCACTAACTACTGTCTCTTACAGATATATCGTTACACAAGTTAGTAACTTGTGCATCTGAAAGAGACACGTTAGTGACAGATTCCTTACCTTAGAATAGATACCCCAGCAATACCAACCCCGGTGGTGGGTCTGCGAACAAAGATCAGACAAGGAAGTCCTGGAGGACAGAACGGCCAAAGAAGCCGTCCCTCCGGACCGGACTGTCAAGGCAGTAATGCTTTGTAAACGTGTGCAGCGAGGCCCACGTAGCTGCCTGACAGATAACCGGCAGCGGAACACCGCGGCCCAAGGCCGTGGTAGCAGCCGTTGCCCTGGTGGAATGGGCACGCAGCCCAACGGGAGGCTCCTTCTTAGCCAAAGAATAGCAGGTCTTGATGCACAAGGTAACCCAGCGGGAGATGGTCCTCTTGTGCACCGCCCGACCTTTTTGGCGCCCACGTAGCCAACAAAGAGCTGGTCATCCACCCGGAAGTGTTTTGTGCGGTCAATATAGAAAGAGAGCGCACGTTTTGGGTCCAGACGGTGGAGCCTCTCTTCCTCTCTGGAAGGATGCAGAGGCGGAAAGAAGGTGGGCAAAGTGATGGTCTGCCCAATGTGGAAAGCAGTAACCACCTTTGGCAAGAAGGACGGACGCGTCCGAAGAACAACCTTGTCTGGATGAACAGACAGAAAGGGAGGTTTGCAAGATAGAGCCTGGAGCTCACTCACCCGCCGAGCGGAGGTGATGGCCACCAGAAAGGCTGTCTTCAGAGTCAGAAGACGAAGAGGACAGTTATGTAGAGGCTCAAAGGGAGCGCACATTAAAAAGGTAAGAACCAAGTTCAAGTCCCACTGAGGCATCACAAACGGAACAGGAGGGAAGAGGTGAGTAATGCCTTTTAAGAACCTGTTAACAACAGGGGACTTGAAAAGGGAGGGCTGATCAGGGAGCCTGAGGAAGGCCGAGATAGCACAAAGATAACCCTTGATGGTACCCAGGGCAGAACCCTGTTGGGCCAGAGAGAGAAGGAACAGAAGGACCTCAGAAAGAGGGGCAGAAAGGGGATTCACAGCCTTTGCTGTGCACCATGCCACAAACTTGTTCCACCTGCAGGCGTATACCACCTTAGTGGAGGGACGCCTGGCTGCCAGAATCACATCACAAACTTCGGGAGGCAAGTCGAAAGGAATCAACTGCCGCCGCTCAATCTCCACGCAAGCAGGTGTAGACTGGACAGGTTCGGGTGGAGGACCATCCCCTGCTGCTGCGACAGAAGATCCTCCCGAAGAGGCAGACGGATCGGGGGATCTACGCTCATATTGAGTAGCTCGGGATACCAAACTCTTCGAGCCCAGTCCGGAGCCACAAGAATGACTTGGGCCCGGTCGTGCCGAATCTTCTTCAACACTCTGGGTAGAAGTGGTATAGGCGGAAAGGCGTACAATAGACCGCAACTCCACTCGTGACGAAAAGCGTCGCCGAGCGAGTGCCGCCTTGGAAATTCCAACGCGCAAAACTGATGACATTGCGCGTTCTCTTCGGTGGCGAATAGATCTAACCAAGGCTCTCCCCACTGTAGAAAGAGTCCTTGCGCCACTTCCGAGTGAAGACGCCATTCGTGATCCATCATGCACCTGCGGCTGAGGTTCGTCCGCCCTGGCGTTCAGGGAACCTGCCAGGTGTTGAACCATCAGGAACATGCCCTGATGTTCCAGCCATGTCCAGAGGCGCAGAGCCTCCTGACAAAGGGTCCACGACCCCACCCCGCCCTGTTTGTTGCAGTACCACATGGCGGTGGTGTTGTCGGTGAACACCTGCACCACCTTCCCTTTGACAGAGGGAAGGAATGCCTTGAGTGCAAGTCGGATCGCCTGGAGCTCCAGAAAGTTGATATGGAGCCGGGACTCCGCCGGAGACCAGAGGCCTCTGATCTCCGCCTCTCCCATGTGACCGCCCCATCCCAGAAGGGACGCGTCCGTCACAACTGTGTGCTCTGGCTGGGGAAGGGAGAGGGACCTGCCCATGACCCATTGCCGGTTCGAGAGCCACCACTGCAACTGTTTTGCAGTCCCCTCCGAGATCTGGACGTGATCGGACAGGTTGCCCTGGTGCTGCGCCCACTGGAACTTCAGGTCCCACTGCAGAGCCCGCATATGCCATCTGGCATGATTGACCAGCAGGATGCAGGAGGCCATGAGGCCCAGCAGCCTCAGGGTCATCCGTACCGAAACCCAGGATAAAGGCTGAAAGATCGGAATCATAGCCTGAATATCCCGGACTCGCCGTTCGGGAGGATAGGCCCGAAACTGCGTCGTGTCCAGAACTGCTCCGATGAAAAGGAGCTGTGGAGAAGGAATCAGATGCGACTTCGGCACATTGATGGAGAACCCCAGCGAGTGCAGGAGTCCGGCCGTAGTCTGGAGGTGGGAGACGACTGCCTGGGACGAGCCCGCCTTCAACAGCCAGTCGTCGAGGTAGGGGAAGACTGAAACCCCTGCCCGGCGCAGATGAGCTGCGACCACCGCCATCACTTTCGTGAACACCCGAGGGGCACTGGTAAGGCCAAAGGGGAGCACGGTGAACTGAAAATGCTCGAGGCCTACCGTGAACCGAAGGTAACGCCGGTGGGACGGCAGGACGGGGATGTGGAAATATGCGTCCTGCAAGTCCAACGCTACCAACCAGTCTCCAGGGTCGAGGGCAGTCCAGACCTGAGCTAGGGTGAGCATCTTGAACCTCTCCTTCCGGAGGAAGCGATTGACGTTCCGGAGGTCCAAGATAGGACGCATGTCCTCCTTGTCCTTTTTGGGCACCAGAAAGTAGTGGGAGTAGCAACCACGCCCTACTTCTGGGGTCGGAACATGCTCGATGGCCCTCTTGGCCAAGAGGGCCGTGACTTCCTTCTGTAGAAGCACCAAGTGATCCCCTGACATGCGGTGGAATTGAGGTGGCATGGCTGGGGGTGGTCTCGAAGGGGAGGGAGTAGCCCCTTCGGACAATGTCCAAGACCCACTTGTCCGAGGTGATGGGACGCCAGTGGTGAAGGTGATGGCGGACCCTGCCCCCGACTGGCGTGCTGTGCACCTGAAAGGAGGGACTAGGAGGGCTTGGAGGCCGCGGACGGGTTGGAGGTGGTGGCCTGACCCGCACGCTGGTTGCCCGAACCGCCACGGCGGTATCCACGTCCTCGGCCACGCGAAGGCGCTTGCTGCGCGGGCCGTTGGCCGGGCTGTGGACGTGACTGGGCGCCCCTTCCGTGCCACGAAAGGGGCGAAAAGCAGACGTTTGCGGAGGGCGCACAACAGCAAGGCCCAGGGACTTAGCAGTAGCCCGTGAGTCCTTGAAACGCTCCAGCGCATGGTCTGCCTTCGAACCAAAAAGACCGACTCCATCAAAGGGCATGTCCATGAGAGTATTCTGGACATCCCCTGAAAAACCAGTGGTTCTCAGCCAGGCGTGGCGACGCAGCGCCACCGTCGTTGCAAGCGATCTGCCCAGCGAGTCGGCGGTATCAAGGCCACAGCGGATGGTATATTTAGCCGCATCACGCCCTTCCGCAATAGCGCGGGTAAGCCGTGTCTGGACCTCCTCAGAACACTGCGGCAAAACATCAGCCACCGAATCCCACAGGGAGTGGGTGTATCGGCCCAAGAGGCAAGCGGTATTAACAGACCGCAAGCCAGCACTGGAGGAAGAGAAAGCCTTCTTCCCAAAGTGATCCAGGCGCTTGGATTCCCTATCCGGAGGGGCGGTAGGGAAGGCTGTTTGGGAGGCAGAGGCTTGGACAACCAAGCTCTCAGGGGTGGGGTGTTGGGAGAGAAACAGGGGGTCGACCGGAGCCGGGCGATGGCGTCGGGCCACGTTCCTATCCACAGGAGCCCCTGTGGTGGGTTTGGACCAGGCACCCAAAAGAACGTCAGTGAGTGCATCGTTGAACGGCAGCACAGGCTCCGAAGAGGAGGCCGCCGGCTGAAGCACTTCAGTCAGGAGGTTAGTCCTGACGGCCACTGTAGGCAACTGGAGATTTAAGGCTCCAGCAGCTCTCACGCAACACCGTTGCAAAATTAGCCCCTCCTCCGTTGCCACGGGAGGAGACAGCATGCCAGAGTCGGGGAGGTATCCAGCCCACTGGCATCCCCAAGTTCCTCAACCCAGTCCGGGTCAAACTCGCACTGTTGTGTGAGAGGGTCGTCAGACCCCTCCCAGCTCTCCTGGTCCTCCTCAGGTTGAAAAGATGGAGGAGGAGGGACATAAGGGACCCAAGGTCTCATCGGCGCCGGAACCGGCGTCGGGCGGCGCCGGTCCGGCTCCATGTCCGGACCCGGGGAGAACCGGGGAACGACGCCGCCCGGAGCCCCGGACGGCGTCGGAAACGGCACCGGGGACATCGGGCGGAGGCGTGGTTAGGTCAACCGGCGTCGATGGGGGTTGCGGCACCACCGGAACCGGGGTCGAGGCCGGGGCCGGAGCCGAGGCCGGGACGAAGGCTGGTGGGACAGGCGACGCCGGGACCGGAGTCGACGGCGATGCCGGAGCAACCCCATCAGGGCCCGCGGGGCCCGAAGGCGCACCGGAGGGACCTTGAGGCCCGAAGAGGCGGGCCATGGCCGACAGGAATTTCTGTATTTCGGCCGGAGCCGCCCCGAACTCGGGAAGGACGGGTAATGCGGGGGCAACTCGACAGGCACGTCCGGGCCGCGGGGGCGGGGACGGTGCCGACAGGGACCTCAGCCGAGTCGCGCGACCGGCGAGGCGAAGTCTTAGAGCGATGACGCCGCTTAGACTTCTTGTGCTTCGACTTACCGGAGGAGCGCGAAGACTTGGATTCCGACGAACGGCGGGGACTCCGCGTCCGGCCCTCGACCTCTCCCGGGACCGGGGCTTGGCGCGGAGCCGACTGCCGGACTTCAAGGAGCTTTCGAGACCGCTCTCGCAAAGCCTTCGGATGAAGTTTCCGGCAGTCAGGGCACGACTTCGTGTCGTGGTCTCGGCCGAGACAGAAGAGACACTCGAGGTGGGGGTCCGTGATGGACATCATACGACCACATTCCTCGCAGGGCTTAAAGCCGGGCATCCCTACGACACCTTAGGAGTCGTGAAGACTCGTTGAAGAAAACAGTGAAAAATTTCACAAAAAGATAGTCAAAAAGTGACTAGGGCACTGCTCTTCCCGGATCTGCGCTTACTGGCGCGGAAAAAGAAGAACTGACGTCAGCGCGCAGGGGCGGCGCCTAAGTACTGCCCGCGACGTCATCCCGGCGATCACGACGCCGACGACGGACGCGGAGCCGCACGACGCCGCCTACCGACGCGCAAGGGTACTGCTACGCAAAAAACTTTCCGGATCCAGCCTGACGCCTGGGGATATTCTAAGGTAAGGAATCTGTCACTAACGTGTCTCTTTCAGATTAATCAACCATGCACCAACACTACACATGGGGCAAACGCATTTTGCATGAAAAGCTATCTAAAACATTAGAGCATGTTGCTATGAGTATGTATTAACTGTTTGCGCTTTGAAAATTTACACTGGTACATGTTTATGCTATGTTGTACATTGCACATTTTGCATGTGGTGCACAAATGATAGAAAAGCTGCTTTAAACTAAAAGCTTTTGCTAGGTAATAACTAATACAGGGTACTAGTATGGGGGGAGGTAAACAATGGGTTTTACTTCATAAATTAATATTCTTTTGTGTTTGTTTTTACTTTAGTATACATTTGGGCCCACTATAAAATGGCTGCCTAGGAATCCAGCATGGCTGAGAATTTTTGGCAGTGTGCCGAATGAGAGATGCATGCGCAGAGCCAGCTGCATGAACTGCCAAGTGCCTCAAGTGAAGACACATGGGTCAAGGCCACAATGAACTGTACATTCCTGTCATCGTGCCAATGTATCAGTATTTGTGGGAAAGTGTCATTTTTGTGTGCTATGTGAAAGAGAGACAGGAAATTGAATGATACATTTTGTTGCAAGAAATGTTTTTATTGATACATGTTATGTATATTGTTCTTAGCATTAAGCCCTTATTGTCAGAACTGGTATGGGTTGGATTTGCAATGAGAACAGGATGATGAGACCCCTATATCACCTGTGCTAACCAATCACAGTGCGAGTTTCTACTGAAACTGCAACATTATTAGTGCAGTCAGCCAAGAATTAGAGTATAAATAATGACCCCTTAGGGGGCGTCAGCCTTAGCCTTAGAAGAGATAGGAGGAGAGAGGAGACGGAGCAGATGAGTCCAGACATCATATGGGTTAGGTACGTGAACGTCGCGGGTGCAGCCTGGGAGGAGGGGGTCTTGCTCATATTTTTTTTTAGAGAGTCCTTGCACGTCATATTTTTGGCAAGGCAGATCACATTCCTCTGTGGTCTTGTGAAGGGCGGGCAGCCTCTCTGTGAACACAGAGGCAGATTGAACAGGGCAGAGAATACAGCTGATGGAACAGGTTTAGATTTAGATGCTAAAACTCTTAAGTTTATGCTTCGACTAATTAACTAGATTTGAAAAAGCTTTGTCTTATGCATTTATTTCTCTTGATGGGAGATTTTTGCCAATTATTGATTTGCCTTGCAAACTCACTCTTGAATTATATTTTTCCTGAAACCCTTTAAAGAGTTCTGACTGACATAGAATTAGGGGTTTCCCTCCTTTATGGAGTGCTTTGTATGCAACCTATAATATGTTTTGTATTAATTCTATTTTTCCTATTTTCAATTCTGTAACCTGATTGATATTTGACTAATGAATAAAGGGTCAGAGAACTTTAACTTTTAACTAGAAAATAAAACCCTTTAAAAATACTCACAACTCTTTATTGGGTTAAATATTAATTGCATTTTTGATTTTTCATGTTTATGTAAAGTCTCCTGAAGGTAATACACAGTGGCAAGGGTCCATCACCTTTACAGCGGTAAATTAGAGGTAAATGAGGTTTTGCATTGAGAAATTACCGTGAAATTACTGCTGGATCAGTTTCTGGTAGCAAGAGGATGGTTATTATCAATTAGTTTGGTGAGTAAGGGTTATTAATATCACCAACTATTCGACTAATGGTCCATTGACCTTAGGAGGAAAGTTGGTCTGTGAAAATTGGTTTAGATATTGACTAATACAGAACAAAGTGAAGAAAAACCACAACCCGCTAGATCAGTTTCTGGTAGTAGAGGTAAGGTTAACACCATCACCAAAAGGAGCATAGTGTAGTTTAAAAGCCTAAATAGCGCTAGAAAATAATTGCCCAAGTTAGATAAATGTCCAAGTCCTGATTCCTGACTCCAATGCTCAAAACTTGACTGGCAAAGCAGTACTGGAAGGTAATGCAAGAAGGCGATTGCTGGAATGGTGCGAGTATCAATAGGGTTGTGAAATGTTGTTAATGTGCTAGAAGGTATGTTTTGTTCTTGAAGTGTTGAGAAAAAAATAGTAAGAATTTGACTGTTGGTGAAATTTTGCTCATTTTAAATTGATGGTTTTATTGATTATATTGGTAATTTCATAGGACAGAATTATTTATTATTGATTTATGTTTAACAAAAAGAGTGAATGTCTTGTTTTATGTTGTCTGGAAAAATTCCCGGGGAATGAATAGCGGGTGGTGACAGAAGCCACACTGCAGTGAGGTTACTCGTCTGTTGGAATAACACTGAGAAGCTAGGTAGGCTGGCAGTGTTAAAGTAGGGACTATTTTCTGTGTAAAAGTGAGCGTGATTGATAGCAAAGAGTTCGCTGGTGAAACTTTGGTGTTATATCACCTAGAAAGGGTAACACTGAAGGAGTAGCAGGTTCTTCCAAGCTTGAGTGACAGCAAAAGAGTTCGCTGGTGAAACTTTGGTCTTACATAACCTAGAAAGGGTAACACCGAAGGAGTAGCAGGTTCTTCCAAGCTTGAGTGAAGGGTAAGCGGAAGGGATTTACTCGCAGTGTTTGAAGAGTAAACGGAAGTTCTTACTTTGTGAAGAGTAAGCGGAATGTGTTCCTCGCAGTGAAAAGAAATCTATCCTTTATTTAGTGGAACAGAGTAGCGAATGTTTTTATGTTGTTACTAACAGAATTTTGATTAAGAAAAAAAAACTCAGAAAAATATTGCAATTGAGAGGGTCAGTAGTAGGAGTTAAACTGACTGAAATTGAAACTGACAGCATTGGAGAAAAGAAATTGCATTGAACTATTGCAGAAATGAAAATGTTTGAAGGTTTAAAGAAACTGTTGGGAGGTAAAGTGAAAAATTCGTTTTTAATTGGTGATGCTCCTGAAGGAACGCCCGTGCATTTTATGTCTACCAATTTGGGACAAAATTCATGTATGTGGGTTCACCAATGGTGCAAGATTACTGAAAAAGAGGGTCCTTTGAGGTTTTCAAAAGATGGTACTTTTGAATTGCAAATTATTGACAAATTAAGGGAAGTGTTATGTGAAATGAAGACACCATCTAGAGCTGCACAATTTGAGGCTTTAAGCATGTGGGAAAAGGCAGTAAGAGACAAAGCAAGTGAGGATAAAAAGGTAAAGCACCAGATACAGGAGAAGGAAATTAAAGATGACAAAAAGCTTCAAATAAATAGTGATTCAGGTGATGAAATAATGGATGCATTGTTAACAGAGTGTCCGCCACTTTATGTGGTTCCCATTAAAAATACTGAAAATTGTGTACCAGCAAGTACTAGTGGCTACTGCTTCTGTTGAACAGAGAGAAATACAGATTGAAAGAACTGTGCAGACATTTCAGATTGACCCACTATCTGTTGATTCAGCACTAACAGTGATATCTCCAGGTGTTACTGCTTCAAATGTGACTGATTCAGTCCAAATATTACAAACTACAGATGCACAGGCAGTGCCTAGACAAATTGCGACTGTCCCAATTAATATGGCCCATATTCAAAAAGTTCAAAGAGCTGCAGAAGAAGTAATTATGTCAGGGTTTATTTCAGAATCTCAGAATTCACAGATTATTGAACAGAAACTACCCCAGACAGTTCAAGCACTGAAAGGTGGGGGAAAAATGGTCTTTACAACATCTGCAGCCCAGGATAAAATGAATATATTTGAAGATGCGATTTTTCAAACCTGCTTTGAGGAAGCAGCAGTGATTAAAAAGATAGAGAGTATGGGGGAACAAATTAACCCAGACCCTGAAAAAGAGAGACAGCTTAGTGTTTTAAAATCAACATTTGAACATTCAGAAATTAACAGTCCCTGCTGTTTAAATCATGAAAATGTGAACCAGTGTCAGGAAAAAGAATTAATTTCCCTGAGTAAGGAAACAGCTACATGTGCAGTAACTACACATGATAGACTGACTGATTTGGCTCAAAAATATGAAATTGATGTTTCAGGAAGTTTTCCATTTCAGAAAAGTTTCAGGGTACATATGAATGATGAAGCAAATGAGAAAATGTGTTCTTCGGGAATGCAATTGCACATTGCAGAAATAATAAAATATAATTTCAAATGCAATGGGTTTGAGAAATTAGGAGACAAGTGGGCAAGAAAACATGAGAAGAAAAAGAAACCACCAGACCTTGTTAGGGAAAATAATAAACAGGATGAGGGAGAAGCTTTTGCTTACTCATTGAGAGAAAAGGTGGGAGAAGTGCATGTTCATGTGCCACGGAACAAAGGTGAACTTGCAGCATTTCTGAACACATTCCCACAATTGAGAGAAACTTATGCTGTGGTACCCACAAGTTGATGGATTTGGTGAAATTTTAAAAGAGTTGTGTATTAATTTGGAAATGTTCTTTGACATTGCCATGCAAACTGAATTGTGGTTTGAATCTAAGGTTGTTGTGCAAAGTCCAGGTGAGGAGAGCATGAAAAGGGTTTACATGAATGCACCATCATTTTCTGTTGTCATGGAGAAAAACGTAGCAGTGATTACTTTCCTGAAGGGCAGAGTACCAGCAAAGGATGTTAATTGGGTACAGATTAAAAGAACACAGGATGGAAGTAAAGGTGTTTTGGTTCGTGCAAATTCAGGTACGGATGTTGCACTGCTGGAAAAAGTATCCTTTTGCCATCATTATAACAGATTTGAGCAGTGGAAGAAGAAATGTAAATTTAAACATGATGCAGCAATTGGAAATGTGCAAAAACAGAGAGAAATGCAGGTGCAAGATATGCCAGGTAAGCAAATGCATATGTCAGTTCAGAAACAGGTACCAATGGCAGTAGTTTTTCAAGCTCAGATGCTTCCACAAAATTTGGAAAATGCTAAAATTAATTTAAATCAGTTGTCCAGAGCAAATGTGAATTATTTCCAGAAACAAAATCAGAACCCAGTTCAACAGGTTGCTGTATTTGAAAATGAGAGTTTTATCCCTAACAATTCTGAATTTACCAAGTCCATTGTGAAAACAGTGGAAGGTCCAGACTTAGTTGTAGGAGTTTTAAAACGAGAAATTACAAACCCAGTTTTAGAAGAATTTGCAGCAAAAATAGGCCCATTTGAGGAAAGTTACCAATTTGCTGTTTGTGATACAGGCCTGGCAGGAAAACAATTGTTTTGCCAATTAAACAGCACAGATTACTGTACACCAGATCATGTTAATTTTCAGATTCCTGATGAGGAGGTACATTTTAAAATGGCCCAACAAGAGACAGCTGTAGCATTGTTTTCAGAAAAGACAGTTGAAAAATTACCTTCTGATTTGAAAGAAATAATAAACACAGAAAAAAGAGTTCACAGAGAAGGATGTCGGATTAATAAAATGTGCAGAACATGTCTTATTCAAATTAGAACCAGATGACATGTATTCAAGAACACCATCAGTTGCAGAAATTTTACCCATAATTGGAGATAAACTGAGTAAAAGATTTTTCATGGAATTGATTGGAAGTTTATGTAACTTTCTGATCACAGGTTCACAGAAACCAAATGAAAAGAACAGATTAAGGCAGGAGATTAATAGCATAACTTTTCCGTGTTGTCCTGTGGTACCAAATCCAGCCAATATATTTAACATTCCATGTGCTGAAGAATGGCTTACCGTTATTGATTTTTGTCAAGTTCATGTCACAGTGTCATTGCATGAAGATAGTCAGGAGTACTGTCAAAAAGAAGATGAATGTCTGGGACACATAATTGGAAAGGGAGGTAAAAAGGTGTCACCAGAGAGAGTGGAAATAATTCACCAGATGAATCCACCTCAAATTCAAAAAAGTCAGGAAGTTTGTGGGAATGGTTAGCTGCTGTAGAGAGTGGTTACTAAACCTTTCCCTAGTGGCTAAGCCTTTACTGAGGCTGACACTCAAGGATGTGTCTGATCCGCTTCCATTGGACAACAATTGCACAAAAGCATTCCTAGAGTTGAAAGAGAAAAAGTGTTGCGCCCCAGCACTAGGAATGCAAGTTTATTTAAAAGGAAATACACCAATTTGCAGTGAGAGGGAGGGCTGCGCTCTCTGTGCCTGTTCAAAAACATGAATGTGTTCAAAGGTCTGTGATGCATTTCCCAATGACCTTTGACCCTAACGTCACAGAAATGCCAGCAAATGAATTGGTTTGTGATGAAACTGAATATGAGTGTCATGAAAATATGCATAAAGCCAAGATCAGACTTTAATGATGAACGTCTGATTCAGCCCAACAATGTCCATTTTGTAGATGGCCCATATTTGAAAGGTAATGACAAATTAAGAGCAGCACATGCTGTGCTTCCTATACATTATGTTGTCAAAGCTTCATGGCTTTCAGTAGTTACCTCAGCCCAAAATTCGAAATTGATTGCCCTTACCATAACATGCAGTATAGCGGCTCAAATGGGAGTCACTATTGCCATGGGAGAAATGCTAATTCAGTTGCACAATATTGTGTTCTGTTAGCATATACATTCAATGGAACTTTCACAGGTGAATTAATAGAGGCTCAAGAAATAGTTTCAGAAGCAGAACAACCGGGTTGTATCAGAACATATTTTGAGAAAAATGACAACTGCATAGTAGCAAATGTGTTATTGCAAAAACTGATGCCCAGGTATAGATTGCCAGTTTCTCTGACATCAGATCATAACGAGGTTTCAAAGATGTGTGCAGAACCACAGATTGGACGAAGATTGGATTTTAACTATCTGCCTGAAGTTTCAAGCATAATAAAGCAACACAAAGACAGCACAGAGTTACACTTTGCAAAAGACTGTGTTTCAGCATCACTGAAGTGACTTGAATATATAAATGCATATGCACTTGTGAAAAAGACAGATGAAAAGACTAGCCATTGCTGTGAAGGTCTGACTGATGTGGAGCGTGCAGTTTCTCACCAGATTGCAGCTGCTACACAAGATCTACATAATGGAAGGTGCCAAAACTTTGATCTGAGAGATGCTGTGAAATGGAAAGGCCTGTTCCAAATGATCCTGGCAAAGACTGTTGTGAAATGTGGTGGCCTTCCAAATTGGGTGCATGCCTCTCACACACTTATGGTCCTATGTCCCCCTGATAAAACAGCTCCTCTTCAAGAAGAGATGCCAGCAGTGGTCAAAAGTCCACAGAAGAGGGTCAGTTAAGCTGTAAGGGAACACACAGAGTGTAAAGCAGTACTAGAGAAAACTGTAGTGGCACTGGAAAAGCAAAAAGTGGAAACTGACTCGGATGAAAGCGGTGTCAAAAGGGTGAATGAGTCAGGTGCAGCCTCTGAAGAAGAAATTAGTGCTGTGGACCTACGAGTGGAGGTAGGAAAAAGCTGGCTGAAAGGGTATCCAAAAAGTATACAGTTGTCCCTTGAAAAATCATTTGCACCAATAACTGAAACATCTGAATCTGATCAAAGTGAAAATAAAAGTGAAAGGCTTGGATTGAAAAAGTGCAAAGAATTGATGGTGCTCTGTCAGAGTTTCTCAGCACCTGAGTGGTCAAAATGCATGGAAAAAGTACAGAATGCCACTTTGAATGAACTGTATGAGCCACCCTGATGGCAAGCTGGTGACAAAGAGAAAAAGAAATGCTGAACCAAATAACTGAGAATTGTCAAGAGCTTAAGAGAAAAGAATCTTTGAATGATGAAAGAAAAAGAAGAAAAGATGAAGAAAAAAAAACAAAGAACTGTTCTGTTGAATTTTCCTTTTATTATTTTAGTTACTTATTTTAGAGAAGACTAACAGTTCCAAGAAGCTATTTATAGAACTCTGCACTAAACGCACAAGTTACTACTTGTCTAACGATATATCTTTAACAGACCTTAGTTAGTGATAGATTCCTTACCTTAGAATATCCCCAGGCGTCAGACTGGATCCGGAAAGTTTTTCGCTAGCAGTACAACGCGCGCCAGTAGGTGGCGTCGTGCGGTTCCGCGTCAGTCACTGGAGTCGTAAGCGCCGAGATGACGTCACGGAAACTACTTAGGCGCCACCCATGCGCGCTGACGTCAGTTCTGTACACGACTTTCCGCGCCAGGAACGCAGAGCCATGCAAGAAACTGACCATTGGTGCCATGAAACTAGGGCCCTGAAAGGGATGACCTTAACCCTAGAATCAGTTCGCAGAACAGGGAGGATGGGTGGGGCGGTAAGGAATCTATCACTAACTAATGTCTCTTACAGATATATCGTTACACAAGTAGTAAACTTGTGCATCTGAAAGAGACACGTTAGTGATAGATTCCTTACCTTAGAATAGATAACCCAGCAATACCAACCCCGGTGGTGGGTCGGCGAATAGATTACACCAGAAAGTCACGGAGAACAGAACGGCCAAAGAAGCCGTCTCTCCGGACTTGACTGTCAAGGCAGTAATGCTTGGGAAACGTGTGCAGCGAGGCCCACGTGGCTGCCTGACAAATATCCTGCAAGGGAACGCCGCGTCCCAAGGCAGTAGTGGCTGCTGTCGCCCTGGTAGAATGGGCACGCAGCCCCACAGGAGGCTCCTTCTTAGCCAAGGAGTAACATGCTTTGATGCACAAAACGACCCACCGAGAGATGGTGCGTTTGTGCACGGCCCGACCTTTTTTGGAGCCCACGTAGCCAACAAAGAGCTGGTCATCCACCCGGAACTGTTGTGTGCGCTTCAGATAGAACGAGAGCGCACGTTTTGGGTCCAGACGATGGAGCCTCTCTTCCTCTTTCGAAGGATGCGGAAACGGAAAGAAGGTGAGCAAAGTGATGGTCTGCCCGATGTGGAAGGGCGTGACAACCTTTGGCAAGAAAGAAGGACGGGTCCTTAAAACCACCTTGTCTGGATGAACAGAAAGGAAAGGAGGTTTAGAAGAAAGAGCCTGGAGCTCGCTCACTCTTCTGGCAGAGGTGATAGCTACCAGGAAAACCGTCTTGAGAGTAAGAAGACGTAAAGGACAGTTATGAAGGGGCTCGAAGGGAGCGCACATCAGATAGGTCAAGACAAGATTTAAGTCCCATTGAGGCATTATGAAAGGCACGGGGGGAAACGTGTGTGTAATGCCTTTGAGGAAACGGCTAACAACCGGGGACTTAAAGAGAGAAGGCTAATCTGGAAGCCGAAGAAAGGCGGAGATAGCCAAAAGATAACCTTTGACAGTGCCCAGAGCAGAGCCCTGCTGGGCCAAAGATAGGAGGAACAGAAGGACCTCAGAAAGAGGGGCAGAAAGGGGATCCACAGACTTAGCTGTGCATCATGCCACAAATTTGTTCCACCTGCAGGCGTATACCGATTTAGTGGAGGGACGCCTGGCTGCCAGAATGAAATCACAGAGTTCAGGAGGCAAGTCAAATGGAATCAGCTGTCGCCGCTCAATCTCCACGCATGGAGGTGGAGGCTGGCCAGGTTCGGGTGTAGGACCGTCACCTGCTGCTGCGACAGAAGATCCTCCCGAAGAGGCAGTCGGATCGGGGGATCGATCGCCATGTTGAGTAGCTCGGGATACCAGTATCTTCGTGCCCAATCCGGAGCCACAAGGATGACTTGGGCCCGGTCGCGCCGAATCTTCTTCAGCACTCTGGGCAGAAGTGGTATAGGCGGAAAGGCGAACAACAGACCGCAGCTCCACTCGCGACGAAAAGCGTCGCCGAGCAAGTGCCGCCTTGGAAATTCCAACGCGCAGAACTGATGACATTGCGCATTCTCTTCGGTGGCGAATAGATCTAACCAAGGCTCTCCCCACTGCAGAAAGAGACCTTGCGCCACGTCCAAATTCAGACGCCATTCGTGATCCATCAAGCACCGGCGGCTGAGTTAGTCGGCCCTGGCGTTCAGAGAACCGGCCAGGTGTTGAACCACCAAGGTAATGTCTTGATGTTCCAGCCATGTCCAGAGGCGCAGAGCCTCCTGACATAGGGTCCAGGACCCCACCCCGCCCTGTTTGTTGCAATACCACATGGCGGTGGTTTTGTCCGTGAACACCTGCACCACACTTCCCCGGACAGAGGGAAGGAATGCCTTCAGTGCAAGCCGGATCGCCCGAAGCTCCAAAAGATTGATATGGAGCCGGGACTCCGCCGGAGACCAGAGGCCTCTGATCTCCGCCTCTCCCAAGTGGCCACCCCATCCCAGGAGGGACGCATCCGGAACCACTGTGTGCTCCGGTTGGGGAAGGGAGAGGGATCTGCCATTGACCCAATCGCGATTCGTGAGCCCCCACTGCAAATGTCGTGCAGTGCCCTCCGAGATTTGGACATGATCGGACAGGTTGCCCTGGTGCTGTGCCCACTGGAACTTCAGGTCCCACTGCAGAGCCCGCATATGCCATCTGGCATGTTGCACCAGCAGGATGCAGGAAGCCATCAGGCCCAGGAGCCGAAGGGTCATCCTGACTGAGATCCAGGATAGCGGCTGAAAGATCGGAATCATAGCCTGAATATCCCGGACCCGCTGCTCGGGAGAATAAACCCGAAACAGCGTCGAATCCAGAACCGCTCCGATGAAGGGGAGCTTCTGAGAGGGACTCAGGTGCGACTTCGGCACATTGATGGAGAACCCCAGCAAATGCAGGAGGTCGGCCGTAGTCTGAAGGTGGGTGACAACTGCCTGGGGCGAGCCCGCCTTCAACAACCAGTTGTCGAGGTAGGGGAAGACTGACACCCCTGACCTGCGCAGATGAGCTGCGACCACCGTCATCAACTTCGTGAACACCCGAGGGGCGCTTGTAAGGCCGAAGGGGAGCACGGCAAACTGAAAATGCTCCTGGCCTACCGTGAACCGCAGGTAACGCCGGTGGGCCGGCAGGATGGGAATGTGAAAATATGCGTCCTGCAAGTCCAACGCTACCATCCAGTCTCCAGGGTCGAGGGCAGCCAAGACCTGAGCTAGAGTCAACATCTTGAACTTCTCCTTCCGGAGGAAGCGATTGACGTTCCTGAGGTCCAAGATGGGGCGCAAGCCCCACTTGTCCTTCTTGGGGCCCAGAAAGTAGTGGGAATAACCGCTCCCTACTTCCGGTCCAGGAACACACTCGATGGCCCCCTTGGCCAAGAGGGCCGTGACTTCCTGCAGGAGAAGTGCCAAGTGGTCCCCCGACACGCGGTGGAACTGAGGCGGCATGGCTGGAGGGGTGGACTGAAAAGGAAGGGCGTAACCCTTGCGGATGATCTGCAACACCCACTTGTCCGATGTGATAGCGTGCCAGTGGGGGAGATGATGGCGGACCCTGCCACCCACTGGCGTGGAGTGCCCCACAAAGCTCGGATTAGGAAGGTTTGGAGGTAGAAGCGGCGGGGGCAGAGGTGGACTGACCCCCACGCTGACTCCCAGACCCGCCCCTGCGGAAACCGCGTCCGCGGCCCCGCTGAGGCTGGTTCTGCACAGGCTTGGTGAAGGAATGTGCCTGGGCGCCCCGTCCTTAGCCACGAAAGGAACGAAAACCAGGAGTGGCTGGGCTTCTCGTGGAAAGACCTAAGGACTTGGCCGTGGCCCGCGAGTCCTTGAAACGCTCCTGCGCACTGTCGGCCTTATCGCCAAACAGGCGAGTGCCATCAAAGGGCATGTCCATGAGTGAATTTTGGACGTCTGGCGAGAACCCGGTAGATCTGAGCCAGGCGTGGCGGTGAAGCGCCACTGTCGTAGAAATCGCTCTACCCAAGGAGTCCGCGGTGTCTAAACCACACCGAATGGCGAACTTAGCCGCATCTTTACCTTCTGCAAAGGCTTGGGACAATACAGCTTGGGTTTCCTCAGGACCCTGAGGTAACACCTGCGCAACTGTGTCCCACACCGCGTGGGAATAGCGGCCCAATAGACAGGCGGTATTCACTGACCGCAGCCCCAAGCTGGCCGCAGAGAACAAACGTTTACCGAACTGTTCCAGCTTCTTAGAGTCCTTATCCGGCGGAGCCGTGGGAAAGGCACTCTGCGAAGTCGAAGCTTGGATGACCAGACTCTCGGGCGTAGGATGAGTGGTCAAAAAAGCGGGGTCACCCGGCGCCGGGCGATGGCGCCTGGCAACCTTCTTATCCACAGGGGCCCCTGTGGCGGGCCGCGACCAAGTGCCCAGCAAGACATCAGTGGGGGTGTCATTAAACGGCAGCAGGGGCTCCGACGCAGTGGACGCCGTCTGGAGCACCTCAGTTAGGAGGTTAGTTTTGAGGGCCACCGTAGGGAAGTCAAGGTGGAGAACCTCAGCTGCCCGACGAAGCACCACCGTGTAGGAGGCGCCCTCCTCCATGGTAGGCGGGGGAGAGGCAAACCCCGGGTCCGACAAGACCGAGGTCGCCGGCGTCCCCCAAATCGTCCGCCCAGTCCTGCTCAGAGTCACACTGACGAGCAAGAGGATACTCGGACCCCTCCCAGTCGTCCTCCACCTCCGCCGCCTGTGGCACCGACCGTGGCGGCAGGGCAGGAGCCGGGGAAGGGACAAACGGCGTTGGGAACGGCGCCGTCTCCCAATGCGGATCCCAGGTAGGAGCAAAATGGTCCTGGAACCTGGGCAAGGGCGGGACAAATGGTACCCACTGCGGCGCCGGAGGCGGAGCCGAGGGTGGCGCTGGGGCCGGAAGCGATGGACCTTGTGGCGCCGGAGGCGCAGGATCCTGTGGCGCCGAAGCTGGATCCGCCGGCGGCGCCGATGGCCCAACAGGATCCTGACACGGGACCGCGGGGCCCGAGGGCGCGTCGGCGGGAGCCCGAGGCCTAAAAAGGCGGTCCATGGTAGCAAGAAACTCTTGCACCTGTGCGGGAGTCGCAGACGGACCCGGGTAAGGTGGGTAGGCCGCGGGACTCCCGGGCTCCAGAGGAGCCGCAGGGGCAAAGCCCCTGTCCCCCTCGTCCGCATCCGGGGACCGACGGGGGAACGTCGGAGAGCAAACACGCTTCTTCGACTTCTTTTTGTGTCGTCTCTTACCCGAATCCGAGGGTGAAGACTTTGAGCCCGAGGAGCGATGACTGTGGCCCCGCGAGCGTTCTCTGGAACGGCCCCTGGACCGGGAACGGCGCTGGGACGAGTGCCGGACCTCCAGCAGCTTCCGGCGCCACTCCCTCAAGGCCTTCGGGCCATGGCCCGACAGTCCCGACAGGACCGGGAGTCGTGGTCGGTCTCCAGGCAGTAGAGGCAAACATCGTGGGGGTCCGCCACCGACATATTGCGACGGCAGGCCCCACAAGACTGAAATCCAGGCATCCCTACGTGCACCAAGGAAACCAACAGGAGACAAAAGTCTCAAAAAAGGTAGTCAAAAAGTGACTAAGGTACGTGCTCTAACCGGATCTGCGCTTACTGGCGCGGAAAAAGAAAGAACTGACGTCAGCGCGCATGGGTGGCGCCTAAGTAGTTTCCGTGACGTCATCTCGGCGCTTACGACGCCAGCGACGGACGCGGAACCGCACGACGCCACCTACTGACACGCAGGGGTACTGCTAGCGAAAAACTTTCCGGATCCAGTCTGACGCCTGGGGATATTCTAAGGTAAGGAATCTATCACTAACGTGTCTCTTTCAGATATTTGAGTTTGGCTATATATGATCCGATTACAGACAAAACTTGTGTTGCCTTAGAAATAGAGGTAAAATTGTTATATGCTCAGCTTTTGCAATAAAAAAAACCTGTGAGATTAAAGAAGTGTGATGATTTACAAATCATTTGAGGTATCATGATTTGTTATCAAAGGGAGGGTTGATGTAGCTCAGATTTCATCTGGATTCAGGCATTGCTTTATTTTTGTGTTTGAGACAGACTGCATTTTAAAATGGCACTTTTTGGTGCATGCAAAGTGAAAAACATGAAATGAAGCCTGGTCAAAATGCTTTCAGTCTGAAATGCTTGTGCTGAATTAACATGTGTTTTTGCAGCGTAGAAAACTTGTGATTTCAGTTTCCTTTAGAAGGCTCACTGTGGCCTCTTTAGCTTTGCCCAGCTCCTTTTCCTTGTAATCTACACTCCCTGTTCCTGTCTAAAGAGACTTTGGCTTTGTTGCACATTTAGACAATTCATATTCAGTTCATAACACATCTTCTTATAATGTGTATTAATTAATCAACCATGCACCGACACTACACATGGGGCAAATACATTTTGCATGAAAAGCTATCTAAAACTATAGAGCATGTTGCTATGAGTATGTATTAACTGTTTGCGCTTTGAAAATTTACACTGGTACAGGTTTATGCTATGTTGTACATTGCACATTTTGCATGTGGTGCACAAATGATAGAAAAGTTGCTAGGTAATAACTAATACAGGGTACTAGTATGGGGGAGGTAAACAGAATGGGTTTTACTTCATAAATTAATATTCTTTTGTGTTTGTTTTTACTTTAGTATACATTTGGGCCCACTATAAAATGGCTGCCTAGGAATCCAGCATGGCTGAGAATTTTTGGCAGTGTGCCGAATGAGAGACGCATGCGCAGAGCCAGCTGCATGAGCTGCCAAGTGCCTCAAGTGAAGACACATGGGTCAAGGCCACAATGAACTGTACATTCCTGTCATTGTGCCAATGTATCAGTATTTGCGGGAAAGTGTCATTTTTGTGTGCTATGTGAAAGAGAGACAGGAAATTGAGTGATACATTTTG
Source organism: Calotriton arnoldi (assembly GCA_963921515.1). Lineage (NCBI taxonomy): Eukaryota > Metazoa > Chordata > Amphibia > Caudata > Salamandridae > Calotriton > Calotriton arnoldi. The sequence continues at coordinate 935,289 of CAWUFW010006872.1, forward strand.
TTGCAAGAAATGTCTTTATTGATACATGTTATGTATATTGTTCTTAGCATTAAGCCCTTATTGTCAGAACTGGTATGGGTTGGATTTGCAATGAGAACAGGATGATGAGACCCCTATGTCACCTGTGCTAACCAATCACAGTGCGAGTTTCTACTGAAACTGCAACATTATTAGTGTAGTCAGCCAAGAATTAGAGTATAAATAATGACCCCTTAGGGGGCGTCAGCCTTAGCCTTAGAAGAGATAGGAGGAGAGAGGAGACGGAGCAGATGAGTCCAGACATCATATGGGTTAGGTACGTGAACGTCGCGGGTGCAGCCTGGGAGGAGATTGCGTCCGAGGAGAGACAGAGGGAGGAAGGGGGTCTTGCTCATATTTTTTTTTTTTTTTTTTTTTAGAGAGTCCTTACAAGTCATATTTTTGGCAAGGCAGATCACATTCCTCTGTGGTCTTGTGAAGGGCGGGAAGCCTCTCTCTGTGAACACAGAGGCAGATTGAACAGGGCAGAGAATACAGCTGATGGAACAGGTTTAGATTTAGATGCTAAAACTCTTAAGTTTATGCTTTGACTAATTAACTAGATTTGAAAAAGCTTTATTTGTCTTATGCATTTATTTCTCTTGATGGGAGATTTTTGCCAATTATTGATTAGCCTTGCAAACTCACTCTTGAATTATATTTTTCCTGAAACCCTTTAAAGAGTTCTGACTGACATAGAATTAGGGGTTTCCCTCCTTTATGGAGTGCTTTGTATGCAACCTATAATATGCTTTGTATTAATTCTATTTTTCCTATTTTCAATTCTGTAACCTGATTGATATTTGACTAATGAATAAAGGGTTAGAGAACTTTAACTTTTAACTAGAAAATAAAACCCTTTAAAAATACTCAACTCTATTGGCTTAAATATTAATTGCATTTTTGATTTTTCATGTTTATGTAAAGTCTCCTGAAGGTAATACACAGTGGCAAGGGTCCATCACCTTTACAGTGGTAAATTAGAGGTAAATGAGATTTTGCATTGAGAAATTACTGTGAAATTACCGCTGGATCACTACTTACTACTCCCCTAAATCGCCCCCTAAATTTAGTAGTTAGGAGGCTCCCCCAAACCTAGAAACTAGATCTGTGATGACCTAAGACGCAAGAAAACATCCCTACAGAGAAGACAGAAGACGACTTCCTTGGCCTCAGCCCTACCGGCCTGTTTCCAGCTTCTGTGAACCAGCGCCCTGTCTTGCAGCCAGCAAACTCTAAAAACCCTGGGAGGACTGCTGCCTTCGAAAGAGACTCCAATCCCCCGTGGATAGCGGACCTTTCCAGAAGAAACCGACTCCAAGGGCTCCGGATCCAGCTGGAACCGCGATCCGTGCCCACTCTGCAACAGACGCCCATGGCCCAAGTGGCTCACCTGTGCAGTGAAGTCTCCCCGGCGATTGTGACCTTGTGTCCAGCGTTGGCTGACCTCTCCTGCCCTCCAAGACGGTGCCTGCACTATGAATCCAGAGGCTCCCCCCTGACCGCGACTGGCTCCGGTAAGAAGACTCTGGAGTCGAAAGGCATCCCTGCAACCGAAGCCCCTGGGCCTTGGTGAGCTGAACCGACGGTGCCCCTACTACCCCATACATCTCTACTTACTTCTGCTGTCGGTCATCCTCCTTCGACCTCCGGTGCCACGCCTGCAGCCTCTTTGCCGAAAGAAGAATCCCCATTGAAAAGCATTTTGCGTACAATGTTAAAATTGCACCCTGCTAGTGTATGTCTGCTGCAGCTTTGTGCCCCCGTGCTTAACCTAACCCCCAAAGCTTGGCCTCTACAACCGATCTACTTACCTGCAAGCAGTGTCTCTCCAGGCGCCCCCTGTCTCCATTAGAAAGCATGAAGCCTAACTCGATTTTGACCTCTGTACCCGGCCGCCCCTGTGCCGCTGGTGGTGAGGTTTGGAACTCACCTGACCCCTGGCCCTTGCTGACTTTTGGCTCCGAAGACTGGGATTGTAAGTGCAGTACTTATCTTTTTAACCGCGATATTGTTTTCTCCATAGGATAAGATTGGTCTGTGTTGAAAAGTTTCTAAATGTCAAATTTTCAAAGTAAAAAGTATTTTTTAATTAAAAATTTACTTACTTTATTACAAAGATCTTGGTCTTGAAGTACAAACAAAAAAGTATAATTTTCTAAAATTGGTCCGATATCCTTCTTGAATTGAGTGTCCATTATTAATCAATGTTGTGCAATAAATGCCTTACATTCCTCTGTGTTAGGCCTAAATGTTGCTCGCCCACACCACCACTAATAGAGCACTTTGGGGTTTACATTGAGCTCTGTACACTTTTGGGGAACCCCTGGACTCTGTGCACGGTATTACCACCTAGTGGCAATATCATATACAGAGCCAGCTTCCTACACTGAGAAGGACGACACCGAAGAGCAGTGAAATGCAAGAACTGAGGAGCAGCAACTGAGATTGGCACCAACCCTGCCGGCTTTCCTGCTGTCCCCGACAATTGCACCAAAGACGACTCGTCCTGCAGCTGCTCTTCCTCCAAGAGCCTAGGAGGACTGCCAGCACTTCAAGAAGCAACCAGGATCTCCAGTGGAGTAGTGGAGCTGCTCCACTGCACCCTGCAGGCACCCAAGAAGAACCGCGAGGACTTTGGATCTCCAAAAACCCAACACTTGAAAGCACCACACCTGTGCCCCCAGCCCAAGTCGAAGTGGGCCAGCGGTGCAAGTGAGGTCCTGAGACCCTCTCGGGTCGAACCTTGGCTTGGGTTTGCCCGGACAGGACTCCCATTCACCGCCTGCAGCCTCTTTGTGCAGGCCCCCTCTACTGCTAGTGTCTTCCGCAGTGAAAACCAGATGCCTCAAAACACCACTGCACCTAAGCCCTTCAGCCCGAGGAAAAGTGGAACAAAGGTGTCCCTACATGCCCGAGCAGTCAGTGAGTGTGTGAGTGTCATTTATTGACTGTGACTATGCAACACATTTCTAACACTCCTCCTGCATATTCCCAAGGCTGTTCAACCACACTACCACAAAAAGAGCACCATGGGATTGTTAAAGCAAGCCCTGTCCACTAGTAAGGGATACCTGGACTCAATACAATATACTAACAAGTCACACAAAATGCCCCCTCGTATTTATTTATACAGCGCCACATGCAGCCTCTAGGCCACTTTAAAGTGCTACAAGGGCATTATGCAGACAGTGAATGCAGGTTTAACAAATTAAACAATAGCTGACTGAGGCAGCACACAAAACCGCACCTATATATGGGACACCAGTTAGCATATACTTTGACAGGAAATCAGTTCCGGTGCCCACTGTATTGTCTGCGCCTCAGCTGGAAGGCATCAGCCATGTACGTGCCTTAACTCTTCCCCCCCCATGCAGTTTCCTTGTGGGGTCGGCATGTGCTGGCAGGGGAGCGCTCTCCCACCTCCATATTCTCTATGGTTCTTTCCAAACAGACAAGATGCACGAAATGCCCCCTCACTAGATGTGGTGTGAACCCCTGTAACTTCCTCCGGAGCTGTGTGTGTGAACAGAGCTCCCTATTACCATTACGTAACTATTTCATTAAAAAAAACAGAACATGTAAAGCACTAAAATCTCACCCGGTAAATCAGGCAACAGCCGGTGTAAGTCCCTCCACAGCTTTCTGTGACAAGCTCCCTCCGACCTTTGTGCTTTTCAACTTAAAGATTAGTTTCAGCTTTTGCAACTAAGCAGAGCTGCAGCTGCTGTGGCTCCAAGAGTGGGGTGAGTAACAGAAGTGTGAGTGAGATCAGAAACTGAGGCAAAATGTAAAAATAAACGGGAGGACGACAAAGCATTTGAAAATGTCCCCCTAGCAAAACAGTTTTAGCTGGAAAAGTTATAGCTACACACACTAAAAGCATACCTAAATTAAGAATAATCCAAATGAAACACAAAACAATTGAAATCCAGACCCCGGTTAAAATAAAACAGCGTGCCATAGTAAAATCGCCTATGCAGCCAACAATTAAGCACACACAAAGCCAACAAATATGATGCATTTAAAATAAGCCAAAATACATTTAAAAAGCCTGTAAATAGTCAGCAAAATTATAGTTACACACATTAAACGGAAACAAATTAATAATAAAGAAAACAATCCAATTGAACATAAAGCAATGGAAACCGAGACCGGGTTAAAATAAAAACACAGCGTGCCATAGTAAAATCGCTTTTCAGCAAACAATTAAAAAACACATATATAAATGCAACAAAATACTTACATTTAAATTAAACGAAAAAACATTACAATACAAAAAAAAAAAACATTTACCTCTGCAGCATGTAAATGAAATGCAAACAAAGGAAGAGCGTGCCATTCCTGCTACAGCAATATAGAAACAAACACATTCAATCCCAAAATAGTCCCCACTAACAGTATATTAAACATCCTGAGTAACACCACAAGTAAAAGGGACAGTCCTCGTGGGAGGTAACAATAGAAGGAAGGGAGGTACTAAGGAGGGACTAATAAGCCTATTAAAGCAAAAGGCAACATTTATAAAGGGCAGTAACAGCAGCCAATTACAAACATGGGCGGAGAGTGGGTGGAGCGTCAAGTACATACCTCAATATAGCATGTCTCGAAGAGACAGCGCAAGCTCTGCCAAGGCGAGACTTAAAAAGCGGTATATTTGTAGAAAGAACCAGCTTCCTACAGCCACAAAAGTTTGATTTTAGTTTAGTGCACAGTTAATTACCTTCTACGCTCCATTTTGGGGGCCAAAGGCAGGGCAAGGTCATTGTTAAAGATTTTCTTTAATACACAGTTTGTGAACCAACTGGGTTTTTAAATGGAATCTTAATTTTCATGTTTGTAAAACTTGTTTGGACTGAGCGACTTTCTGTAAAGTAGGGTTTGGCTGGTGTGATTTTCACTTTGCAGCATGTCTGGAATTTGGCATCCAGCTCACTTGAGATACAATCCAGCATTCGCTCCAGCCCAACAGGTCTACCATCATTCAGTTGGCATGCAAAGTCAATTTGTATCACCTCCAGTTTAAGCAATTTAACCCCTTGACCGCGATCGGAATTCCGCTCGTATGCTGGACATTCCGATCGCGGGTGTGGTAGTGACGAGCTCAGCTCGTCATGCGCACAGCGCTACCGCGCAGCATGACGAGTTGAGCTCGTCACGCGCATCGAAGGGGTTAAGCCTCTGTTTATTTGCTATGAGTAGGAACTGCTAAGCAAAAGCAAATACTGCTCAGGTCAGTTGAATTACATTAGTATTGGTAGTGCTGTAGCACTATCTGATAAGGGGGAAAGCAGGTCTAATACATAACCTGAGTTTTACATCCTGCTTAAGTTGGTACTAAGCAAAAGAGGTCTATTAGATCATGAATTTCAAATCTGTGTTTAGTGGCAGCCCTAAAGTTCAGCAGATCAATAGACAACTAATTTCTTGTGTTATGTTACTTTATGCATGAGAATCCAATGATCTCCTCCATTCGATTACAGTTCCCTTTATGGATAATACTATTTGCTACAGGGAGTCTTTGAAGGTAGTATTGATAGAAATATTTCACTCTTAGAGATCACATGTAGTATTTTAGATGTTCGACACTGGTTTCTGCCATCTGGCCTCAACAGATTTGCCTTTGGCACACTACAGAAATGCTGTGTTCACATTCATAAAGTGATGCTGGACAGATCAAAAAGTCTCAGCTCAATTTCATTAGTAGCATAAAAGGAAGGTCATGCAGTTTATCAAATCATGGCCCTACAGTACTGTAATGTTCAAATCAATCTTATTCCAGGTGCAAAGTATAAATTATTTATCAAAATGTATCTTCAGAACAAAAGGCAAAGAGCATAGAGAAACACTCTAGTTTGAAGAATTGGTCACAGAGCTAGGTCTCTCCCAAAAATTGGGGACTATGAGTCACGGAGTGCAAGAGCAACTGGCAAAATGGGTTCACCATTGTAAAATGGGATAGTTTTATTCCTCTAACTTCTGCCCCGAGTTCCACCCAAATGCACTGCAAGCTTGCCACAAATTAGGTGGGTGGCTGAGCCAACTGACTATACAAACTGAATGGCGGTATTCTTTCAGAGAGGATGGGATTTGAAATGTGCCACTAAGAACTGCGACGATATCTGCAAGCAGTGGGTATGTAGTCGTCAAGTTAGGGAAAAACTTGCTAAACAAATGTTAGTTCCAGTAAGTTTACACCACCAGGAAAAACGAACTGTAAACACATGAGGGTTAACTGACTTTTTATAAGTGTGCAAAACAGGTTTAACAGCAGTCAGAGACACCGCAAGTGTGAGTCCAAATCTATCTGCATGGGTAAACAGAACTGTAATGAGGCATCTCCCTTCATAGGAAACCGGCTCAGTGTTTGAAAGGGCCTGTTAGCGTGGCCTGCAGTAGGAAATGTTACTATGAATTAGGCTTAGTGGTTTACTTCTGCGTTCCAGAGGGCCTTGATAAATTAATATCTGAAGCAATGTTAGTCAGAGGGCAGTACATGTTATTCAACAATCACAAGTTGGGCATCTATTCAAATACAAAGCTCAAATGACAGTTCTACCTAATGACGAGAATTCCTTGGAAAGTACAGCTCGTGCGAGGGATTGGTATGAAAAAAACAAAAATTGTCAACATTTGCCTGCTGAAACTAACAGGAAAATAATTATTTCACAGATTTCTGCTAAACGGAGGAATATTTCACCCTTTTTTCGGTCAAGGGCTAGAAAAAGACCTGGAAACCAAAACCTCGACTTTACTCTGAATATAAGTGTGCCATTTTAAAATGGAATGGTAAATGTAGGATCTAGCTCATGCAGTTTGTTCCAAGACATACACTCAAATTGTTAGAGGATGAAAAACTTATGGGAAATGTTTTTCTAAAATCTCCTGTGGTCACCTAATAGACACAGATAAATCTTTTTTTTCTCCTATAAAAGTTGTGCTTATATAACCAGGCTGACTCCCCTTGCCTCCTGAACATGCATAAATAAGGTGATAGAAATGAAACCACCAATTGAGGCTGAAGTCATGAATGTGAGATGATTGCTTACATAATCAGAGCATGCAAAGCACAGGGGTCCTTGCTGAGGGACCAAATTACAAAATACTAGTTTGGAAGCCCCAAAACACTACAGAAAAGGATAAGTTACTTACCTGTAATCCTAGTTCTCTTCCAGGGGTATACTCATCAAAGTCATAAGCACTGAATAGTCCCGCCCACGTGCGGGGACCCCGGAGCAATAGCCAATAATATGCATATACCTACATATACACATATGCATAACATATATATATATATATATATATATATATATATATATATATATATATATATATATATATATATATATATGTACTATGCATATACATAAATATATGCAGCCTAACGCACAAGTTACTAACTTGTGTAACGATATATCTGTAAGAGACAGTAGTTAGTGATAGATTCCTTACCTTAGAATATCCCCAGGCGTCAGGCTGGATCCGGAAAGTTTTGCGTAGCAGTACCCTTGCGCGTCGGTAGGCGGCGTCGTGCGGCTCCGCGTCCGTCGTCGGCGTCGTGATCGCCGGGATGACGTCGCGGGCAGTACTTAGGCGCCGCCCCTGCGCGCTGACGTCAGTTCTGTACACGACTTTCCGCGCCAGGAACGCAGAGCCATGCAAGAAGCTGACACAGGTGTCTGAAAAATACTAGGGCCCTGAAAGGGATGTCCTTAACCCTAGAAATCAGTTCGCAGAACGGGGAGGATGGGTGGGGCGGTAGGAATCTATCACTAACTACTGTCTCTTACAGATATATCGTTACACAAGTTAGTAACTTGTGCATCTGAAAGAGACACGTTAGTGATAGATTCCTTACCTTAGAATAGATACCCCAGCAATACCAACCCCGGTGGTGGGTCTGCGAACAAAGATCAGACAAGGAAGTCCTGGAGGACAGAACGGCCAAAGAAGCCGTCCCTCCGGACCTGACTGTCAAGGCAGTAATGCTTTGTAAACGTGTGCAGCGAGGCCCACGTAGCTGCCTGACAGATAACCGGCAGCGGAACACCGCGGCCCAAGGCCGTGGTAGCAGCCGTTGCCCTGGTGGAATGGGCACGCAGCCCAACAGGAGGCTCCTTCTTAGCCAAAGAATAGCAGGTCTTGATGCACAAGGTAACCCAGCGGGAGATGGTCCTCTTGTGCACCGCCCGACCTTTTTGGCGCCCACGTAGCCAACAAAGAGCTGGTCATCCACCCGGAAGCGTTTTGTGCGGTCAATATAGAAAGAGAGCGCACGTTTTGGGTCCAGACGGTGGAGCCTCTCTTCCTCTCTGGAAGGATGCGGAGGCGGAAAGAAGGTGGGCAAAGTGATGGTCTGCCCAATGTGGAAAGCAGTAACCACCTTTGGCAAGAAGGACGGACGCGTCCGAAGAACAACCTTGTCTGGATGAACAGACAGAAAGGGAGGTTTGCAAGATAGAGCCTGGAGCTCACTCACCCGCCGAGCGGAGGTGATGGCCACCAGAAAGGCTGTCTTCAGAGTCAGAAGACGAAGAGGACAGTTATGCAGAGGCTCAAAGGGAGCGCACATTAAAAGGTAAGAACCAAGTTCAAGTCCCACTGAGGCATTACAAACGGAACAGGAGGGAAGAGGTGAGTAATGCCTTTTAAGAACCTGTTAACAACAGGGGACTTGAAAAGGGAGGGCTGATCAGGGAGCCTGAGGAAGGCCGAGATAGCACAAAGATAACCCTTGATGGTACCCAGGGCAGAACCCTGTTGGGCCAGAGAGAGAAGGAACAGAAGGACCTCAGAAAGAGGGGCAGAAAGGGGATCCACAGCCTTTGCTGTGCACCATGCCACAAATTTGTTCCACCTGCAGGCGTATACCACCTTAGTGGAGGGACGCCTGGCTGCCAGAATCACATCACAAACTTCGGGAGGCAAGTCGAAAGGAATCAACTGCCGCCGCTCAATCTCCACGCAAGCAGGTGTAGACTGGACAGGTTCGGGTGGAGGACCGTCCCCTGCTGCTGCGACAGAAGATCCTCCCGAAGAGGCAGACGGATCGGGGGATCTATGCTCATATTGAGTAGCTCGGGATACCAAACTCTTCGAGCCCAGTCCGGAGCCACAAGAATGACTTGGGCCCGGTCGTGCCGAATCTTCTTCAACACTCTGGGTAGAAGTGGTATAGGCGGAAAGGCGTACAACAGACCGCAACTCCACTCGCGACGAAAAGCGTCGCCGAGCGAGTGCCGCCTTGGAAATTCCAACGCGCAGAACTGATGACATTGCGCGTTCTCTTCGGTGGCGAATAGATCTAACCAAGGCTCTCCCCACTGTAGAAAGAGTCCTTGCGCCACTTCTGAGTGAAGACGCCATTCGTGATCCATCATGCACCTGCGGCTGAGTTCGTCCGCCCTGGCGTTCAGAGAACCTGCCAGGTGTTGAACCATCAGGAACATGCCCTGATGTTCCAGCCATGTCCAGAGGCGCAGAGCCTCCTGACAAAGGGTCCAAGACCCCACCCCGCCCTGTTTGTTGCAGTACCACATGGCGGTGGTGTTGTCTGTGAACACCTGCACTACCTTCCCTTTGACAGAGGGAAGGAATGCCTTGAGTGCAAGCCGGATCGCCCGGAGCTCCAGAAGGTTGATATGGAGCCGGGACTCCGCCGGAGACCAGAGGCCTCTGATCTCCGCCTCCCCATGTGACCGCCCCATCCCAGAAGGGACGCGTCCGTCACAACTGTATGCTCTGGCTGGGGAAGGGAGAGGGATCTGCCCATGACCCATTGCCGGTTCGAGAGCCACCACTGCAACTGTTTTGCAGTCCCCTCCGAGATCTGGACGTGATCGGACAGGTTGCCCTGGTGCTGCGCCCACTGGAACTTCAGGTCCCACTGCAGAGCCCGCATATGCCATCTGGCATGATTGACCAGCAGGATGCAGGAGGCCATGAGGCCCAGCAGCCTCAGGGTCATCCGTACCGAAACCCAGGATAAAGGCCGAAAGATCGGAATCATAGCCTGAATATCCCGGACTCGCCGTTCGGGAGGATAGGCCCGAAACTGCGTCGTGTCCAGAACTGCTCCGATGAAAAGGAGCTGTGGAGAAGGAATTAGATGCGACTTCGGCACATTGATGGAGAACCCCAGCGAGTGCAGGAGTTCGGCCGTAGTCTGGAGGTGGGAGACGACTGCCTGGGACGAGCCCGCCTTCAGCAGCCAGTCGTCGAGGTAGGGGAAGACTGAAACCCCTGCCCGGCGCAGATGAGCTGCGACCACCGCCATCACTTTCGTGAACACCCGAGGGGCACTTGTAAGGCCAAAGGGGAGCACGGTGAACTGAAAATGCTCGGGGCCTACCGTGAACCGAAGGTAACGCCGGTGGGCCGGCAGGACGGGGATGTGGAAATACGCGTCCTGCAAGTCCAACGCTACCAACCAGTCTCCAGGGTCGAGGGCAGTCAAGACCTGAGCTAGGGTGAGCATCTTGAACTTCTCCTTCCGGAGGAAGCGATTGACGTTCCGGAGGTCCAAGATAGGACGCATGTCCTCCTTGTTCTTTTTGGGCACCAGAAAGTAGTGGGAGTAGCAACCACGCCCTACTTCTGGGGTCGGAACATGCTCGATGGCCCTCTTGGTCAAGAGGGCCGTGACTTCCTTCTGTAGAAGCACCAAGTGATCCCCTGACATGCGGTGGAATTGAGGTGGCATGGCTGGGGGTGGTCTCGAAGGGGAGGGAGTAGCCCCTTCGGACAATGTCCAAGACCCACCTGTCCGAGGTGATGGTGCGCCAGTGGGGAAGGTGATGGCGGACCCTGCCCCCTACTGGCGTGCCGTGCACCTGAAAGGAGGGACTAGGAGGGCTTGGAGGCCGCGGACGGGTTGGAGGTGGTGGCCTGACCCGCACGCTGGTTGCCCGATCCGCCACGGCGGAATCCACGTCCTCGGCCACGCGAAGACGCCTGCTGCGCGGGCCGGTGGCTGGGCTGCTGACGTGAAGGGCGCCCCTACCGTGGCCACGATAGGGGCGAAAAGCAGAAGGCAGCGGAGGGCGTGTAGCAGAAAGGCCCAGGGACTTTGCAGTAGCCCGTGAGTCCTTAAAGCGCTCCAACGCATGGTCTGCTTTGGACCCAAAAAGACCGACTCCATCAAAGGGCATGTCCATGAGAGTATTCTGGACATCCCCTGAAAAACCAGTGGTTCTCAGCCAGGCGTGGCGCCGGAGCGCCACCGTCGTTGCAATCGACCTGCCCAGCGAGTCGGCGGTGTCAAGGCCACAACGGATAGCGTATTTGGCCGCATCCCTTCCTTCCGCAATGGCGCGGGAAAGCAGTGCCTGGACCTCCTCAGGGCACTGGGGCAAAACATCCGCCACCGAATCCCACAGGGAGTGGGTATATCGGCCCAAAAGACAAGCGGTGTTAACGGACCGCAAGCCAGCACTGGAGGAAGAAAAACCTTTCTTCCCAAACTGATCCAGGCGTTTGGATTCCCTATCCGGAGGAGCGGTAGGGAAGGCGGTTTGGGAAGCGGAGGCTTGGACAACCAAGCTCTCAGGAGTGGGGTGGACAGAAAGAAACAGGGGTCGCCCGGAGCGGGGCGATGGCGTCGTGACACGTTCCGATCCACAGGAGCCCCTGTGTTGGGCTTGGACCAGGCGCCCAAAAGAACGTCAGTGAGGGCGTCGTTAAACGGCAGCACAGTCTCCGCAGAGGAGGCTGCCGGCTGAAGCACCTCTGTCAAGATGTTAGTCTTGACCGTCAAAGTAGGGAGCTGGAGACGTAAGGCCCCAGCAGCCCTACGCAACACCGTACCAAAATTGGCCCCCTCCTCCGTAGCCACGGGAGGAGACAGCATGCCAGTGTCAGGAGAAGTATCCAGACCACTGGCCTCCCCTAGACTCTCTGTCCAGTCCTCATCATACTGACAGTTGCGTGTCAGAGGGTCATCAGACCCCTCCCAGTCCTCCTGGTCCTCCTCTGGTTCAAAATAAGGAGGAGGAGGGACATTTGGGACCCAAGGTCCCATCGGCGCCGGAGCCGGCGTCGAGCGACGTCGCTCCGGGTCCATGTCCGGAGCCGGAAGGAACTGGGGACGACGCCGCCCGGAGCCCAGGGCGGCGTCGAGAACGGCACCGGAGACATCGGCGCCGGCGGAGGTGTCGTGAGGTCGACCGGCGTCGATGGGGGTTGTGGAGCCGGGATCGAGGCCGGGGCCGAAGCCGGAGCCGGGATCGAGGCTGGAGGCTCGGGCGACGCCGGGGCCGGAGCCGCCGGCGACGCCGGAGCAACCCCATCAGGGCCCGCGGGGCCCGAAGGCGCACCGGAGGGGCCTGAAGGCCCGAAGAGGCGGGCCATGGCCGACAGGAACTCCTGTACCTTGGCCGGATCCGCCCCCGAACCCGGGAAGGGCGGGTATGACGGGGGCGACTCCACAGGCAAGTCCGGGGCCGCGGGGCGGGGACGGTGCCGGGAGGGGCCTCAGCCGAGTCGCGAGACCGGCGAGGCGAAGTCCGAGAGCGACGATGCTTCTTGGACTTCTTGTGCTTAGACTTACCGGACGAAGAAGTCGACGACCGGTGTGCACTCCGCGAGCGACCCCTGGACCTCTCACGCGACCGGGGCTTCCGCGGAGCCGAATGCCGGGCCTCGAGGAGCTTTCGAGACCGCTCTCGCAAAGCTTTCGGGTTGAGGGCCTGGCATTCGGGACAAGACTCGGTGTCGTGGCCTCGGCCGAGGCAGAAGAGACACTCCCAAAGCGGGTCGGTGACGGACATCATCCGCGCACAGGCGCCGCATCGCTTGAAGCCGGGCATCCCTACGACACCTTAAAGTTGAAAAAAAAAAAAAAAAAACCAGTGAAAAATCACCAAAAAGTATGGTCAAAAATTGACCAGGGCACTGCTCTTCCCGGATCTGCGCTTGCTGGCGCGGAAAAAGAAGAACTGACGTCAGCGCGCAGGGGCGGCGCCTAAGTACTGCCCGCGACGTCATCCCGGCGATCACGACGCCGACGACGGACGCGGAGCCGCACGACGCCGCCTACCGACGCGCAAGGGTACTGCTACGCAAAACTTTCCGGATCCAGCCTGACGCCTGGGGATATTCTAAGGTAAGGAATCTATCACTAACGTGTCTCTTTCAGATAACCCATACTAGGCTGAAAAACTGCCCAAATGCACTGTAAACTTCTTACATTTGAACAATAAATAAATAAACTTCATGAGAACTTCATGAAACAGATAAGTAAACTGCTTTAGTTTGCTTTGAAACAACGCAGCCTTTATTTTCAATGGCAAAGAAGACAAGACCATAGAGGCAGATTAGCCTAGAGAGGCTGAATATAGAAACAGTAGGAGAAAACTGGCGCCGTGCCTTTAAGACCTATTGGAACCCCCAGGCTCCCATCATGCACCACAGGTGACAGTTAGGTCAGTTCTTTTGGACGGCGTAAACAGTGTAATCACAGGATAGGTAGCATATACAATACACATGAACCTGGTAGTCACCCGGGGAGGCGGGAGGGTTGCTTATGACTGAGTATACCCCTGGAAGAGAACTAGGATTACAGGTAAGTAACTTATCCTTCTCTTCCAGGGGATACTCATCAATAGTCATAAGCACTGAATAGAGTAGCAAGCCATCCCCATACTCTGCGGACGAATACCATCATATCATGCCAACAAATTCACCTTATATTACCCAAATAAGTTCCTCAAGGATGCCTGGCCAACCCTAGCATCAGCTTGAGTGTCAGAATCAAGACAATAATGGCGTGCAAAAGTATGCACTGAACGCCAAGTGGCCGCTTTACATATGTCTTGAATAGGTACATTATTCAACATAGCCACTGTAGTGGCTTTTCCTCTTGTCGAATGGGCTCTCGGCCTGCCTGGGAGCTGCTTGTGCGCTAGCTGATAAGATAACAATGCATGACACAATCCATCTAGCGATGGACCTTTTAGAGGCCGGACAACCAGTGTTTAGAGGACCATAATTCACAATCTGTCCGATTTACGTACAGTCTTGGTCTTATCCAAGTAAAATTTCAACACCCTTTTGAGGTCTAGCGAGTGTAGTGCTTTCTCAGCAGGTGTGACAGGGTTCACAAAGAAAGTGGGAAGGGTAATGGACTGGTTGATGTGAAACTCCGAGACCACCTTAGGAAGGAACCTCAGGTGAGTCCTTAGTACCACTCTGTTTGCATGAAAAACGAGATAAGGTTCCGAGGAGCACAAGGCCTGTATCTCGCTCACCCTGCGAGCAGACGTGATCGCCACAAGAAAAGCAGTCTTCCATGAAAGATGCTGCAGGGAAGCTTTGTGTATAGGTTCAAAGGGTGGGCCCATTAATTTAGATAAAACCACATTTAGTTCCCAAGAAGAAGGAGAAGGAGCCTTCACTGGGGGATAAACTTTCTTTAAGCCCTCCAAGAAATCCTTAACCACTGGCATTTTAAAGAAGGAAACCTGATTGGGAGATTTCCTATATGCTGTTATCGCGGCCAAGTGAACTTTTATGGATGAATATTGCAATCCTGCTTTGGCCAAATACAGTAAATATGGTAACAGTAGCTGTTCCTGACCCCTTATAGGATCATGGCCCTGTGCAGTACACCACATGTAGAACCACTTCCACTTGAAAGCGTATGTTTTCCTTGTAGAAGGTCTTCGAGCCTCCTTCAAGATCTGCATGCAGTCCTGAGGGAGACCTAGGTGTCCATATTGGATGAATTCAGGAGCCATGCTGCTAGCTTCAGGGATGGCAGATTGGGATGGAACACCTTGCCGCCCCTCCCTGGTCAACAGATCTGGATAACATGGCAGCCTTCTGTGCGGTACTGACGAACGATGAAGAAGATCCGGGTACCACCACTGGCGAGGCCAGTCTGGAGCCACCAAGATCATCCTTGTCTTGGATTCGTACAGCTTCCTGATCACTAGAGGAATGAGGGGGATCGGTGGAAAGGCGTATAGTAATGTCTCTGACCAGTCTATCCATAGGGCATTCCCCTTGGAGCCTGGTTGTGGGAACCTGGAGGCGTAGACGTGGCATTTTGCGTTTCCTGCATCCGCGAAGAGGTCTATGTCTGGATTCCCCCAGGCATGAAAGATGTCTTGTGCCACCTCTTGTTTTAGCCTCCAGTCGTGCGTTTCCGTGAAATGCCTGCTTAGGCCATCTGCTTGAACGTTTAGGACGCCTGGCAGGTGGAGTGCTGAAATCTTCATGCCCCGAGCCAGAAGCCACCTCCAAATCGCCTGCGCTTCCAGAGACAGAGGCTTGGACCTGGTGCCCCCCTGCTTGTTCAGGTAGTACATTGTTGTAGTGTTGTCCGTCTGAACAAGCAGAGTCTTGGATGTGATGGACGGAAAGAACGCCTTGAGGGCCAGATGGACTGCTCTGAGTTCCAGCATGTTTATGTGATAGAGCTGTTCTCTCTCCGACCAAAGACCTTGTATCTGGAGTGACCCCATGTGAGCGCCCCATCCCTGAAGGGACGCATCTGTCACCAAAGTCAGTTCTGGAAGGTCCTCGTGAAAAGGAGTGCCCACCAGTAGATGATCCCTCCGCATCCACCAGCTGAATGAGAGCCGAACGGACAAAGGTATGGCTATCGTGTCCTCCCAGCGATTGGAGATCTGGGACCATTGATCCTCCAAAGTTTGTTGCAGAGGTCTCACGTGGAGTCTTGCATTCGGGACCAGAAAGATGCACAAGGCCATAGACCCCAGCAGAGAAGAAACTTGACGGGCCGTCGGATGAGGGCTCCGCAAGATGCTTTGACACTTGAGGAGAATAGATGACAGTCTCTCCTCCGAAGGATACGCTCTTGCGTTTACTGTGTCCAGAGTTGCCCCCAGGTAATGTATCCTCTGAGTTGGGTTGAGGATGGACTTTTTAAAGTTGACATGGAGACCCAGCCGTTGCAGCTGTCGAATGCAGAAAACGAGATGTTGTCGCTGAAGCTCTGGAGAAGCACTTTTGAGAAGCCAATCGTCTAGGTAAGGGTAGACGAAGATTCTCTTCCTTCTCAAGAATGCCGCTACTTCTGCCATGCACTTCGAGAAAGCGCGCGGCGCTGACTTGAGTCCGAACGGCAGGACTGTGAATTGGAAGTGGTCGGACTGAATGCGAAACCTTAGAAATTTCCGATGCTTCCAAGAGATTGGAATGTGGAAGTAGGCATCTTGGAGATCTATGGAACACATCCAGTCCTGTTGATGCAAGTGCGGAATTATTTGATGCAAAGCCAGCATCCTGAATTTTTCTTTGAGAATGAATTTGTTGAGATGCCTGAGATCGAGTATAGGCCTGAACTCCTTGCTGAGACCTTTCTTTGGTACAAGAAAATAGCGGGAATAGATCCCTTGACGACGTTGGCGCCATGGAACCCTTTCGATGGCCTCCTTTAAGAGTAGAGTAGATACCTCCTCCCTTAGAAGACTCATGTGATGGGAAACAGTCTTTTGAGGAGGAATAGACGGTGGAGGGGATTTGAACCTGATGGAGTATCCATTCTCTACAATATTCAGTACCCACTTGTCCAGCGTGATTTTGGTCCACTCTTCCAGAAATAAACTGATACTTCCCCCCCACGGAGTGGGTAACGGAGTCAGGGGAAGCGAGGTCTTACTGCTTCTGTTGCTTGGTTGCTGGTGTGGACTGCCTGGAAGCATTTCCTCGCACTCTGCCGGGACGTCGCGGAGCAGATTGAGATCTTCCTTGCTGCTGCTGCGAGGACCAGTGAGGGGATTGAACCCTCTGCTGGTAGTGGCGCCGATCATAGGGGCGGTAACGTCGTCTAAAATCTTTTCTCTTCTCCAGACCCACTGCTTTGACCGTGTCCAGCTCTAATTTCATGCGGGACATTTCGTCGTTGGCATGAGGACCGAAGAGGGAGGATCCATTGAACGGCAAGTTCAAAATCCTATGTTGCGCCTCTGGCTTCAACCCTGTCAACCTCAGCCAGGCCGACCGACTGGCACAAATGCCGTGTGAGTAGCCATGGGCGGCCAAGTCTGCGGCGTCAGCTGATGCACTTATGATTTGGTTAGACACCAGCCCCCCTTCCTGAAGGACCTCCAGGAAGTCTCGTCTGTCCTCCTTCTGGAGCTTCTCCGTGAATCGTAAGAGATTGTCCCAAAGGGATCGGTCATAACGACCCAGCAAGGCCGTAGCGCTGGCCACCTTCATACCGGATGCGGAGGTGTTGCACATCCTCTTCCAGATGGAATCCATTGCTTTACTGTCCTTGTCAGGTGGCACCACTGAAGAAGTTGCTCCTGACTGATTTTTCCTGGCAGCCGAAACAATAACTGAATCCGGAGGAGGATCAGATCTCTAATACAGGGGATCCTGCTCAGGAGCTTTGTATTTTTTTAATACCCTTGAGGGAGCGGCCCCCACCGAAGCTGGAGTTAAGAACTTTTGCATTGCAGGCTCCAGCAGGCCAGGCACCAAAGGGAGCAGCGGTCTGGACGACGCTCTCTGATGCAGCGTTTCAAAGATGACCGATGTTACCGGGTGTGGACTGGCATTTCGATATGAAGCTTCGCTGCGCCCCTGCACAAAACTTCATTAAAGGTGGTGATGTCATCTATAGGTGATATCCGACTTGGAGGCGTAGAAGACAGCGTAGGGGAGTAGTCCGCCTTAGATGTTCCGGAGGATGAAGACCACGATGGTGACTTATGGCTTTTACTCCTGGGAGAACACCGATGGTGCCTAGACGTTCTGCTTCTGGGAGAACGAGACGCATGCCTTCTCACCGAAGGAGATTTATGCAAGATGGCTCGTCGCTCCTGCCTCTCCGAGGAATGCACGGACTGAATCAGAGGCGATCTGGATCGTGTGCTGGAACGTATGACCCTTGTCACCTTCCTAATCTTCCATGCCCTTATATCTCCCAGCCATCTAGGGGAGATGTTAGTCAGTGCAGGAGGAGCTGGAGCTGGTTCAGGCGTGATCTGAACGACCTGAAGGCCCGGGGAGGAAGAAGCACTTTCAGAGGCCACTTGGACATCCTTAGGAGCCGACCCCCACCTCCTCGACGTCGATCTCCTCGACGTTGATCTACTGAAAGGAGACCTGGATTTCGACAATGCTCTCGACGTCGACAGATACCCTCGACGTCGATCTCGCTCTACTTGACGTCGACCTGCGCCTTGGCGACCTTGACCTTCTCAACGGCGATCTAGGGCGCCTCGACGCCGACCTTCTGGGGGACACCTGCCTCGACGGCGAATGTCTCGACGTCGACCTTCGCCGCGACTGCTTGCTCGGCGTCGACACCGCAGGTGTTCTGCACGACGTCGAAGTCTGTGCGACCTTCGACGGCGGCGGTGTTCTCGGCGTCGGTGGTGGTACTTTCGCAGGCGGGCTTCGACGTCGTTGCTCCGACGTCGATCTCTCACCGCCTCCAGTCGTAGGCGAGCCAGACCTGGACCGCCTACGAGCCACCAGATGGGACTTCTCACCTGAAGCTTTCGTCTTCGACGGCGAAGGACGTCTCGACGTCGACTCCGAACACACAGGTACCTTTGATGTTGATCTGTCCCTCGACGGCGATCGTTTCCGCTTCTCACCGTGATCTTTACTCCCTTTTGAGTGATAGGAGGGTTTTTTAGCAGAGCGTTCCCCTTGAACACTTGTCGCCTTACTTCCTTTTTCTAACATGGAGTGCAGCTTGATCTTCTCCCTTTCCTTAAGGGTTCGCCTTGACAGCTTGCTGTAATGGTAACACTGGTCTGGCTTGTGTGATGACGGAAGACAAGCAATACAGACCGAGTGAGGATCGGATTTGGACATCTTTTTCCCACAGGCCGGGCACTTATTGAATAAGGCCGGCATTTTGAGAGGAAAAAAGATAAAAATCAGCTGTATATGACAGCTAGATAGCAAAGACGTCGAGTGAAATAAAAATATTCCACCCAAAAACCCAGAAAAGTGACAAAAATACCACTAACTGGGGAGCTCAAACTCCAGGATCCTCATAGAAGGAGCCGGAAAAAAGAACTGACCTAACTGTCACCTGTGGTGCATGATGGGAGCCTGGGGGTTCCAAGAGGTCTTAAAGGCACGGCGCCAGTTTTCTCCTACTGTTTCTATATGCAGCCTCTCTAGGCTAATCTGCCTCTATGGTCTTGTCTTCTTTGCCATTGAAAATAAAGGCTGCGTTGTTTCAAAGGAAACTAAAGCAGTTTACTCATCTGTTTCATGAAGTTCTCATGAAGTTTATTTATTTATTGTTCAAATGTAAGAAGTTTACAGTGCATTTGGGCAGTTTTTCAGCCTAGTATGGGTTGTTAGGCTGCATATATTTATGTATATGCATAGTACCTATATATATGGATATTGTCATATGTGTATATGTAGGTATATGCATATTATTGGCTATTGCTCCGGGGTCCCCGCACGTGGGCGGGACTATTCAGTGCTTAGGACTATTTATGAGTATCCCCTGGAAGAGAACCATAGCTGAATCTATTTCTATAAACAATGACTTCGACTGAAAAGGACTCTTCAGAGACCTGCAAGGATGTCAAATATGTGTCACTGTGGCAAATACAAAAATTCAGCACCAAGCCATCAGCACACAAAGATGATCAATTAATACAAATGAGTTATATCTGTCTCAAACACACATGAGCCTTCCATAGCGATAATGAAAATTCTCTCACGGAGTTCTACTGTGCGTCTAACTGCAGTGAACAGACTTCACAACTCTTCAATACCAGATTAGAGCAACTGAAACTTTAAATAGTCCAAAACATCTGTTGTGGAGTTTATCATAGTCACGGCTTCCAACATCACTAGTCATCAGTGGGCACCAAAGCAAAAACATAACTAGCCCAGTAGGGCCCTCTTCTGCCAGGGGCTGCTCAGTTAAAATAGGATTGAAATAAAGCATCTAGAGGTAGGGTTTACATCATGGGCATTGTCTCAGCTACCACAAGCTCTGCTTCACTGCAAATGCTTCTATGTCTTCCAAACAAAGCCCTAGCAATCAAGATCCCATATTTCGCAGAACTGTAAGGAGATGGGGTGTGGTTTCACCACCCCTAATCTACACCTACCATGCTGAAAAGTCGCACTGTATTACGGAATCCATTATTCATAAATGCTGCCTATTCCATTTTCCAAGTCGTAGCTGTGGCAGCCATTGCAGCACAGCTTGATCTGTGACGTTTGTGAAGGAGAGCCACACTGGAAATAGTCGTGACCAAAACTAGAACGCACTGAGCAGTATGGGATGTGAACCTAGAGGGTCTTGAAACAACAGTCCCATCCAACTCAAGTCCATATTTTTTTCTACATTAAAAGATAATCCTAAAAAGAACAGAAAAGCCTTACCATTGGGCTTCAAGAACTTCTTAGCGTGCAGGTAGCTCTCCAGCATACGTTCATTGAACAGCATGTAGCCCATGGGCTCCGAAATGATGATGTCCACCTGCTCTGGGAGCGTGACCTCTTCCACTTTCCCTGGGATGACCAGAATCCGGTCAGTGAGATTATTACTCTTTACTAAAAGCTGGAAAAACAAGCCATAATCATAGTTTAGCCAGGGAGCAGACAAATAAAATTTCAACAGGTCAACTACCTTATTAAAACCATGACCCTCTTCTATTAAACCTGGGTCAGGGTCCTATTGTTGCCTTTTCTACCACAGTTCTTGGTCCACAAGCTTCAACCCCACTTCTTGGTTCCTTTACTACAACACCCCATCCAGTGTCCTCAATTTAATGATACCTTCCCAGCTCCGATTCTCTATACATAAGCTAACCCCCTTGATCTGAATCTTCTTTATTGCACCACATCAGTGTTCTTATACCTGTAACCCTCTACGTTCCACAAATTCTGTGGTTCTAAATTCCTCTATAGTCTATCCCATATTGCTTGTTTCAAACGCCTTGGTCTCTTCCATCCTCTTAGTTCAGTACTTCGACTCACTCCCATTATTGTTGAGCTATCAGTCTTTAGACACATCCAATTACTTCACAATGGAAATCATTTGTTTGCCGACTCTCTGCTGGAGTGTGAAATGTCCTAGACACATGTTTTAATCACTGCATGTTCTCCTCCTCCCCTGGAAATACACTTTCCATCTCTACTACCTCAGTGTAAAAAGACATGTGTACCATGACTGTAATGGTACTTTTGCATGCACTTCTCCCTTCAAAATATTTTTCCTCTGTTAGAGCAACATGTCCTTAAAAGAAAGCTTACTCATATTTGCATAGTGTTGCCACATACTGTTAGCTCTCTGCACAGTACATGTCCCCAGGAAGATGTTCATCTTTGCATGTTCTGTACTCACCCCCATTCCACAATGAGGTGCAAAATTATTAAAGGAGGGTGTGATTACCTATAGAAGTTCTTTCCCTCATCCCTCTACACACTGTCTCAACTGTACAGTCACTTTACCCCGCAAACAGTCCCCTTTAGCTCCGAAGGTTCTTCCCTCAACCCCCTGTCTGCCTCCCCTACTCTAGAGCGACATGTCCCAGGCATGGTTACCTCTGCATGTTGAGCCATTGAACTGGCCTCCACTGCATAGATTTTCCTGGCACCGGCCTGTGCTGCAAAAAAGGACAGGATTCCGGAGCCACATCCAACATCTAATACGACCTAAAGAAGAAAAGGGATACCAAGTAAATGCTGTGGGACCCACAGTGCCAGAATCCACAAGGAAATGAACTCCAACTAACATGATCTCAATGAATCACAGAACCCCACCATCAGGACTTTTACTTTTCTGGCATGGTGCTCAGTGGAATAGGCCACAAAGCAGTAGTTGAAAGTATCATTGCACTCTGGTCCTACTCTTCAAGACTAGCAGGCTACCAATTACGGATTCTAGAGCTCGGTTATGCAGGCTCTTCCCAGCCTTCTTTACCTCAAATCCACAAAATTGTATCCCCAAACACAACCAACAAAAGAACAGCAAAATAGCACCTTCAGCTGAACCACAATGACTCTCTCAATCTAGACTACACAAACCCCACACCGAAGTGCATAACCTATAACCCTGCAACAATTCTCTATTCCCAATCTATACTAAAAATCAGATAAGGCGAAGCACAACTGAACATTCCTAACGGAGTGTCTGGCGAATAGTAATTCATGAAAATCCACCTAACAGAGTAAAATAAAGCCCTACAACACACCCACACAGCACATGCTACCAATGACGCCACATGCAATGAACCAGATACCTAGCCCACATCCTCATGCTACAAGATAAACTAGCCTAAAAGCACAATGCCAACACACTTCTGTGCTGCAGTACACAATTTCTGCAAGGAGCCTGAAATCACATAGCATAACTCTCAAACCATGCAGCTCCCCCATGAATATGCTACCTACAGAGAATTGAGACTGCAGCTGCCAAACAGCTTCTCAACAGCAGACACACGATTTGTGGACATTTCACTGCGGGCAAACACAGATACTCTTGACGCCGGTGTTTGCCCTGTGAGGATTACTTTTTTCTTTTTCAAAACAAGATCTGCCCTCCCTGTGCCCTTGCTCCTCTCCCTATCCTGCCCACATGTATTTTCCCATCTCCAACTGCAGCACTGTTTAATTAGGTGCTGCAGTGCATGACCCGAAATGGCAATCGGAAAAAATAAAAATAAAAAAAGATTTGGAACATAGCCTGCATACCCAGACTCGTATCACACAAGGTATCATATACCTACAAACGCCCTTTAATTTAGGAAGGAAGGAAAAAAAGAAACACAAACATGTCAGTGTATGGTCCCACTTAGGAGCCAGCTGGTGCTGCCAAAAGCAAGGTAGCCGCACATCAAGGATGACTGGTCTTGATTCTACCTCAGACATCTTTCTTACATCACCCTACAATCTCCTGTCTTTTGCCCTCACATTTTTTCATCTCTGTTTTTGTCCTTTGTCATGCTTTTCTTCTATTTCTTGTCCTACCTTTTCTATTTTTTCTCTCTTGCCCATGTTCAAAGTCTGATGATGAAAATTAAGACCTAGTCCACTAAAATGAATGTGTGTGTAGCCCACCTGTATCTACAGTCACAAGCTAAGAACAGCCTACCGTGGCTTACTTTGGCTATCAGGATCACCTTCATAAGACTATGTATTGCGCACTGAGTAACCCTTCTGCAACAGAAACCAATCACCAAACAAGACCAACACGTTCAAGATTAGCCCCCCTTTTTGTCCGTCCACCATTCAAAATGGTTGTGAACAGGCAGTACTTTCTCAGGCGGGCGAGCAAAGCTTTGGAACTTGCCAGCTCGAATAAGAAGAATCAATCACCTGGGTTTCAGATGACACTAAAACCAGACTGTTCCCATCCATGTGGTCAAAAGATAGAGATGTCCATAAGAAAGGAAGGTGCACTCTGATAGGCGTCAAGCAGGAAACACACTTGTAGTCCAAAAAAGTTTCTTCTTTTTATTCAAGGTTGTTCAATTAAAACCGGCACACAGCCAACGCGCTTCGTTCCCTAGTGCCACGGGAACTTCGTCAGGGCTTACTAGAAATATCAGAAAATTTCTGGAAAAATCACACTATTTCAATTTCGGTCCTTCGGGTGTGCATGAACACCAATACGGGTGATTCAATTCAATCGGTCCATGTAGTTAGTTCTGGATAATAAATCAGTCGCCAAAGAATATATTCACATCAATTCAAGCAATGGCTCTCAACAATCCAAGAGAGCAGGTTTGCATAAATTCTGAAGTAAATTCCGAAAAACGGTCTTAATAAAGGGAGAACAGCTTTCATGGTAGATCACAGCAGTTTAAAACAGTAGTTCACAAATGTCATGGTACATGGGTGCAGATAGAGCCCGCTGTCAGTATCTCAGCGACGGCAGACAGATGCCGGGCAGCATGGTGGCTCGCGACGACGTAAATGCAATAAATTGTCGCATTTGGCGACTGATTTATTATCCAGAACTACATGGACCGATTGAATTGAATCACCCGTATTGGTGTTCATGCACACCCCCAAGGACAGATATTGAAATAGTGTGATTTTTCCAGAAATGTTCTGATATTTCTAGTAAGCCCTGACGAAGTTCCTGTGGCACTAGGGAACGAAACGCGTTGGCTGTGTGCCGGTTTTAATTGAACAACCTTGAATAAAAAGAAGAAACGTTTTGGGACTACAAGTGTGTTTCCTGCTTGACGCCTATCAGAGTGCACCTTCCTTTCTTATGGACATTCTTACTAATTTGGCATCTCTCAGCAGCGGATGCTGGGAGTTGTTGCACTCGTATGCTAATATATGTAACTAGTGGAATTGAGGTGCTTGACCTTGGTCAGCTGTTGTGTGCTTTATTGTTTTATGCAAAAGATAGAGATGACAACCTATAAGTAGGAAAGTAGGTACATACAGATACAACTACTCACACTTTCTTTAACACCTCAAGGTTATGCAAAGAGATGTTTGAAGCAGGCCTTTCAACCTCGAACATCTCATTCAACATTACCCACATAGGACTTACTACATCCTTCCAACCATACTCTCCCAAAGGTTACCAACAAAGCAGATGTAGGTTTGGAGAACTTCACTGCCTTGTTGGAGTTATGAAGCGCTGCTAAAATGATGCAATTTAGACCAAAACAATGACAGACTCTCCAACTTCACCTACATTAGACTAAATTGTCTAACGGCGGTTTACGTCCGTTACAAACATTCACAAACATCACCAGACGAGCACACAGCATAGGTATGCAGAAACTTTCTCCATCTGGGCCTCACCAAACCCCTCCCCACTTCTTTTTGGACTATTATCCCCCCCACCCCCCCACCCCCATATACTCATAGCAGGTGCACTTACAATATCCAAAACATGACATGGTTCTGGTCTACGTGGAAACCCCCTGTGGCATTTTCCTTAACACCCAAGGCTGTGCCACAATTGAACACCAATCATGCTCTATAGCAGTGCTTCTCAAACTTTTTAGAACCTAGACCCGATTTTTATAACTACAAACTTTTGTGAGCCTCCGAGCTTTAGTGGACATGAGGCGGGTGATTATTTAATGTAACTAAAGCATCAAGTGGTAGCGCACTGTGATTTACTGACAGCATATTTTCCACTGAAATGTCCACAACATGAGCACAGACATACTGTTTTAGTAATATAACTATATTGCACACAAATGATAATGTGCAGAAATCTGGTTTCTGTAATATTTATCATTTGTGAATCAACAAAATAAAGTGTCTTGATTTATTTTGATCCTATTAAAATCTTTGTTTCCATCACACTTCAAAATTACCAACAATTTACTTAACTTTTGCTTTCCTAACTGCTGACGGTGTATAGTTCATTAAAATGTATTTACATTGCTGTGTTACAAAAAAATGACATCCCATAGCCTTTCATTTCACAATCTCTGTATCGCAGCAAGATTGTGATAATTCACATCACTTTCTTTGACTGCAAAGTGAGAGGAGTTTGTAAACGCCAATCACCCTTTTAAAACATGAGCAGCACTTTTTTCAGAAGACAGTGTGCCACTTGACCTCGGTCTTTGGAGCACAGCAAATGTGACAAGATAAATACATAATTTAAAGGCATCTTTATTTATTGCATGAACGTTTGCGGCCCACCAAAGATAGGGTTGCAACCCACCAGTGGGTCACAAACCAGTTTGTGAAACGCTGGATTATAGAAATACCACAAAAAATACATGTATAAGCACACTTCAGCAAAAGACTAAGTTCTAGCTCTATATCAATAAATGGTGAATGCTCCCTTTTATCAAACAGAATTATCAGCATGATTTGACTTTTCCCACAGCAGAATTTCCATCACCCAAAATTCCCCAGAGGAAGTACACCTCATGGCTTTAGCTTCTTACAAAACGAAGTCAAATCCCAGGCCCTCTCATCGCTCCACCTCAAAGTGATTAAAGCACAAAAATGATCTTATCAGCTGCCCACATTTATTCAGTAACACGTATGCTGCTACTAATTCACATTGCATCCTCTCAGGCAGGGCCCTAATCACTCACCCAGCCCCCATACCTTATCTTTAAAATCTGTGTGGTTCTGCAGGATGGCCCTCTGGTACGTGCCTGTCCGTACATAGTCCTGCATCATGTTCTGTTGCTGCGATAAATACCCATAGAACTGTACGGAGAAAAATTACATTGTGCATAAAGACAAATCATGCATCAGCTGCAAGGTGAATCTAAAAGTAAAAGCCGTTTTGTTGGCCATTTTCAGTACGACAAGCTTGATATCCCCAAATTAACCACTCCTTTCCATCCCACATACAGATTCAGTCCAATATTACCCAGTTTTACAGCAAAATTTGTAGGATTAACAGTGCCCCTTCAGGTAAGGAAATGTGTCTTCAAACGCAAGTTACAGCTGCCTGGGAAACGTGGAACAAGCAGCCGCCAAACCTACCACTTGTTAGTAGTTTTCTTGGCATATTCGCGAAATCAGCTGCGTTCTCGTCATTCAACTCATGAGCCTCTATTGTCTTAAACAGGTGTTTCATCCAAGCAAACGTATTTTTACAGGCACGGATGATAATACAACAACTGAAAGCAATTGCATGCAATCAGGTCATCTGCTGAATTTGTCACAAAATGGCAAGCGTGGAAGCAGTTTCCTATTTCATTGGCAACATTATTATACAGGATGTCACATCTTTAACCGTACAACATCGAGGATGAGAGGCTGACAGGCAGCAAATTTCTATGGAAGCAGGAAACAAGTAAAATAAAATCGAATTTACACGAATGCTAAACTTAACAGTCTTTAAGATTGAAACAAGTACGGTCAGTCGCCAGAAGACATTGAAATTCAGTAAAAGTTTGCACAACTATCCCAAGATAGCAGTGCCATTCCATTTTAGAAGGCAGCTTTTTATAATGAATGGATCAAGTTTGTAAAGACAGTCAAGTCACCTGAATGTACAAAAAGTCTGAGGTATGGTCAATGTCTGCAAAACCTGCTTTTTTCCTTGCAATTAGAAATCATCCACTTTGCAGGTGTTCACTCCTAAACGACATGCTGATGTATGTCACTTTTCATTACTTTAACCTATTGCGAGTTCATTTTACATTGTAATAACATTTACTTTAATCCCATTCTTTCGGCCTCTCCCAATGCTCTGTTTCTAACCCATCTCAGCCCTTCCCAAACTTTGAAACTTATTGTTGGTAGCCCGTCTAAATCCTTGTAACAATCATATTTTTAGTGGAAGTAATCCATTAAGTTATAATACTTTAAATTTAAATTAATGTACGTGTTGTGGCAATTGTTCATTAAATTTAGTTTAATTATATTAAATAATAGGACACCACACTTTAAACCTTCATTAACAGTACTGGTTATTTCTTGGTTTACATTTAATTATTAAACTGCAGTAAATTCAATTATATTAAAGTAATTAATTAGAATGAACTGATGGGAACACCCCACCTTGCCTTTGTTACATTTTCTAACTTCTTGTTTCTTTTAAATCTCATGCACTTCATTAAACGTTTCTCACTTTTAAACAACATTAATTAGGAATACATATTATGAAAAGCGAATAGTGACTCACAGAGGTATCCTGGCGCTTAAAACTGCAAAAAACAAAAACAAAGGCCTGAAATCTAGTCCCCTATGACTGAACTGCCACATTCCGAAATAACAGAAGGGCCAAAAGATTGGCACAGCTGCATCTCAAGGAGTGAGGGACAAGTTACTTACCTTCGGTAAGGCCTTATCTGATAGAGGCTATCTAGCTGCAGATTCCTTACCTTAGAATAGATACTTAAGCAACACCTCCCCGGAGGTGGGTCTGCAAAACTATTTCATAACAAGAAGCCCTTCAGGACTGAACGGGCAAAGTGCTTATACCGATGAACCGGACTGTCCAGGCAGTAGTTTTTTGTGACCGTGTGCAAAGAAGCCCATGTTGCTGCCTGGCAGATGTCCAGGACTCCACATGCTAAAGCAGTGGTCGCAGCCTTGGCTCTGGTGGAATAAGCAAGCAAACCCTCAGGGGTTGCTTCTTGGCCAATGCATAGCTGGTTTTAATGCAGGGCACGATCCATCGAGAGATGATCTGCTTCTGCACAGCCTTTCCCTTCTTCGCTCCGACATAACCCACAAAGAGTTGGTAGTCCACCCGGAACTCTTTTGTGCATCAAGGTAGAATGACAACGCTCTTTTTGAGTCCAGTCGGGTAAGTCACTCCTCTTCCTTGGAGGGATATGGCAGAGCGTAAAAAGTAGGCAGAGTGATGGACTGGCCATCATGAAAAAAGAAAGTGATTACTTTCGGCAAAAAGTAAGCTCTAGCTCGTAGAACCAGCTTGCCTGGGTAGATTTTCAGGTATGGAGGCTTGGATGACAAAGCCTGAAGCTCACTTATCAGGGCAGATTTTATTGCCACCAGGAAGGCTGTCCTGATGGCAGTAAGGAGCCTGCAAGGACAGTTGTGCACGGGTTTGAAGGGAGCGCACATCAAGAACGTCAGGACAAGATTGAGGTCCCACTGAGGCATGTTAGAGGGAGAAGGAGGAAACATATGTTGCAAACCTTTCAAGTACCAATGTACAATAGGGGATTTGAAGAGAGAAGGCTGGTCAGGGAACTAAAGAAAGGCTGAGATAGCGGAACGATAACCCATTAAGGTGCCCAGAGCAGAGCCCTACTGGGCAAGGGAAAGAATAAAGATAAGAACCTGAGAAAGCGGATCAGAAGAGGGGGAGGTCAACCTGCTTTTGAGCACAACATGACACAAACTTGCCCCAACCGCAACTGTTTTGTTGGAGGGACGCTGGGCTACGAGAATAACATCGCAGACTTCGGGCAGAAGGTTGAAGGAAGTCAACTGTTGCTGCGCAATCTCCATGCAGGCAAGTGGAGTGTTGACAGGTTTGGGCGGAGAATCTTCCCTTGCTGCTACAACAGAAGATCCTCCCGAAGGGGCTGCCTGATCGGAGGACCGATGGCCATGCTCAACAGCTCGGGATAACAAACTCTCCAAGCCCAGTCCGGAGCCACGAGGAGGACGTAGGCCCGGTCGCTCCTGATCTTGCGAACTCTGGGCAGGAGTAGTATAGGCAGAAAAGCATACAGGGGGCCTGAGAGCCACTCAAGACGAAAGGCGTCTCCGAGCAAGAGCCGCGTTGGAAACTTCAGCGCGCAGATGTGCTGATCGTGCGCGTTCTCAGCAGTGGCAAACAGATCTAACCAAGGCTCTACTCACTACTGAAGGAGACCTTGCACCACCTCCGGATGGAGACGCCATTTGTGATACCCTAGCCAACTGCGACTGAGTTCGTCCACCCTAGCGTTCAAAGAGCCAGCCAGATGTTGAACCATCAGTAAAATGTCCCAACGTTCCACAAGGCAGTGGTGTCCGTGAACGCCTGTGGGTATGTGTCACAAGCAGGGTACAGGAGGTCATGAGGCCCATCAGCCTCAGTCTGTCTCACCAAAAGCAAGGATAGAGGCTGAAACATCGGTATCATAGTCCGAATATCCTGGACACTCAGAATAGGCCCGTAACTGCACCATGTCCAGAACAGCTAGGGGCGCGTTGAAGGAGGGGGAGTTATGTGTGCTTTTGGCACGGTGAAAGTGAACCCCAGCCAATGCAGTAGGTCCGCCGTATTCTGGAGGTGGAAGATAACAGCCTGGGGCGAGCCGCCTTTAACAGCCAGTCGTCGAGATAGGGGGAAGACTGGCACCCTTGATCTCAGCAGATGAGCTGCAACCACCGCCATCACCTTGGTAAACACAAGGGGCACTGGTGAGGTCAAAAGGGAGAACAGCACACTGAAAGTGCTCGTGGCCCACTGTGAACCAAATGTAACTCATGTGGGCAGGCAGGAGGGCAATGGGGAAATGTGTTCTGCAAGTCCAATGCTACCATCCAGTCTACCGGGTCCAGGGCAGACCAGCCTTGAGCAAGCGTGAGCATTTTGAACTGCTTCTTGAGGAAGATATTGAGAGGGCGCAGGTCTAGGATAGGACGAAGGCCTCCATCCTTCTTGGGCAACAGAAAGTAGCAGGAATAGCAAACACAACCTCCTTCTGGCATCAGCACCCTCTGTATGGCCCCCTTGGCCAAGAGAGCCATCACTTCCTGATGGAGCATAGAAAGATGGTCCTCTATCAGCCTGTTGCAAGAAGGTGGCATGGGAGGAGTGGTAGTCTCGAAGGGGAGGCAGTAGGCCTTCCAGGCAATCTGCAGAACCCATTTGTCTGATGTGATAGACCACCAGTGGTGCAGGTGATGGCAGAGTCTGCCACCCACAAGGTGCCTATGATAATGGGGGAAGGCTAGAAGGGCGTGGAGGCTACGGCTACCAGGGGTGGTGGACTGGCCCAACAGTTGGCTACCTGACCCATGAGGTCTGTAAGTACCACGTCCTCTGCCACACAAAGGCTAAGAAGCTTGAGCTCCGTGGTTGCCTAGCGGGTACAAATGGGGTTGGAAGCCCCTTCTGTGGCCACGAAAGGCAGAATGGGAGTGACGGGGGCCATCTACAGTCCCAAAGACCTCGCAGTAGCAGTGTGTCCTTAAAGCACTCCAGTGCTGAATCCACCTTGTCTCCAAAGAGACAGGGGCCCTAAAAGGGCATGCCCATAAGCGATGCTTGAACATGACCAGAAAAATCCAGTCTTACTCAACCAGGCGTGGCGCCGCAAGGCCACTGTAAACGAAACTGCTCTGCCCAGTTTATCAGTGGTGTCCAGTCGACATCGGTCATGAACTTAGCTGCGCCTTTTCTGTCAGCAACTATCCTGGGAGGGTACGGCCCGGGCCTCCTCTGAGACTGTTGACAGCACGTGCGCAACCGTCCCACAGAGCATGAGAATAGCAGCCCAAAAGGCAGGCAGTGTTCACGGCAGTCTCTTGGATTGCCGATCCAGTGGTGCGGTTGGGAATGCGCCTGGATTTACGTGGAAAGTTGAGCTATGGACCACCAAGCTCCCCAGGGAAGGGTGTTGGGAGAGGAAGTTGGGGTCACCTGGGGTGAGGCGGTGGCGGGCAATAGTCGTGTTTACAGAAGCCCCTGTGCTGGACTTGGACCAACTCCCAAGCAGGACGTTAGTAAGAGCTTTATTAAATGGGGGAAGCGGTTCAGAAAACACTCCTGGTTGAAGCACTTCTGTCACTAAGTTCGTCTTGACTGCCACCAAGGGCAAGCTACTGTCCAAGACTCCTGCCGCCCTCCTCACCACCATTGCAAATGACGCACCCTCCAGCCACAGTAGGGTAAGAAACCATGCCAGTATCTAAAGAGGTATCCAGTCTGCTGGCATCTGCCAAATTCTAACACCAGTCCATGTTAGGGTCCTAATGCTGGTATTCTTCAAGGGTCCAGCAACCCTTCCCGCTCCTCCCGGAGTCCTAGCCCACAAGAATAAGGCTCAGGCTCCGGCCTGGAAGGCATTGCTCCAGCCAGCACCATAGTCCGTCTTGAGCAACGCCCATCCGGTATGCATCTGAGTCGGGGATCAGAGTGGGGATGGCGCTGGCGGATGCATCAGCATCGAGGAAGGTCAAGGTGGCACGTCCGGCGCTGGCCTGGATCCATCTGTGGATCCAAGTGGACCAACTGGAGCCAGAGCTGCCAGCCTGGATCCAGCAGGGGCCCCCACCCAAAGCCATGGGGCCCAAAGGGACACCAGAGGGAAGGGGCCACCCAGATATGAGGTGCATATCCTCCTAAAATTCGCTTTATTGGGCGGGGGTCGCTCCAGCTCCTGGAAACTCGGGGAAGCGCTGAGACAGCCCAGGCTCAACCGCAGAGCCAGGCGTCTGACGAACGAGAAGTCGAAGACTTCGACTTTTTCTTGCTTGACTTATTCGAATGACCCGACGACTTAGACTGTGACTAGGATCTCAGACTCCATGACTGCTCCCAAGACCTTCCTCTCCACCAGAATCTGGATCGTCGCGGCATCACATCGAGCTGCCAGGAGCTTGAGGGATCGCTCCCTCAAGGCCTTAGAGTTCATAGTGCGGCAATCGGACTAGACCTTCAGATCATGGTTGCACTTGAGGCACCAAAGGCATACAAGATGTGGGTCCGTCACCAACATCAAGTGACGACAGGCGCCACAGCACTTGAAGCAGGCCTTCCGAGATGACATCACTGCCACACCAGAAGGAAACCTCGAAAAAACTAGCCAGTTGAAAAAGTTAGTCAAAAATTGACCAAGGGCTACATCCCTCTCTAGATCTGCACTGACTAGCGTGGAAAGAAAATAGCTATCGTCAGCGTGCTGGGGTGGCGCTTATATAGGCACTACGTACCTCACTTCTAGTGCAGACAATGCCATGTGGAGCCGATCGTCGTCACCTACCGGCACACAGGGATACTGCTCTCAAACATTTTCTGGATCTAGTCTGACGCCTGGGGATAATTCTATGGTAAACAATCTGTGGCTAGAAGTCTCTATCAGATATGGAGTGTACGGATCAAAACGCAAACAGAGAAGTCAAACTCAAATGCACAGGTCGAAATGACAGCATTTCAGGTGATGGTATAGGCTGGGGTAATCTTAAGTTAAAACAATGGATTCAAGTAATGGGATAATCGTGGTCACTCTGGACCACTGCAACAAATTGACATATTGGGGCAGAAGGTAAAGACGACCAGCCAGCTACTACTAAAAAAAAAAAAAAAACAGGAGTTTGAATGAAAAGGCACAGGACAGGAAAGCACAGCACATCTCTCTACTATAATATGGCATAATGTAGGAGAAAACACTCCTTGTACCTTAAAATATCCCTAAACAGACAATGACACATGAGACATTGGGCCTTTTTAATCCGGGCTCCGGTAGAGGCTAGCAGTCCGTGTTTTCTCACCTGAAAATACTGCACAGCAGAGGACTCCTCTGTTCGTTCGCTGAAGACCGACCGTTCCATGCTGTGGCTCCGGCTGTTCTTCAGAATATTATAAAACGAACAGAAATCTGAAATTGGAAGAGAAAGAGGAGAAAGGACAGTTGCATCAAGGCAGTATTTCAAACACCATTGAAGCGTAGGAGCCATGTGAGCATGAAAGAAAACAGTTAATGTTTAATATAAATACCTGTATTTTAAATACAGCTTAAAATATAGCATTAGGATTAACTGTACCTTTAATGACCTAGCAACACTTCCTGCTCAAGCTGGGGGTAAAATTCTGTGCAATATGCTTAATACAATAAAACCTGTGTACAGGTTGGTAAATAAATTAGTCACCAACACGTTACTTTGTCACACCAATGCCACCCCAGAAGTGGACAGTCCTCATAGCTTTATCTTAGTGTTACGTTTTTTCTGGTGTGCACTGTTGGCCGACTAAACACAGAAAAGATGCGGAGGAATCAATACAGCACAAATTTCAATAGGACACAGACGAATTAGATCCTACTCTTATGTACATAGTCCCTTCGTATTGACATTAATTAAATTATTACACATACCACCTCTGATTCCAAAGAGAACAATTTATAAATTCTTTTGAATGTCCTCTTATTCTGATCAACAAATGAAATATATCAAAACAAATAGGGATTAAACAAACAATGATACATTTTATACATTCCTTCCTACCCCAGGCTTAGAACAGAGTGGTTGCTACATAGTTCTCAGCAATCCAACTACAAGGTAGTTCAGTACACACACGAGGTGAACAATTTAACCTCTGTAAAAATCAACAGTGTGTGTATGTAAATTTCTTAACAAGTACTAATCATCCATTGGACTCCTCTAATCAATACTGTCGACGCGTTTCGGCCCCATCGTCTGGGCCACATCAGGACAAGGGTGCAAGGAAACAACACCCCACAGTCTGGTTAAGTATGGACATCGAAATCCAATACACACTTATAAGGCGCTCTCGTACAAATATCAGAAAATCTAAACAAATCAAGCGGGATCTCTGTCAGTAACTCGAATGTCTCCTCGCTTGTAAGGAGTGACAAAGGTGGTCCCCACGCGAGGGTAACCACGAGCCCCTTTTGGCATACCCAAGTAAGCAAGCAAACTCAAATGATTGACTCCGTTTGGAATCAAGATGCATATGCTGCTGTAGTGGTAGAGGGAGAAAAATAGTGCTGTTGTAGAGGTGTTAGTGGAGAAGTAATCGTGAATGGTGCAGACAAAGGGGAATGTAGGGTTATCACAGTCTGAAAGAAAGTAATTATCTACAACAGATGACAAAGGAGAAAAAGCTATTCCTACATTTTCGTACGAGCAATAAGATAGTTAAAATATTAATATAAAGTACAATAATTAGCAAACTGTTTTAATAACCATTTAAAAAGAGTAAATTCAAGTTACAGAACAACAACAAAAATCTCATTTAGTACGTGAGCTTTACTGCAGAAACCAATATCACAATTCGTAAAGGAGGCAACAAGGAGTCGGGGAAAGAGTACGTTCGGTGCAACTTAATGTTCCAGAGTGTAACAGAGGTCATAACCGAGATACTGAAAAACGAATGCAAACACCAGGTCTGTATAATGTACTGCAGAGTCAAAGGTGACTGGGGCGATGTTAAAAGGCGGAACAACAATTAATTATGGTTGTAATCTGAAGGAAGTGTACTTACTTCTTTATCGCAAGGACAAGGCTGCTGTAGTGCTGGATTCTGGTCTAGGATTGTGTGTACAGAGAGAATTCTAAACACAACAGTGTCCTACATCACTTAGCCAATTGCTTAACTTTGTCCACTATGCATCATTCAAGTAATTTAAGCCTACATGGTTTAGAATATGATTAAACCGAAGCCTAAAAATTATTGGCAAAGCCAACGGGTCACGCTCTGCAACTGCGTTCTGACTGCCACTATTTGCTTTGACAATGGCAGCTACTTTTAGAAAACCTAGCACTGGCAAAGCCAATAGCGGTGACGAGCCCTGTAAACGTACAGAAAACAATTTGGAAACACTGTTCTTTATACTTTCAAGATGGCTGCCACATCGAATTATGCAACGTGACAACAAAGCAGCAGCGGCCGGCAAAGGTAAACGCAGTAGGGCAGGGCGGGGGAAAGTCAGACGACGGAATAGGTATAATTAAATAAATAACACCTATTGCGTCGTCTGTCGGCTTCCCCCCCTGCCCCACTCCACCGCGCTTACTTGTGCCAGCCGCCGTTGCAAAAGTGTCTAAAAAGTATAAAAAACATTTTTTCTATACTCCCTGTAGGAAGCTGGCTCTGTATATACTAATGTAAGTCCGTTTTTATATAGCGCAGCTACTCACCCTTACGGGTCTCAAGGCGCTGGGGGCCGGAGTGGAAATTAAGTGAGCTATTGCCCAGAGTCACATGGTGCTGAGCTGCCGCCGGGGATCGAACCGTGAACCCTGTGCTCCGAAGTCAGCTGCCCTGGCCGCTGCACCACACCTCTCCACTACTATACTATACTAAAGTAAGGTATACTGTGCACAGAGTCCTGTGGATCACCAAAGGCTTACAGAGGAAAAAGTAGATAATACCTTAATCTCCATTTGTGGTAGTGTGAGCAAGCAGTAAGGCTTTATCAGAGTGTAGTGTTGAGCATTTATTGTACACACTCAGGCAAGAAATGATTTCACACACTTGTAGGAAAGTGGGTTTCTGTTGCAGTAACCCCCCCCCCCCCCACTTTTTGCCAGACTACTGAAGCACTTTTACTTGGTGTGCCCTGGGTCCCTGCCAATCAGGTTCCCAGGGCCTGTGTTCTTTCCCCAAAACTAACCCAATTGGCATCTCTGGCCACAGGTCAGTCCCTGGTAAATGGTACCACAGGTACCCAGGGCACTGTGACCAGAGAAGGCCTCTAAGGGCTGCAGCACTTATTGTGCCACCCTTAGAGGCCCTGTACAATTACACTCACACACTGCCTTTGCAGGCTGCGTGTTTTGGTGCAGAACAAAGTGAAGAGTCGACATGGCACACACCCCTGTGTGCCATGCCTACAACCCACTGCCCTGGCATAGATCAGTCACCCCTCTAGTTGGGTGCACTATACCAGTGGTGAGGGTACAGGTACATGAGCCCTGTACCCCTACAGTGTCTAAGTCCATTCTTAGACATTGTAAGTGCAGTGCTGCCATTAACAGTATATGGTGCTGGGAGTTTGTCATTACAAACTCCACAGCACCATAATGGCTACACTGAAAACTGAGAAGTTTGGTATCAAACTTCTCAGCACATTAAACCCACACTGATGCCAGTGTGGGATTTAATGAAAAATGCACACAGAGGGCATCTCAGAGATGCCCCCTGAAAACTAACCCACCTCTAGTGTCCCGACTGAGTGGCTGCTTAGGCTGCCATCAACAGACATGTTTCTGGACCCCTGGGTCGAGAGCCTGCTGCTCTCCGGGACCTGAAACAATACACATCCTGGGACGAGGTGCCAAGTCTCCTCCCCCAGGATGGGCAGGGTTCACGAAGGGGAAGCTTCAAAGGCATGCCGCCTTTGTGAGCTTCCCCAGACCACTTGCTGCTTTCAGCAACTGGTCCCCACTAGTTTTGCCCCCCATTTTGGGCAGGAGAACCGGCGGGAAAAACCAGTGAGGGAGAGAGGTGTGCACACCTCTGCCAACTCCACCCCTCAGGTGGGGAGGCGAGGTGAAGCACAACTCGAGTCCCCGCCATCTTGAGGATGGGGGGACCCAACCAACCAGGGACAGGCTTCATGCCCCCCTCCCACTGGAGGGTGGCACAATAGGGGGTGTACCCACCCCAGGGAAGGGACCCATTGGTCCCTGCCCTCTACCTACCTGTAACGCCCCTAAATCTAGTATTTAGGGGGCACCCTGAACCTTGCTTCCTCCGATCCAGCCAAGAAACAAGAAGAGAAGAAGGACCGAATAGCCGTGCAGCCAGCTAACAAGAGGAAGACTCCCACTAACTTGGCCCCAGCCCTACCAGCCTGTCTCCCCTCGAACCTGCTCCTGCAAAATCCCGGTGTGTCCTGCAGCCAGCAACCTCAAAAACCCCGGAGGACCTGGCTGCCTTCACTTCCAAAGACTGCTTCTCCCGTGAACACCGGATTTGTTCAAACTGCAACCTCTGGCAGCAGCCGGAGACCGCGAACCTGCCCCACTCTGCACCCGCCGTCCACGGCCCGAGCTCGAGTGGGCAAACACCACGAGGAGGTCACCCCGGTGATCCTGAACCGAGATCCGGCGATCCCTGACCTGCCTCAAGCCTCCAGCCGACGACTGCAGTCAAAATCCAGAAGGCCCCCCTAACCGCGACCCGGAGCTGGTAAGCCGATCAGACCCCAAAAGGCACCCCTGCACCCGACGCCCCACAGCCTTGTGTGCCCAAACCAACGGTGCCTAACCAACCCCTAACTTCCCAACTTACCTCTCGAAGTGGTGGTCGCACCCAGAAGTCCTTAAGTCTCCCTGCCTGTAGTGTTTTTGCTGACCGGAGGTTCTAGATTGGAAACAGGGCTTCCGACGTCGAAACAGCACCCTGCACCCGGCCGCCCTAGTGCCGCTGAGGGTGTAACAAGAGTGCATCACTGACCCTGGGGGACCCTGGGGGACCCCCGAGTCTAACCCCAGAACCTTAACTCCCACAGTCGATAACTTACCTTTGAACCGATAACCTGTTTTTCCTCCATAGGATAACATTGACAATTTTCTTACAAAAAGTTTCTAAGTGTGGAGTTTTGAAACCTAAAAATATTCTTTAAAAATCGCACGAATAACCAAAACGTATTTACTTACCTGTTTGCAGGAAATGTCCCAGTGCTGAATCTAGGTATCCAGCACTGAGTAAGAAAAGTAACGTGAAAAGTAACTTACCTGTAATTTACTGAAAAAGCAACTTATTACTGTAAAGTATTTAATGCTTACCTGTGCCAGGCTTGCTTGGTTCTAAAAATAAAACAGTATATTTTTTATACAAAAACAATTGGTCTAGAGTTCAGTCCTTGAGTGTGTGAATTCATTTGCTGACAATGTGTACATCAAATGCTTAACACTGTCCTCTGATACTGCCTTACTGCTCGACCAAGCTACCACAAGTAGAGAGTAAGGTTCTATCTAACTTTAACCTCTGCCTACCTCTGGGGTCACCTGGACTCTATACACACTATACCTCATTTTGGTGTAGTATATATATAGAGCCAGTTTCCTACAACACTCAAAGACTGAACTCTGACCAATTGTTTTGTATAAAAATATTTGAATTATATTGTATTGTATATAGCATTTGTAAAGCGCAGCTAACACCCTACGGGTACCCTGGCGCTATGGTACGTGACGCAAACCATCATAAAACGAAGAGGGTAGAACCCAATTAGACAGCACTCAAAGACAGGAAATCAGTTTCTGGGGAACAACCACGTTTTGATCCTTTTCCTAAACAGAGACCGGGTGTTAAATTGTCTAATTTCAAGTGGTAGTTCATTCCATAGCCTCGCAGCAGCAGTACTGAAGGCCCTCCCTCCCAATCTAACCTTATTAAACCTTGAGACCTTCGCCAAACAAGCAGAAGAGGAGCGGAGGCTCCGAGTGGGAGTGTACCAGACCAGTTTCTTCTGTAGAGGCTTAGGACCAGATCCATGCAGAGCCCTAAACACTATGCATAAGGACTTAAAATATATTCTTTGCAACACTGGGAGCCAGTGTAGCTCAGCTAAGCACATTGATGCAGAAGAGTCCCGTGGTCTGGACAGAACTAATTTCGCCGCCATATTTTGGACTCTTTGCAGTCGCTGAATCAGATACTTTGGAGACTCCAACAGTAGGGCGTTACAATAATCAAGTCTGCTTAAAATAACGCCTCGTACTGTTAAGGCTCTGACCGAATTTGGAAGCAGCGGGAGGATCTTTCTCAGTGCTCTGATAAGACCAAAACAGCTCCCCACAGTTTTATTCACTTGCGTCTCCAAAGACAGGTTAGCGCTGAACGTGACTCCCAAATTTCGTGCCGTCTTAGTCGGAACCAGCGGAGTAGATGTTACAAGGGGCCAAAAGTTGTGAGGGAGAGGCAGAGGAACCTTCCCAACTGTGCAGTGTAAAATTTCAGTCTTATCCGAGTTGAATTGTAAAAAGTTATTCCGTAGCCACTGCGCAGTATCATGCATACAGGCATGGAAATCCTCCAAGGCATTAGACTGAGTTCCATCCAGGGATAAAATAATCTGGGTGTCATCAGCATAATTGACCAACTTCACATTATGAGCCCGAATTATGTTAATCAATGGGCTCAGATATATGTTGAACAAAATTGGGCTGATGGCAGACCCTTGAGGAACACCATGCCAGATATTAGAAAAGGCTGATTGAAACGGAGGAAGAGCCACTGCCTGACACCTGCCGGATAGATAGGATCGAAACCAATCCAGGGCAGTGCCCACTATTCCTACCTCCTCTAGTCGGGTCAGCAAAATGCCATGGTTAACCGTGTCGAAAGTGGCAGACAGGTCGAGCAGAATAAGTATCGCCGATTGTCCCCTGTCTGCCAATAAACGAAGATCGTCTATCACGGTCACCAGAGCAGTCTCTGTTCCATGGTCCGGGCGGAATCCAAATTGGACATCCGCCAACTTGGTATTAAGTTCTAGGAACTGTGACAGAGATTTGCTGACCAATCGTTTGAGGATCTTCACTGGGTAGGGTAGGAGAGAGATGGGCCGGTAACTTCCCGGGCAGGTTGGGTCTAGAGTGGCCTTCTTCAGGAGTAGCGTGACCACGGCCTGTTTCCAGCCAGATGGTACAACCCCACTGGATAGCGAAAGATTACATATCTGCCGGAGTCTGGGGAAAAGTTCTGAGGCAAATTCCTTCCAGATTTTATGTGGAAGGGGGTCCAGGGGGAGCCAGAGGAGACACCCAAGGCGATCCCGCCAAATTCCTCCTCCAATGGAGGCTCAAAGTGATCCAGGAGACTCGGATTGGCAGTCCCTTCACCAGTCTGTTTTCCTACACAAGATACCCTTTCTACTCCATTGGTCGAGGCTACTACTCCACTAGTCGTGACTTCTTCCCCTACTGGAATATTTGTTTTGAGACCATTAATGATTAGCGACCTTCTTCGAAGAAAAAATTAGTACTATCGCAAAGATCTTGAGTTGGCTGAATCTCGTTTTGTGAGCACTTCGGATTGGTGATTTTATATTTAGAACCAAGCAGGACTTGGTGTAGGCAAGTAAAATAGGACTTTCCAAGAATAATACAGTTGAATGCAGTTGGCTTTGTTACAGGTAGGTCAAATGTTCAGAAATAAATGAAATTACTTTGTAGTTATCTTGTAATTACTTTGCGATTACTTTTTAGATTACTTTTTCTACTCGGTGTGATATGCCTAGATCGCACACTGGGACATTTCCTAGATAAAAAGTAGGTAAAACAGTTTTCACAAAACAGTTTATGTTTCCATACTATCACCCTCGAAACACGTTTTTCAGAGGAAAACCGTCAATGCCATCCTATGGAGAACAAGCATTAAAAATGCAATAGGTCTCGCCTTTGATTAAGTTAAAGCCATTTGCTTTGCTAATGGTATTGTATAGCAAAGCAAATGGCTTTAACTTAATGAAAGGCGAGACCTATTGCATTTTTAATGCTTGTTTTTGAAGGCGGCCGCACTGCTGCTGTGCGCCTGCAACACATGTGGCAGACAATTTGTAACTGACAGCTGTCCTGCAAGGCTTCCGGTGCGGCCTTACTGGCGACAGTGTCAGCGCCACGCAAAAATGTGTGCACCGACAGCACCACACAACTTGAGCACTCCTGCAATCTGAGGCAGTGAACTCACTCCACAATGTGTGCCTGCAGCCCCATGCGACCAGAGCACTGGCAGCACCATTCACAATGTGTGCACAGCCCAAGGCCACACAATGTACGTTGCAGACAGCATCACCAAAAATTAATGTGTGCGACTACACAAT
Organism: Calotriton arnoldi; assembly: GCA_963921515.1. Taxonomy (NCBI): domain Eukaryota; kingdom Metazoa; phylum Chordata; class Amphibia; order Caudata; family Salamandridae; genus Calotriton; species Calotriton arnoldi. Next base: position 976,148 of record CAWUFW010006872.1, read on the forward strand.
CAGACAGTCACACCCTTCACAATCAGGGGGGGGGGGGGGAGGTGAGAGGTGAACTAATGCAGTGTAAGGAGGTAAAGGAAGGTAGTATGTATGAGTAGGAAGTATACAGAGGAGAGAGGTGGTGAGGGGGGAGAGAGGACGGTGGTATTGGGAGTTGAGTGTGTATAGTGGGAGTGTGGGAGAGATGAGAGGGGAAGTGGGTGGAGCAACAATCGGCCAGCCTGGAGTGTAGCTCACGCAGATTTGTAAAATTATTTAAAGCACTTTAGAGTGCAATTGCTGCAGCACGGTGTCATTCCAAAGAAAGGGAGACCACACTTCTGGAAGCAAGGAAACAAAAGATTTATTTAGTACAACAAAAGATAATCTCTAGAGATGGAAGAGTGTCCGAGACCCACGGATTGCGTAGGTGTCAGGAGACTGTTCAAAATGTCCTTGGCATGCAGCATTTTTTATAGGATGTAGACACTCCCTCGGGTGTAGGAGGATGACAGAAAGTCAGTTGGTATGCAGGAATTCAGGTGTGTGGAGCAGATTTTCAGGTGTTGGGCCAAAGGAAACTCCGAGGAATGCAGGAGTTCAGGAGTGCGCTGGACATATTCCTGTTTGGGGGCAGCTTTCATGCCTTGCAGCTGAGGAGGGTTTCGTGACCTGGCCAGGTGTTAGGCCGTTGGCAGGGACAGACCTGTTCTGTTGCCTATACAAGTTCCAGAGATAAATGCGTGGGTGCAGTAGAAACCGGCCCAGGGCACCAACACAGGGTCACGTAGGAGACAATCTTGTGAAAGGTCAAGAAAGCGTTTTGTGAGCAAGATGTAGGTCATACACGGCAACATTTAGAAATACAGTTATTACAGTCCCTCCTCTTGCCGTGTGCAACGTCATTAGTAAATGTCAATTTTACAGAGTTCTTCAAATGTCTGATGATATAGTATTTTGCTGTTTTCAGTCTGACTGGTCATAGGTGTGGATCTGCAGGTAGATGCACACAGAGAACAGAGTGCTGGGCCACAATGGACGCACAGGCAACAGAAGATGATGGTACCCAAGGGGATCGTGAGGAGCGCCAGTATCTTCCATCCCCAGGTGATCAGAATGTTCCATAAGCCAGTTGTCCAGGTCCAAGGGGTCCCATTGTCTGGTTGTATTTCGGTGGCGATCCGGTGTAGTTTGGAGATTGCTTCATAGACGGAGGGCGATGAATCAGGAATATACACACAGCAGCTAGCCCCGATGATGCGACAGGCCCCTCCTCGATCTGCCAGGATGACGTCGAGCACCATGCGATTCTGAAGAGAAACCATCCGTGTAGCATCGATTTCGGCCGTGTGCTGGGTCAGTATTCCTGCAGTGATGTTGGCAGTAGCTTCCAGGACTCTGGTGAGTCGCCTGGTGTTGAGATTGTTGGACATGGGACCCCAAAAAGTTAGAAGGCCCTTCAGGGCATCGCCGAATTGCTGGTTGCTGGTGTCGGTCTGGTCTATATCTGGTACCCGTCTCCTCTGTCTGTGGTACAAGTTGTTCCTGTTAAATGTGGGTGGCAGCAGGAATACAAAATAGCATGTGCCACTCCAGTCAGAAGGCAGCCAGGTGTAAGCTTTGTTTCCACATACAAAGTGCAGTCCTGATGGAAGGCTGAGGTATGGGGTGAAGTTGTAGGTTATGGTAGTATTGCACAGACTGGCTCCTATAGGTATTGTTCCTTGACCTTGCAGACACAATGTACCAGGACGTGATGTAACTGAAATGGCAACTTCTTTCTCTTGAGTAGGAAAGAAAGTGTAACCCCAGGTGTCCTGCATAGGGGTGGACATAATAGCGTGCATTTGTGGCGGGTCAGAGGCATTGCAGAGAGTATTGTTTTTTTATGAAGAGTCCAAAGAAAGGGTTGGAATGTTGTAAGGTTGCCTTTGTCATAACATGATGGAAAAACGTTCGTCAAATTGTACATCAGAGCACAAGTGTAGGCCGGAGTGGCGGGAAACACCAAGAATGAGATAGTGTGCTGAACTGCATGAGGTAGGAGTCCACAAACATAACAGTCTGTCGCATTGGAAACCTGATTAAACTGGTGTAACATTTGAATAAAAGTATTATTATGAAACTCCAAGTGTCTGTTGAGATGTGTGTCTGGCCAAGGTACATGAGAATGTTCAGGTGGCGTTGGTGGAACTGTTGCTTGGGGTAATACAGTATGTTTGGCGGGGACTATTTCTTCGAGGATCCAGAACACTACGCTGAACAGGACAAAAATGGCAGTCAGGATAAACAGTACTATTGTCCGGGTACTACAAGTTCTCATTTTAGCTTTCTTCAGCCTTGGAGCTAGACTTGTTCTTTAGCTTAGCCTTGGACCGGAGGTAGTATCCGTCTGTTCCTTCGTCACAAAGTTCCAACTCAGTGTCCGACTCAAGGCGTGGTGATGCTGATTTTTCGTGCCTTAAGACTTCTTTCTGGGTTAGTAGTTGTTCTTTGGTGACGGGGTCCACTTTCCTGCAGTGGGACGCATGTACCCACGACTTTCTTCCCTCCACTCTGACGGCTGTCCTTGTGGCCAGGAGTACCTGCAGAGGCCCCTTCCAGCGTGGTTGTAGGGATTGGGTGCGGGCGAAGTTTTTCACCAGGACAAATTCGCCAGGGAGGATGTGATGGCCTGGACCCTGGGATCTGTCCTCAGTAGTGGCCCGCACCTGTTCATGGATTAAAGACAGGGTCTCAGTAAGTTCATACAAATAATCAGTCAATATTTCCTGTGGTAGGTGTGAAATGGACTGGAGAGGGTGCATTCCAGATATTCATGGGCCTGCCAAAAACTACCTCGTATGGGGTAAGATGGGATTTGGAATGTGGGACTGATCTAATAGATAGTAGTGCCAATGGAAGAGCATTGACCCAATTCAGTCCTGTTTCTGTTGTTATTTTAGCCAGCTTTTCTTTAAGGATCCCATTGTACCTCTCCACCAGCCCTGCTGCCTGTGGGTGGAATGCTGCATGAAATTTTTGTTTGACCCCAAGCCCTCCCAGGATGTTCTTGACTGTCTGTCCAATGAAATGGGACCCCCTGTCACTTTGCATTAATCTACAAAGGCCATATCTAGGGAAAAATTCTTTCAATAAGACTTTAGCTGTAGTGATGGCAGTGTTATCCTTTGTGGGGTATGCCTCAACCCATTTGTTAAAGGCACAGACTACCACCAATGCATATTTGTAGTGATTGACTCTGTTTAACTGTATATAGTCTATCTGAAGTACTTCAAATGGTGCAGTAGGAAGGGCGAATCCTGCCATTGGGACTTTAGTTCCCTGACCTATGTTGTGTCTGAGACATGTGAGGCACTGTTTGACAAACCGCTCTGCTGCTGGGCGGAGTCGGTGGTAATCCCATACTTCCTGGAGCATGGTACACATGGCCTGGGAACCAATATGTGCAGGTAAGTGAGTCATAGTGAGCAAGGGGATTACGTAAGCCTGTGGTAATTTCCATTTTAGCATATCTTGGGACCTCCAGCACCCCTCTTCATCCATTGTTCCCTCTGTTTCCCACTGGGCCTTTTCTTCAGGAGTGGCTGAACGCTGTATGTCAATTATCTGCTGTCTAGCGTCATGCCATTTCTCAGCTTGTGACTTTAGGACGTATACTCTAGCTGGTACTTCCCCCAATGCTGTTTGTCTTGCTATCTTATCTGCGAAGGCATTCCCTTGCCCTACTTCATCTGTCACCCTTTTGTGAGCTGCACATTTGATTACTGCTAGTTTGGTTGGTAAAGTGATTGCTTCCAAAAGGGCATTGATAAGGTCGCCATGCTGAATAGGGGTGCCATGTGAAGTAAGGAAACCTCGTTCTTTCCATAGTAGTGCAAAATTATGTACCACGCCAAAGGCATATTGACTGTCGGTATATATATTGACTGACATATTGGTACTAAGGATGCATGCTCGTGTAAGGGCTGTTATTTCTGCTGCCTGGGCTGATTTCTGGAGAATTCTAGCTGTTTCTATCACTGTAAGGGCTGTAGTGACTGCATAGGCAGCGGAAGTAGTACCGTCCGGTATTTTTAGACATGACCCATCCACCCATAAGTGGCCTTCTGCCTCTGGAAAAGCTGTATCTTTCAGATCCACCCGACTTTTTGTTTCAGCTTCAGTATGGAATACACAGTCATGGTGGGCTGGTTGTGTGAGGGGATCAGTAGTTGGTAAGGGTAAGAGTGTGGCTGGGTTGAGGGTGGTACAACGTTGTATTGTGATATGCGGGTTAAGAAGGGTGAGTTCATATCCATGTAGGCGGGCACTGGTGAGATGTGTCTTGGTTTTGTTGAGCAATATGTCCACTGAGTGTGGGACAAAAACCGTCAGGGGGGATCCCAAAACAATGCCCTCCGTCTGTCGCACCGCCACTGCAGTGGCCGCTACAGCGCGTAGACAGGTGGGCAAAGCAGAAGCAACAGGGTCCAGGACTGCAGAAAAGTACGCACATGGTCGCTTGTGTGTGCCATGTGTCTGACAGAGGAGCGAGAGGCTGCATCCAGATCGCTCGTGTACAAAAAGAAAAAAATTGTTTGTGATAGTCAGGAGTACCTAGTACGGGAGCAGAGCACAGGGCCTGGCGTAGTGTCGTGAATGCTTCTGTGTGTTGGGTGGTCCAGGGGACGGGGTCAGATACATCTCTGGTGACTAGAGAAAGAAATGGTTTAATGATGAGGGAGAAATTAGGGACCCATTGTCTACAAAAGGAAGTCAGTCCTATGAGTGCTCTGACATCTCGTTGGATGACAGGAGTTGGAAAATTCAGAATAGTTTGAATCCTATCTGGTGTAAGAGTGCGTCCCTCCTCAGACAACAAGTGACCCAAGTAGGTCACTTGTTGTTTACAATACTGTAGTTTGTCTTTAGAGACCTTGTGTCCCTTAGTAGCAAGAAACTGGAGTGTGATCATGGATGCTTTGCGGGCAAGTTGTGTTGTGTCTGCTGCTAAAAGAATGTCGTCAACGTATTGAATTAATACTACTCCTTGTGGAAGCTGGATCTGATCCAGTTGTGTTTTTAAAGCCTGGCCATAGATGCTGGGACTTTCAGTGTAGCCTTGAGGTGCTCTACAGAATCTATATGAGACATTCAATAATGTAAATCCAAAGAGAAAACGGGAATCCTTGTGTATAGGAATAGAGAAATATGCATTTTTAAGGTCTATAACTGTGAATACTCTAGCTGTTGGTGGGATCATGGTGAGAATGGTGGTAATGTCAGAAACTACAGGAAATTGAGGCTGCACTATTTTGTTAATAGCTCGCAGATCGATCACAAATCTATATATCTTTTGTCCTGTAGGGGAACGTTTAAGAACTGGGAGAATAGGACTGTTACAGATATTTCCTGATACCTGTTCCACTACACCAGCGAGTATGAGGTCCTGAACAATGGTTTGAAGGGCGACCTCTCCCTCTTTAGATATTTTATACTGTGGGATCCTTGGCAGAGTTGCTCCTGGTTTTACGGTGATATGCACTGGAGGCATTTGGATGGATCCAACATCCGTGTCTGAGGTCGCCCATAGACAGGGGGAAATAGTCGCCAAATCATCTTGTATATGTGATAACTGTAAAAGCTGGGTAGGAGCAGAAGGAGCATTGTTATCGTACAGTATTAATCGAACGTTATTCGGTGAACACCGAATGGTAGCTCTATAGTGTTTTAACAGATCTAGGCCTAGTAAGTTCTCTGGGCATTGGGAAGACAGTAAAAAGGTAGCTGAAATTTGTTCACCTTGCATTGAGAATGGTGTTGGGTAGGACAAGGAATTGACAGAGGGCTGACCATCGAATCCAGTCGATGTAATGAGTTTGCCGGATGGAGGAGCCCTCGGAATCAGTGGTGTGGTTAGAGTGCTACGGGATGCTCCTGTGTCTATTAGAAAAGGTCCCGCTGACCCTGCAACTGATGCTGTAACATATGGTCCCTGTTGATCTACAGGTACTTCCACTGGTTCCTTCCCCCATCCTAGACTGTCCTATGCTGCCCAATACAGGGATGACATTTCAGGATCATCCACGGTATAGTCCTGAAGGGTAGCTTGAAGTTCCTGTTGTCTTGGGCCTCTATCAAATCTATTCTCCCTGTAAAGTGGTGTAGCTCGTGTCTGGGTATTATGTGTTCTGGGTTGAGTTTTCCCGAAGCGATGTTGGCTGCTAGAATCCTACAATCACCTTTCCAGTGTCCTGGTTTTTTACAATAAGCGCAGATGTCAGTAGGTTGGGGGCCTAGTCTGGGTAGTTGGCGTGGGGTATCTGAGGTATATGGTCTGGGTTCGGGGTATGAGACCGTTGGTCTGGGCATATGGCTGTTTGTGCGACGCGTATCTATTTGACTAAGCAACACTTGTTCTTTTAATTTCTTCTTTTTGTTCTCTTTCTCATCCTCCGCTGTTTTATTCTGTGTCTCGTAATATTGAGCCATAGTTAGAATAGTGGCCGGAGTGGCCGCTGGCCAACTACTTTCACTAGATGTTAGTCTGTTCCCTACTGAAGGTAACAGACCCTTTACAAAAGTTTGAATTAAGAGATGTCTGCCAGTTTCAGTGGTCACATCCTGACCACTGAAGTCAGCGTATGCTTTTCCCAGCCTTGTGAAATAGTCAGAGACTGACTCATCCTGGTTCTGTTTACAGGCAGCAAGTAATGTCCAGTCTATTTTCCTCTCAGGTGCCATTGTTTTCAATTTTGTCAACAATCTTTGGGGCAATTTTAAAATATGGTCGTGTGGCTTTTCGCCTGGTTTCCTATTTGTATCTTTGAGTGCTAATTCTTCCCATGTATCCCCAAGGGCTGCCTGGTCATCTGTAAACCGTAGGGGTTTCCACAGTTCGGCTGGAAGTATAAGTCCAAAAACTGTATTATGTCTGTTAGAGTCAGTGTATATGAACTCAGAACCTGTTGGACGCTTTCATAGAATCCTGTGGGATTCTTTCGGATATCAGGGATGTCCTTCCGCAGTTGCAACATTTCTGCTTTGGTCCAGGGGGTGTATACAAAATTAAACAGCCATCTAGAACACGCATTGGGATCATTAGGGTTAGTAACATTAGACCCATCGCCCCGAGGTGGGACAAAAACGGGTGCTGCTTCTTTAACAGGCATTTGCTGTATCCTTTCAATAGGTTCTACCTCATTGGAAAGACTTTCTTTATGTAAAGCTGTTTTAATCATTGTCAATAAAGTATCTCTTTCATCTTTTGTTGACCCACCACTTTCTACCAAACGATAGAGTTTGCGAAATGCTGTAGGTGTATCTACATATGTATCATCATTTTTAGCCATTAGGTGATAAGCCATCCTCTCTAGTAGATAGTTCTTTCCTGCTACTTGGATCTGCTCATTGGTTGCACTGTGTATATCTGCTGGGGTGGCACCTTTGTATATTAGCTGCTGGGCTCTGAGATTTATTCTTTTCCTGTCGTGGCTTCTTAATCGTGGGGGATGGTTTTGTCTATATTCACTAGTATCTGATTCATGACCTAGTACCAGGGATTCTGACTCGGAGTCTGAATCTGCAGCAGACGGGGCTCGCTTCTTTGTTTTTTTTATTTTTAATCTCACCACTGGTTCGTTAGCGGTAAGAGGCACGGAATCTGATTCGCTAACCGGGGAATCGGGGCAGTTGCTTCAGATGGCTGAACAGGTTGATGTTGCGGGTTTGGGAGTACATTAGGAATGACAGGTGGAGGCTGTGGCGGTTGCATTAACAATTGTGGTTGATAAGCAGGAGGTCTTGAATACAATAGTGTATCCTCTTCATCTTGTTTAGTTGGTAGTACCGGATATTGACCTGTTACATTTAACCTAAATTCTCTGTCATGTCTCTCTTTATTCCGCTCTATTTCCTTCCCTTTAAGGGCTGCTATGTCTGATTGGGGTGTTCTCTTTTTCTGGTTATTTTCTTTAGCCTGGGCCTTCCTAATTCTCTCATGTATTTCTTTCTTCCAAAGGCTGAAAGAATCAAACATACTTGCTCTAACCTTCCGCCGGTGAAGTTGTTCTTCTAGGTACGTTATCTGCGGAATTTCAAATGACCCAAACTTTGGCCATTGTAATTCTATATTTGATTTTGTGTATCTCCGCCACGATTTTGTGTGAATAATGCCGGAATTACCATACTTTATGTACATTTCCTTATTAGGGGTCCCTTCCGGAGGAGCCGGCTGACTGTCTTCGAGAGTATCTTGGCCATAAAAACAGCAACATAATTTCCTTAATCTGTTAGAGACAGGCATGTCTAAGATATGGGTATCAACAAGGATATTCTCTTATGACTGCAGTTTTGTTCAAAATTGAGAACACATTACCTGCTCTTCGGTGTTTGCAAAGACCGAATAATTAATCCAAAACCAGAATAGTCAAAGGCATGCTCAATATGACGTTCAGAATAGAAAAACATGTCGCTCAAGACGACCTTACCAGAATACTGATGTGTCCTGTTTCCAGCGGGGTCTCTTCTTTTCGAAAACAAATCAGGTGGACCAAAGAAGGGATCCCCAGTCAGGACCGGGGCTACTGTTGTAGAGGACACCGTTGAGGGAAGGAGATACTGGCGACGTTGGCTACGGGGACTTGAATCTGCTTTTCCGTAGGTGCGCTCCTAAGTTACCGATATTTCCCTCCTCTCCGGGTCGTCAAGCCTGGGCCACCGAGTCTCTGACGGGCCCCACGTTGGGTGCCAAATGTCATTCCAAAGAAAGGGAGACCACACTTCTGGAAGCAAGGAAACAAAAGATTTATTTAGTACAACAAAAGATAATCTCTAGAGATGGAAGAGTGTCCGAGACCCACGGATTGCGTAGGTGTCAACGGTGTAAGAGAAAGAGAAGAGTGCGGTAGAAATACCTTGTAGTCTAGCAGTGGTTAATGTCTGTAGACAGCACTGGGAGAAGCCATCCCCATGCCTCCTTCCTCTTCCCGAGATGGGTTCTCAGGCAGCTGCAATGTAATGCTGGGAGCGAGACAGCAGCAGACACACATGGAAGAGTAATAGGATTCCCGCCATTTTTAAAAAATCAAAATAAAACCAAAAAACACACATGGAGAGGGGGTTGTGGGGAGAGAGGAGGGAGGAGTGAGTTAATTAACCGCATTTGTATTGTGGTAAATAATGGACTTTGTTATGCTGAATGCTATCACCACCTACGGCAGTTTCCATACAGACCGGCATAGAGAGTAGCAGGGCTTTAAATGGGCCAGTTCCATCCAGGACTCAGGACCAGTAGTAATCAAAAATAGACATTGAAACAGTCCCTTTCGGCCCCTATACCATTGTCCTGTCCCTAACCAGTAAAAACACTGATCGATTTCTGAACAATTAATGCAAAAACTGTTAAGGTAATCCACGTCGGTGATTTAGTATATATTTCACTTGTTTTATTTAATTTTGCATTCCCTAAAAATGTTAGCTTTTTTTTTAGGATGTTGGTTTCTTTCTTTATTTTCAGTGTGACATGTTGCTCTTGTACAATGCTTTATCCTAAACACCTAACAATTATTGATAAAGCCAATAGTCATGGCTGGTTTTAGGTGTATGTTGGTTGTTGTGTATATATAGCTGGGTGCGACAGTGAGGAAATGGCCTGTCGTGCACTCTGGCACACACTGCCTTTTCAAGCCGCCCAACGGGCAGTGCCACTGTGGCCGAACGCCCCAGGATAACACTAGGATGAAATAACCGAAAGCTCATAGAGGCACCAAAATGCTAGATGGGTGGCACACTATGGGAATCGCAGAAATGTAGTTTACATGTGTAAGTCACGCCCTAAATTATACATACCATGCCCCTTGTAGCAAACCACCATTTTTTTAGTCCCTCTTAAAGTCCAGGAAAGAAGAGAGCGTTTCTCCAATAAAATCCGCTAACAGAGGCGTAAATAATACGTACAAATATGCTTACAAATGCCGCCGTTTATTTACATTCTATACAAAACATGGGTTTGTCTTTATTTTACAAAAAAACGGAATATATTATTAAAATAGGCAACCCGTCCCTTGTTGAAAATGCAATTTATTTTGTTTTTTCTTTTTTTTGCAATGGTGACTTTCTTTTTAAAACCCAAAATCTGAATTAAAAGATTAGATTCGGGGGGCGCTAGAGGGCGCACGGCAAACTGGCCGCACTGCTGTGAGGCTCTGCCCGGCCGAGCTGAAATCCGCCCATTATCTGCTGCCTTACGGGTCAAATTGGCCCATAAATCACGGGAGTGCTTCCCGGAACCCAGGCGACACCATATGGCGAGGTTGCTGGACCCGAGGCGCTGCTGAACACGCGCTGGCGGCGACTCCGGGTGTGGATGCTGTGACCTGGAAAATGGCGGCCGTTGCTGGGAGATAGGCCTCGCTGGGCCGGTACGCTGTGCAGCTGCCCTGCGGCATATTGCCTCCTGTGACTAGCGACGCCCGGAGCCGGACACTGCTGAGGCGGCGACCCCCCCCCCCTGGGGACGCCGGGAGCTTAGTAAAGGAGCTGTGCGGTGGTGTGGCGGAGAAGTAATCGACTGCGGGGCCCGACGCTGCGGAGGAGTAATCGACGGCACGGACATTCGCTGAGGCTCCCTTTGGTATCGGACGCCCGCCGGCGCCGGTTGCGGTGAGTGGGGTGCGCGGCTGGGCCTGGGCTACAGCTGCGTAGGTGGGTGCGGGCCCGGGCCTGGGGCCTGCAAGCTGTGGCTGGCGCGGGGCGCAGGGGATCTCGGCTGTTTCTGTAGCGGAGGAGCCGCGGGCGAGATCGCGGTCTGCCTGCTGCCGCCTGGCATTGGGCTGCGCTGGGTGCCGGCCTTCTTGGGAGTCTGCGGCGGATACATCACCGGCTCAGTGTGAGATCTTGGAGCCCCTTCACCATTCCCTCTTGACTCACTTGGCAGGCTTGTACTGGAGGGGTCCCCTATGCTGGCTGAGGTTTGAGGCCCGGTGAATAACACTGCAGTCTTCCTAGCCCCCTGCTGTGCCTGCGTTCTGCGGCGGCGGCAGTGCTGCCTGAATTACTTTGGGTGCCGGGCGGCGTACCGACGGCTGGCTGCCGCGCGGTGGTGGCACACCGTTGGGGGCTACACCTTGACCGCGGGCTGGGCTGCATTGGTCTTGATACCCTCCGTGGGGGGTGCGCGGGTGTAACATGGGGAAAACGGATAAGTCGCAGCCACGTCTGACTTTTGACCTGCGCAAGCCCGCAAAAACTCCACAGAAGGCAGCCTCTGATTCGGAGGCAGATGCGCAGGCGGACGGCCCTCCCACGCTGGAAAGCACGTTGCTAGCCATGCAACGCTCTCTACAAGCCATCGAGGGCACGATGGCCTCGGTCAACCACCGCCTTGACCACGTGTCCTCCCAGTTGGAGAAACAAAATGCGCGCATGGGGGAGGTGGAGCAGAGGGTGTCGGACACTGAGGATGGCTTGAGCACCGTAGCAGAAAAGGCGTTGAACATGGAAAAAATACTAGCCCTAATTCAAGCCAAAAATGAGGAGCTGGAAGCGCGATCGAGGCGCAGTAATATTCGTATCACTGGCCTGCCGGAGTCCACAAATGTGGGGAAAATGGAGACGTATATTGAGGGCCTGGTTTCGGAGATCTTTGGGTCGGAACACCTTTCCAGAATGTTTATTGTGGAGCGAGCCCACCGCTCACTGGCTGCCCGCTCGGCCCCGGGGGCTCCGCCCCGCCCCATTAATGCCAGGATCCTCAATTACAGGGACCGGGACACTATCTTAAGGCTGGCCAGAGAGAAGGGTCCGATAGTACATCAGGGCAACGCTCTCTCCTTTTTCCCTGACTTTACGGTGGCAGTACAAGCGGCACGCCGTGAATTTGGCTCCGTAAAAAAGCTCTTGCAGGCAGATGGGGTCCCGTACGCCATGCTTTACCCGGCCCGTCTCCGCATTGGCGGGGATGGTAACTAAGATTTTTTCGCCTCCCAAGGCCGCTATGGAGCACGCTAAGCAATTGAAGCGACGGAGACAAGAGTCTGTTACTGCCCCTGAGGAGGAGTAGGAACAGCGTGCTTTGAACACTCTCTCGAACTGGCACATTTATTAGGTTTCTTAGATTGTATTCTGTATGATGGGTGCCCAACTATACTGGAACCTGCTGACTGTATGTAACATGTGTCATCATGCCTCAATGCTGGCTACGTTTTTCTCTCCCTGTGCTGCTGTCTTAGAAGTTCTCCTCTCCCTAGGTTCTAATGATATCTCAGACTGTACATTACTGGTTTCGGGAGGGAGTCCCCCTGATATTGGCACTACTTAGTTTCAACGCTTAGGGCCTTGTTTGATGTATGTCCTTATGGGGTGTTTGCTAAAGCTGGGGCCACTGCACTCGTATACATCTGTGCCCGTAGACATGGGCAAATTCCTGTATTGACATCTTGTAGACCTGCTCGGCCACCTCCCTTTCTGTTGGAGGTTAGTAGCACTCAGTGCCCCCCGCTAATGGGTGCACCCCAAAGTTGTGCTTTGCTTGTTGGGATGGGGGGGGGGAAGGGCTGGGCTTTGGGATGGCTTTGGCGTGTTGGGGAAGCTAAAGTGGGTGGGGGGTGGAGGTGTTCGGGGTTGGGTAGGCAGAATGCTGTGGTTTATTGCTCGGACTGTTAATGTGTGGGTAGGCACTGGCTTTTGGTTATTCTTGATGTTCATTGTCCATTCTCATGTTTCCGATGTCCCACTATGGCCGGCCGGCCACAATGACTTCTACACTTAAATTCCTTACCTGGAATGTTCGTGGCTTGAACACGCCTAAAAAGATCAGATCAGTGTTTGCCTATTTAGATCGTGTGGGTGTGCAAATTGCCCTTTTGCAGGAGACACATCTAACCCGGGATTCAGCTGGCAAGATAGGTGCAAAGTGGTCGTGTGTGAAGGTTGCCTCTTCCTTCTCTAGCTATTCTAGGGGTGTGCTTATCCTGGTAAAAAGGGGTGTGCCCTTTACTGTGATCAAATCGGAGACGGATGACTGCGGGCGAGTGGCGATGGTGCATGGGCGCTTGGGTGGTGAGTGTGTGTTGATAGTGAATGTATATGGTCCGAATGTGGATGACCCCTCATTCTATTCTGATGTGTGGCGGAGAATATCGCAGTTCCCCCCAGCCGCCATTGTGTGGGGGGGGGATTTTAATCTGTGCCTGGATGCAGCAATGGATAGGGAGAGTAGTGGTGTGTTGCGGCCCAAACTTGCGACTGACATGCTGTTAGGTCTGATGGATACGGGTCAACTAAACAATATTTGGCGCTCCCGGCATCCAGCTGACCGGGAGAGCACTTTTGCTTCCGCGGTCCACGGTTCCTGGTCCTGCATTGATTTTTGGCTAGTCTCGGCGCAGGTCTGCAATTGGACGACGGCGGTGTCGCATGAGGCACGTACTCTGTCGGACCATTCCCCTGTACTTCTTGAACTGCAGCTCCCGGCCTACCAGAGACCGCCCTTTGCATGGAGGCTCCAACCTTCAGAGCTCAAGGACCCTGTTTTTCACCAGACCGTCGCTGAGGCAATTAAAAAAAAAAAATCGGGAAAATTAGGGATCTGTTGACAGCGCGGGTATGCTCTGGGAAGTTTTTAAAGTCACTATAAGGGGATCTTGTATTGGGGCCCAATCCGGTATCCTGCGAGACATTCGACGTAGAATACGGAAACTGGCATCTGACATCTCCCAGCGGGAGCGCGAATTCGAGTCCGATCCTTCTACAGCTAAACTTGCGGCTATGAGGGAGCTTATTTGGGAACATAATGATGCGGTGGATCAGGAGCTGTCACATTGCTCCAGACGCAGGATAGCGCGCTACTACGGGGAGGGTGGCCGTCCTGGCCGCTCGCACAAAAGATATCTGAACCGCGCAGTCAAGATAATATTGCTGAATGAAAATGGGATTGCCTGCCATTCGACGGTGGAACTTTGTGACACCGTATTACGGTTCTATACAAGTCTCTATGCCACTAGAGAGTCTCCATCCGCAGCGGAGATAGATGCCTACCATGACGATGTAGCACTTGGATGGTTATCTCATGCACATCGGGAGTACCTCGTACAACCATTCGGAGTGGAGGATGTCAGGGAGGCCATTGTGTCCTTACCAACCTGTAAAGCTGCAGGACCTGATGGGCTGCCTGGCGAATTTTATAAAGCCTACGCATCGGACTTGGCCCCTCGGCTCCTAGCTGTGTATGCAGAGGCCTATGAAAATGGGGCATTGCCGCATTCCCTCCGGGAGGCTCTGCTTGTCACCCTACTGAAACCAGATAAGCCCCCGAATCAGTGCGGGTCATACCGACCTCTATCCATCATTAATATTGATGTAAAGATTCTCGCCAAAATGATAGCTACCAGGTTGCAACCTTTAGTCCCTCTGCTAGTGTTACCTGATCAGTCTGGCTTCGTCACGGAGCGCTCTACGACACACAACTAGCGTACGCTCTTCGCCACGCTACACTATTTTGAACCTGATTTCCAGGCGGTGGCTGCGTTGCTCGACGCAGCAAAAGCCTTTGACTCTCTGCAGTGGCCCTTTATGTTTGCTGTGCTGGGTAGGATGGGCTTCCCATCTTTCTTTCTGCAATGGCTTAGGGTGCTATACAGCGGACCGGTGGCTCGCGTTCGGGTCAATGGGTGGGTGTCCTCACTGTTTCGTATTGAACGGGGTACGAGACAGGGGTGCCCTCTGTCCCCTATGCTTTTCTCTCTGGCCCTAGAGCCCCTCGCCTGTAAGCTGCGTCAGAAACATCCGCGGCGGCTCTGCGGTTCAGGCTGCGGCCTTTAATTGTCTCCCTTTACGCAGATGACATGCTGCTATATGTCCGCGAACCTGCTACGCACCTGTCTGCGCTGCTACGAGAGTATGTAAAATTTGAAAGATTCTCTGGCCTAGGGATTAACTGGTCAAAATCCGTAGTGTTGCCACTAACTGCGCAAACAACTGAGGTGGAGGTGGACTTCCCGTTGACTTGGACATCTGACCCTGTCAAATATCTTGGAGTTTGGGTGCACAGGGATCCGGCAGTGGTCGTCTCTGAGAACTATGGTCGCACGGTTTCACGTATATCTGAACAGGCTGCGCGGTGGGCACATTTACCTCTATCACTAGCGGATAGGATTGCCGTCGTGAAGATGGTCTTTCTACCTAAGCTGTTGTATTTCTTCGTTAACATCCCTATCAAATTGAATGTTGCGCTGTTCCATACGCTGCAGTCCGCGCTTTTAACGTTTGTGTGGGGTGGTAAGAAGCCCAGGTGCCGGTGGGATCTGCTGGTGCTGCCATTTGACCGTGGTGGTTTTGAGGCCCCTGACTTTCGCCTTTACTATTTATGTGCGCAAGCACAATTCGCACATTATTGGCACTTTCCCCAGCGCTTTCAGCCTCATGTGGCGATTGAGTCGGATGCTGTTTTTCCTCTTCCGGTGGAGGCAGTTGCTCTTTCTGGGGGAACAGGTGGCCCACGAAATGAGATCAACCCCACGCAGTGCACGGCGTGGCGAATGCTTGCGCTACGGGCTCGACTTTCCTATTTGTATGCCCCACTAGTACCACTAGCCTCACATCCTGATATCTCTGCGGCACGTGAGGCGACTGCCAGGAGAGAACTTGCAGCAGCGGGCATCACCAGACTGGGCGACTTATACACTGGCGGTCAATTTAAAAATTTACGGGAGGCGCAGAGCGGCGCAGATCGCCCTTTTATGTTTAATTTTACCTATGTCCGGGTCCGACAAGCTATCCGCGCGGCGTACCCGAACTATCCTGCCGAACCCACCACTCTGCTGGCTCTCGGGTGCTTCCCGGAGGGGTCTAATTACCAGGCTCTACAACGCCTCGCTGCGGGAGCAGGGAGATTCCCCTCGTATGTGCGTTGGCGAGCGATGTTGGGCACCCCTATTGCGCCGGAGGCTTGGAGGGAGTGCTGTCAGCTCACGGGCCGTCTCACAGCTAATTGTAACCTTAGAATTATTCATTTTAAATTCTTGCATCAGGTATATTACTCCCCCTTACAACTACACAAATATGGTTTAAGAGAGACTGCTAACTGTGTGAGATGTGGAGCTCCTGATGCGGACTTTCTTCACGTAGCCTGGGTGTGCCCTGGTGTGCTTGCGTTCTGGACTGCAGTGACGACCATGCTTACGGATGTTGTGTCGGAGCCTGTGTGCTGTACTCCTGAGATGTACTTGCTGAGCCACGTCAAACCTCTTAAGCCCTGCAACAGGCGTATAGTTGCAATCTCTACCCTTTTTGCAAAAAGGGCGGTCGTGCAGTGCTGGGGAGCCAAGGTAGTACCCACTGTTAAAAAATGGCTTCGAGACTTACTGTACTGCAGGGATCAGCTTCGGATATATGAAGAAGAGCTGCCCGAGTCATCCCGCCCCAAGGACTTTTGGGCTCCCCTTACAGTATATCTGATGTCCCACTCTAGCCTGTTATGAGCGTCTGGCACTCCTGGGAACGGGGTTCATTAGCTGGCATGGCAATTGCTGTTTCCTTACGGGGCATTGCTATAGGTGTGTTCATGTTTGCTGGCCCATAGATGTGGACTGTATATGAGAACCTTTATTTGTATTGCTTCCCACCTTGCATGCGATGATCTTTTGCACTGTCCGAAGTGTTCTGGAATTATGATATTGTTCTGCCTGGGAGGGAGGGGGGGTGTTGGTGGGAGTTATTGTAACCTTCCTGATTTCATTGAGTTGCATACTTGCTTGTGTATTCCGATTTGAATCTGTGCACTAAAATCAATAAACAAATATAAAAAAAAAAAAAAAAGATTAGATTCTAATAAAAAATTATAAAGAGAATTCTGCGCATGTCGTCTCGACACTAGTGTGTGCGTGAATCCGAGCTGCGTCAGCGGAGGGGCCCTTAAGCCGGGCTCAGAGGCCCGGGGGGTCTTCGTGAATGCAGATGTGAGCGGCCCGCGCTGTCCCCGGCTCTGGAGGCCTCTGGGCCTGGGAGGAATCAAGCGCCTCTCTGAAATCAGGGTGATGTGCCTGAGAAAAAGAGCCGAGGAACAGCGAGTGCTCCCGCAGCGGTGAGGACACGGCCAGTCAGAGGATGAAGTGTGAAGGGGGTGTGAGGAAAAGTGGGAGACGTCAGGGGGAGGGGAGGACGCGTGGGATATGGGAGAGGCGGGGGGGATGGAGGGATGAGGTGAAAATAAAGGAAAAAGGCAATTTAGGAACACAAGTAAGAGGTGGAGGAGTGAAGATGAAAAAGTGGAAGCAAGGAAGAAGCAGGGTAGATGGGAAACTTGGGGATACCGGTTAAAAATGGGAGAGGTGGAAATAGAAGGGAGACAACAACGAGCTAAAGACGTAAAGTAAAATCGAGAAACGGTAGTAACATGAGAGACAGTGGCGTGGAGTAGATGGAGAGAAGGGGATAGACCAGGTGGGACATGGAGGGCGAAAGGGAAATAGGACTGGGGTTGTTTGGAGATAAATAGCACAGGTAGAACGGTCAGTAGGAGAGAAAGAATCCACGTCGGTGATTTAGTATATATTTCACTTGTTTTATTTAATTTTGCATTCCCTAAAAATGTTAGCTTTTTTTTTAGGATGTTGGTTTCTTTCTTTTTTTTTTTTTCAGTGTGGCATGTTACTCTTGTACAATGCTTTATCCTAAACACCTAACGATTATTGATAAAGCCAATAGTCATGGCTGGTTTTAGGTGTATGTTGGTTGTTGTGTATATATAGCTGGGTGCAACAGTGATGGAATGGCCTGTCGTGCACTCTGGCACACACTGCCTTTTCAAGCCGCCCAACGTGGCAATGCCACTGTGGCCGAACACCCCAGGACAACACTAGGATGAAATAACTGAAAGCTCAGAGGCACCAAAATGCTAGATGGGTGGCACACTATGGGAATCACAGAAATGTAGTTTACATGTGTAAGTCACGCCCTAAATTATACATGCCATGCCCCTTGTAGTAAACCATTTTTTTAGTCCCTCTTAAAGTCCAGGAAAGAAGAGCGTGTTTCTCCTATAAAATCCGCCAACAGAGGCGTAAATAATACGTACAAATATGCTTACAAATGCCGCTGTTTATTTTCATTCTATACAAAACATGTGTTTGTCTTTTTATTTTACCAAAATACGGAATATATTATTAAAATAGGCAACCGGTCCCTTGTTAAAAATGCAATTTATTTTGTTTTTTCTTTTTTTGCAATGGTGACTTTCTTTTTAAAACCCCAAATCTGAATTAAAAGATTAGATTCTAATAAAAAATGAGAGAATTCTGCGCATGTCGTCTCAACACTAGTGTGTGCGTGAATCCGAGCTGCATCAGCGGAGGGGCCCTCAAGCCCGGCTCAGAGGCCCAGGGGGGTCTTCGTGAATGCAGATGTGAGCGGCCCGCGCTGTCCCCGGCTCTGGAGGCCTCTGGGCCTGGGAGGAATCAAGCGCCTCTCTGAAATCAAGGCAATGTGCCTGAGAAAAAGAGCTGAGGGACGGCGAATGCTCCCGCAGCGGTGGGTACACGGCCAGTCAGAGGATGAAGTGTGAAGGGGGTGTGAGGAAAAGGGGGAGACGTCAGGGGGAGGGGAGGACGCGTGGGATATGGGAGAGGGGGTATGGCGGGATGAGGTGCTTAACTGAAATAGAGGCGAGAGGACAACGTAGAAACCGGAAAACGCAGAAGGGAGAGGGGGCAGAAATATGAAAGAAAATAGCAAAGAAGCAAAAAAACAAAAAAAAAAACAAAAACACGGCAGTAAGAAGGAAAAGGGGCGAAAGGGGACAGGGAGTTTAGAAGGCGTGTTAGAAAGGAAGGTTAAAAGAAACAGGACGAGAGACGAAGAGAAAAGAATACGAGAGATGGGAAAAGAAAAACAATAAATACAACGCATGCTATAAAGAAGGAGGAGTGTAAGGTGAAATTAAGATGGTTAAAGGCAAAAAAAAACACGAAGGAGAAAGGTTGACGCTAGTGAGAAGGAGCAAGAAGAAACGGAAGAACGATAGAAGTGGTGTTACAGTAGCTCAGTAAGAAAAGAAAAAAGTGCTTAGCGGCTAATTAGGAGACACTGTCTCCCGCCGCCAGTAAAAGATGCAATCCCGGTGGGCGGGGCCAAAAGCGGACAGGGTGGTAACCAGGAGGGACTAAAAAGCCTCCTGGACAATCATAACACCCGGTTTTGCATAATTGGTGACGCAAAATGACGCGCACCAATGCAAAACACGGGCGGAGCAGAAAGCGAGCTTCTGGAATCGTATCGATTCCAAGAAGCCCTCGCATGGCGAGAGCAGCGCATACGCGCTGCTAACGCCAGGCGAGACCTAAAAATGAGGTTATCGGTTTGCAGGTAAGTAAACGATCTTTTGGGTTGAGTTTCTGGGGTTAGAACAAGGGTTCCCCCAGGGTCAAGGATGCACCCAAAAAGCAACCTCAGCGGCACTAGGGCGGCCGGGTGCTGAGGCCCAATGTTATCCAATGGGGGATAAGGGGCCTCCGGGTGGTGGCTACTCACAGGAACCCTACTTGGATGTGGGAGCAAAGCTCCTAGGGTTTAGCTCAGGGCAAAGGGGGATCCACGATAGCATACAAAGTGCACCCACAACGGCACTGGGGCGGCCGGGTGCTGGATCGACGTCGGGAGCCCTGCTGGTGTCAATGGGGAAGCTCCGGTCAGAACAAACACTGCAGGCTCTGGCACGAAGATCTTCTGAAGGCGACCACCGGTTGGAAGGTAAGATGGCATGTCGTGGGATGCCGGAACACCGTCAATTGGGCCAACCAAGGCCGTGGGGCGTCGGGTGCAGGGGTGTCTTTGATATCGGGTTTTCCTTACTGGCTCCGGTCGGGGGGATCCTCCAGATAGGGGCTGCAGGCATCATCGGGAGACTTGAGCTAGGTCAGGGATCACCAGATCCCAAGTCAGGATCACCAGGGAGACCTCCTCGTGGTGTTGGGCCATTCGACCTCGGGCCATGGGCATCGGGTGCAGACTCGCAGATTTGGCCGGAGCCAAAGTCTGTTGGTGAACAAATCCGGTCCATATGGGAGACAAGTCTTTTTAATGAAGGCAAGGCAAGTCCTCCGGGTTCTGGGAGGATGCTGGCTGAAGGACGCACCGGGATTCCACTGGAGTAGGTCGAGGTCGGGACAGGCCAGCCAGCAGGGCTGAGGCCAACTCAGTTGGTGTCCTCCACTTCTTCCTTCAGCACAGTTCTTTGGTCCTTCTTTCTTCTTGTCTGAGGAGGCCAGGTTCGGGGTTGCCCCTAAATACTAAATTTAGCGACGTTTCAGGTATGTACAAGTTGGAACCAATGGTTCCCTTCCTTGGGGTGGGTACACCCCCTATTATGCCACCCTCCAGTGGTAGGGGGGCATAAGCCTCACTGTGGTTGTCTGGGTCCCCCCCATCGTCAAGATGACGGGGACTGAGAGTTGTGCTTCGCCTCACCTCCCCCACATGAGGGGTGGGGTTGGCACAGCTGGGCACACCTCTCCTCCTATCTTGGTTTTCCCGCTGATTCTCCCACCCAAACTGGGGGTCAGAACCGGTGGGGGCCAGTTGCTGGGAGCAGCAAATGGCGGGGTCAGCTCCCAAAGGCGGCAAGCCTTTGAAGCTTCCCCTTTGTGGACCCTGCCCATCCTGGGGAAGGAGGCTTGGCACCTCTAACCAGGATGTGCTTTGTTTCAGGACCCCAAGAGCTGGAGGCTCTCGACCCAGGGGTCCAGAAACAAGTCTGGGGTGGCAGCTGGCGAGCAGCCAGTCAGCCAGGACACAAGTTAGGTCGTTTTTTAGGGGGCATCTCTAAGATGCCCTCTGTGTGCATTTTGCATTAATTCCCACACTGGCATCAGTGTGGGTTTAATGTGCTGAGAAATTTGATATAAAACTTCCCAGATTTCAGTAAAGCCATTATGGTGCTGCGGAGTTTGTAATGACAAACTCCCAGACCATATACTCTTTATGGCTTTACTGCTTACAATGTCTAAGGATGGACTTAGACACTGTAGAGGTACAGGGCTCATGCACCTGTATCCTCACCAGTGGAATAGGGCACCCAGTTAGAGGGGTGGCTTACCTATGCCATAGGCAGTGGATTGTAGTTATGGCACACAGGGTTGTGTGTCATGTCGACTCCTCACTTTGCTCTGCACCAAAATAAGCAGCCTGCAATCGCAGTGTGTGTGTGTTAGGGTACAGGGTCTCTAAGGGTAGCACAATATGTGCTGCAGTCCTTAAAGGCCTTCCCTAGTCACAGGGCTCTTGGTACCCATGGTACCTTTTACAATTGACTTGCATGTGGCCAGAGAGATCCCAATTGGGTGTGCAGCAGTACAGTTTTAGGGAAAGAACATAGGCCCTGGGTACCTGGTTGACAGGAACCCAGGGCACACCTGGTCACAGAGCATCAACATTAGGCAAAAAGTGGGGGGAAACCATCCAAAAGGGGCACTTTCCTACACTCCCAATATGGTTGCTGTGTTCGCAACATGAAAACATGTCACACTGAGTGATGCTACTTGGTGACCATCTTTAGAGTGTAAAATTATAGGAAACAATGGTGTCTATACTTTCTAGATGGCTGCTTCACTGCATCCCGCAATATGAAGACCGAGGCAAGATGGCCACTGTTAAGGAGGTTCCACACGAAACTATTGAGACAGTTCCCTGCATGCTACTTCATATCCTGATATCAGGCAAGTTTTTCTCTATTAGCCGACTCATCCAGGTCTGAACCCCACAGTGGGGCACATAGCTGTTGATCCGATATATACGACCCAGTGAGGTAGATGGTGCAGCCCATTCTCTGACCCAAGTATAACTGAAAAGGCTTTCAGCCAGTAACCCCAGGCAGCCTTTTGCCATTATACAAACTACATTCTATTAACAAGACCTAGTTTCTTCACATTTGGTCTTCACAGATCTGAGTATTCCATCCTTCTATTATCCAATAAACGGATGGTTTGCATACTTCCTCGGCTGCGCGGGTGTTCATGCATTTTCACTAGGGAGCCCGGCATACCCCAACTTCAATCCTACAGAAACTACATGGCCCCCTCTGAATCCCTAGGGAGGGAAAGTCTGAACTCTTTCAGAATGATTTATCCCGGCAATCCTCTCCAACAATGGTATGAAAAACGTCAAACATCCGACAATCGGACACAACATCCGAAACAGTCTTACTGGACTACAATCAGACCTTAAATGAGAATGTAATATTGTGCATATACATGTTCTTACTTTAACTTATCTCTGTACTGCATTTTGTGTATGTTTGAAGGTGCACCTGGTGTACTGATCCCACTGTTGATCTTGGTCAGTTGCATCTAATACTGGCTGCTGGATGGATGGGATTTTTAATACTGCATTAAACCTATTCTACATTTCAACTACTTGGAGACTCCTTTTCTTCATTTAACCCTGAACTTTACACTGGCGACGATGAGCGGTCTCAACCCATGCAAGAAACTAATCTCAACATCCAACAACAACATTTTCAACTGTTCTTAAACTTTTCTTCAACATGGAATTGTGAATTGGATAAAGACCTCTTCATTTCAAATCTTTTGTGATGTGAGTACACTCTCCTTACCTTTGACATTATAAGTTTTACTTACATTAGAGCATTCGCCGCACGTCTCACCCTTAAGACTATAAGCTTTAAATTAATTTTTGTGGTTGGGAGACTTTGGTGCGGGCTCTCTTTCATCATAAAAATATTCTGTGTAAGGAGAGTGCTGCTGTTTGAAATTATAACCCTGGTGATAACTCATGGACATTATTCATTAATTAGTGAGTTACCACCTTCCTTAACCGTAATAAGCGCTAATTGGATTGCCTTTCATCTCTGAAGTTATGGAGCGTCTGTGTGAATGCCTTTAATTTCTGAGGCTATTGGATACTCTCGTGCTTCATTACCTGGTATCCTGGACACGGGAGTGTTCGATTCTTCTCAGCTGCATCCATCGTCAAGATCTTCCTACTGATTACTTCATCGCGCCACGTTACGCACGTTGCGTATGTAGCGTGACGGACATTTTGTCTTCATTAGGGATTTACAACGAGCGCTTCTCATGGGGTTGAATTTCGCGGTATGATTATTTATGTGGGGTTCCCCTCAACACAGAGTGTCAACACATTCAAGTAGGTGTCCGTTTTTACAGTTTTGTCATTTGACGCTTGCAAGACTTGTTTTTCAGCGCTTGGATTTTAATTTGAGAACAAGTTTAATGCAACACTGCCATCTTGTGGTTTTCTTCATTAACGCCTGGATACATCAACCTCTCCACAACAATTGAGGTTTTTTTGGTCAATTTTGATCTTCCGTTTTCTCTCTCAGGTGAACTGTCAATATTGATTTTAGGAAAAACTATTATTCCTTTGAAACCTTACTGCATCTTGTTCTCCATGTATGTTAGTAGGTTATTGTAGTGCATAATTCCAGCTTATTTTTCTAAAGTTTTCTTTAGACACGTTTTCAACACAAACTAAGTCCCACTTTGCCTTTGGTCAATTGTGTATCCTTTTACATCTGAGGAGGGAGTGCCATCATGCAGAATGTGGCAACTCCTCCATTTTTTCTTTCTTCACCAGGTGATCCACCAATTAAATGGCAGAAGTGGAAGAAAGTGTTTGAGAGATATTCCAAAGTGTGTGGCACTAATCTTAGTGCTGAAAGGAGAACTGCTCTTCTTCACTGTCTCAGCTCTGAGGGTCAGGAGGTGTGATCATTTACCAGATGTAAATGATCAAACATTGAATGAATATGAGCAGTGTATTTTAAAACTTGATAAACACTATTTGCCAAAGGTCAGTACCATACTCGAACGATATCATTTTGGTAGGAGGACACAAAATGATGGGGAGTCTGTTGAGAACTATGTCACTGCACTAAGGAAGTTGGCGTCCTCATGTAAGTTTGGAGGTCTTCTTGATGAAAGAATAAGGGACCAATTCATGTTGGGGTGTAATGTAGAGAAGGTAAGAAGTGATTTGTGGCAGAAGGATGAACCTTCTCTTGAGGAGGTAATAACTATTGCCAAGCAAATTGAGCATACTTTGAAGTGTGTAGATAGAATTTCTAAACGTGAGAACATAGAAAACAGGATCCATTTGGTAAAAATCAGTACAAAGGAAAGAGTTTAAAAATAAAAATAGTTTTGCAAGACCGCAGAAGAAAACTGTGAGAGATGTAAAGCTTAAATGTTATAGATGTGGAAGTGAAAATCACTTAGCGAATGATAAAAAATGCCCAGGTCTTAAGTCCACATGTTCTAATTGCAAAAAGATGGGACATTTTACTTCGGTCTGCAAAGTCTAGCAGAACAGGGGGAAAGTTCTTGCCATTGCAGATAACAGCAATACTGATAGTGATGATGATTCAGAGTTTTATTGTGGTCAAATTGTATCTCAAGTCTCTGACAATCACAAGAAGGGTCCGTTGGATGAGATAAATGTGGAAGGTGAGTCTACTAGAGTGCTGTTTGATTCAGGAGCGAAAATTACCATAATATCAAAAACAAATTTAGGAATAAACTTGCTAAGGACGTAAAACTGCTTAAAGCTGACATCAAGCCTTACGCCTATGGGGGGGGAACCCATAAAATTGTTGGGTTATTTCTCAGGCTTGATAGAGTATAAAAGCAGATTTGCTTCGGGAAAAATATATGTCTCACATAAAGGTGACAGCATTCTTAGTTGGTTTCACCAGAGAGACCTTGGTGTAATGTTAGACCCAAACAGTGATCCCCCAATTATTTTGAAAGAGAATTTTCATGTCAATGATGTGTTGGCGCAAAATGTTGACTGTGACTTTACTACACTTCTTAAGAGTGAATTTCCCAATGTGTTTAAAGATGAATTAGGTTGTTTACGTGGTTATGCTCATAAAATAAGGTTAATTCCTGAAGCCATACCCGTAGCTGGTAAGGTGTGCATAGTGTGCCTTTATCGGTGAGGGATGAGATGAAAGGGGAACTGGAGAAACTGAAAAAAGATGGCATAATTGAGGAGGTAGAAGGCACTAGGTGGTTGGCGCCAGTGGTAGCCGCACGCAAATCCAATGGAAGCCTTCGTTTATGCATCGACTTGAGGGAATTAAACAAACAAGTTATTATAGACAAGTATCCGCTTCCAAAAATCTCAGATATGTTGATGCTCTTACAAGGGGCCAATGTTTTTTCGACTGTAGACTTGAAGTCTGCTTATCAGATAAAACTAGATGATGCGTCCAAAGACTTGACTGCGTTCATCACACCCTTTGGCACTTACAGATTCATCAGGTTGCCTTTTGGACTGGTGTCAGCGGCATCTGTGTTTCAGAGAGCGTTGGAAAGGGTACTGAAAGGTGTCGTGGGGGTGAAAATATACCAAGACCATCTGCTTGTCTTTGGGAAGAATGTTGAAGAACATGATGCTATACTCAGAGAAGTTTTTAAGAGGTTTCAGGAATATAACTTAACGGTGAGAATTGACAAATGTAAGTTCAAAAGGTCATCGATAGATTACCTTGGACACACCATCTCTGGTCAAGGTGTCCAACCCAAGGCAGAACTAGTTGATACCATTCAGAATTTAGCGTCCCCTTCCAACAAAGAGGAACTCATGAAATTTCTTGGGATGTCTGAGTATTATAGCAAATTTATGAAAAATGTTGCTGGAATGTGTGTGAATATGCGCAAATTATTGTGTAAGGGTGTAGATTTCATTTGGTCAGATATTTGTGAGAAGGAATTTAATATGATTAAGGCAATGCTAAAGAAAACTCCCAAGTTGAAAAGTTTTGATCCCACCAAAGGTGCAGTGCTCATCACTGATGCCAGCATGAAGGGTTTGGCTGCCGTGTTGCAACAGAAAGAAGGGGCCACAGAGAATGTAATCCTATTTCTCTCGCGAAGTCTTAGGGGTGCAGAACTGCGCTACTCTGTCATCGAAAGAGGCCCTGGCTGTCCACTGGGCCATTAAGAAATTAAAGAATCTTCTGTGGGGATTGAAATTCGAAGTACGAACTGACCACAAGCCTTTATGTCAGGTGTTCAATAAAAAAGGGATTGATGCTATTTCTGGGAGAATTTCCAAGTGGGTAGTAGCTCTTCAGGGTTACGATTTTAAGGTTGAATACTTACCAGGTGCTAAGAACAATGTTGCAGATACACTATCAAGGTTGGTGGTCCTAAGTGATGATACATCCAATTCCAAAGAAGATGAACAGAATGAATGGGTCTGTGCCATTGAGAGTGGGGGAATGAAGGAAAGCAGATGGCGCGATGAGTGTGCCACTGACAAAGAATTTCTTGAGCTTAGTTCTTTGCTTGAGAAAGGATGGAATCAGAAGGTGAGGGGTGAGTGTGAAAAGTATTGGTTAGTAAAGGATGAGCTTTCGGTGTGTGATGGTCTTATCTTTAGAGGGACCAGATTGATTCCTCCTACTGCTCTTCGTAAAGAACTTCTTGATATTGCTCATGAAGGACATCAGGGGATGTCTAAGACGAAGGAGAGGCTTAGGCTTACCTATTGGTGGCCGGGCATGGATTTGCAAGTTGAACGTCTTGTAGGGGACTGCATACCGTGTTGCATGAGTGAGAAATGTCAGAAGCCTAGAGTGCAGCCCATGGTCATTAGGGAACGTCCCAAGAGGCCATGGGAGGAGTTAGCCTTTGATATATTGGGGCCCATTAGAGGGAATGGTTGTGAAAGTTATGTTTTTGTGTTGATCGATTTGCATTCAAGATGGCCAGAAGTAAAAATCACAAGAGGTATCGATACTAAGCAAGTTATAGGGTTTCTCAGGGAAGTCTTTGGTAGAGAAGGTTTACCGGGAACCATACTTACTGATAATGGGACTCAATTGGTTTCCAATGAAATGGAGGAGTTTTTGTTGAGGTGTTCCATTAAACATAAGAGGTGTGCACTATATCACCCAGAGAGTAATGGTATGGTGGAGCGCTTCAACCGTGTTTTGAAGGAAACCATTGATTTGGCCCAACAGAATTGCTTAAATTGGAAAGAGGAGGTTATCAGAAAGGTAGAAGTTTAAAGAGTCTCTCCTCATGCTATTACAGGTCTTACCCCATTTGAGTTACTCAAAGGTAGATGTGCCAACACATTGGCTGCTCCTTTTTGGATCAATGATACTGAATCCAGAAGAGGTGTGAAAGCCTCCGGTATTAATTGGAGATTAAAAGAGAGTGAAAGAATAAAGGCACGCAAGGTGAACTATGATCAAAGAAAAGCTGTGAAGGTTACTCCTGTCAAGGTAGGTGATTTGGTTATGATCAGAGCTCCTTTTGGCAGGAAAACCTCCAGTTTGTTTCAAAACCTCATAGGGTATTCAAAGTCTTAACCAATGCAATTAAAACTGAAGACTCACGCATTTGGAATTTAAACAGAGTGGTCATCATCAAAAACAGCAAAGTAAAGGCTAGTGAGGAGCTTCTTCCTCTCATATGTCTCCTACAAGTTCTGCAGAGGAGAATAACAATAACAATATTCCCAGAGACAAAAGGATTACTAGATTACCTTTGAAATTTGATGATTATCTTATGTAATAAGTTTTCTTGTTCTGTTGTTGTATATAGGGAGAAGGTGTGTAATATTGTGCATATACATGTTCTTACTTTAACTTATCTCTGTACTGCATTTTGTGTATGTTTGAAGGTGCACCATGGTGATAGAACCTGGTGTACTGATCCCACTGTTGATCTTGGTCAGTTACATCTAATACTGGCTGCTGGATGGATGGGATTTTTAATACTGCATTAAACCTGTTCTACATTTCAACTACTTGGAGACTCCTTTTCTTCATTTAACCCTGAACTTTACAGAGAACAACCAAGATATCCCTCTACAGGTTGAAGTTTTCAACAAATCACTGAAAGTTACAAAATATCTCAAAATCCCCTACGGCAGAAGACTCAACCAGTGACCCCAAAGCTGACATAGCAGTATATAACAACTGCAAAACATTGATGCATTTGTCAGACACCAACCTTAAACTCTTTGGATCTCACTTCCAGATGTTCCTAAACCTTAAAAAAACACCTTGTTAATAGAATCCCTCCAATTCTTCTGGCCTCCACACTTAAAATATCTCCACCTACCAATAACAATACCACCATACTGAAGCTCTCTCACCAATACTCAAGCCTGAACATTTAGTCAGTGTTCCTAGGCTAATTCAGGTCCAGTACTCTGAGGGAGAACCTTAAGAAATCCACTGACAGCTGCAATGATCCTTGGCCACTACACCTTCACAAGGAGTTCGCAATTATCTCTACACCTCTCTATCCTCACCCCAATCACCATGAATTAAACTCTCTAATGGAATATCTTCCTCCAAATCTGGCACCACGCTGTCAAAATAGATACCTTCTAGGAGCTGATATTCTCCATTGTCCCAATACCTCTCAAAATCATACTCAAAACTAATGCTGTAGAAATGTTCACTCTTCATATTAAAGACTATGATAAAAACCATTTAACTCTATGGACTATTAAAACCTTTCCACATAATTACAAAAATCCAAGCCCTAAGAGATCCTCCTTGATTTCGGATAAAACGCTAAAGAACCTATGATCCCAGGGAGTCTACCAAAGCCAACAAAGAAAACTCCCTCATCCAAATTAAAAAACCCAGAGAAAGATCACTAAAGAATACTCATATAAAAGACACACTGGAAAATGATATGAGAAATAAAAACAATTAGATGCTATGACCAAGACACTCCGAATCTCTCCATAAGGTGCTTTCTACACAACTGCAGATCTCCAACAAAATACGTCAAAATAATAAATCCAATAATCGCCTATGGTCTCACCTTGATTTTCCTGACTGAAAGGTGGATGACAGAAGTATCTCCACCATCACTAGACCTTCTATTAGCTCAAGGATACGACCTCACCCTCTTAAACAAAGTGGGAAAATCTGGTGGTGGAGCAACAGTCATAAAACATTAAGTACAGAAGCCCAGTACCAATTTACCACCGTCATATATCTTAAAATTGAAGACAGCAGAATAAAAACCACTAAACTTTCATCTCATGTACCATCTTGAGAAAACATTATGATCTTCACGAAGTACAGAATTGAACAGAACACAAAGTGCTATTAAAACCAAGCAACATTTTTCTGGGTTACTTCAACCTACACTGGGAAAAAAAAAGAAGACCCAGTTGTCTCTCCCCTAACCACACCACGAACCAACAACTATCTTACATATCACTGCACAGCACCCACCCACTGTAAAGGGGCCAGATTCGACAATATCATTGTGTAAGAAGATAAGATAGTGACTGACATTATAAGACCAGTTAACTAGTCAGATCACTCCCTCATTTTCTTTACTCTGAGGTGAAACACTCTACACCTAGGCAACGCTGTAGACCCATATAAATGGATGAGAAACACAAGGGGCATCAACAGTACAACCATCTCTGAAAACATTGCATACTCTCCGCAAAACCTACCTCCTTTCACTGATGTGAATGACCTCGCAACCCACTACATCAAGACAATGTCTCAGACTCTAAAAGAGCTAGCACCAAAATCCATAAATGACAAAAAGCAAAGAGCTAAGCCATATGATTACGATAAATAATTA
Organism: Calotriton arnoldi; assembly: GCA_963921515.1. Lineage (NCBI taxonomy): Eukaryota > Metazoa > Chordata > Amphibia > Caudata > Salamandridae > Calotriton > Calotriton arnoldi. Next base: position 1,005,718 of record CAWUFW010006872.1, read on the forward strand.
CATAAAGCAAAAAATACGGGGCGTGACTTGCACATGCATGGTGGCAGTCACGTAGGAGACGAGCTCCGGTGCCGTCCAACCTGTGAAGCAGTTATCCCCAATGCACCCACCCCCAAGGATATACGAACCCCAGTGTCCGAGGGGAGTGGGGGTGAAGTCTGGCTCATCCAGACGGTGGAAGGGCCTCCCCCAGGCAGAGCAGACACCGTGAACAGCCGGAATCGGTCCTGGGAGAAATCCAAAATGACGAAGGCAACCCAGGAGTGTCACAACCACTGGGGATCACCCTAGGGGAGCGGCATCAAGCACAGCAGGAGGTGCGCCCCCACCTTGGAAGAGTGAGTGGGAGCAAAGCAGGAACCAGGGGCAGCCTAAGCTGGCTGCGGCATAGAGGTGCCTGCAGTGTTTCGCACAGCCCGGCGCGGGATGAGTGCGGAGCAGCGAGGGATTACCAGAAGTAGCCCTTGCTATGGGGACTGCAGCGAGGAAGGCCAGAGCCCCCCTTCCTTCTTGGTACCGTGGATGAAGGGGAGGTTCAGAGCAGCCACGCACGGAGGTGGTGAGGCATTGACATGAATGCAAAGGCCCACATACCGCAGAGGCCTGATACAGGACCGGAGTACCCAGGGGTATCACTGGCGGCTTGGTGAGTGGCCTGGAGCCCATTTGAGAGTGGCTGGAGCAAATCTATAGCGTTTCACTGACGGAAAGGATCCCACCTAATGGGAGAGTTTGTCCCTTGACATGGGCGCGGACAGGGTTCAGATACCTGGGCATCTATGTAACCACACAACCGTAAACCTTTTTCGGAGAAAATCTGGAGCATATTTTGCAGGACTATAAAGGGGGGGTCCACTGGAGAGAACTTTCAATTTCCGAACTAGGCCGAGCAGCCCTACACAAAATGATATTCCTCCCTAAGTTTCTAAATACTCTGCAAAATACACGTTTATGTCCCAGGCAAATTCTTTAAAGATGTTGGGGCGACAACCAGGCAGCTGATTTGGGATGGCGGCCCGCCGAGGATTGCCTTATCCGTATAGACACGCAAACCAGAGAATGGGAGAGTGGCCCTCCCAAATCTTAAATTATATTACTGGGCGGCACAAATGCAAGTAATTAACGACTGGTTATTTGGGACGCAGGAGGAACCCTCAATCTATGCAGACAGGAGGGAAATGCATCCTGGGGGGCTACCTTGGCTGGCTCTACGGGACAGGCAGGTGGAACTCTTTGCCAGGCCCAACTGCCCAGGTGGTTAGACTACAGGCCTCGAAAAATCATAAAAATGTTACTAGATCTGCAGGCCCAATAACCTGAATATTCTACCCAACCTAACTAATGTGCTTCACTCGTAATCTGGTCATTATGTCATCCTAGGCAAATATTTTATTTTGTAGAGACAACTTTTTCTTCACTATCACATTAGAGCCCCTTCAAATATGTGTGTTTAGCATTCCTGCTGTACAACAAAACCTATTTGGATTGATTTAATAAACTAGACGTTTGCTCCATGCATAATCAGAATCTAGCCCACATATAGGGTACACATGACCCCTGACTTCCCTCTTAGTTCACTAATAGAATTGCAGTTCAAGGTGGGAGCAGGAAGGTTTCTCAGTTCATCTTTAAAAACTCACTTTTAATAAATAAATTATTACTAAAGCATGAGGTGGTAGTGCACTGTCATTCACAGACAGCACATTTTCCATTGAAATGGCCAAAAACGTTCTTACTAACATGCAGTTTTACGTATAAAACAATATAGTGTTCTAAACAATCTGCGGAAATTGGGTTTAAGCAAATCTATTTATCATTTGCACATCACAAAGTAAAGTGTTATGATTTGTTTTTGTCCAATTAAAACATTTTTTTCCACCACACAATTACAAAACAAGGGCTTTCATAACTCCTGAAATTGACATTAAAATGTTTATACAGTTAATTTTTTAGCTATTTAAGTGTGTTTAAATCAAGCAGGATATTCTACAGGCTTTTATTTCACACTTTTTGTACAGCACATTTGTCAAGCAGTTCACTTTCCAAAATCCTCGAACTTTGCAATCAGAGAAAGAAATGAAATTGTAGATGTAAACTGACTTTTGACCTCTGTCTCTGAACACAGACTAAATGTGACAGGACAAAAACAATATTTGAAGGGATCTTTAATTTTCTATTTGCTCACAAAGTAAAGGAACACCTGTTTCTCAGCTCGCCAGAAAGGGTGAGTAGGCCTCTAAATATAGCTCGCCCTGATAAAATCTGACTCGCCATGGCGAGTAGATTTGCTGTGGCCTGTTAGAATATGGCAGGAAGCAACAAGAGCACTGGGTTGGTGCGGACGTGCGACGCTGGAGTACCCGCTCTGGGACTCGGCATTGCTAAGCGCGCCTGAAATGTCTGGAGGGTCACAGGAAGTGGGATATACTGGGAATATTGAAGGTGGGGAAGAATGATCCTGGTCTCTGAACTCCAAGCACAATTTGAACTGACAGGGGAGACAGTATTTACGCTACCAACCGGTCAAACATATCCTGTGGGGCTATAAAGGACCATCTTTTGGAGGTGGCAGAGGAAATGCCCCTAGAATGGAGTGTTGGGGGTGCAGGGGGTGGCTTCACAAACACGCTGTATCACAAATATTCGCCTCCCTGCTGAGACAGCCTGGCCCCATTAGACACCCAGCGAAGTAAATGGAAAATCGACTTGGGGAGAATAGAAGACAATGCTTGGGGGAGAGAAGCCTGCAAGTATCCCCAAGTGGCAGCCATCCGGGCGGGCTTTCGGCTGGTGCAGCTGAAGCAACTCCACAGGGCATATTACACGAGAACGCGCCTCTGCCAGATGGGGAGGGTAGGTAATGATCACTGTCAAAGGGTATGTCACCAGAAAGGGGCTCTGAGCTACACCTTATGGGAGTGCCTGAAAACAGAGGGTTACTGGGAGAAGGTGAAGAGGAGGATCCCTTCCGTTCTGGACTGCGCCTTGCTCTCAAGCCACAGCTGGTGATGTTGGGTATCTGGGGAGAGCAGACGCTGAACAGATACCAGTTCCTATTCTGCAACATGGTGTTAATGGAGGCCAGGAGGGACGTTGTCTGGTACTGGTGTAGGCTTAAAAGTCCCCAAAGTGACGGAGGATCATTGAACTTGGACTGGAGCATGAGGGTGGAGAGGTTGGTGTACCGCGCCAGGGTCGCCCACATAAATTTGAGAGGGTGTGGGCCCCATGGAAAGGGTCTGAGGATGTCTATGACCGGGAGGAGGCATAAAAGGGCAATGGGTGGGTTCTCTTAGCATTACGGAAAAAGAGAGGGGGGAGTCGGGAACAGAGGTCCGTAGAAAGCCACTAGGGACTGCAAAAGACAGTAGCTAAGTGAAAGTGGTGGCTGAAGGAAGGAGGGTTCTGCCAGATAGCAGAAGGTTGTACAAGCTGTATTGCTGCTGCTTTTTGGTGTTATATTGTTACAAAATTAAATAAAAAGATTTTAAAAAGTTGGTAAAATCCTATGAGCCTTGGTGAAAAAAAAAAAATGGTTCATAATCCCTCACCTATCAGCTTATCTGCAAAGAAAGAAACAAACAAATTACAAGAAAAACATTATAGAATATGCTGCTTTCATCAAAGAGGAAATTAACCAAGTGAGAAACCGTCCAAAGCAACTATACGAAATTGTTTTTTATAAATATATTTAAAAAATATATATAATAAACTCCAAGAGAATTCACAGAAACATTAAACAAAAGTGTGAGGATCTCTCCAACTTATTTATGGAGAAGATGAACATTGAAAAGTGCATTACAGTCAAGCACGTTAGAATTGGTAGGCAAAGAATTATGCCTACCAAACTAAAACTATCTCCAGGACACGGGAACGATTGATAATTGGGATATTGAAGGAGACACAACTAAGCAGGATTGTAATGATGATCCTTGTATGCAACTATGATGTCCATGTTGCTTACTGGAATATTAAGTGCCTAATAAAAAGATGTTATAAAAAAAATGTAAAAACTACTATCTCCAGAATCACCCTATCCTCCCATGACAGGGATTCCATCCCTTCTACCACCCTAAAAGACACCAGTCAGACACTATTCCCCTTTTGGTTATGCCTCACCTCATCCTTAACCCATAGGGGAGTCCAGGACTGCCTGAAAGCAGTTGAAGTCAAGACGACCAACAACTATTGTTTGGTGTAAAATCCACCATTCCTCACCAAAGTCCTCAAATGTTGTGTAGAAAACCAACTCAAATACTTCCTAGGAGAACAAACTGCTGGGTGATCTTGAATCTTGCTTCAGAAAAGCATGCAGCAAGGAAATGACAACCTTAAAAATAGAGATTAATTCCATGTGCTTCAACAATGAAGGAAACGGTATCCTTATAAAACTAGACCTTTCAGCAGTTTGAGACATGGTGAATCCAAACATTCTCCTGAGAACTCAAAGGGACAGGGAATGTATCAATGAGTGTCCTCAAGTGGTTGACATCTCTCCAGGATAACTGAAGGCAGTACAATCAATAACACCAGCTTGAGCAGTTATATTCATTACAGGACCAGAGGCTACCACTATGCAATAACCTTTTATTACTGCCCCAACATGCAGTCCGTTAAAGAAGATAAACATCATTAGCACAGCACGTTATGCCAAACTGACATTTTATCCTCAAGCATGCAATGTATTAAAATGTGTTATTTGAAAAAGAAAAAAACATCAAACAAAACATTCCAGTTTTAGATCTTTATAACTCCACGTCACTAAGCATAGTCCTCTCGCTGCTCCTTGACAAGATAAGTACTATGCCATTATCTATATTTGCTATGTCTTCCTATGTTAAATAATGATTATTAGGTTTTTTAGGTTTGATTCACTTTTAATTACCTTAATTACTTTAAGGTAGATTGGTGTTTCGTTTCACCCCTCCAATTTATGGTTTGGTTCTCGTATCCTTAGGTTTTTGGCTGCTTTCCCCTTGCTGAAGAGGGGCTCAGCACTTGTTTTTCCGTGGCTATCGGAATGGGCTGATTTCAGGCCCGAAGCTCTTCCTGCGGCCTCCAAGGACTTTGTTAGGAGCCTGCATGACTTTTCAAAGACGCGTAAGCGCCCTGTGAATCTTTACACAGCAGGACCAGGACACGCTCTTCTGCATTTCGAAAGAGTGCTTCTGCCTGCGGCGGCTGCCTCAATCCCCAATTTCCTTGCGCACAGCAGAGTCCTCAATTGTAATTGAAAGAGGACTCAGCGCCTTGGCAGACATTTTCCCTTGGGCTGTAAGCCCTTTTCTATGAACGCGCTTGGCACATGTACACCGTTACCATGGCAACGCAGTCACTATCTTCTTTAAACAGTTACCGTTTGACAGGCGAACCGGCAGGGAGCGTTTTGGGAAAGCTTTACATACCTCTCCCATAAAAAAATAAAGGTAGTATTAGCCAGAAAGGGCAAACAGTTTTCTTTAAGCCCTCTTAATTTTAATACTTGGCAAGACATCTTCCTCATTATGTCTGATGAGGACGTTACCCAGAGGCCCCCCTGACACTGATCAGGGAGGATATTTTTAAAAGGTATTTGGACATGGAAGTCAAATCTTCCCTGAAGGAGTCGGTGGAAGCCGTTTTTGCTAATAGAAAATGGGATTCGCCCTCTGTGGAGGACTTTTTCTCCTTTTCTGAGAAGACCCCTTTGGTTGTCAAAAAAAAAAAAAAAAAAAAGGCAAGGCAACTAAAAAATCCAACCATCTTACGGGTGAGGAGCACACATTGGGTAGCCTGAGAGCTACAATAGACTGTGGTGTCCATGGCTGCACAATTAACAGGAGTGACCATATCGGCGAAATTGATCTGGGGGGCCTTCATGGCACAAAAGACAGCAGTATTAATACTGATGGTGAGTATTTATTTGACAATGAGGTAGAGAACGAGATGGATGAATAGGTTTTCGATCCACAGGAGACGTTGGAGATTGATTTCCTCTATGAGGATTTGGACCAACCTTCAATTTCGAAGGCTATCAAAGACCCTAAGGATGTCAAAATGTTTAATCCTACCAGCTTTACTCACCCAAGGGGATCGATTGGTGGCCTATGGACCACGAGCCCTCCTTTATTAAGTTCTGGATCCGTAATTCTCTCGATAAGGAGAGGCGGAATCTGATAAGGACTGAATGCCCGAGACCATTCCTGGATAATAAATCAGGAATAACACTTAATCTGGACCCGGAGTTATTGACTTTTCTTTTTAAGTCAGGAAAAGATCCTAGGAAAGGCAGTGCCAAGATAGATTATTAGATACTCTGGGTCCACTGGCTATAGCTCAGAAAGCTTCCTTCATGGGCATGCCCGTAGATGTTGAACTACTCAGGGTCTGGAGCCAGCGGGCTTTGCGCCTGCTTGGCAATGCCAATGCCAGGCCAATTGTCGAAAGGAGGAGGGCTATCCTGATGAGTATTAATCCAACGTTGGGTGATCTAGCCAACAAGAAAACGCCAGGGAACCCAAATGGTCGACTTTTTGGGGAGAGTTTTATTAAAACTCTAGGCAACCATGGCTCAATGTTTACTGCCTTTAGTAAGGCCCAATCCAACGTGAGACGGATGTTAAATAATAGAATTTTTGGAAGGGCTGACAGGAGGGGCCTGGCCGACAGCCTTGGGCTACAATGGCCCCAGTATTACCACCAAGACCAGAGGGGATATGGAGGAAATTTCCATTCAAACTGTAGCTTCTTCCCGCAAAGAGGACGAATACCTTGCTCACGAGGCCGCAGGGTAGATTCCACGGAGCTGGAGATCGAGGCAAGTTTCAACCCTTTAATTGGTTCTTCCCACACAAAGGTAGGGGGAAGGTTATGATTTTTCATCCAAAACTGGTCTGGCATAACCAAGGATTCTTCGGTATTACAAACTGTGAAGGGTTTCAAAATAAAATTTTGCCAGGTTCTTTACCAAAGGTGTCACACCAAGGGAGTTGTCCTTAGAGCAGGAGCGAATGACACTGGCAGATACAGAAGCTACCGCAAATGTTGTTCAAGGGGGCAATTTGCAAGATCATGGACTCGGAAAAGGGTTTTGCAAGTACTGTTTTCCTAGTGAAGAAGGTGCACAAGGGTTGGCAACTCGCAATAAACTTGAAAGAATTAAACAGGTTTTTGGTTAACAGGCACTTCAAGGTGGAAGGGATCCATATTCTGCGAGCCATTTTACCAGAAAAAGAAGACTGACTATTGAAGTTGAATCTGAAAGATGCCTACTTCACAATTACAATGGATCTAAATTTGCAGAAGTATTTACGGTTCAGCTGGAGAGATGTTTTGTACCAGTTTTCCGGTCTTCCCTTTGGTCTGTCATCAGCACCTTGGTGCTTCACCAAGGTACTGCGCCCTGTAATTGCGTTCTTGAGAAAGAGGGAAGTACATTTACTGACCTATCTAGACGACATGTTACTGATGTCTCAGGATCAGGGGGAATTGCTGAAGCGCAATAAGTGGTCAACGGATCTCTTAGAGGTCTAAGGGTTCATTATCAATGTATAGAAGTCAATCATGACTCCTACACAGAAATTGGAATTTCTGGTATATAAGGTGGATACCAATCTGACCCAGCTTGGTCTCCCTCAGAAAAAATTGACAAAGATCAAGAAGGAGGTAGCTCACATTCTAGTGAAGGAAGTGGTGGCTTTGAGGGGTCTGGCAAGAGTGGTAAGACTTTTGTCATCCTCCATTCAGGCAGTTTCCCCAAGCCCTTTGCATTACAAGGCTCTTCAGAGACTGAAATCCCTGGGTTTGAGGATAGGTCTTTGGTATGCAGATATAATTCCCCAGTCCCAGGAGGCTTGAAAGGACCTACAATGGTGACTGAAAAACCTGGAGAGCTAGAACAGCAAATCAATATTTGGGAATGTTCCAGAATTTACTGTAGAGTCAAAACGCAAGCAATCTTGGTTGGGGAGCAAGATTAGGATAGAAACTGAAGGGAAACGGTCCAGGGAGGATTTATTTTTACACATATATTGTTTGGAAATATTAGCAGTGCTGAACGCTTAGATGAGTTTCAGGTCTATTTTAGCAAACAGCGTGTTATTGATCCGGATAGACAATTTCACTGCTGTATCCAACATCAATCGATACTTGCAGATCTAGCCAAGGAAATTTGCCATTTTTGTTGGGATCAGAAAATTCTCTTGAAAGCAAAGTTTATCCCAAGTCATCAGAACAAGAGAAAAGACTGGAACTCAAGATTTTTGAGGGACACCAGCGACTGGAAGATGAGTCCAGTGTATTTCAGGAAGAATCAGGATTTGTGGGGTCCCTTTCAGGTAGATCCTATGCCAGCAGATTGACATTTCAGGAAGAACGGTATTACAGCTGGAGGCCAGATCCTAGAACATTGGCAGTGGACGCTTTAGTACAGGTTTGGAACGAAGAGAACTGATACACATTCCCTCCATTTGAACTGATTCAGAGGGTGTTGTTAAATGTCCGGAGGGAACAATGCAGCATAGTTCTGGTAACTCCGTTTTGGAACTCGCCAGTTTGGTTCCCTGGAGTAATGGAACTAGCAGTAGAGGTTCCCCGTTTGATACCAGGGAGACCAGGCCTTTTGAAAGGGCAGGAAGGAGAGGAGCATCCTTTAGTGCTAGAAGGAAACTTGAACCTTCTTGTTTGGAAGATTTCATGAGATCTGGTAGATACTCCGGCCTTTCGGGAGAGGCCAACAACCTATTGGATGAGTAATGGGCACCAGGTGCCAGGAAAAGATACACAGGAGTATAGAGAAAGTGGTGTACTTGGTGCTTGGGGAGGAATTTGGATCCCATGGAGGATCCTGCAGTAAAAGTGGCAAACTACCTTGCTGAGTCGTTCAAATCAGGCCTGTATTATAGATCTGTTACAGATATGGTGTTCCGTGAGGATATTCCTTGGTAAACGACTTTGCTGTTGGTAGGGGTCCTTTGGTCCACAGAGAGATGAGGGGATAAGGCTTAGGCAACAACATAGGGCTAGTTATGATTCTTTATGGAAAGTTAATCTTGTTTTTGATCCTTTGTCTCCTGGTCTGATAACTCCTGTCTTTCTACAAGAAAAACTTCACAGAAGTTAGAAACTTTACCCTGTCTAATCTCTTTTAGAAGAGTCTCAGATGTGAAGGCATTAGAAGTTTGCAATAGGTTTTAATCTCCCGATGGGGTCCACTTTGAGATTTGGAAAAGGACTAAAACCATGTCTGAAAACATATTTTACCCCTTTTTCAATGACGGCAAGAAATTGTGTGTAGTGAATGGCATGAGAGTTTATGAACAAAGAATGCTGGAATTTAGACCAGATGGGGAGGATCAGTTATTTTCCAATGTAAAACACTATGGGGCAGTTTCAACAGCTACTATTTCACCATGGGTAAGAGTAGGAAAGTCCAAGGCAGGAATGGATTTGTCTAAATTCAGGGCACACTCTTCTAGTGGTGCGATGGCCAGAAAAGTGTTTTGGGCAGGTGTTACACTTGCAGACTTTCTGAAAGCGGCAGACTGGTCAAGTGCTAGCACTTTTGGGAACTTTCATCTTAAAATCAGTAGAGCATGCGAGTAGTGTGGCGATGGGGAGCTTTAAACTTGCATAATGGTAGCCTCTGGTCTTCCAATGAAATGGTGATTCTCCAATTAGCATACAGAGAGAATCTTGATTTCATTAAAAACAACTGAGGCTAAAAATATCCCACTGACCACTCCCAATTAGTTTCAATTGTATAATTGAAGTTGTTCACTATGATTTATTGTGATTGTATCATTAACTTGATATGTCTTTGCAAAGGTAAATGATTATTTACTTCAGTAAGAATTTTTTTGTGGTATCACTTGGTTTCTTCTTTCTTTCAGCTAACTCTTTGCAGTAAGAATATTTTCCAGTTAAGCCACGAAGCATCTTTTTTTTCTTTGCAGCCTAAAAGAGGTCTATGCTTAGTGATGTGGAGTTATATATGGTTATATATGTCTTGAAAGTTCAAAAACTGGAATGTTTTGTTTGTGATGTATTTTATGTTCTTTAAAGCGCTGGATGTTGGGGCAGCAATAAAAGGTTATTGCATAATGTTAGCCTCCGTTGTCTTTTCTCTCCGTATGCCAACTGGGGAATCGCCATTCTCTGACAAAGGGTCCCTTAAGGATCAATACTCTGACCAACTCTCTTCAACCTCTACATGAAAACCCTCCTTGCCAATATCCTAAAACATTCAAAGATCAACTATCGCTTTTATAAGAATGACAACTCTACATAAAGATTCACCTCTCCAGGAGACACACAAAAGATGGTCAAAATTTTCAACGAGATCCAGTCTTGGACGTTGTTGCATCATCTAAAGCTCAGCCCATCAAAAGAAAAAACACCTCATTGCTCCCCAAATGTCAACATACCCAACCAAAACTGGCTAAAACAAAACCCGCTTCTTAGAAACAATACCCTACTTGTTGACTTTACAAAATTACTTGGATTTATGCTTGATAAACACAAACCTCCAAGAACAAATAGTCAACATTGCGAAAGGAGTCCAATCTCAGCTCAGACTGCTAAGAGGTGTCAAACGTTTTCAGACAAGCGGTGAAGGCACTTAACCTGTCAAGAATAGATTATAGCAACTCCCTACTACTAGGAATTAAGAATCTAAACTTAGCCCCCCTTAAATCAATCCTTCATGCTGCTGCCTGATTGGTCTCCAGCACAAGAAAATGCAAGCATATTTCTCCAGTCTCTCTTTCAATAAATTAGCTCCCCAGTGAAGCAAGCATTTCTTTCAAACTAATCAGAAATAAAGCAATTCTAGGTGTGACAAAATCCAGAGCACTGAAGCATTCCTTCTCAGGAAGTGTCCAAGATTCAGGAACTCTATGCCACCGGATATCAGGACATTGCAATCCTGTTATTGATTAAAAAAAGAACTGAAATATTGCTTTTTAGACACCACCGGCATCGAAGACTTTATACTCAACTGTCACACAGTTCAGCATACTTTAATTAATTTAATTAATGCCTAGAGTTGGCATCTGTTACACCTTATTTCTGGGGCCTCAGTCAGTCTGAAAGTATCTGCCCCAGTTCAGAAAGTTCAATCCTGTATATGTTGCATACTTGTCTAGTGCAGACTGTCGAATGCTTAGACAATTTTAACAGTTTTATTTTTGGGTTTTTCATAAGAACACTTGTACATGGAAGAATCAGCAGCATATCATCATAATTGTTGTCGTCGCACACCCTCTCCCGCCCCCCGTTCTCCCCACTACATGATGCTATCAAGTAAAAATCGTAATGCAGCAGACTATTATTGGCAACCTTGAATATATCAACCAGATATCCCCCAGTGGGTGTCAACCACTGTCCACAGTTCAATAGACAGTGCTGGGGATGTTGCGTCCATCGAAGTTGAGATCTCCATCGGGTGGGTCCTAGAGGCAATGCAACACCCCAGGGTCCTCTCCTAATGGGGTCCCGTCCACTAGCAACAAGCCTCGCCACACAGAGGACCCCACCCCCGGAGGAGCTCCAACCCTAGTAAACAGGCGTCCCTCATTCTGATTTATCCTCACCATAGTTGAGAAAATCATGGATGCTCTCTGCTCAGGTCTACCTGGACTTTATCATCAAGTCTGATCCTCCTGACTTCTTGAGCCAAGACCCATTTTGTCATTTCTCTCACCCACAACTTGCAACTGGGGTCCCTTATCCCCATCAAGCCAAAGGCCACTCATCTTTTTGCCAGCACAAGGGCCAGTTGTAAGAACTTGTATCCCATCTTCAATGTCCTGGGTCTCTGTTCAATACCCAGTAATGCTTAAACATTTGCAACCCTCTTCCCTCGATTTACCTTTACCCTCTGCTCATGTGTTCTCATGTTAGCCCCAACACTTTGTGCATTATAAAGCGCTTCAACATTAACAGGTCTATTTTAGGCTATATAAAACTTCAAAATATATATTTTTTAAAAACATGGAGGCCATCTTTGTAAGATAGAATAAAATGTTTTCCAATTGTTTGTCATACTTATAGCTTGGTTGGCAATAACTATTGGGTTTGCTTATGACTGCGCTTTAGAGGAAGTATGTGGCCCCTGGCAAAACAAATGTTTAGCCAGCACAGAACAGAAAGAGGCAGTAAAAAAGGTAGTGAATGCAATGGAAAAAGTGCAACAGAGAAGCTTGGAAGAAGAGCAGCCAATATTAAATTAAAAGGGGAGTGCGATGGGACAGGATCGGGAAGGCAACGATGGGACAGCAACAAAGAGTGCAGGGTCTGAGGAGGAAGCAGCATAGAGGACCAGGAAGAGGAGGGCGAGAGTAAGGAAATGCATTGCACTTCCCGTAAGAAAGTAGTTCCCTGAATGTAAGCAGTAGAAGGATACAAGTTAACTAATCGGAAGACGGAAAAAAACCTTAAATAATAAGGAAGCAAATGATATTGACAAGAAATCCAACCAATGATATTCAGTGGGCTGACAAGGCTCAAGGTAAGTTTTGGTACTATCCACTAAAGGTTTTCCAACTACAGTTGTAGGCAAGACCTAAAAAAGTATGTGCTGCAGTGTAAGTCTGTCAACTGAATACAACAGGAGGCTGTTGTACCTGCTGCTCAGCCAGTGTGAGTGTGGTGTGGAATGTTGGGGTGGATGATGCTGTGGAATGTTGGAGGAGTTAGGTTGGCAGTTGGAGGATGGGCTGAGCAGCAGGAAGGCTGCTCCTGGTGGGGCTCTGCTCTAGATCTTAACCTGAAATAAACTTATCTAAAGATACTACTTGGAGTGGACTTGTTTTGATTACAACATTTTGGCGACGATTTTTAAAGAACCTGCGAGTGCCACCTCTTTGGAACTGTACCTTTCAAGTTTGAAATTTAGAGTAACTGGAACTGAACCTGAGGCAAGTGAAATTGAACTTGAAGAACCTGGCACATCTGAGCCCCACCAGTGACCCTGTCATCGGTCTCCCACAACCCTCGTGTGCCAGTTCCTGCTGTGTTTTCTTGCTCTTTTTGAAGTGGAGCTGTGGTGAGGAGTGGAGCTGCAAGCTGTTCCCCATTTGACCATTTACCGGTCTGCCGCAGCCTCCATTTGGGACATCTTGCTGTGGTTTCTGCTGCCTCTGTTGGTGTAGGGAAGAGCGTCAGGGGAGCTGTTACTTGAAGAGGTGTCCCTGGTGAGAAGAGAGACTAGTCCCCAGAGCCCCCGTGTGGAAGTACCGATGGCAATCCCACAGAGTAACTACTGAGAGAAGTTCCCGCAGTTCCTGTTTTGTGGACAGAGAAGTTCCCTCTGTTCGTGTCTAGAGGAGGAGCATCGGGTGAGGGGCTCTGAGTCCGGGTTATGGAGGTGTGTCTGGCCTCAAGTGTCACCTGTGTCCGTGTCAAGTGGAGCAACAGGTGTGAGGAGTCTCCAAAGTTTGTGTCAAAAGCGGATTTCGGATGAGGTGTTTTCACGTCATAAGGAGCAACAGGTGTGTGATGTCCCTGGAGTTCGTGTCAGGAGTGGCCTGCAACCGTCTTTTCTCCGTCCGTTGGCTCCAGCGCGAGCTCGGTCTCCTTCTCGCGCAGTGGCTTCCATCTTCTACGTTGTCCTGCACGGACGTGCCGGGAGCCACCCGGCTCTCTGTTGTGCTGCGTGTCGCCATTTTTGCGATTACGGTGTTTTCCTCACTTTTTATCCTGTAACTACAAGACTTTCTTCTTTGCCTTCTGGGTCGGCATTTGAGAGATGTAGGGGAGCCTCTATACCAGCTGCGTTTTTCCGATGCTCAATTTTTCCAGGGATTTTGAAACGTCGTGTTTCTGGTTCGGAGTAAAGAATTAATACAATAATGCCATCTAGTGGCTATTTAGCGCCACTGCTCATGAACAAAGAAAAGAAAGGCTCACTCGATAGTGACTTGATGAAGATTGCCCGACCTGCAGAGAAGTGACCGTGATGAAGGGCATGACACCAAAGTGGCTCAAAAAAAAAAAAAAAAACAGGGAGAGTAAGAAGTATTCACCTTTCATCAAGAGAGGCCTGAAGTGGTTACAATGGAAAAGTTGCTGAGGGCCATCGTGTGGAGAAGCTGGTGAGGTGTTTCCTGTTGTCACGACATTCGAGACTTTAGACACTATCGGTCCTGAAGTCTTTCGTTTTTTTGGAAGACAAGTTGTAGAAAAAAATGATGTGGGGCTTTTATTCTTACAGCAGCAGATGTTCTTATGGCATTGAAGTTTTCTTATTGCTACGGTTGGACATTTGTTTTGACTGCTCCATCTCATTGCTCACTTATTTTTTGTTGTCTTTCTTTTGTGAAGTCACTCTGGTTTATCCTCTTGTGTTCTTGTGAGAGTGCCTTCATCTCCCTGTTGGGGGGGGGTGTGTGAGTAGGCCCTTCGTTGCGGAGTCTCTTTTGCCTACCACTATCTTTGTGGTTGTGGTCGACATTGGTTTGTTACCTTTGTGGGCACTGTTTGTATTTGACTCCTTGTGGATATTGTGAGAGTGTGCGCATCTCTCACTGTTGAGGGTGTTTGGGGGAGAACGCCTTTTGTTGTGGAGCCTCTCTCTAGCCTACCACTATTTTCGTGGTTGTGGGTGACATTGGTGTGTTACCTTTGTGGGCAATGTTTCGCAATTGACCCCTTGTCGTTGTTGTGGGAGTGTGTCTACCTCTCACTGTTGGGGGTGTGTATGTGAGAAGGCTCTGGAGCCTCTCTGGCCTACCACTGTTTTGTGGTTGTGGGTGGACATAGATTTGTCTCCTGGGTCACTCGTGTCTGCCACTTTCGTGTGGTTGGTTGGTGAAGTTCACTTCACCTGTAGCTTTGCGTTTTCGCTGAGCATTTCCTGTGTGCTTGTCCTCCCTTTTCCTTCTCCCTTAAAGCTCGGACGTTTTTGTCCTGGTTGAGCTTGTGTGTCATGTGGTGTGTTTTCTTCTGCACCGTTGTGGTTTGTTCCTCTGGTGTTCACGTTCATTTTCGGCCTGGCCAGCTGATATGTTTGTGTCTCAGGTGTTGGTTGGTTGTGCGTGGTGTAGGAGTTTGTAGGTTTGTTTGGTTTTGTGTGGGAAGGTGGGAGTTTTGTGTGGAAAGGGAGTGGATGTGTGTATAGGTTGTCTTTTTGCCTTAAGATTGATTTACCTGTCTTGTTTGTTTGTAGGTACGTGGGTGGCCATTGACGTTTTACTGTTGCTTTGCCTTTTGTTGACATTCATGTATATTACCATTTTCTCCTCAGCTTTCGTGCTCTTTTGGATGTTAACTTGTAGCCCATAGTACTGTGTTTTCCTTACTTTTCATCCTTTCTGGTTTGCCCTCAACCATTCTCAGGTCTATGCAATGGTACCTTTCCAGATTTTATGTGCATGTTATTATCTCTTTGATGTGCTTTTCACTTGTATCATTGCATTGTGTTTTTGTTTAATATGAGGAAGGGAGAAGTGTTGTACCTGCTGCTCAGCCAGTGTGAATGTGGTGTGGAATGTTGGGGTGGATGATGCTGTGGAATGTTGGAGGAGTTAGGTTGGCAGTTGGAGGATGGGCTGAGCAGCAGGAAGGCTGCTCCTGGTGGGGCTCTGCTCTAGATCTTAACCTAAAATAAACTTATCTAAAGATACTACTTGGAGTGGACCTACTTCGATTACAACAGAGGCTATATGAAAATGTACTGGAGTGTCCTTTCACAGAGTATGGTTCTCAAACAGCCTCTAACACCTTCACAGACTGACCTACTTACCGTTCGGCGTTGCAAACTGTATTAGTACACTGTTGCAGCCCAATGTGATGATAAATGACTGTTTGCCAACCCGACTGCACTCCGTTTCACGTGACACAGAACATTTAAATACACACACTTCCTCATCTGCAAAGAAGGAAGAAAAAAAGAAAAAAAAGGAGTTAAGGATCACGTGAGGCACCGGAAATCAGTTATACAGCAGATCATTTTCTGAACTGACGAACAATCCAAGGATTTGCATCGCCTGCAGAGAAGTCTTTGCCAAAATGAAATTTGTCCAACCTCTCTGTGAAGAAAGAACCAGTTTGCTTCCATTTAACTTCAAACAAAATTCCATCACCTGCGTACAAATGCAGCTCATATAAAAGTAAATGGAAGTCCACACCATTTCCACAGTCTGGAAAGGTCTGGAGTATGACCATCACAGATCATTAGGGAGAGATACTACTTTTGCGCAAGTAGAGGCACCGATTTACATGTATTGGACCAGAAAATTAGGTTTGAATTGATGCTGAATTGATGCTTTCATCACAATAAAATTGATGTCCCTAAATGCCAGATTAGTTGGGGCTAATCGAGGAGATTTTGTGGACCAACAGAACCCCATTCACGCCTTGGTCCCATTGGAATAATTTACAGAGGGAAATACAATCATTGATAGCCCTCTTAAGAACTACTTCCCCAAGCTACTGTTGAGCCAAAGGGGTTATGGGTGGGGGGAGGTTACCTCTTCTTTGAGCACAGGCGTTTACCTGCACTAACCGGAGAGAGGTGGTCAAGGCATTTTTGCATCCAACAACTTTTTGGAGGTGAAGACTTAGAGGGTTGGAGGCCTCCCAAGGATGTAACTCTATTACTGGACAGGAAATGAGCTCTAACTGGACACTTACTTAAGCAGATTGTGTGCATTATTTGTACAACCTGGAGAGAACTGCAAAGTTAGTCAAACGTCCTACCTTTTATAGTTATAAGACTTCTTCCTCGTTATAATTATAATCAGATCACTTGCGTTTTTCTTGCTATGAGTTAGTCCTTATTCAACATCTATATATAGGCCTGGTGGCCTCAAGTGTTACCGGATAGTCAACTCAAAGAGCGAAAGGTTAAGAGTGATAAAGACAATCTAGGCATGAAGGAGGACACAAAAGCATCACAGCTAAGCTTGTGATAACAGAAAAGGGTAGAAGAGAAATGCAACCTCAATTATTCTAAACAAAACGGAATTCCAGGTTTGTCTGGCTGACAAATTTTCTACTGAATTAACACAGGTAGCGAAACATTGACTGGATAGTTGACTCTATACCAGATGACCAAAAACACGGCACTCCCTCTCCAGCCAGTGGATAACTGACCAGTAAGTGGAACACTCAACCCGTTACATCACAAGGCTCACAGAACTTAGGTACATAACATTCTGAATAAAAAGCAGGTTATACTTAACATTACAACATGCTTCTCTAACACTCACAACAAATACACACTAAGGGCAGCAGCATTCAAGCTTCACTCATCATAGAACAGCAGCAGCACTGGCAACAGTGAAATCTACTTGGATAAAGGACAACCCCAACAGAAGTACCAGCAGTGTAAGCAGAACTCATAATCAAGTAGAAGCTGGCCAGCTCCACGCAAGCTTCTAAACACAGTTTTATCAATAAACGTCAAATCTGCTCTAACTAGAGGGGAAAAGGGCAGAGAATCTCTGACCCTACAGCCAATGAATCTGTGGCACATGGTTTATAGGTGAACACCGGACCATTCAAGATGGCAAGATTCTGCCATAGGTATTAGTAGTTTAATATATATTAATTGCATTGTTTCAGCAAGCTGTCAGCATGCCTCAGTTTGCAGATCCATCATTTTAGCAAAACGGAGATTATACACACTAATGCAGACGTGCACTCTACCCAATCCGGTCCAGCAAGTATGGAGTACCGTGCCTTAACCGTAGCATTTTACTTGTGAATCCGGTTTTCTGGTTTATTGTTGTGCAGCTTTGATGAATCTGTGAGTGTATATTTACACAGCACCTTCCCCACACCTGGTGCCCCATGTAAGGTAACTTCAGGCACATTCCTGAGCAGCAGTCGGGAATGCAACACCCTTTACTTGGGCGCGGACACGCAGCCTAAGGAAGACTGCTTTTAGTTTGTTGCAATACCCCAATTGTTTTTTAGCAGATTTTACCTGCGTTTATTCAATAATCTTTTGCCTGGTGTTGCACTTTGAATCTGCCCTGCACATTGAATTTGATCCATTGCTGCTTTGACTTTATTGGAAAGACTGGAGGGTGCCCGCATGGCAATACTTTCTGCTACCTGGGTCAGGCAGCCATTTATACTCCTTCAAGACAACTAGAGGTGCCATTTTTGTTGGCAGTGTGAACTCTAGTTCTCCAAGAAAGTGCGGCCCCAGATTAATAAAACTGGGACACAGGCGCGGATACACCACTGGCGTGCCAAATGCAAACCCATCTGCACCCATCAGCAGTCAGCATCAGCCACTATGCCCGAAAGAACAGGCTCTGAAGCTTGGATTGTTTACTTTGCAGCCGAACTCCTCAAGTTAAAGGCCACTAGTCAATGCTCCTTCTTGATCAACACTCACGATACCAAGGACTCCTTGAACTGTCCCTACATGTGGTCTTCAGGTAAAGCGTGCTCCTGGTAAGGAAGTCTCCTTACACCCCCCCCCCGTGTGCGCCATTTACTGCTTGTTTGATCGATGCTTGCTCCACACAGAAACCTGCGGTCTTTATTTTGGATCTTTTTTTTATTTATTTATAAAGCGCGACATTCAACCCACTGGGATATCACGGCGCTAGTGTATCCGGAGAGTGATGAAGCCAGTTTAGTCTAATTGAGGGTGGTAGCAGCAGTGTTAAGGAAATAAATAAGTTTTAAGTTTTTTCCTGAACGCCATGTGTTCTGCAGTTAGCCGTAGTTCCAGCTGAAGCTCGTTCCAATAAAATGCTGCAAGGTGCGAGAAGGTGCGTCCACCTGTCCTGCTCATTCTTTTTGTCTCAGCTAATGCTAAAGAACGTGACCTTAAGCACCTGAGCGGGACGTAGAATTTGATTCTATTCTGGAGAATCTTGGGGCCTGTGCGATAAAGTGCCCTATGTGCATGTCCTAAGAGTTTAAATCGTGCTCTTTGGCGCATGGGCAGCCAGTGAAGTTGCGTCAGGCATTTTGTCGCGGAGCTGTATCTGCCCTCATTGCACACCAGTTTAGCCGCTGCATTTTGTATCACCTGCAGACGTTTAAAAAGGTAATCTGGCATGCCCACAAAGAGTGCATTTCCGTAATCTAACCTGCTGACAAGCAGGGCTTGTGTGATAGTCCTCCTGCTTTCCAGTGGGATCCAAGGAAAAAGCCTTTTTAGGAGCTTCAGTGTGGCGAAGCTTCTACCACACAGGGTCCGCACATGGTCCTGCATCGATAGGGTGTTAATGATGATGCCCAAGTTTTTTACGCACTGCTTTGGTGCTGGTGCCGCACCCAAAGAGTGGGGCCACCAGGATGTATCCCAGATATGATTGGCTCCGCCAAGAAGCAGAATTTCAGATTTCTCTGCGTTAAGCTTTAAACAGTGCGCTGACATCCAGGTTGCCATCTCAGTGAGGCAGTTGTTGAGTTTGGCTCTGGTGTCGTCATGCCCATTTCCGATGGCTATTGTCAGTTGGGTATCATCCGCATAGGAGCAAATTCCAAAGCCCCATTTCGTGCCAATTTTTGCCAAGGATGAAACATAGGCATTGAATAGTGTGGGGCTCAGGGATGCTCCCTGCGGGACACCACAACTGAGGTTTTTTGGAGTAGATAAAAAAGCACCTAGCTGCACAGTTTGAGTTTTGTTACATAAAAATGAGCTGAGCCATTGAAGGGCCTTTGCATGTATCCCTTTTTCGTGCAAATTTTCCAATAAAAGTTGGTGGGAGACAGTGTCGAAAGTCGCCGACAGGTCCAGCAGGATCAGTGCTACTGCCTTTCCCTGGTCCAACAATGATCTTATATTGTCTAGGACAGCCAAGAGAGTTGCCTCCGTACTGTTAGTGGCCCTGAAACCTGTTTGTGAGGGGTCAAGCAACTCATTGGATTCTAGGTAATTAGATAACTGTCTGTTGACAAGTTTCTCCAGTACCTTGGAAAGATAGGGGGAGCTGAGAAATTGGTCTATAGTTGGCTGGGCTATTTACATCAGATCCTATCTTTTTCAGTAGAGGGGTTACTGTGGCCTGTTTCCAGATCTCTGGGAAGACAGCTGTCTCCAGGGATTGGTTGAACAGCTGTGTGATGTAAGGGCACAGGGTAGGTATAAGTTGTGAAAAAATGAAGTGTGGACATGGGTCGAGAGGGGATCCCGATTTAACTTCCCCCATTGCTTTGGCAACTTCTTTTTCTGTAAAAGGGACGAAGCCGTCTAAATGCACGGGGGTATCAGGATGAGGGTCTCTATTTTCCCAGTTGATAAAGTTCGCTGGTGTGGTATTGTTAAATGACGAATAGATTGTGCCTATTTTGTCCGTGAAGAAATTGCTGATTTTTTCACAGCTTTCTGCTGAAGGGAGCAGGGTTTGGGACATGCAGGTTGGTTTGCATAGCTCGCGCACTATTTTATAAAGTTCTTTTACCGAATTTGTGTTCTCATTTATTCGTTGTGCAAAGTATGCCCTTTTGATCTTCTTTATTGCATGGGTATAGCCCCCGAGTTCTGTTTTATACACTGATTTATCAGTGTCCGATCTAGACAGTCGCCAATTGTGTTCCAGTGTTTTACACTTTTTTTTCAGCGTCCTAAGTTCTGCTGTATACCACCTTTCGGATACCGATTTTCTGGCTTTAGATTTAAGTTTCGGTGCGCATTGGTCCAGTGTCTTAGTGATCTCTGTTTCAAGGTGCACTGCGCCTCTGTTGGTGGGTAATGTTCCCAGAGTCGCTAAGCCGTTGGAAGCGAAGTGGTAATGAAATAAATCAGGTGTGACTAATTTCCAGGCTCTGTAGGTCCCGTGCATGAGTTTGGTGACTCTTGCTGATATCTCATGTGTGGAGAATGCGAAGCTAATTAATGAATGGTCAGTCCATGTGACTGGTTTGATCTCCTTAACTGTAATATCTTCTATATTGGAGAACAATAGATCCAGTGTGTGCCCTGCGATATGTGTAGGTCCCTTAATCCATTGCTTTAGTTGACGGGTAGACATGTCGTTCTCAAGATGGGTTATCGCCATGTTGTCGGTTTTTTCAAAGTGGACGTTAAAGTCTCCAATAACTAGGTAATTTGTGTGTTTTATGCAGGCGGGTAATAGTTGCGTGAGCAGTTTGGTACTAAAGTCTGCCTGATATCCAGGGGGGTTGTAAATCACAGCTCCCCCGAATAATGTATGATTCCCTTTGGATATTTCAAATGGCAGTAGTTCGTGCTCTCCCAGCTGGGCTACTGTGATAGGTAAGCAGTTAAGCAGTTAAGGTAGTCTTGAACAGGTTAGCTAGTCCACCGCCCTTCCGCCCTTGCCTATCTTGCCTAAGTATTTTGTACTCAGGGGGCATGGCGTTGGGGATGTCTGGGCAGTTGCTCTCACCCAGCCAGGTCTCGGTAATAAAAACCAGATCTGGGTCTGTCTCCTTGATAGTGTCCCAAATTTCCAAAGCGTGTTTGGGCACTGACCTGGCATTAAAATAGATACAATTAAATTCCATGTGATCATCCACTTCTCTCTGTGACTGATCGGGCTGGGCTAGGCTGCCCCATTTGCACCGCATACAGGAGAAAGGCCCTTCAGTATATCCTGGGGTTAGTTTACATGAGGCATGGGTGGCTAACCCAATAAGTGCTTCTCTTGAATAGCGCATTAGGGCTCTTTGAGTCTTTTTTAGGGGGGGCAGGGGTTCTGACCCCTGGTCCCGGCCAGGCGCAGACGGGCGCAAACGGGCTTGCTTTAGGCGCGCCTTTGGCGCGCACGCTGACACATCGGGCTAAGTAGGAGGGCGAGCGGAAGTGCAGCTCCGCCCCCTTTCGGCCGGAAATGCTTTGCCGTGAACCTAGGTGCTGTCAACCCCGCCCTCCACTCAATCAGCACACAGCTGCGGTGGACCGGGGTAGAAGACAGACTTCTGTGCAAGTAAGCAATGTGCAAGATACAATTCAAGTAACAGTGCGCATTTTAAAACGAGCAATTATAAAATTATGGTATTAAGATGAGCAGTTAAAAAGTACAGGCTAAAAGAGGAATAAAAGTGTTTCCCCCTCCGCCGTTTTTCTAAGCAGCTAATGATGAAGTCGAGCAGCTGTCAGACTCACCATGCTCCGACGAGCTACCAGACGCTGTGCTTGTTACTGATGCAAAAAGAACAATTGATGGACTGAATGCTGAACAATGTCAAACATTTACCACCAGTATGTATAAATTCTTTATTTCGCCCAAAGGCCATAAAATATTTCATTTTAAAACATTCATAAAAAAAAGACTAAAATATATCCAACCAATGTTACATAATTTCAATAAAAAATACAAGAATCACAATAAAACGTTTTCATACATTAAAATACTTTTGCTATATGCAGGGAGTCAATATTTAGTTATTCATACAATCCAAGGAGGGTTCCACAGTCACAAATGTCTAAATCTTTGGCACATCACAATTTTAACCCCCTTCTCTTCCTTATTAAGCCCACTATAAACAAGTATCTTGATATCGCAAATATAACATGTGGTAGGGTACTTGTTGTTAGTATTTTCTAAATCCCAGCGAGTTGCATAAATGACGAATCCATTTGATCCTTGCCCTCTCATACGCCGGGCAAAAGAACAAAATATGTGCAATGTTCTCGATGTTATTTGTAGGTCCTGAAGTACATCTAGTGCATAAAGTACAAACACAATCTTCCTCCCCCCTCCACTTTGCAGTATGGCTCTTGACCTGTAATATATTATATCTCAGTTTTAGGTACAGAATTCTTGCTAGAAATGGTTGTACCTGGTCAAGAAAGTCCTCACGATTCGGACTAGGCTTAATAGAGAGGAAATCAGTAGTTAACCGTCCTAGTCTAGGATCGCAGTGGAGTGCATTCAATGTGTGTTGCCAATAAATACCCTTCAAATTATCTTTACAGCTTGGCGTCAGACTGTGTGGGTTAGTCCAGTATGATTCAAGACCTAACTATCAGCCATTTCCGAATAAATATCAATCATGGTAAAGTAAGGCATGTGTCAATATCTAGTAATTCGCGGGCAGCTTCTCTATATACTAGTAGTTCCGGTGTTGTCCATAGCCGTATCCAATAGAGCAATGGACGTAGGGTTGCGAGATGTCCTATCCGCCTCAGATTTAGGTCAAAGAACATTGGGACGAGTGGAGCCGTTGGGGCAATCCCAATATTCTCCTTGCAAATTTGTTTTCCCCAGTTGTCAATGGTCTGGTGTCACTTGGGCCCCATAGCTCTGATCCATACAATGCAGCAACCTGGACCTTACATTTGTATATCTCAAGAGCTGGTGTTACAGATTTGCTGGTAGATGAACTAAACTTGAGGATTGCCCCTGACCCCCTTGGGCTAACCTTAGGGCTGAATGGCTAATTTGCTGATTCCAGGCTAGTTTTTTATCTAGTAGTATGCCCAAGTAGGTAAAATTAGTGGCATATTCCATTTCCTGGTTACCCAGCACAAGATTCTTTTTAAAACCCTTTTGTGGATTTATAGCCATATACTTAGTTTTATTTGCGTTTATTTCTAAGCCCTTTTCTATACAGTATCTGTTAAAACCATTCAACATGTTTTGTAGCCCCTTTTTGGTCTGTGATATCAGAATGGTGTCGTCTGCGAAGAGCAGCGCCAGCACCAAATTCCCATTTAACTTTGGTGGGTCATTTGCTTGCTCTTGCAAATGGTTCACCACGTCATTAATATAGAGTGAGAACAGGGTGGGGGCTAGTACGCAACCCTGTCTCACTCCTCTCTCTATTGGGATTAGCTTTGTTAGTTCCCCGTTCATGCCCCAGCGAACTCTCGCGTAGTTCCCATTGTGTAATCTTTTTAGCTGCGTGACCAGATTAGGGGGGGCACCTTGTTTTCTAAGTGACTCCCATAGTAGGCTTCTGGGCACGAGGTCGAAAGCTGCCCTCAAATCGACGAATGCCACATGAATGTGTCCCTTCCTGATCTTAACGTATTTCCAAATAATGCACAGGAGTCTGAAGACTTGGTCTATTGTACTAATACGGGATCTAAATCCTGCCTGGTATAGAGACAGTATGTTTTTAGTCTCTATCCAATCGTTGAGCCTGTTCAATATCTGCCTGGCACAGATTTTTTGGAGTATGTCTATCAGACTAATTGGTCTGTAATTCTCGGGTTTCTGTTTACAGCCCTTTTTATGGATGGGAACAATTTCAGCCCCCTTCCATGTTCCCGGCATTGGGGCACCAGCCGATATTGCATTCTAAGAGCATTGACATATGGGACCCATACTTTTTTATCATGTTTAAATAAGTCACCAGGGAGTCTATCTAATCCCGGTGCTTTCCCTGCTTTAATGGAGTCTATAGCGTACTCAGTTTCTTGTAATGAAAAAGTAATCACCCCACTGTCTCCCTCTGTGAGAGTAGGCCATCTTTCTCCGCTCTGCACTACCAAGGGCCTGTAGCTTGAGTATAGATCGGTAAAATGGTCGGTCCACGTCGCTTGGTCTAGGTAGTGCTCTGTTCCCCGAGCTGGATCCTCCTCCCCCCCCCCCCCCCCCAACGCTATAATTTTCCAAAACTCCGTCTGGTTATTTGTTTTTGCTGCCTCCAGGAGATCCACCCAGCTGTTTTCTTCCCAGTTCCGCTTGGCGGTAGCCAATGTCTTCCGGTGTGCGTCCCTGGCACTCCTCACTGAGTCTGCACTTCCCTGCTTTGATTCGAGTAAAGCGGATTTAGATTTTCTGCATTCAATTGTGTACCATGGGTTTACTTTTAGTCCTGCCCTGGTGATGGGTTTTGGATTCTTCCCGTTATTTTTCGTGAGCAAGGGCTCCAACTTTAGGACCAGGTCAGCATGCATAGATGTTATGGGCAAATTACTTGCTTCTAAGTGTGCACCCACTGTTTCTGCAAAGGTATTATAAATATTAGTCATAGTTTCCCAATTACCTGTAATTTTTGGCCACCCAATAAATCTTCGGTTATTCCCAACTATATGGTGCACATCCTGTGTATCAGTGTTTGGTCGGTTTTCCCTCGCTAGATGGGCTCTTACTTCGAGGCATAGTGGACGGTGATCGCTGTCAACCCTCATTTCTATTTTAAAACTCACTATTCTACTCCAACTATGAGTGCTGTGCATTATGTAGTCGATTCTCGACTGTGTACTACCGCGCTTAAAAGTATTGAGGGTGACAGTTTCATCCCCATTATTGAGTACCCTTCCGTTGCATGCCCTTAGGTGGTGTTCTACGGTTAACTGTACTATCTGTATCGCTGCGTTAGTGCAAGGTTTAGAGGGCCCAGCTACTAGTTGGGGTAGACAGAGCCATGTCTTCTTCTTCTGTGGCTCTTTCTAATCCAATTAATGGCCCATAGGTACAGTTAAAATCCCCGCATATAATTACAGTATCACTCGAGTCTACGAGTTCCAAGGAATTGCTTAGTGTGTTAATAGTCTCAGAGTTTAGTGTCTGCCTTGCTGGTCTGTTGTAGATATTAAATAAATACAGATTTTCATTTTTATCATTTATATGTATTGCCAACAGGTCAGGGGAATCTATATTAAGATTCACAGATTGCATCCCCAATGTAATTCTAAACCATATTATCAGCCCCCCCCCCGACGGTCTCCCTCTCTGCGAGGGGATTGCATTCTTATAAAATGTTTTGTAGCCCAACTTGTGTGGGGGTGTCAGTAGCCATGTCTATTGAAAAAGACAGATATCAAATCTGTCTATGTAGTTATGCCAATCCGGGTCATCAAGTTTTCGTTTTAGGCCCGCTATATTCCAAGATACTATTGCTATGCTTTCTTGACCTATCGTGGTAGTTTTAGTTGTTTGGGTATTAAAATCTGTGTTTGGATACACCCCCTCACAACTTGAAGTTCCCTCCGGCTTGTTAGAGTCATTTTGATCGTTGATGTCACTCCTTATCTCTATGGCCGTATGAGAGCCACTCTCACTAGCATGTAAATTGGGCACTATTCGTTGGAGTTCTTTATTCGGTCTAGTATCGCTCTGGGGTAGTAAAGGGGGCTGGGATCTGGTATATCGATAGGTTCCCTCCACAAGTCAATCATTTTTATCTAGACTAGAACTATTGAATCTTTTGTCTCGTGCTAATAATGGCTGGGCAGACCTATGGGGAATAAAACGTCTAAATTGGATCGACGAGGAGTCAGGGGGGCAAGTGCGAAATTCTAAGGTGAGCAAATTGTCTACCAATTCTGGCCCTGTTAGTGTCAGCTCTATGCAGTCTACAGATTGCCCTTGTAGTATACACCTGCGCGCCCCGATAAGGTCATCTCGAATTATCGAGCGACAGCCCCTCACATGGCGAATCCAGTGAATTGCTTCGTTAGTCTTCCCCCTCTGGTCTCTGCCTTGCTCTTAATTTTGGAACATTTGCCATAGTGATTTTATTTGCTGGCAGCGATCGAGTGGGGTGCATATATACTGGGTGGTTCTCACTGTACTGGGAGGGTGGCAGGTTTTGAAGCAGATTATGGATCCTCTGCTGGCTAGACGTATCAAATGCGCCTGCTTGTGTAGAGTATTGACTGACAGAATTTCCATTTCGATCAGAGGGTTTTTGATTGGGATGAACAGCATCTGCTGAGGAAATCTGAGGGTGCCAATGGTGGCGTATTATCCCCCCCGAGTGATACTTGCTGCGTGTAGCTGACGGGGGTTACTCGTACCTTGTAATGCCTCTTGTGGTTGCGCTACTATAGTGCATGAATCTCGTGTAACCAGAGATGCTGGAGGCGTAGTATGTTGAAGTAATGTTTTAACTAGTGTAGTAAGTCCCTCGATCATTGTTCTTAAGGACCCTACTTCAACCCTCAGGTCCTCAATAATCTGGTGTGTGCTTTGCGCAGCTAGTTCAGCATTGGGAGCTACAGTAGTCGACTATCATTTTAGAGCAGTGCTGGTATCGGTTTTCCACTGGCTTATCAGATAGGGCCAGTAGGGGAGAAAACCTATTCAAACAGGTAACATTAAGCTCCGGCTGGGGTAATATTCTGCAAGAGGTGTTAGGTGAACTACCATTGCCCTCTATAGCGTTTTGCCTTAAGGGAGCTATTTCGGGGTGCTCAACTTGTCTATCAATAGGGGACGCCGGGGTATGGTGTACAATTACTGGCAGTGTAGTTGGTGTTGTACTTTTTTTAGAGGGTCGTTTGGCCATGTTTTCTAAAATATGTGGAAATATTTTTGGTACCCTTAGGTGCAGTGCCATTTCCATTTGCTAACATGGATTCCACCTCTTCAATTAAGTCATCGATTGCTTCCAGTGTACAGTTGTCTGCTGCCGATTTACCCGCTTTACTAGTCTTAGCTATCTTTTTCCTACCGGCGGCTGTCTCAATTGCCTTTCTTTTCCCCATTCTAATACACTAATATACCGCGGAAGCCGCTCAAACTTCCGCTAGAATATTTCCTAGGGTTAGAAGGAACTATCAGCCTTTTGCACCCTCTGCAGCAACACGGAGTACGTTTTTAGAGTGCACAACTGTATGCCCAATTACAAGAAAAAAGGAAAAGAGAAAATATAAGTGCATGAAAAAGGAGACCTTAGTCAAGCTACCAAAATCCGGGTCTCAATTATTAAGCGTTGACACTAGTCAATATGTAATACAACAACCTTTTAAGCCATACGGGCTACAACACAAGTATCATGTGCGGGCTGGGGGATACGATAAGTCCAATAAAATCGAACTAGGGTCGACTGAGTTCCATAAGGTTCCAAGTCTATGGCTTGCTGTAAATATTTCTAGGATATAAAGTACGATTGGAAGAATAAACAACCTGTTTGGTTGCCGATTCCATAAGAGCAATATAAGTATAAATTTGAACGTTCTTACCAACTTGCAGTTTTCCTTGTGCTCTCTCACAACCAAGGGGGGTGGCCCTGCCCTGCCTTAGTCTGCCTCTGACTGGCACGGACGGGCCCACCCTTGGCCCGCGCGCGTCCTGTGCAGCGGGGATTTGCCGGCGCTCTTGTAGCTTGTACTTGTAGAAGCCCGGCCCACATTTCAGAATACTCCTCTCTGGACAGGCAACTTGCTGCAAGTGCAGACCTGTTCACCACAGAGTAGCAGCCTCTAGGATGTCAAGGCCAGGCCCTGGAGTCACCTGGCTCCGTAACTTATTGGGTGTGGGGATAGCGCCATATAGAGTTTTTTTAATGGTTACATAAATTCCTGCATGTTGATATTATGCAAAATGTTTACTTTAAATGATGGGCTGTTATATCTAAGGTTTTATTCTATGCACCTTCCCTGTTTCTCTGCCTCTGCTGCTCAGCCAGTGAGAGTAGAATGTTGGTGTGGATGGTGATGTCACTGGAATGTTAGGATTGCTGTGAGGTGGAGTGTCAGTTAGATCCTTGGCTGAGCAGCAGAGAGGCTGCTACTGGTGGGGCCTTATTACATCTTTACTGGAAAACTTATCTAAACATCTAAGATCAATAAACATATCTGTAACCTATCCAAGTCTACTGGAACTCTTTACCTACGACATAACATAAATTGGCGACGAGTTGGATTCAAAACCATGCGTGAGGACTTACTTCAAGCTTGAAAAGGTACTTTTATACAAGATTTTACTTAAAAAAGAACTTACCCAAGGATCTTACGCCCTCCCGCCCCACCAGTGTCCAGATTCACCGGACAGTCCATTTTACAGGGCGTATGTTTCCTGCTACATGTTCTTTCTGCCCGATTCCTGCTGCCTGCTTCTGACAGGGTGTTTGTTACCGGCTGCCATGCTTCCTGCTGCCCTGACACCCTGCTGCTTTAAAATTTCTACCATCGTGTGGACCCGGCATCTACAAAGATTGGCACTACATCTAAGAACCCATTGACAGGGCAGGGTGTATGTTTCCTGCTGCCTGTTCTTGCTGCCTGTTTTCTGCTGCCATTTATACTTTGCTACTACTGACATGGCGTATGCTTCCTGCTTCTGCCTACTTCATTTTCTGATCTTCAGACTAACCTTCTTACAGTATGTGCAGCCATGAGTTTCTGATGTACTTCGGATGTTAACTATTGGCAAAGTTAAACCTGCACCTGCAAACCTTGATGTACTCTGGATTTTACTTAACTCGCAAAGTTACTTCTGCACTACTTGTCTGACTTCTTTTGGATTTTCTGGTGCTGTGCCTACCCTGATTGGGATTTTTTTTTTCTACAGTCTTGGCTCTCAAAATGAATTCGGGACAGTTTTATTTTTGTGTTCTGAATCCTCCCGAGTGCCATTTTCAATCATTGTGCGGCACGAATATGCAGTGCTCATTCTCACCGTTAACCTTGTGCCACTTTCAAATTGTCCGCGAGGACTCCATCGTCACAGCACGCGCTCCCTTCTTTGTGGTTGTTCTCATGGATGCTTCTTTCCTGCACTCCTGGAATCCTGGGATCCTCGCTGCTCGGAGACGTTTTACCTCATTTGCGCGCCTTGAGCCATCCAGCGTGCGTCTCCTATACGTGCCGCCATGTTAATTCAGGCGATCCTTCATCTTACAATCTGGATCTTCTTTCTGTTGTCTCTTCGATGCCCCTGGAGCCTGATGCATCTGAAGAACTTTTGGGAAGACTCTCCTGACTTCAGCCTGCTGTTGCCTTTTCGATGTCCGTGGAGCTTGACTTATGTGAAGTACCTTTCTGGGCATTTACTTTCTCGACTTCTGCCCTTTTCGCCGTCTGAACAGACGCTTTGCTGGGTTTCGTCTCTGCGTCTCTCTCCTCACCTCCTTGTTTGGAACTGCAGGTTAAGCTTCTATTTGAAGCAACGGCGCCTTGCAGTCATACTTTGGCTCCTCTACATACGGCGTTTTAATTTATTTTCTTTCTTATTTCTACTATTTTTTTTGCACCTGTGTTTATTTAATTCCATGCCATGTTTCTTATCCTATCCACTGTTTTCTTTTGACTGTATATGTCTATTCTTTCTTATTTTGCATTGAACGTTCTTTATATTTGCATGCCTTGCATATGATTGTTATTACATCCCTGCTTTGATGTATTCATATAATAACCCTTTAATCATTATTGCTATTTACATGTTGCTGCTCTTTTGATTTCAGTGGGGTGCAGTTCACCCAGATCGCACCTTTTTATCTATTTACTCTCTACTTATTTCTGGCATGCAAGTTTTTGCTTCTTCATTCTTCTTGCGTTTATTTTCATGCGTGGTCTAACTTGAGGTGTGACTGTACTTTTGATTTGCTGTGTGGTACAGTTCACCCAGATCGCATTTTCCTTGCATTTATTGTTCTGGGGATTCACTATTTTGGTGTTTTCACCCTTTTATACTTTTTTTTACATGTCTTTCTTCTGGATGATGTGTTGGGTGTACGCCACCCGTTACTGTTTGGGGTTCACAATTTGGTGTTTTCACCCATTTATACTTTTTATCACATGTCTTTCCCTTGGGATGATGTGTTGGGTGTACGCCACCCGTTTTGCTTTCTTGTTGGGTTTTTTCACCCTTTTGCTTGCTTTCTGGTTGGGTGTGTAAGTCACTCGTTTGCTTTTTCTGATTGGGTGTTAGTCACCCGTTGCTTGATTTCTGGTTGAGTGCGAGTCACTCTGTACTTACTTATGATTGATTTCTGTTTGGGTGTTGGTCACCCCTTGCTTGCTTCCTGTTGGGTGCTGGTCACCCGTTGCTTACTTTTGCTTGGTTGTAGTCTTTTTCTTTTCTTCTCTTTGCTGTGTTCCGTGTTTCCCATTTTCTTCGCCAGCCTGGCCAGCTGGTGTGGTGGTCATTCGGAGCATCCTTTTCTTGTTTGTTTTTCGTGTTTTACTTTTCTCCCTTCTTCTTTAAATTTTTCTGTTTCAATTTTGCCTTTCTAGGAAGGAGATGTGTGTCTCTTATCTTTTTTGGTAGTCTATTTTTCTCTTTGTATGTTTCAACATTTGTATTGTCGCAATTTAAGTGCCTGTGTATTTCACTAAATGCTGTTTGCATTTTTTTGCATTTGCGATATATTATGCAAGTTTTTATTCATATTTTAGTCTTCTGCATTTCTTATGTAATGCTGTTTTCTTCTTGCATCTTGCGACATTTTCTCCCACAAGTTTCTTCATACTTGAAATGTTTGTCTGTTATATAAAGGGGGAAGGTGTGTTATATCTAAGGTTTTATTCTATGCACCTTCCCTGTTTCTCTGCCTCTGCTGCTCAGCCAGTGAGAGTAGAATGTTGGTGTGGATGGTGATGTCACTGGAATGTTAGGATTGCTGTGAGGTGGTGTCAGTTAGATCCTGGGCTGAGCAGCAGAAAGGCTGTTCCTGGTGGGGCCTTATTACATCTTTACTGGAAAACTTATCTAAACATCTAAGATCAATAAACATCATCTGTAACCTATCCAAGTCTACTGGAACTCTTTACCTACGACATAACATGGGCTCCGAGCGTCCGGGGCGTTGCCCGCCTCCCACGGATGACTCTGTATGGTTTGTCTTTGGGGTTTTTCCTTTCTCGATTGGGAGGGGGGAGGGTCGCTATTCACCGGATTTTTGAGTCCAGGTGTGGGAGGGGGGTGGTGGTGTTTTTTTGTTTTTTTTCATTGACATCGTTCTTTGCATTGTTCTTGTATGGTTTTTCAAGGATCCCTATGTCGTTCTCCCCAAGTGTCCCTCTCTCTTTACAATCGGAATGTAGACATGTGTGTACCGAGTATATGTGCATGCACTTACCCCCTAGCTGGCAATGGCCCTAGACTCAGCTGTTAAGATTAACATGATCACTTGGAATATTAGAGGGCTAAACAATCCTAGAAAGTGTAAATTAGTGCTGGCGTATCTCCGAAGACAATGTTAAGATAGCATTCTTACAAGAGACTCGTCTCCCGTTCCAGACTGCCCCTCCATTTGCGATGTCCTGGGGAGCGAATAGATTCTTTGCCAGCTACAGTACCTATTCTCGTGAGGTGTGCATTTTAATTCATCATACTCTCCCGTTTACACTTAATACTATGGTGGCTGATGCACAGGGTAGATATGTGCTGGTGGTGGGGTCAATGATGGGCAGAATGGTGGCATTTCTCAACGTCTATGCACCTAACAGACGACCCCGGGTTTTTTACAAATCTGCACACATTATTGCACCGATACGAATACGACTTGATTTTCCTTTCGGGGGGGGGGGGGGGGAGAAACTTAAATATATGGTTGGACCCGGATCGAGACTCCTCGAGCTCTCTACACAGCAGCAAGCCTCACGCACAACGGGAGTTGACGGACCTAATCCGATCCCGAAACCTGCATGATCTCTGGCGCATACACCACCCAACTGCCTCCGGGTTTACCTTTCACTCTGCACCACATTCCACCCAGACACGTTTAGATTATTGGCTTACTGACACATTGGGATGCCACTGGACTAAGGACGTAGACACACTGCCGCGCACGCTTTCTGACCACGCGCCAGTGCTCCTTCACTTAGGCATTCCACATGCGGTTGGATGGGAGCAGAGGTGGTCCTTTCCTGCTACCGCCCTGTTGGATGACTTGTTTAAATCTGAGCTTCGGGAAGCTATTGAGGAATATTTTACTTTAAACACCGGGTCAGTAGATAAATATGCTACTCTCTGGGACGCCTTTAAGGCATATATCCGTGGTATCTGCATATCTAAACAGGCGGGTGTGTTGCGCTCTATACGGGGCAGCCTCGCCCGGGTCGAGGGGGAGCTGTCGCTGTTGGATATGTCCCTGGACGCTCCTGGTGCCTTAACTAAACGGAACACGCTTCTACTTGAATTTAATGAGCATGCGGATAGGGAAGCTACCTTGTTAGGCAAACTACATACGGCCTGCCGTTATGGTGAAGGGGAACGCCCTGGTAGGACTTTGGCACGTTTGGTGAGACCCCCTCGGGGAGCAGGGCACATAGTGGCAATAAAAAGATCGGATGACTCCATGGCAACTGAGGATTCCGACATTCTCAAGGAACTTGTCGCATACTATCGATCTCTCTATGCTACCAAACTACCCAAGGACTTTACGCAACATTTAACGTATTTGCAGGATATTGCCATGGTGTGGCTTACCACGGGTCAAGCGGAGTTCCTCAGTGACCCCTACACGGTAGAGGAGATTACCACGGAAATAGAAGCCCTTTGTGGCTCAAAGGCACCTGGCCTGGACAGACTGTACGGGGTGTTTTATAAAACATTTAAATACGTCCTGGCGCCCAAGTTACTCGAGGTCTATGCAGAGACTCTGGAGGTTGGAGCCCCCCCCTCCCCTCTATGAGGGAGGCGGCCATCTCTCTCTTGTTGAAACCTGATAAGGAACCCACGAGCTGTGCCTCTTATCGGCCCATATCCTTGATAAATTTTGATAATAAAATTCTGGCAAAAATGTTATCCACCCGACTCTCCTTGTTGTTAGATCAAATATTGTCACCAGCGCAATCTGGGTTTATCCCACACAGGTCCACTGCACTAAACCTTCGGACAGTCTTTACAGTCGTCAATCGAATCAACCCGGGTGTACCCGCGGCGATAGCTCTTCTCGACACGGAGAAGGCTTTTGACTCCTTAGAATGGCTATTCCTTCTTGTCACGCTCCGTAAGTTGGGGCTCCCGGCCAACTTTATTGCACTGATTGAGCTTTTATATTCAGCCCCCACGGCTCGTATTCGAGTGAATGGCTCCCTGTCAAAACTGATTCCTATTTCACGAGGGACTCGACAGGGTTGCCCCTTGTCCCCCCTACTTTTTATAATAGCCATGGGCCCCCTGGTTCGACATCTACAGGAAAAACATCTGTTCCTTGGCCTCCAGTTTCAGTCCGGCCCCCTATTAATGTCCCTTTATGCAGATGACATTATTGTTTGTCAGGCACCCTAACACCAACTTACAGCCCCTCATCGACTAGATAAATCTATTCGAGGCAATGTCTGGGTTGCTGATCAACTGGAATAAATCGGAGCTATTCCCAATCACTGAATCTGCCACTCCGGGGGAGCTGGGGATGCCACTACGTTGGGCTGGGGATACTACCAAATATCTGGGTGTAGTGCTACATAGGCAGACGGAAAAAGTAATACGCCTCAACTACGGACCAGCTATTCTACACCTTAGCTCACAAGTTGAGCGGTGGATTCAACTACCTATCTCCATGGCAGGGCGTATCGCCCTTATTAAAATGAATGTCCTTCCCCGCTTTCTTTCTTTATTCGTTAGTATACCCATTCCACTCACCAATGCCTTTTTTGCACAACTAAAGGGGCTGCTGATACGTCTGATTTGGGGGAGGGGGCAGGCCGCGGATAGCATTTGACACTCACGCTCCTATATGATAGGGGTGGGTTTGCAGTCCCCGACTTTCACCTGTACTACTTGGTCGCACAGGCACAATTTGCCCGTCACTGGTTTCACCCAGACGCCCGCATACCCTACACCAAGCCGGAACGGGACCTGGCCTCCCCCACTCCCTTGGGGGCGTTATTCCCACAGGGTATCCCGTTGGATCCCAATGATGTGCAACCTCTCTCAACTACATGTTGGGCTTGGCGTCGGCTGAGCCGGAAGCCAGACGATGGTTCGCTCTACTCCCCAGAGCTTCCACTGTGTCGGAACCCGCACTTACCGCTCACATCTGAAGTAGTGGTACAACGTACTCTTATCAAACTAAACCTGCTTACTTTCGGTTCCCTCTTCCCGGACGGACGGCGATAACTAACGGATCTAACTACACGCGCTGAATTGACATATATGGACAAGTTTGTAGTAACAAGGCTGCTTGGGACACTCCACTCGTCTACTTCCACATTTCCTTCTCCCCCTGTGGAATTCCAACCACATACATTGCTCATAACTGACAAAGACGGAGATCACCTTGTCACCAAATTATACCGAGCGAGCTCAGTGCTAAAACCAGCTCGGGATCAAGGGGTTAGAGAACGATGGGAGAAAGATCTGGGTCAACCGTTAACGGATAAGGAATGGGCTTGCTGCCTAGAACAAATACATAGGGTATCGCCCTACCACCGGCACAAACTCCTCCATTTCAGGTTTGTGCATAGGACAAACATCACACTGTGTCAGCTGAACAAATTCGACCCCACTAGGCCGCCCATATGCCCGAAAATCCAGGCTCCCGAAGCGGACTTCGCCCATATGACCTGGGTATGTCCCCGAATAGTACCTTACTGGACTGAAGTCTTTCAAACGATCTCAGACATTATAACTACCCCCTTCCCTCCCTCTCCCAAGTTGGCCTTACTGGGAATAGTCAATGCCGTGAAATTATGTCACCGACGGTTCTTTGCCCTAGTGCTGCTGTTAGCGAAAAGGGAAATTGCTGTTCACTGGGGGGCGAAAACCTGCCCAACGAAAGACATGTGGATGCGTAGCATGGCATACTGAGATACACAAACTGAACTTTATGCTACGCTTCAGCCCCCAACCTCTCGTCCTAAAGACATCTGGCATATCTACCGTTGCTACTTGCGGCAGACGCAACAGCCATCCCCTCACTCCTCGCCAGATTCTCTACATACTGACAGGGAGCAAGGGCCCCTCTCCCCATTAGCCCCCACTACTCTTTTGGTGCCCTAGGGCGATGTCCCGCCCCCTCGCAGCGAGCCAAGAAGAGAACTGATTGTAAAGATATGTGACAGCACCGTACCACACTCACCACCGAATGTGGTACTCTATTGCACCATGAGGCATATATGAGGTTTCTATTTTTATTTTTCTTAAACATATTCTTGTAAGAGAGATCTCCCCCCTCCGCCCCCCTTCCCTCCCCCTCTCCCTCTTTGCCCCCCCCTCCCTGTAGGGACCTTATTTTGTGTTTGTTGTTTGATTTGCATTCCACTATTGATGTTGCTGAGAACATTTGCCAGAATCGTTATGGGGCATACGCCTTGGAATGTGTTGAAATGTTGTGTTATTGCACATAATTAAAAATCTCCACAAAAAAAATGTTTTAAAACATTTACCCCCAGTACCCAGATATGGGCCGAAATCCATCGTTTTTTTTGCTCACCATGCCATTCCAGCTTGGACCCAGCCATATGCAAATCAGTCTTGACCCTGCTCCCCATGGGAACAAACCAGCCTGAACTGCCAGGCCAGGTCCTCCCTGGAACAGAAACAAGCATCCTGGAACTAGTTTTGGGGTATCGCCCCATATCAGCCAGGCTAGCTTGACTCCAGTGGCATGGAGAGCACGGGACCCACGTCTAGGCATACACGTACCACTCGGGTGACAAATGCAACAAGCATTTGCAATGCAATAGGTCTCGCAATTACGCGAGTTTGAGCTATTGGCATTCTAAAACGACAATGCCTTTTTTGTTTTGTTTTTTAAAAACATAAATAAAAGGCAGTGTCATTTACAATGCCAATAGCTTAAACTCTCATAAATGTAAGACCTATTGCATTGCAACAGGTCTCGCATTTACCAGAGTTTGAGCTATTGGCATTGCAAATGACAATGCCTTTTATTTATGTTTTTGAAACATAAATAAAACGCATTGTCATTTACAATGCTAATAGGTTAAACTCGCGTAAATGCGAGAGCTATTGCATTGCAAATGCTTGTTTATTAATGCATTTGGACGGGCTGGTGGGAACACAGAGAGGGAGGGGGTCAATCTCCTCGGACATATGTCACGGTCTTGTGTCTTACCCGCTTAAATACTGAGGCAGTGTTGCTTTTTTCTATTCTGTAGAACTAAATATGTGCATTTCACAGTGTCCTGCGGTACATATGGCTCCCCCAGCATTCTTACCTTCATACTGCAAGTCAAACAACAGAAGCAGGAAGGGAACGAAGGAGAGAATTCTGTTGGCGCTGGGAGACACCATACTGCTATCGTCTGCAGTCACCGACCCCGATCTTCCTTCCTTTCGAATAACAACCAACCAGCACACAACATACACAAACAGGAGCTGCACTGACAATGCGCGCCTCTGCAAGTGGCAGGGACAACTACACACACACATACACCCCAACGAGTCACACCCAGAACACAGGGCTGCCAGCTACCAAACAACGCGTAGCAGGGACGAGAACCAGTCCGCCCTGCCCCCTGCATCCCTCCCCTGCAGCTTCAGGGCCGCCCCTCCGATGCTGGGAATGACCTCGCCTGACAGCCATCTTGAAGCGAAACGATCCACCTCTCTGTACAAGTTCAGAACGTGACTAAGGACTACGGACAGAGAAAGCACCTCATCTTGTCCGTGATATCGCAGTGGTGTAGATCGAATAGCATTCTCGTGATAAGAAATTACTGCGCATTATATAATGCTTTCCACAGTAAAGAAACTGATTAAAGGTGGTCACCGGGTGACACTGGAAGCCTGGCAAGCCCACTTTGAATGATGTGGTGCCCCGGGAGCGGTCAGCGTGTGCAAGCAGGAAGGAGGGTATATATGGGGAGAAGAAGTGTGAGGAGAACTCGGAGGAGGGGACATCGGCTGCTTCTGCACCACCTCCAACCCCCGTGCACTCCCCCTGGCCACGGCACCATTTTGGGAGGCAGGAGCACTTCACAGCCGGGTTTCATTCCCAGGGCGGTGCGGGCTGGGAGAGTACCCCTACATACCTCAACCCCTCCTACTCTCCGTCTCGCTCATTGTTTCTCCGTCTCATTGTTTCGCCCACTGTTCTTTCCTCTTCTTTGCTTTAACTCCGAGGGGTGCCCCGAGCTCTGACTCCTCTCACCAACCTCTGTCGGTCTGTCCCTCCTGCTGAGGGCGCTCAGGGAGCCGGAGAGCCCCCACAGGCCCGTCCGTGCCCAGGGTGCAGTGGAGGGTGGCCTCCGCCGTCACCTCCAGGGCTGCCGCCTTCTCCTATCACACATGCACTGGTCTCCACAGCGCAAACTGCAAAGGTTTACTCTGCATCCATGGGGCCCCATCCCATGGGGGGGTTCTGTTCCTCTCTGGCCCCTGCCATGCCAGAATCCCCACATTTCATTATTTTGGAAATGTGGGGCTCCCTTGGCAATGACTCGCTGTGGCCTAGCGTTTGTCTTAGACTCTTGCCCTGAGCGAGATTTTTGCAGCCCCAGTTTAAATGACTGAGTGGCCTTGCCCTTTAATAAAGTGAAAGCGCGGTGTGTGCAAACATTAATTCTTACTTTTCAACAGCGCAAACGTCACGGCAGTGAAAGCGCGGTGTGTGCGCTGTTGAAAAGTAAGAATTAATGTTTGCAAACGTCACGGCAGTGAAAGCGCAGTGTGTGCGCTGTTGAAAAATAAGAATTAATGTTTGAAAAAGGCACGGCATGAGGAAGAAAGGGCGGGTCTTAAACAAAGACGTTTGCAAACATTAATTCTTACTTTTCAACAGCGCACACATCGCGCTTTCACTGCCGTGACGTTTGCAAACATTAATTCTTACTTTTCAACAGCGCAAACGTCACGGCAGTGAAAGCGCGGTGTGTGCGCTGTTGAAAAGTAAGAATTAATGTTTGAAAAAGGCACGGCATGAGGAGGAAATGGCGGGGCTAAAACAACAGAAACAGAGACAAGTTGAGGCCAAAATCACTGCGTTGCGGTTACTAAATGCAAATAAAACGCACCCCATGAGGAGTTACGAGAATAATAACCAAAAAAAGTGCTTACCCACTAATTCGGGCGCCGCACTCCGAATGAAAGTAAAAAAATAAATAAATGAAGCGCAGTGTCCACATACAACTTAGAACATCACGCTTCACAGCAGGAATGACAAAAAAAAGTTCTCTCCCACTAATTAAAGAGAGAGTATCACGCCACAAGTAAAGGATCCAGTCCGGGTGGGCGGGGCTAAAAGCGGACAGGACGGGAACAAGGAGGGACTAAAAAGCCTCCTTCACAATAGAAAGGCAGCGTTTAGCATAAGCTATGACGCAAGCCAAGGGAAAGAAGGGGCGGGGCTTCAAGTCCACTTCGGAAATCGTATTGATTACAAAAAGCCCTCGCAGAGCGAGGAGCGCATGCGCGCTCCAGCGCTAGGTCTGCAAGACCTAAAAAGAACAATTGATGGATGGAATGCTGAACAATGTCAAACATTCGCCCCCAGTACAGAGATCTGGGCCTAAATCAATTTTTTTTGTCCACCATGTCATTCCACCTTGGACCCAGCCATATGCAAATCAGTCTTGACCATGTTCAGCATTCTGTCCATCATTTTTTATTTTTGCTTTTGTTGCCCTAAGTGGGAAGGGTATGCCCAGACGTGGTTCCGTGTTCATGGTGCCACTGCAATCAAGCTTTCCGGGCTAATGATGAGCGATACCCCAAAGCGGGTCCCAGGATGCTTGTTTCTGGTCCAGGGAGGTCCTGACTTGGCAATTCGGACTGACCTGTTCCCACGAGGAGCAGGGACAAGACTGGGGTGGTGTGGCGAGGAAAAAAATTATGGATTAAACCCAGATCTTTGTCACTGGGGAGTGAATGTTTACATTGTTCAGCATGCCATCCATCATTTGTTCTTTTTGCTTTTGTTTATTACTGAAACCTGGCTCTCGTGTACAGCCAGCCAGGTAATTAAAATGGCTATTCCTATGGGATATAAAATCTACAATCAAGATCACCCTAATGGTAGGGGCAGGGATATCGCCATACTGTACAAACAGGAATACAGCTGTTTGATAGGGGCGGAGGCATTTGGATTTTGCCTCTCACTCAACCCTCAGTCTGTAGGAGGGCCCCTTATATAAAGACCGCCAGGACCAGCAGGCTCCTTCCTGAACTCTTTGGCCGATTCTCTGTCTCACGTAGCCCTGCGTTTTTCCCATTTTATGGGTTTAGGAGATTTTAATGTTAATGTGCACTGTCAGTCCGGAAAAGACCTCACTCAATTTATCTCCAAGCCTACTCATCAGGCAGGTCATATTATTGACCTTGTATTCTCTAATGAAAAGCTACAAATGTCAGATCCTGTTCCTTTATCTTGGAAAGACTACTTTGTAATTAAGTTTAGGTGGTCCACCACTTCTTGTGCCGACAAACAGCTCAGACAAGCACCCCCCCCATGCATGTAGATCCTATAATAAAGTCAATCGGCACGAGCTTATAAAATCCTTGAAATAATCTGCATCTATACTTTCCAGATCTGTCAAGGAAGATGCCACTAGAGTCGATACTTAGCACCGAAATACAGTTGAAATACTGGCCTCTGTTTCGGTCTGTAAACATTGCAGTAATAGACTCTCGGGACCTTGGTTTTACGGAAAGCTTAAAACTGGAGAAAAAATACAGTAAAAACGTTGAGAGAAGATGGCGCAAAGACTATAAAGGGGAGTATAAAGCCCTTTATAGGGATGCTCTTAAGAAATACCAGGCCTCAGTTAAGCGGGCATATTAACACTATTATGGGTTTCATAGATATAGCTAATAATAAACACAGGGAAGTTTTTAAAACAGTGAAAAATGTCATCTCACAGAAGGCTTGTTTTAGAAGTTTGGAGCCTTCAGCTGAATGGTGCAAACAACTGGCCTCTTTCTTTGTTAACAAAGTTCATGATATTCAAGTGTGCCTTAATACAACACCGCTGCATGACTCAAGACCCTACCATCTACATACAACAAACTAAAAAGCAGGAGCAGGCTCATTACTATTCTTCGACCCCATTTTTCTGTAAATCAGGATCGCCCTCCGATCCCTATCCCCCTAACCTTCTAGCTTTGGGGGCTGAAGTGATCAACCCTACGGTCAATAAACTGCTGAATGACTCTCTTACCACTGCAGTTGTTCTGTCAGCCTCGATGCAGGCTAAGAATCTCCCCTTATTAAAAAAAAAACGTCAGCAGATGCCAATGTGCTGACTAACTATAGGCCCAATTCTTTGCTGCCTGCGCTATCCAAGTTGCTGAAGAAATTGGTCAACCAGCACCTTTCACGTTACTTGGAGACCGACTACCTCCTCCATCCCAGTCAACCAGGCTTTAGGCCCAACTTTAGCACTGAAACTGCCTTGCTCGAATTTACAGAGCTTATCAAAAATACTTTAGACGAAGGGGTTAAGTGTGCTGATATAATTAGATCTATCAGCAGCCTTTGACACGGTACCTCATCATAGGCTCCTCTCCCGCCTTCAGACTATCGATATTAATGGTCCTGCACTGACAAGGTTGAAGTCTTTATTAGAAAATAGAGGACAGAAGGTATGGACCCCCTCTTTTCTCTTCTGGCACCAAAGAACTAACTGTTGGGAGTCCCTCAAGGTTCAGCCCTAAGCCCCACGCTATTTAACATTTACCTTGCTCCGCTGGCTTCCCTGGTGGAATCTTTAGGTGGCCAAATAATTTCCTACATGGACAACACATAGCTTTTCTTCTCCTTTAAATAAGGAGAAAATATTACACTAGAGTCAATAAAACCTTACCTAGCTGCTGTCTTCTACTGGAAGCGCCTGAACCAATTGAAGTACAATGCTGATAAGACAGAGGTCCTGTGCTTTGGCCAAAATTCATCCACGGATTGGCAGACTCTCTGGCAGGATAGCGTCCCTCCCTTAGGCCCGCAATCCAAAGTGGTCAAAACCTGAGGGTTAAGCTTGATAGCCGGCTCTAATTTCAATACCAAGTTAACCCCATGGTTGGGCCTTGTTTTGGCGTGCTACGAACATTAAAAATGTTTTTGCACTTTCTTTCCCTTCCAGCTTGGAAATCAGTCATCCAAGCTCCTATTAAGTCCAGACTGGGCTAGATAAATGTATTATATCTTGGCCTCCCCCGGTACATAGTCGAGAAGTTAGAGGCAATACAAAATGCACCTGCTCGCCTGCTTCTTAAGATTCCGCTTAGAGCTCAGACTTCCTCATCTGCTCTCCCTACACTGACGTCCGATGAAGAAATGCATCTTGTTTAAAACTGTTACTTACCTATAGAGCTTTGCATCGTACTGGTCCTAGTTACCTTACGTCCAGGATACATTCATATCTCCCCAATAGGAAGCTGTGTTCCTCCATTGGGGCACTTGCTATAGTACCCAGAATTCGGCGCTACTTAGCAGGGGGACACTCTTTTTCTTACCTAGGTCCCTTGGCTTGGAACAAACTTCCCTTTGACCTTCATCTAGATTAATCTGAAAAGCAGTTTAAAAAGAAGTTGAAAACCTGTCTCTTTTCTCAAAGCTAATTGTCTCTACCCATGACTCAGTATCGGGACACTCTTCGGAGTAGCTGTGCACTCTATAAATCCCGTTTTCATTCATTCATTCATTACCTGCTCCAGGGGTGACCTAGCAATGTGTGCACAAGGAAGTGGGCAAGAATAAGACTGAGATGAATGTGTTCAGTGAACAGGTCATGGGCAATTTTCCTGAACAATGGCAAGTTCTAGGCCGGAAGCACATACGTGGGTACAGCTTGCAAAGGCACCTGGCGCTGTGTAGAGACTACATGTAATGAGCATTGTATGATGGGACTGTATAGTGCTTGCTGCAGATATACCCAATTACGGTCAAAATACTCAATGGAAAACAGAGATCGGGCAATTTCTGGGTGGTAAATTTACATAATGTCGATATTCCAAGAGGCCGAAAAATACTGATGAAAATCTGACAGTTTTCACCCCCACCCCAAAAGCACCAGAAAAGAGTGCATCTTCACAAGCAGTCAGAAGACACAAGGCAATCTTAGTTGACAAGACAAGCTTCCATAACACTCAGGAAGAACAAAACAGGCCCCCTTCAAGGAATCTCTACTTTTACAGCCGAGAGGCAAAACCAAGATTCTTTCCAAGGTAAACCTCGAGATATTAATTTCCCAAATGAAAAACATGATGTGCCCCATAACACATCAGCAACAAGCTAGATCATTGGAAGATCTCAAAAACGTCTCTCTCAAACCATAGACGCTTCACCTGACCAATACCAGCACCTCTGTGCCAGCATTTCAATGCAAGGACTTTACTGGTGGAAGATCATCAAGTCCTTCTCAAACATCCTAAAAAGACTAATCTGGTACTCCGTCCTGAAAAAGCCCAGGGCCAATCATTCACATCAATGATTTTTGATGCACCACAGGGTGCTCTTTCCAGGATTAAAACCATGCAGAGGTATGTCAGCT
Source organism: Calotriton arnoldi (assembly GCA_963921515.1). Classification (NCBI taxonomy): domain Eukaryota; kingdom Metazoa; phylum Chordata; class Amphibia; order Caudata; family Salamandridae; genus Calotriton; species Calotriton arnoldi. The sequence goes on from CAWUFW010006872.1 coordinate 1,048,652, forward strand.
CTCATGTTCACTCCGCAAACAATCTGATTGGCGAGGACCAATGGGATTTGGAGTAGGCTGTTCATGTCCTACGTGTGTGTGCATTCTTAATAATGGCGAGTATGAGCTACTGTTTCACCACGACTCAGCACCGCTCAGCAAAGTGGACCTCAGAACACTCCAGCTTAACAAAGACAAAAAGATTGCCGGTAATGTTATTTACTGGTTCTCTTTATTTCCTGCAAAACTATACTGAGATAGTAAAAACTGATTTTCAAACCATAACCTATTGCCTTGCCCAATGGGTTGCACAAGGCTTTGGCCCCTGCCCCCGTTTTCAACTAACAGACGGAATTTCAACTAGAAATGTGGAACATTGCAAAAGCGATTTAAGTACCACTTAAAGAATTTCAAGCCAGAGTGCTCCTTTTGCATGATCCTCTATCAACAGATAGTAAGCAAGCTACAGGTGACAAGGATTTATAAGCCAATGTATCCTTATCGGTCACCCCACTATATGCGCTTTTAAACCAACCACCTCACTGACCTGGTCACGGTTTCTTATCCTCACCCCCCCCTTGCCCCAAACTATTTTAAAGAGAGTTACACCTTACCACCTGCCCACAGCTCTTAATGCTGCAAAACGGTTCTGAAATGTAAGCCAGAACACATGTGCAATGCCTTGTAAATATTACATGTAACTTCTCATATCCATACCCCTTGGCCAGAACCATTAATTATTACTACTTTCCAGTGGTATGGTATGAGGCAGCACAAACAGGTGCGTCACCAACAAAGATGTTATAAACATCCAACATCCGTTTTTTTAGCCTTACAGGCCACTGACCGGTATGGTGATTTTGAGGACAATTCTGCAGAGTTTAAGCATTTCTAGGATCTTCACCCGAGGTTCATATTGACTGCTTCTTTTATTATACTCACATAAATATAGATTTATTTTCAGTCTTTGTTCATCAGTAAAATACTGATGAATTTTCAATGAGGAAGTTGTTCGAATTGTTTTGCAGCATTCTACATCAGCACGTCTAACAGGACATTAATGGAAGCGAAATGCCTCAATTGCAGATTACTCCGTCGAAATTTAACTATATTAAAGGTTTAAATGAAAGGAGATAACTTCACGGAAAATTGCTCAGTATTTTACTTCTAAATGAAGACTAAAAAAAAAACAAAGATGCTTGGCCTAATTCTACCGCAATGAAGACACATCAAAGTTCTGTGCTGCTTTACGGAGCGTTACCACAATCTGTGTTTCCATATATTATTTTAGATACCTCCATGTACAGTGCTCCTACAACCTAGAGGAATGTTCTACACGTCGGAAAACTATGAGAGGTTTTAGAAACTGAGAGATGCTGATTCCAGCAATGCACTGATCTGCTTGAAGTCTGTATTAAAAAAAAAAAACACGCAACCTACTCAATGAACCGAACAGGATGAAAAACTATAGGGTGCTATAACGTGCCAAACAGAAGACCCAATAAACAGAGCACAAAAACAAGATGGTAGACTCAATGGAAAACCATTACATAAGCAAATATTATATAATGGCCATGTTATAACCTGAAATAGTCAACTCTAAACCCTAAAAAAAAACAGAAAGGATTCCACAATCAAAATAATCTACATGACTGTGCAATTACAAATATATAAACTACTTCTTATATTTTCAAATGTTGAAAGAATATGGCATACTACTATATTTTTTACATTTTTTTAACACTTTCCAGATTGCTTTAAAAAGCAACAATTCACTTTCCTTTGAATAATGGTTATATATTTTAACCTACACAAAATGAAAAGCCAAAATTATGTGCTAAAAAATAGACCGTAAATTACCATGGGGGGTAATGAGTTATGTACTTGCATCTCTCATTAGAAGCACTTCCGTGTGGCAATTCCTAGTTCGGATCACACATTCTGGCAATAATGTTTGAACCTATTAAGGCTAGTCAAAGAGCATGAACTCCACTTGCTCCCCTACCGACCAAAAGAGACAATTCACTTTTGACGGAAACAAAACCAGACCGGTACTTCAAATGATGCATCCCTAGATGGATGAACAAGGCTGCCTTGCGTCTTATTAGAATATTCTCGAAGGCACACTGGTGGCTTCGGGGTACATGCTGTTCGAGGGCAAATACATTGGTAGAATGAAGAGAAAACGGCAGAACCTAGAAAATAGCAAATCTAGTGGTCCTATAAGTAACCTCCCCCCATTATTTCACAATATAGTATGTGGACAGGTTTTGGACTTCTGCCTTTTGATTTTAAGGGATACAACATTGGTCTCCATCTGAAAGTTACCAAAGATTAGAGACACAAAAAAGCTTTGATCTAAAAACATTCGAATCCGTGGCAACTAGATCTGCTCATTTTCGCGAATTGTAAATAAAGCTTTGAAATAACAGAGCAGGTCTTCGATTCCCCGGAGCAGGAACAGTTCAATGAAGGCCTTGAGCAGAAAAGGGTGAAGGGTCGCTGCGGCTTCGCATCTTTCAAGTCGCCGGTTTAATTCTACTAAATGCAAATTGCTCTCCATCCCAAGCAGAGCATGGGAGAGCGCCTTTTGTTAGGGTTCAATGGGGGAGCAGATGTTCGCGGAGCCGCAGGGAGGCGAGGACAACGGCAGGATGAATGCAAAATAATCTTTTCGACTTCGGGACCCAGAAGGAAAGGGGAAAAAAAACGGCTGCATTTTCCCCTCTTTCTGCGTAAGAAAAAGGTTTTATAGCAAAGACGTATGGGCGGCGCCAGTGCCCAAGCTCCTATTACTTAACGTAAAGCTAAAGCCAGGCCGTAGATACAGATTACAGCAATTTCCTCGAAAGTCTGGCGGCTTTATGTCGTTACAAATGCTGGCACTCATTCACTTTCATCGAAAGAATGAACGGATGGCTGGGCATCCCTATGCGCTTTCTAGCTGGTCAGGGGGCAGCTAGGCACAGATCGCTACGAGGCACTAGAGAAGCCACCAGGCTATCTTTACCCGATTCCCAGCTTCTTGCCAGCAGTTTGCACACAGATCTCTGCCTCAAGCAATTTCACCCAAGAAGCTTCATCACCAGGATTGAAACAAGTGACCTGCAGGGTAGGCACATAAATCTTTACAGCAGGTATATTAGCAGAAATCTCACCAGCATATGTACAGAAGTAATACGCCAGACCACCTGCTCAGCAAGTATTTTATTCACATGGCATGTGTTATTCCAGGGGTGCACAAGACCTTCCACCACCTTCAGTATGCAGTGTGTGTCTTTTTTAGGTTTCGCCTACTAGACAGCACCTGTGGTGTCTGTTGTGAGAGTATTGTTAGTTTACAGTGAGCTCACCCGTTGCTCACCATTGGGTGGCGTCATTATCACTCACATTTGCTCGCTTATTAGTTGGCATGAGTGGCCTTTCCATCCTCTTCTTGTGTTTGTCGTCCTCCCTCCCTAGAACGGACACATTACTGTGTCCTTACATTGCTCGCTTTTTCAGGTGCTACTTATTTCTTTTTGTTAAAACACTAGTCAAGACTGCATCATGGATGCTGTACAGTATGGCTAAGAGGCATTAGGAAAGTCAATAAATCTCAAAGGCAAGACCTATTGGCTTTGCCAGTGCTTGTTAGATCTGGTGTAAAGCAAAACCTTTTGATTTTACTGAGATGTATATTTATATAGCTAAAAATACTTAACCATAGAGCCTTTAACCCAAGCCCTATAGATCCGTTGGTATGTTATGTCATTCTCGTTTTTTTCCCGCTCACTACAACTTATAACATGGGACAGCGAGTCAGCCCACTCCATCCATTAGTTAACTTCACTTCGAGAGACTGCATTCAGCTCTTTAAAAAAAAGGTTAGAGTGGTAAAGGCCATACTTGAGGTGGTAGAATAGGCACAAACCCAAAGCTTTGTAGACCATCACAAAGACAAGACCAGATTTCTACTACCAGGCTGGCTTACTCCTACACATAGGACTGGATTGGGCAGACTTCACAGTATCTTCAGATACATTCACGGCCATATTTTATGCCACTCAGTGTGCTGCTGTTAAAATGCTCTCAGCCTCTTGTCCACGACAGGTTGTGGCACAGGTACAAAGGCTGGCCTATTACTGTTTCCCTTCAATTACAGTTAAATTGTATGTTTTTTATTTTGACAATTTATAACACCACCGAATTGCGCAAGCCTCATAATGCAAGATGACCTATGGTCAGGGGAAGAACATTTGTTAGTAGTGTAATCAAATGGCAGATCTTTAGTTGCTTTCTTCAAGCATTTTATGTTTGTGTAAGCTGTTGAGTTGTCATGGGTACTGTCACAGTGTAATTGGAAACTAGTCGGCTTCTAGAAATGGTCTCTAAATTTGGATCTTAAAAATCTATCTGATCTGCCAGACAGGGTTATGTTCCTGTGCCAACACTGTCATTTTCACTATTTCTAGGGTAGATTTATACTGACCCTCTGTCCTGTTTCACCCTATTTTCTTTGTAGTTTGAATTGACAATTTGTTTGAGAGTCTAATTCACAGACAATTTCTAGATGATAATGTCCCCTTCCAGTAGCAAAAACAAGTGTCTCCTGAACACTGTCTAAAGGACACAAAATACAATACATTTTGAAGGGGTTGAAAAGTCGAATGCTCTTGCAAGTAGACTGTGCTATGCAGACCATTATTTTAACCCGGACTTGAACTTTTGATAGGATCCCAATTCCTACTGTTCCAGAATCACAAAAATAATTACCTTTCTTTTTCCTCACGTTGAACACATTTTTTTTTTCACTTGAGCAATGCACTGTCACCTGCACATAGCACCCTTGTGGTTTCTGAATATGTTTTGTCTATTTCCTAATACAATTCCATTATTTGAAGATATTAAATCTTGTGGTCCTCCGTTCATTTGTTTGTCTAAATAACTGCAATTCATCTAGCAAAACAAAGTTTAAGGATAACATTTATAAGTTAATGTTTTCTACGAATTCATTTAGTCTACTTATTCACAGGAATACTAAAACCTTACTAGTTTAAAAACCCTGTTTTTGTTGGAATTATCCAGATTCAGAGGGATACTGGATAGCCTATTCTGTGTTTAGGCAAAGGGTTGGCCCTACTTGCTACAACACATTCTCATAGGACATGAAATTCACAAGCTGAAGTACCACTTTGACCTTACTTCACACCTCTTATTCTCACTCCACCTTAACTTCATTACCACCACAAATAATTTTCAATAACCAACGTTCTTGAACATACAATACTGCATTACCCAATGTGATGGTGAGAGCCAAGGGAAGACCTTCACCTGATCTCCCAATACCCGTAACCTTCCATTAACCTTAACTCGCATCACGCCATCACATTATGTAATGGGGTATTATGCGCTAATACAGATTTGGTGTTGAAAAGTGTTTGCCATGGGTTTTTAATTTAAATTTGTTGTCTTTTACAACAATTACAGGGACTTTTTTTTTAAACTACCAAAAAACTTTCAAAGAGAAAACATGCCCATCTTCAAATTATCTGGAACTCCAAAGCAGTCTTCTTTCTCACTTTCGTAAAGCTTCCTTTTCCAGTACCTAAAATTGTTGCAACTTAAAGAATCGAAAACTCAACTTCTCTGAGGAAAACTTCACAAAGGAAGCATTGAGACTGCTTTTCAACTAAAAGATCAACTGTTCAGTGTTGATCCTCCCAGCTTCTTAAGACTGTTTATTAGTGTACTTTAGACACAAATCCACACCGCGAACTCTGTTCGAGCACCTTGAAAGATTCAAAAGCATATTGGCAAACCGCAATTGCACAACGTGGCGCCATCACACTGCTAAGGCAGAGGCACAAAGTTGAAAAGTTACAGTACACTGTAACTAAAGCAAGATTTTATTTTGCTTCTTTGTATACATGTTCGTACACCACTGAAAGAGGCTAGTTAGCAAAAACAAGTCAAGAAGAATGAAGATCTAGCAATCATAGGCACTATCATACTGTATCTGAAAAGTAGAGACCGTGGCTCAATACACACCGAAAAGCAAATGGGGGGGGGGTGACTTCAAAAACAACCACACTTTGAGCAAAAGACTTCTCCACAGCAAAATGCACATTTTCTGGCCTGTCATGTGTGCCACACCCAAAGGATTGTTCTAAATCACATCATATGTTATACTTTCATATTTCTTAGAAAACAACAATTTGGAATGGATCGCTCAGAGGGGAAATACTGATTTTAATTGATATAAAAGTCATAAGTGTCACTAGTTTTTATTGTCTCCAGCGTTAATAGTGCTTTCCTCATTACAAGAAAAGAAGCATAAAAAGGACTAGAAATGAGCAGGATATTAAAACCTTAGTTACAAAGCTGAGCCATCAATGTTAGATCTTACTAGGAGGCCTTGAAGCATAATTTAAGGATTATTTGTACCAAGCACATGATCACCAAAATCCCCAATGCTCTTCTGATCATTGCCTGCTAAATGGGCGAACTATGATAGAATACTTACACATATGCTAGTCTGTAGATCACACTAGGTCTCACTCATTCGCACACGAACATATCTGGGATAACCTGAAGAATACAGTTGACCGCAGCGGGGTTGCTGCGCTACTCCTCTTGGACCTCTCGGCTGCCTTTGACACGGTTGACCATGACACTCTGAAACAAAGACTCTATGAAGCCGGCATAGAGGGAACTGCTCTAGACTGGATCGCGTCCTACCTTCGAAACAGAACTAATGTCATCCATACCCCACCTTTTGCGTCCAAACCGTACTCCACAAAAGCAGGGGTCCCTCAAGGTTCTATCATCTCGCCCATGCTTTTCAACATTTACATGAAGTCATTACCAGTACTGATCAATAAATTTCACCTCACGTGCTATAACTATGCAGATGACACGCAAATACTCCTTCAACTGGAATGCCCCAAAGACATTGGAAAATCACCAATTTTCAGCTGTCTCAGAGCCGTGGATCAGTGGATGACTTGGAGCCATCTCAAATTGAATACTTCAAAAACGGAAATACTCACGTGTGGCGATTGGAAACATTACAACCCGCTTGCCGCATGGCCTAATGAACTGGGATCACCACCTAAAGTATCGAAGGAAGTAAGAAACCTCGGAATGACCATGGACTCCAAGCTGTCGATGAATGCCCAAGTGGACAAACTAGCAAGATCAAGCTTTGTCACTATAAAAACGCTGCGACGAATTTTCCCTCATTTGGGATTTCCGCACAAGGTCCAAGCTACCATCTCTCCCTTGTTCTGTCCAAACTCGATTACGCCAATAGCCTCTACCACGGATCACCTTTAACAACCATGAAAAGACTACAACGGATTCAGAACTCGGCTGCCAGACTACTCTTTCATATCAAACCGCGAGACAACATCTCCCCTGCCTTGAAAGCCCTGCATTGGTTACCGGTTGCCAGAAGATCCACGTTCAAGCTGCTTTGTATCACCCACAAAGCAATACATGGAATGGGACCGCTCTTCATCAGGAATAAAATCACCAAACACATACAACAGAGGAACCTCCGCTCTAAAGGAGCATCTCGCCTCAAAATCCCAAGATACAAGAAAAAAAACATGGGTGGCACATCCTTCTCTGTTCAAGCAGCCAAACTATGGAACTCTTTACCCCACCCCCCCCCAACATATGATCCACCGACAACCACCTTATCTTCGGAAAACTACTCAAGAATTGGCTCTTCCCCACATAAGCACCATACGCAAACAGAAATTTACAGCATATCCCTCTGTATATAAGCATTTGTTTTCACTATAGACATGTACCTATCTTTGTGTATTGCTTTGTATAAACATGTAGAATAATTATGTTGTTGAGAGAAAAAAATAATAATAAATAAATATCATCTGTGGTCTACATGTACTTGCTTCCATTGTGCATCTGTGTACCTTCCATGTACTTGGATCTGTGTGTTTGTTACTTTTCTCCTGAAAAAGCATATCCAATGCACCACCCTATTTCTCATCCTGTGCCTCTATCAATATCTTTAATCTACATATACTTACCTCCTTTATGTATCTATATACTTTCAATGTACTTATGGATCTATATATTTATCACTTTCTTCTAATTTAGCATTTCCAAGGCACTACCCTAGTTCTCAGCCTATACATTTATCAATATATCCTCTACATCCACACTCATTTATCCCAAACCCCATACCACTACTATGATCCCCAAAATAACCCTTTCTAGACTCTCTCCTACTCTACCCCTCCTTGCATCATCTGACACCTCTTTTACTATACCGATCCAATAAAACAAACCTTTCTAAACTCTTCCCTGACTCCTCCCCTCCAAAACTCCCTTTTACTCATCCAAAAGCCTCCTCCTACTGCTAAGACCTAAAAAAAAAAAAAATCCTTCACTCTTTTATCCCTCCACTATCCTTTTCAATCAAAATTAACAGACTAACATGTTCAATTCTCAAATTCCATTTTCAACTATACTAATTCACCACTAATCCTTTATGGGTTCCAGAGTAGCGTGCTACTCGCCAATAAAGCGTCTCAACACCCCATCAGGGTTACAAGCGCTATATAAATGCAGACCTTTTCCCTTTCTACCCTCCCCAACCCTTCTCAATCCAAATAACTGACTAACATATCCACCACTAAAATTACTTTCATGTTTCACCATACTAATTCAACACTAATACTTATGGGTTCCAGAGTAGCGTGCTACTTGCGCTTCAAAACCCCATCAGGGGTAGCAAGCGCTATATAAATACAAACCTCTTTCCCTCTTCTATCCCGCCACCTACCCTTCTCTACACAAATAACTGAATAACATATCCACTACTCTTTACTATACTAATTTTCAACACTAATCCTTAATGGGTTCCGGAGTGGCGTGCTTCTCGCCAGAAAAGCGCTTCAACACCCATCAGGGGTAACAAGTGCTATATGAATGCAAACCTTTCTTCCCTTTTATCCCTCCGCTATCCTTCTCACTCCAAGTAACTGACTAATATCCACCACTGAAATTACTTTCATATTTCACCATATTAATTCACCACTAATCCTTTATGGGCTTCCGGAGTAGCGTGCTTCAACACCCCATCAGGGGTAACAAGCGCTATATAAATACAAACCTTTTTTCCTCCTTCTGCTATCATTCCAAATCCAAATAACTGACTAACCTATCCACCACTTAAAATGTACTTGCATGTTTCACTATACTAATTCAACACTAATCCTCTATGGGTCCCGGAGTAGCGTGCTACTCGCCAAAAAAGCGCTTCGACGCCTCGTCAGGGGTAGTAAGCGCTATATAAATGCAATTACAATACAATATAAGCAAGACCATACATATTGTTAAGATGCACCCAAAACTCCCTCAAAATATCACAAAGTTCACAAAATCCCTAATCAAGGAATATCAATGGTATCTCAGACGTTTCATACCAAGATTACAAACTAAATGCATTAATACATGTATAGTGTAGAAGTTATGCAACAAATCGTGAAATCCCCATACACATTATATACACTATAAAATATACTCTACCATTCATAAGAATATTGCAAGTCTCCAACGAGTTGTTAATTATATAACAGCAAGCAGCCAAAGGCAGAGATCCTTTATGAGTGAGTTGCAATATACTTTTAACGTGCAGCAAAGGTTATTTTTGAACTAAAAATACATGGTCATACTATTATCCTTTGCCCAAAAAAGTTGAATTAATTGCGCTCTCATTTTATTTGAAAGACATTGCCTGGTTTCACAAACTGGGAATAAATGTGAAATTTATATCGTGCACGTAAACAAACCAGTATGCCGCAAGTAATTTGTTGCAAAAATGTATGATAAGCGGTTAAAATTAAGTTCCCTTCAAAAACACTTGCAGTTAAGAAGCTTGTATCAGGAAGACAGGTTTCTGCTTTTGTGTAATGAATTCTAGCAGCTCAAAATAATGATCCTCCCAAAAGTGCCTCCCCTGTTAATAATAGTTTGTGCAAACACAAGGAGATGACGGACAGAGCGCTGACACTTTTCAGACACTCACCCCCAGTCACAGATCTGGGTTGTATCCATCATCGTTCTTTAGCTCACTTTGCCACCCCAGTTCAGATCCAGCCATATGCAAATCAGTCTTGACCCTGTGCCTCATGGGAACAGTCCAGCCCAAACGACCAAGCCAGATCTTACCTGGACCGGTTTTGGGGTTTTGTGTGCAAGGAAAGGCGTATCAGAAAAGCTTATTTTCTCTTTCACTGTTTAAACAGCAGTTGTAGTAGTTCTCCGTTATTTTTCCTTCACATTGTCTGCTGGCCGGCAACAGACACAGATGTCAAAACTCAGCTGTAGTAACTTTTTGCACTACGTAATTTTTTAATTATAGGCGTCTAGAAATGTGAAAAGTAGGCTGTAATAAGAAAAAATAAATATTTCTATGCATATATTGGAAGCATTCACCTGTGAAAACTGAACAGAAACAGGGGCTAAAGGATGTATGGTTGAGTAATGGACACTCAAATCAACTGATTTTGGCCAGTTAAAGTTATTGGTCTACCGCCAACATTTAGTGCGTCCAAGACCAGAATGCCGTCTGTCGTGCTGTTAACTGTGTATCATTTTTTAAGACCAGGGACACTGATCTTGCTCTCCAATGGAGTGAAAAATATCCAGACAATATTATGAAGTCTGAATTCTGTAAAGTATCACGATTATTATCATACTTTGTTTTCGTATTGTTTGGCCTATTTTTTAATAAACTTTCCACTGAGGTGCAGGTGTGAGTGAACACTGTAGCCTTTAATAGAACTTTTGGAGAGGATGCAGGCTGTTTTATGGTTAGAGCCTGTATCTTGGAAACTGTTGTTCATGATGGATATTTTCCAGTGGCAGGGCAGCTACAACACGCATTAGAGACCTGTGGCCTACAGGTTAGGGATCTGCACCATACCATAACTCGGTGAGATCTCAGAATCAAAGTAGCTAGGAAGCCAGTTTCAACAGTTCTGGAAACAGGATGACCTCCTTCAAACAAGGTGCAGCATGATCAAACTGGATGATGTGCCTGTTCCTGGGCAGATGGGTGGAGAGACCTTGTGGGTCCTGGGCAGTAACAGTCCATGGAAATATCCTGCACCCAGGACCTTCCAGTCACTACTGACATACACAGTGTTCAGCTTCTCGTTACAGGCAGCTAAACTACCTTTTCACAGGTCAAGCAACAAGGCAGTTCTGAAGGCTTCCTGGACAAAGGCTCACCTGGAGGAAGGGTGGCCACCAAGCAGTAGTTCAACCTCATGAGACTAACATCTCTCCTAGGGATCAGACCTCCTTGGTCGCAAGCCAAACGGTGAACAAAGTACTGGCTGAGGAGGCTCAGTACTTATTCTTCATTCGTGACTAGGCAGCTGCAGGTTGACTCAGGTGGATGTGAAAAGGCTCTGCCTGGGAGTAGTTTCTCAGGGGGAGATTGGTCACTGGCATTTGCTTCATTGCGCAAGGATAAACAGACCATGAGTTGTGTAACTGTGGGCTGGCTGGACCATAAGGACAACACCGGCTCTACACCATGTTAAGCATCATCTTGTGCAACATGCATGCAGTCCTATGGGCGCAAGCCCCAACCACTCTATTCACACTAAATTCAGACACACAACAGTCAACAAAGGCGCCTTTCACACATCCCGGACATGATTAAGGCAATCAACACAAATTATAGGGCACTGGACTGAACTTTGCAAAGAGGAGCCAGTAGGCAGTACCAACACAGAGGTCAGCTTAAAGAAAGAAAAAAAGAAAAAAAAAAAAAGAAAAAGGAAGGAGGTCTGTGCACCACACTAGCAAATACACTGCTACCACTGTCAGTCTTGCAATTCTCTTCAGATGAGGGCAATAGACCACATCTAGAAATGGGAGAGCACTATGGATGCCACCTTGACATTAAAACATAGCTCCAACGTCTTCGATCAGTTTAAAATTGCTAACCCTCAGTGGGCTCACATTTCGGTCAAGCTCATTGGGGGAAAGATACACAGTGTTGTTCTGAAAAATACAAAGGTAGAGAAGACATATTCACAAAAAAGCGCAGAGGACTTTCGTCCCAAGCATTTATTTCAATTACTACAATGGTGTCAACACCTGCATTTCAATTTAAAGGACTAAAGACCCAATTACAAGAGTTTACTATCTTGAAGAATCAAAATAATAAACTCCTGATAACCCTCAACTCCTCTTACTACCTTAGAGTTATTACCCAAGTTGTCCACACTCAGCCTTAGATGACAACAGCTATCCAGGTCCTCAAATCACAAAAGACCAACCAACCACTTTGCAAAGGTGGAAGAAATCTTGACCACTTAAATGTATAGTAGGGATCTTGAGCACAATTAATGAATGACCTGGGCTCTCTGGATTAGACACCGACTCTTGTAGAAATGGAAATGGTTGGAGGGGATAGAAGATCAGGCACCCGCTTAGGGGGGAGGCACCAACTGGAGGGGCAAGATCAGACAGACTAAGGGGGTAAGTCAGACAGACTCTCTTGTGGGGGGTAAGACTCTTGGTAAGGGATAAAATACAGACTTTCGTGGTGGAGGGGGTTTGGACAGGCTCTTGGGGGGACCACATTCGTGGATGAGACAGACTCCCTGGGGTAAAGACTCTTGGAAGTTTGAGGGCGGGGGGGGCAGACTCATTGGAGGGTGGGTCAGAAACTTCTTCAGGGGGGCTGAAGAGACTTCTTTAAAAGTACCTGATAAATTGTTAATGGTCATTTTTGGTCAACAATTAACTTTTCCAGATGGGCTCTCTTTATCTTACTGTTTCACTACAACGTATTGCAAAGGAAAGTTAATTTGTACCACCATTTAATGTCAGTGGGGACCCCTCACTGATGCTTTTTACGACTGGGGGCTGTCTGGTTGGGAGAGGAGGAGGTTAAGGTACAAACTAAGGGGGTCTATCTACTTCCTCACCCCTCTACTCCTCTTCTACCCAACTCCAGCACAAGGAGCCTCCCTTTGTGAAGGCCCATCATCTCCGACCTCGCTTAGTTCTCTTCTCCGCTGTGCATCACTCTTTTGAGTCTCACAGCTCCGTGGTGGGTTACTACTAGTCCGCGGCCTGACACATGCCTCGCTCCCGGGCTGCAGGCCTCGGTTCACCGGTCTCGCGTACTATCCCTTCCCGGATATGCGGACCTAGATCCCCAGCGTTGCGTGTTCACCAGGCTGTAGGCCTCAAAGACCCCGTACTCGCGTGTCCCCCAACCCCGGTCACCAGCGTTCTCGAGCCCCCTCACTTACGGTTGTAGAGTGCGACGAAAGCGGCCTCGGGGGTTCCCCGGGCCTCCAGCCGCAGAGCCTGCTGCTCGGCGTGCCGCTGGATCTCGCCATTGGCGTCCCCGATGGTCAGGAGCCGCACGCCGGGGAACACAGACACCGCCATCTTCGGAGTGACCGGGCGGGGGGGGCGTGTGTGAGAACGGGGGAGGCCTTAAACCGCGGCCGCAGCGCTACCGCCGGAAACCTGGAGTACTGCATAGCGACTAGTGCGCGACCTCTGCTGGGTAGAGGTGGTACTGCAGGCCGCGGTTCGGCAGGCCACAGTCAGAGCTCAGGGAGGTCTCGGAGAACTGGGGACAAAATAGTTCTTCACCCAGTCCAGAAAATAATCTCTTTTATAACAAGCATTTGCAATGCAATAGGTCTCGCAACTGCGAGTTTTGGAGCTATTGGTATTGTAAATGGTATTGTAAATGACAATGCCTTTAATTTATGTTGTACAAACCAAAACATAAATAAAAGGCATTGTCATTTACAATGCCAATAGTTTAAACTTGCGTAAATGCGAGACCTATTGCTTTGCAAATGCTTGTTTCAGGAGGATTCCTCCTCGCAGGCCCCCAAATCCTGTTTCGTTTCTTCACTGTGCCAGTTTGTTGTCCCGCTCCCACATGCACTCCTGACGTTTTATTCGCACCCTCCCAACTGTGAAGCATTGTTCGCTTCCTGTCCAAAAAGTGCTTGCAAAGGTGCAACATTGTCACAGTGACTGGTGGGTTTGAGAGGGTACTAGGTATGTCCAGGAGGGGTAGCATCTTTGCAAGATTTTCTCTGTAAGTGCTGATCCCATAAATGCACTTTAACTTACTGTGTGTACATTTATCTTATGTAGCTATCCCCAAAATGTGACAGGGGTGGGCCAGTGCTCAATTTGTAAAGAAATAATTGCCAGGGCTCTCGCCAGGAGGCCACTGCAGCTTGCACCACACATTGCCCCTGTCAAAATTGCCATTACATTACCTGCACAACTATTAATCATCAGACTGCTACCAGTGTGACAATTCAGACTGTTAGAGGCCTCCACAGCTATAAGAATGGTTTGGGCTGCAGGTATCTGTTGTTTTTAATGTATAATGAAATAATAAAACTATTGTTCTGCTTATCTCTAAATCACACAAACAGCGCCACCATGTGGCAGACTGTGATAAGTGCCGATGTTGACAATTAATTGCTAGTGTCGAGCACCGTAAACTACTGCCTCAAATTAAGCACTGGGTGGGGCCCTCCTGGGTCTATGTTAGACATCCCTCGCTGAGGAGTTTGACATTCTGAAGTTATCTGGGGGGCCAGCAGAGCCTGTGAGCCCCGATAAAATGCAGGGAGTATTACTGCCCCAGAGTGCACCTTGTGGGGGCAGCTACTGAGTGTTCCTGAATGGAGAGACCAGCTGATGTACCAGGAGAGGATGTGCCAGGAGGCGGGAGCTGTACCTCCTGCAATGGAAGCCACCCCCTTCCAGATTCTTCTAGCCAGGGAGGTAGGGCAGGGAGCCTAGGAAGAGCACTCTAAGCTCGCTCCCCCACTTGGTGATGGTGTGTCAGAACACATAGTGACTTGAGAAGTCTGGGTGTAGTACATCCCACTGGTAGTTTTTGTTACTGACTTATTCCTAGACATTTAAACTAACATTTAACCCTGAAGTATAAGACACCCTGCATTGGAGAGTTTCAGTGAGGAGCAGTTGGCAAAGTGGTGACACTTAATAATAAAAAAGTCCCTTGTATTGTAAAGCAATAAGCATATATAATGCACCAACTTGACACTTGTACGGTGTTCCAACAGTGCACATGTAACACCTTAAGCACATTTTATGAATGTGATATATCGCCCTTATAAATCATCTGTGCTTCAGGAGTCATTATATGTGTATAAGGATCAAAACTGCCACAGGCACACACATCACACACTCACACAGTTATCTACAAGCATCAGACATCCACAAGCATCAGGCATCAGACATCCACAAGCATCAGGCATCAGACATCCACAAGCATCAGGCATCCACAGGCATCAGACATCAGGAATCAGACATCCACAAGCATCAGACATCAAGCATCAGACATCCACAAGCATCAGGCATCAGACATCCACAAGCATCAGGCATCAGACATCCACAAGCATCAGGCATCAGACATCCACAAGCATCAGACATCAGGCATCAGACATCCACCAGCATCAGACATCAGGCAACAGACATCTACCAGCATCAGACATCCACCAGCATCAGACATCAGGCATCAGACATCCACCAGCATCAGGCATCAGACATCCACAATCATCAGACATCAGGCATCAGACATCCACCAGCATCAGGCATCAGACATCTACCAGCATCAGGCATCAGACATCAGGCATCCACCGGCATCAGACATCCACCAGCATCAGACATCAGGCATCAGACATCATCAGACATCCACAATCATCAGACATCCACAGGCATCAGACATCTGGCATCAGGCATCAGACATACACCAGCATCAGGCATCAGGCATCCACCAGCATCAGGCATCAGACATCTACCAGCATCAGGCATCAGACATCAAGCATCAGACATCAAGCATCAGACATCCACCAGCATCAGACATCCATCAGCATGAGGCATCAGACATCCACCAGCATCAGGCATCAGACATCTACCAGCATCAGACATCAGACATCAGGCATCAGACATCCACCAGCATCAGGCATCAGACATCAGGCATCAGACATCCACCAGCATCAGGCATCAGACATCAGGCATCAGACATCCACCAGCATCAGACATCAGGCATCCACCAGCATGAGGCATCAGACATCCACAATCATCAGACATCAGGCATCAGACATCCACCAGCATCAGGCATCAGACATCAGACATCAGGCATCAGACATCAGACATCTACCAGCATCAGGCATCAGACATCAGACATCAGGCACATCAGACATCTACCAGCATCAGGCATCAGACATCAGACATCAGGCATCAGACATCTACCAGCATCAGGCATCAGACATCAGACATCCACCAGCATCAGGCATCAGACATCAGACATCCACCAGCATCAGGCATCAGACATCCACCAGCATCAGGCATCAGACATCCACAGGCATCAGACATCCACAGGCATCAGACATCCACAGGCATCAGACATCCACAGGCATCAGACATCCACAGGCATTAGACATCAGACATCCACAGGCATTAGACATCAGACATCCACAGGCATTAGACATCAGACATCCACAGGCATCAGACATCCACAGGCATCAGACATCCACAGGCATCAGACATCCACAGGCATCAGACATCCACAGGCATCAGACATCCACAGGCATCAGACATCCACAGGCATCAGACATCCACAGGCATCAGACATCCACAGGCATCAGACATCCAGATGCATCCACAATTATCAGGCATCCACAGGCATCAGGCATCCACAGGCATCAGGCATCCACAGGCATCAGGCATCCACAGGCATCAGGCATCCACAGGCATCAGGCATCCACAGGCATCAGGCATCCACAGGCATCAGACATCCACAGGCATCAGACATCCACAGGCATCAGACATCCACAGGCATCAGACATCAGACATCCACCAGCATCAGGCATCAGACATCCACAGGTATCAGACATCCACAGGCATCAGACATCCACAGGCATCAGACATCCACAGGCATCAGACATCAGGCATCAGACATCTACCAGCATCAGGCATCAGACATCAAGCATCAGACATCCACCAGCATCAGACATCAGGCATCCACCAGCATGAGGCATCAGACATCCACAATCATCAGACATCAGGCATCAGACATCCACAATCATCAGGCATCAGACATCCACCAGCATCAGGCATCAGACATCAGACATCCACCAGCATCAGGCATCAGACATCAGACATCCACCAGCATCAGGCATCAGACATCAGACATCTACCAGCATCAGGCAAAAGACATCAGGCATCAGACATCCACCAGCATCAGGCATCAGACATCCACCAGCATCAGGCATCAGACATCCACAGGCATCAGACATCCACAGGCATCAGACATCCACAGGCATCCACAATTATCAGGCATCCACAATTATCAGGCATCCACAATTATCAGGCATCCACAGGCATCAGGCATCCACAGGCATCAGGCATCCACAGGCATCAGGCATCCACAGGCATCAGGCATCCACAGGCATCAGGCATCCACAGGCATCAGACATCAGACATCCATCAGACATCCACAGGCATCAGACATCAGACATCCATCAGACATCCACAGGCATCAGGCATCAGACACCCATCAGACATCCATCAGGCATCAGACATCAGGCATCAGACATCAGACATCCACAGGCATCAGACATCCACAGGCATCAGACATCCACAGGCATCAGACATCCACAGGCATCAGACATCCACAGGCATCAGACATCCACAGGCATCAGACATCCACAGGCATCAGACATCCACAGGCATCAGACATCCACAGGCATCAGACATCCACAGGCATCAGACATCAGGCATCAGACATCAGACATCCACAGGCATCAGACATCCACAGGCATCAGACATCCACAGGCATCAGGCATCCACAGGCATCAGGCATCCACAGGCATCAGGCATCCACAGGCATCAGGCATCCACAGGCATCAGGCATCCACAGGCATCAGGCATCCACAGGCATCAGACATCCACAGGCATCAGACATCCACAGGCATCAGGCATCCACAGGCATCAGGCATCCACAGGCATCCACAGGCATCAGACATCCACAGGCATCAGACATCCACAGGCATCAGGCATCCACAGGCATCAGGCATCCACCGGCATCAGGCATCCACCGGCATCAGGCATCCACAGGCATCAGGCATCCACAGGCATCAGACATCAGACATCCACAGGCATCAGACATCAGACATCCACAGGCATCAGACATCCACAGGCATCAGACATCAGACATCCACAGGCATCAGACATCCACAGGCATCAGACATCCACAGGCATCAGACATCCACAGGCATCAGACATCCACAGGCATCAGACATCAGACATCCATCAGACATCCATCAGGCATCAGGCATCAGGCATCCACAGGCATCAGACATCCACAGGCATCAGACATCCACAGGCATCAGACATCCACAGGCATCAGACATCCACAGGCATCAGACATCCACAGGCATCAGACATGCATCAGGCATCAGACATGCATCAGGCATCAGACATGCATCAGGCATCAGACATGCATCAGGCATCAGACATGCATCAGGCATCAGACATGCATCAGGCATCAGACATCCACAAGCATCAGGCATCAGACATCCACAAGCATCAGGCATCAGACATCCACAAGCATCAGGCATCAGACATCCACAAGCATCAGGCATCAGACATCCACAAGCATCAGGCATCAGACATCCACAAGCATCAGGCATCAGACATCCACAAGCATCAGGCATCAGACATCCACAAGAATCAGGCATCAGGCATCCACAAGCATCAGGCATCCACAAGCATCAGGCATCAGACATCCACAAGCATCAGGCATCATACATCCACAAGCATCAGACATCAGGCATCATACATCCACAAGCATCAGACATCAGGCATCATACATCCACAAGCATCAGACATCAGACATCTTACATCATCCAGCATCAGACATCATACATCCACCAGCATCAGACATCCACCAGCATCAGACATCAGGCATCAGACATCACGCATCAGACATCCACACGCATCAGACATCCACAAGCATCAGACATCCACAAGCATCAGACATCCACAAGCATCAGACATCCACAAGCATCAGACATCCACAAGCATCAGACATCCACAAGCATCAGACATCCACAAGCATCAGACATCCACAAGCATCAGACATCCACAGGCATCCAGAGGCATCCAGAGGCATCAGGCATCCACAATTATCAGGCATCCACAGGCATCAGGCATCCACAGGCATCCACAATTATCAGGCATCCACAATTATCAGGCAGACATCCACAATTATCAGACATCCACAGGCATCAGGCATCCACAGGCATCAGACATCCACAAGCATCAGACATCCACAAGCATCAGACATCCACAAGCATCAGACATCAGACATCCACAAGCATCAGACATCAGACATCCACAAGCATCAGACATCAGACATCCACAAGCATCAGACATCAGACATCCACAAGCATCAGACATCAGACATCCACAGGCATCAGACATCCACAGGCATCAGACATCCACAGGCATCAGACATCCACAGGCATCAGACATCCACAGGCATCAGACATCCACAGGCATCAGACATCCACAAGCATCAGACATCCACAAGCATCAGACATCAGGCATCCACAAGCATCAGGCATCAGACATCCACAAGCATCAGACATCCACAAGCATCAGACATCCACAAGCATCAGACATCCACAAGCATCAGACATCCACAAGCATCAGACATCCACAAGCATCAGACATCAGGCATCATACATCCACAAGCATCAGCCATCAGACATCATACATTTACCAGCATCAGGCATCAGACATCATACATCCACCAGCATCAGGCATCCATCAGGCATCAGACATCCACAAGCATCAGACATCCACAAGCATCAGACATCAGACATCCACAAGCATCAGACATCAGACATCCACAAGCATCAGACATCAGACATCCACAAGCATCAGACATCAGACATCCACAAGCATCATGCATCAGACATCCACAAGCATCAGGCATCAGACATCCACAGGCATCAGACATCCACAGGCATCAGACATCCACAGGCATCAGACATCCACAGGCATCAGACATCCACAGGCATCAGACATCCATCAGGCATCAGACATCCATCAGGCATCAGACATCCATCAGGCATCAGACATCCATCAGGCATCAGACATGAGGCATCAGACATCCACAAGCATCAGACATCCACAAGCATCAGACATCAGGCATCATACATCCACAAGCATCAGCCATCAGACATCATACATTTACCAGCATCAGGCATCAGACATCATACATCCACCAGCATCAGGCATCCACCAGCATCAGACATCAGGCATCAGACATCCACAAGCATCAGACATCCACAAGCATCAGACATCCACAAGCATCAGACATCAGACATCCACAAGCATCAGACATCCATCAGGCATCAGACATCCATCAGGCATCAGACATCCATCAGGCATCAGACATGAGGCATCAGACATGAGGCATCAGACATCCACAAGCATCAGAGATCAGGCATCCACAAGCATCAGGCATCAGACATCCACAATCATCAGACATCAGGCATCAGACATCCACAAGCATCAGACATCAGGCATCAGACATCCACAAGCATCAGACATCAGGCATCAGACATCCACAAGCATCAGACATCCACAAGCATCAGACATCCACAAGCATCAGACATCCACAAGCATCAGACATCAGACATCCACAAGCATCAGGCATCAGACATCCACAATCATCAGGCATCAGACAGGCATCAGACATCCACAAGCATCAGGCATCAGACATCAGACATCAGACATCCACAATCATCAGGCATCAGACATCCACAATCATCAGACATCAGACATCCACAATCATCAGACATCCACAAGCATCAGACATCCACAAGCATCAGACATCCACAAGCATCAGACATCCATCAGACATCCACAAGCATCAGGCATCAGACATCCACAAGCATCAGGCATCCACAAGCATCAGGCATCAGGCATCCACAAGCAACAGGCATCAGGCATCCACAAGCAACAGGCATCAGGCATCCACAAGCAACAGGCATCAGACATCCACAAGCATCAGACATCCACAAGCATCAGACATCCACAAGCATCAGACATCAGACATCCACAAGCATTAGGCATCAGACATCCACAGACATCAGGCATCAGACATCAATCATCATACATCAGGCATCAGACATCCACCAGCCACGTGTGCACTCACTACTGTCAGAGTACACGGCGTGCACGACATCGCAGCCGAAGAGGGAAACGTGTTGCAGGACATGTTCAAATACCATCAGCGCGTCTTAAAGCGTCTAAACCGTTTCACTCAAATCTATTGTTCTTCAGAATGCAGGAAAACACCGATATATGTTTTGGCGGGATATATATACTCTTTATCTACAATGATGAAAATACTGAGTCCCTTTTACATTCCCACACACACGGCATGTCTGCCTTCACACACGGCACAGACTTCCCTGGATAAAAGCATGGGTAATTATAAACTTGGCTTGTCATTTAAAAAGGCGGGCGAGGGCTTTTGAGCGTGCAGCAGCAGTCCTTATGCTGATGTGAACTCCGGTGACAGACCTGGCCGTGAGGACGAGTCGCTGGCAGACGGAGCCGTGAATCACCGGAAACCGGGGCTGCCTCGGGGGCGGGTGACACGAAGCAGCTCTGGGGGCTATTCAGCAGGGGCGCGGGGGAGTGGGGGCACATGAGGCTTTACAGGTACTAAGTGGCCCCCATCCTTTCTCTCCACGCACACGTGCTTCCTGTCTCAGGGAGACAGTGGAACATGTAAAAACCCTCGCCCACAGCGAACAAGTAGCCTGAGCATAATATTCACCTTCCAGAGCTCCCTGCGGCACCTCCAATGCTGTACTGCTGAATTTGGCCAAAGAGAATGGCAGCAGGGGTGCTCCCTGTCAGCTGCAAGATAAAGCAACGAGGAAGCACAGAAGTGGATGCCTGCTTGTGCCCGAGGGGACTACTGAGTGCACGCTCGAGCCCGATAAAGCAACGAGGAAGCACAGAAGTGGATGCCTGCTTGTGCCCGGGGGACTACTGAGTGCACGCTCGAGCCCGAGCGTATGAATGCTTTTACCGAGGCAAGTTAATCGCACTTAGCCCAGCATCCATAAACGGTGTGAGAAATACTGAATGCCTCCAAATGAACTCCAGTAGAGTGAATGCTTAGAGGAAATAAAGTGAACAGAGGCAGAAACACTACAACAGACACCGAGCCAAATTAACAAGCCCTGTCGAGTGCGCCGTGAGCAAGAGACGCCGTGCGCGTGCACATCGGCTGTCCGGGCAGCTGAAATCGTTTGAGCGACGTCAGTTGCGTGGCGCATGGGCGGCGCATGGAGCGCGCGGCCAGAGGTGTCCGGGGCTCCCGTGAGCTGAGGGAGCCCCGTGTGTTGGAGAAGTGAGGCGGGAGCCCACCCCGCAGAGGGAAGTCCGGCGGGAGCCCACCCGCCTTCGTGAATGCCGCATGGTGCGGCCGGAGCAAGATTCAGCGCTGAGTCCCCACAAGAGCCGGTGAGTGGGGTT
This sequence comes from Calotriton arnoldi, assembly GCA_963921515.1. Taxonomy (NCBI): domain Eukaryota; kingdom Metazoa; phylum Chordata; class Amphibia; order Caudata; family Salamandridae; genus Calotriton; species Calotriton arnoldi. Next base: position 1,071,254 of record CAWUFW010006872.1, read on the forward strand.
GAGCGGGAGGCATGCTGGACGCCGCGCCTGGACAGGACATGTGCACGCTGCGAGTAGGAGTTGTAAAGAGCGCGAGCCGTACGCGTGCACATCTCCTGTCTGTTAAGCTTGAGCACAGACAGTCTATGTGCACGCGTACGGCTTGCGGCATTATTACAACTTCTGCTCACACCATACGCGTGCACATCTCCTGTCCAGGACTTGCCGTACGCGTGCACCTGTCCTGTCCCGCATCGGAGCAAAAGTCGGCAACAATAGATCTCGCATAGCGAGCAGCGCTTTGCGCTGCATCGCTAGGCGAGACCTAAAAAGTATACATGAAGTTTATGCTTCTCCACCCCCCACCCCCTCCACAGTCAAGCTATGACGAACATTCTCAATGCTTCAAAATGATCTTCATTTTTAAAATCATTTTGACTTCTTTAAATATAATGTGTACATTATTACTTTATAGTTTATAATATACATTATTCTGTTGCGAGCCATATAAAAATACAATTAGAGTTATAAAAGCCATTCAGCACGCAGTTTATTAGGCAATTACAGTTAAATGTGCATATCCCAAAGACTTCTAGCAACATTTATAGAATAATTAAGCCTTTCATCATGTCTATATAGAGAGAGGTCTGATAAGATTCTAAAAATGGATCAATAAATGATGAATACTTAAAAAAAGTTACACCTCATCTGGTAACATGTTTTAAGAATCTGGCAACCAATGAGAACTTTCACATTTTACAGAAATAAAATATTTATTAACATAAAGTTCATGACACCTTTATGCATTGTTTAAAATACATATATATCAATTAAAAACCAGTTGCTCCTGACAATAAAAAAATCTTCATTTAAACCTGAAAGTTTACTTCGTTTTTGAGTCTAGAAAAACTCTTATACCATTCAAATGAACCTATATATACATGTACATATATATATATATATATATATATATATATATATATATATACTTCCACCCAGCGTTCTCCTCGCAGACCACTGATCCACTGATACAGCGGCACAAATGCAGGATCCTTCACAGCCGGGTTGGTGATGAATTTCAAAGTTTATTGTGTGAACACTTGACACTCAGAAAAGTGCAAAACAATAAAAAAAAATATATATATATTTTACCTACTGGCGGTCGCCAGTAGGTAGTTATAGTTAGAACCTAGTTTCCATAGGAAATGCGTTTTTGTTTTGCCAATAATTTTGGCACCGTTTGACGAATCTTCACGAAATTCTCCCAAAAATGTTTCATCCAGGTCAGCTCCTATCCTGAAAGTTTGGGGGTGATTTGTCAAGTGGGGACTGAGAAAAAAGGGGGGTCCCAAAAAGTGTTTTCTCCATGTTAATTTCCATAGGAAATTTTAGCCAGGGCTACAGCCCGAACTGCTGAACGGAATTACATGAAATTTGGCAAAAAGGTAGCTGTTGGTTCAGAAAGCGACCTTTTTTTAAAATGGTGTAAATCCGTTCAGTAGTTGCTGAGAAATTCAAAAAATAAGAATCATAAAATCAATTTCCCATAGGAAACTTTAGCCAAGGCTACAGCCTGAACTGCTGAACGGAATTACACCAAATTTGGCAAAAGGGTACTGCTTGGCTCAGAAAGCGACCTTTTTAAAAATGGTGTAAATCCGTTCAGTAGTTGCTGAGAAATTCAAAAAATAAAAATATAAATATCGATATCTAGAGGCGCGGTGGATCCGCGGACCCTCCCGACCACGAGCTTTATTCTAATTGGCTGTCAACACTCCAAACCAGGAAGTGTTGGCAGCCATCTTGTGACTCGGTAGAACCGAGTCACAAGAAAACAGTGAAACAAACGCGAAAAACAAGAAAATGGGGCAGGGTAGAAACACCCTGACCCCCCAGGCCTGCTCAGGGGGGTCCCACAAGGACCCCCAGGGCCAAAAAAAGCATTTTTTTTTTTATTTCGGCGAAATTTGCGCTGGGGTCGCGAATCCCGACGAAATTTAAAAAAATAAATGAAGCGCGGGCTCTCGCACTTCATTTAATTGAGGCCCCCGGGTGGGCCAGGTCCCGGGGGCATTTCCAACAAATATATGCGGGGGCCCGCGGGGGCCCTCGCAGCCCCGGGGACCGCCACCCCCCGGGGCTTGGTTAACATTGTGTGCGGGAGGACACTCGGCCTTCCCGCAGCCCCGGGGACCGCCCCCGGGGCTTGCTTAAAATTATGTGCGGGAGGGCACTCTGCCCTCCCGCAGCCCCGGGACCGCCACCCCCGGGGCTTGGTTAGACATTGTGTGCGGGAGGACACTCGGCCTTCCCGCAGCCCCGGGGACCGCCCCCCCCGGGGCTTGCTTAAAATTATGTGCGGGAGGGCACTCTGCCCTCCCGCAGCCCCGGGGACCGCCACCCCCCGGGGCTTGGTTAACATTGTGTGCGGGAGGACACTCGGCCTTCCCGCAGCCCCGGGGACCGCCCCCCCCGGGGCTTGCTTAAAATTATGTGCGGGAGGGCACTCTGCCCTCCCGCAGCCCCGGGGACCGCCACCAGCCGGGGCTTTTAAAAAATAAATAAAAAAACCTGTGTGGGGGGGCTCGAGCCCCCCACATGCCCCGGGGACAGCCACCTCCCCGGGGCACTAAAATGCAAATGCGGGGGTCCGTTATGGACCCCCAAGCCCCGGGGACCACCACCTCCCCGGGGCTTCAATCACATTGGGAGGGGGGCCGCGCGGCCCCCCTCCTGGAGCCCTTGATGGCCCTGGGGACCAGCACCCCCCAGGGCTTGCTTAAAATTATGTGCGGGAGGGCACTCGGCCCTCCCGCAGCCTGGTGACCGCCACCCCCCGGGGCTTGCTTAAAATTATGTGCGGGAGGGCACTCTGCCCTCCCGCAGCCCCGGTGACCGCCACCCCCCGGGGCTTCGTTTTTAATGTGTGGGTGGCCTCCAAGGCCCCCCCAAGCCCCGGGGACCGCCACCCCCCGGGGCTTTTTAAAAAAAATAAATCAACCTGTGTGTGGGGGGGCTCGAGCCCCATCCCCACGCCCCGGGGACCGCCACCTCCCCGGGGCACTAAAATGCAAATGCGGGGGTCCGTTATGGACCCCCAAGCCCCGGGGACCACCACCTCCCCGGGGCTTCAATCACATTGGGAGGGGGGCCGCGCGGCCCCCCTCCTGGAGCCCTTGATGGCCCTGGGGACCGCCACCCCCCAGGGCCGGCTCCTGCAGTGTCCCGGGGTGCCCACCCCCGGGACACCGCTGTTTGTTATGGTAGGGTGGGAGCCGTGCGGCTCCCCCCCTGTCATAGCAAACTTGCTTTGGATTTTGGAAGCAAGAACAGGGAAACCTGGTCTCGCTTCCAAAATCCAAAGCAGATTGCTTTTCCACACGGGGAGCTGCATGTCAGCAGCTCCCCATGTGGAAAAGCAATGCCGGCTCCTGCAGGACGCGGGGAGCCGGCGGGACCATGGGGGCATTGGGGCTCCCCCCACGGTCCCCAACGGATAGGGCCTGCCCCGGGGATGGGGTCCCCGGGGCTAGAAGTGGCCCGGGAGGGGGACCACGCGGCCCCCCTCCCCCCCCCAAAAAAATATATATAAAGGCCGGCCCCGGGGGATGGGGTCCCCGGGGCCAATAGAAGCCTCTGGAGGGGGGCCACGCAGCCCCCCTCCTTTAAAAAAAAAAAAATATGTGGCAATGCCCCGGGGGATGGGGTCCCCGGGGCCGGAATTGGCCACGGGAGGGGGGCCCACGCGGCCCTCTTCCCGTTCAGATTTTTACATTTTTTTAAAAAAAGGGGTCAGGCCCTGGGGGATGGGGTCCCCAGGGACCAAAAAGGAAAGAAGGGGGCCACACAGCCCCCTTCTAAAAAAAAGAATTAAAAAAGACCGGCATGTGCCGGAGGCTCGCCCCTCCAGCAACACTCTGCAAACGCGCCTTGTGGCGCGTTTTAAGTTGGGGAATTCATTCCCCTTCAATACTGGGAGTCCCTGGGGGCCAACTAGCCCACCAGGTACCTCCAGTATGCGCCACAGGGCTGCCTTGCAGAGAGGTGGTCCGAGGCCACGCCCCTTTGAACACCTCTCTGCAACGCAGCTCTGTGGCGCAAATTGAAGGTACATGGTGGGCTAGTTGGCCCCAGGGACCCTCAGGATTGAAGGGGAATTAATTCCCCAACTTACAACGCGCCAGGGGCGCGTTTGCACAGTGGTGCAGGGAGGCGGGGGCCTGATATGGCAAGTGTGCAAATGAGCCCCCTGGCGCGTAGTAACTTGGGGATTAAGTCCCCTTCAGTCCTGAGGGTCCCTGGGGGCCAACTAGCCCACCAGGTACCTTTAGTTTGCGCCACGGAGCTGCGTTGCAGAGAGGTGTAAAAGGGGCATGGCCTCAGACCACCTCTCTGCAACGCAGCTCTGTAGCGCAAATTGAAGGTACATGGTGGGCTAGTTGGCCCCCAGGGACCCTCAGGATTGGAGGGACTTAATCCCCAACGTAGAACACACCAGCGGGCGCGTTTGCAGAGTGCTGCAGGGAGGGGTGGGGCCTGATATAACAAGTTAGCAATTCTGCTGTGTGGGATTTACTGGAGGTAATAAAAGGGGTAGTTGGCCACCAAGGTTGACGACCTCCTGTTACGTCCGCTAAATCCCACACAGTGGGATTGCTAAAAGGTGTTTGACGGCCACGCTCACCGTTCTCCACCACTCTGCAAACGCGACTGCTATGTTATAGATAGAAATTAGCATTTAAAAAACCTTTGAAATTCACTGAAAAAACCATAGGTTTCAGGCATGTTATAGTTAGAAATTAGCATTTAAAAAACCTTAGAAATTCACTGAAAAAACCATAGGTTTCAGGGACGTTATAGTTAGTTGGACATTTCACTCGTATAAAACCATAGAAATTCCCCCGTTATAGTTAGTTCAGCTAAGTATAATTCGCGCCCATAATGCACTGCTGATGACGTCACATATTACATCATTCATGACATAGTCAGTGACATCACTGATGACATCACTGATGACATCTCAAATGACATCACTGATGACATCATCCAGTGACTGTGTGTTTCTGTAAAGTTTAAATATGTTTTATATATATGCCAAGGTGTATTGAAGAATGAGTGGGTGTATAAGTGTCTGAATGAAGGATTTAGTAGGTGTGTGACTGACTGTATAAGTGAGTGATTAAATGTGTCTTACTGAATACATGCGTTAGTGACTAAACTGTCTGAATGTGTGCATCAGTATGTCTGTTGTTGTGTAAGCTGCTGTTGGTCAGTAGCTACATGAGTGTCTATATGGGTTATTGATTGGTTGCCTGAGTATTTGTATGGGAGACTGAGTGTGTGTGTGGGTGGGTGGGAGGTGTGTGACTCTGTGCATAGATGTGTGAGTGGTTGATTCACTGGATGTATGGGTTCAAGATTGCATGTGGAAACAGCTGTATGGGCGGGTGAGTGTGTGTATGGGTGTGTTGGTGAGAGACTGGATGTCTCAGTGGTACATGTCCAAGTAACTACATATGTAAAAGGCAGTGTATGTGAGAGTTGGAGTATATAAATAACTATATGTAAGAGTCAGTGATTGTAAGAGTGGCTGTATGGATGAGTGTGTACTTGTCTCAGTGATTGTATAAGAGAGTAAGTATGTGTTAGTATATGTTTGAATAAGTGAGGTGGTGTGTGTATAACTGTATAGCTGAGGAAATGGGAGTGTGATTGATTCTTTGCATGACTGACTAGGTGTGTGAGTAACTCCATGGGTGAGTGGCGGTGTGTGAGTGTCTGTATAGGTGTATGAGTGCATATGATAGTGTTTTATTGATGAGTGACTGTATGTATGAGTGATTGTATGGGTAAATGAGTGGATGTGTGTGTAGACCTAGGAATCAGTGAGTGCGTATGTAGTAACTGGTATTGGTGTGTCGATGGTTTCGAAAATGGTAGTCTGTATTTTACAGTGGGTGTATCAAAGGTTATATTAGAGTGTGAGGAGGTGCATCAGATTTTCACGTGGATGATGTCATCAGTGATGTCATCAGTGATGTCACTGACCATGTCATGAATTATGTAATATGTGACGTCATCAGCAGTGCATTGCGGGGGCGCGAGTTATACTTAGCTGAACTAATTATAACGGGGGAATTTCTATGGTTTTATACGAGTGAAATGTCCAACTAACTATAACGTCCCTGAAACCTATGGTTTTTTCAGTGAATTTCTAAGGTTTTTTAAATGCTAATTTCTAACTATAACGTGCCTGAAACCTATGGTTTTTTCAGTGAATATATATATATATATATATACATATATATATATATATATCTATCCACGATCCATCCTGCTCCCAAAAGAAGAAGGCACGCACTTGAGGGTTGACGGTATAAAGCATTCTTTATTCTCTCGGGTCTCCCTCGACCCCACAACTGAAGAGAACATTTTCGGCTACCTAAGCAGCCTTTCTCAATCTGGCATGCGCCGTTCACATGAAAGCTTAAATAGCCCTTCCCCCCACTATTAGGCATGGTACAAATTAGTAAACATAGAAAAAAGATGTTCCGTAGTGCTACAGAAATGTTTCACAAGTCAACATTGAAAGAGTGTGACTACTACATACATTTGACTGCGTGGGATGTGATCAATCCACATTGCCAGTGGTACTACTTATTTCAGTCACTGAAAGGAGCACACGAAAAACCAAATTGCCTGCAAAAGGGTTGGGCATATGCTATTAAAAACACAGTAAAGTGTGTAAATATACTCATAACATGGCGCTAACCACTTCAGTAGATGCAACCTAAATAAACAAACATGTATTAAGAAAATATAAAATTACAACATGCTGCTAGTATGTTATTGAGCCAATTTCGAAGAGACAATATTTCATTATGAGATAAAATATAAAGGTGACATCCCTGTAAGGCTTACTCTCTAGTTACTGCAATGCAACAGAGAGCGATGTTCTCAAACGTCAAATATGCAACATGCCACTGGATACTACATGTACTCATTTGACAATAGGGGGCAGTCTAATATTAGGCAAAAATGGCATGCAAGAAGCTGGAAAACACAAATTGTGCAATCTTACAGACAAAATTGTCGGCCTGCACGTTATCATTCAAACCTCGACCGGGACTGCTAGTCCCATAATGCCCCAGGTTAAGTATTGTAAGTATCGACATGAACAAACGTCAATATGAGGCGAAACCTCATACACCCTAACATAAGTCTTATAAACAGGGTGATGTCATCATCAAAAATGTCTCAGTTGAAGCCGAATGCTAACCCCCATTTCCACAGGAAACAAAATTGTTTCTTTAAATTCCATATGCTGGTAATCGGCAGACAGTCATATCGGGTAGAATGGCAGCTCACAACTCCGACGTTTACAATGGAAATACCTAAATGACTCAAAGTCCCACTCTGCCAAGCAACATAAAGTCTAGTGTTGTGAAGGTCACAACTGCGGGGTCGAAGGAGGCCAGTAAACAAACATATGAATATGCCAAGCAAACCTCACCGCATCCGCATAGGCTTCCACGGTGCCTAGTCACCAGGGAGACACCAGAATGCTGAGCCAGGCATTTCTAGACAACGGAGAGTGCAGACCTCATGCTGGCAGTCAACAAACCGCCTCGCTACGAGATCCAATATCCCCAATGCTGTCATCCTTAAATCCTCGTCCCGGTGCACTCCCTGGGGGCTCGTCCCATAGCACTCACATGCTCCTCCAAAAACGACAGCGGTCAAAGGGGAAAGAGCCCAAACACGACTGGTGTTGCGTGTGTAGTGATGGAGCAGAGAAAATAAAAAAAAATTTAACCCCTAACAAATTTTATAAATAATTAATAAAATGTTCGTTTAAATGTATTAATCAACACTGTCCGTGGGGGAAGGGTAATCCGCAAGTATATGTGCTGAATAATCTATTAACGAATGTCTGTGTGTCTAATTATAACATAAAAATAATTGCGTACAAATTTTATAATAAATGCATGATTTGTGCTTCATAGAATATAAACGTGTCGTTGCAAAAACAATAGTGATGGTAAGTAAGGAACAGCTTAAATGTTGCTTTCTGCTAGGTAATAACTAATTGGGGTACGTAGATGACGGGAGGGAAACGAAAAGGCTATGTTTCTCTATTTTAATTATGTTTTGTTTATTTCAAAATAGTGCTTCTAAGTATAAACGAGTGGCGATATAAAATGGCTGCCAGTTAATGAAGTGCGCAAGTGCGGGAAACACGTGACATGGGAGAAAAGTTGGAGAAAAGCTAACCTCGTGATGTTGCTGAGAGGCTAGGATGCGAGAATGGTCAAGGCTGATGTGACCTAATTGAACTGATAGTGTGCCGTGGTGATCAGCAAGGAACCGTGGGAAACCATTTTAAGAGAAAGGACAATGCCTGCAGAGTTCTCGAATGTATCGAAAGAAGTTACAAATGTACTGATCGAAGCGGATGGAAACATGTCTTGAACTGTGAGAAAGGAAATGATCCAAGGACCAGTTGGATCCGAGAGAACTTGATTAAAGAATGAATAGATGAAATGAATGGACCAATGAAAGAAAAGCGTGTTATTAATGTTGCAACAATTAGTTAGCAAAGTTAGAATTAGGGTATAAGAGGGCCTACTCTTAGTGGGAGGGGGTCACAGTCACGATCGGAGTTGGAGAGTCGCAGTCGGTGTTGGTGTTGGTGGCTTCCAGTGCTTGGTGGTCCTGATCGATCCATTACTGAGCGGGAGATGCTGAAAGACTGTTAGATGAGACGGGTTGCAGGTAGCTGATGCTGACGAGCTGAAGTTTCTGTTGCTGTCTTAATTTTCCAGTTGAGTATGAGAATCAGGTTATTTTTAATTCTTAAACTTAGGTTAGAAATCATTAGGCTAAATTAGGAAGGTAGGCAGGTAATTAGGGTTTTGCTTCATGACAAAAATTTCCTTTCTGCAATAAAATTGATTATGCTTAATAAATATTTGAATTAATAATGAATGAATAATTGAATAAAAAGTTTAAATTCTTTCTCATGCTTTTAAAATTATATAAAATTTAAGATTCTTTAAATCAAACGACTCAGTGGTTATTTTACTAAATGGTTGTGACACCAGTAATTGGTTATTGTGATTTAGCTGGTCTTAATCACTATGAACTAATTTCTTACATGAATGATTCATCGACAAAACAATGAGCAGGAATATCTTAAGAAATAACTGAAAAGAAAACGATAGGTTTAGGTAATAAGATATCCCGGCTCCTTCCAGCGGTACATACATGGTGTTTTCCATTTAGTTCTCATGCTTCTCCTAGGAGTACAGAATTTCGTAAAGGTGTAAAGGAAATCCAGGTGTGTGCGTGTGTGATAGGCGATGTTTATGGGCCCCATCGTCATGTGGATGTAAGAAAATATAGTTTGCCCCTGGATGACCGATAAGTGACCTAGGAGGAGAATAGTTTTATTGTACGCGCTGCATCAGATTTCTTGGTAGCAGAGTTATGGTTTTCTATAGATTAGTTTAGTGATTATTGTTTATTGATTATTTTTTTTATGACTAATACTATGGGGCCGATTCCGATCTCGGTCGGAGGCGTACCCAACACCATTCGGTCGGGAAAAAAGCCATGCGAAAGCCTGTTTCCCGACCGATCTGTACAGCACACCGAACGAGTAAGTACGATGCGCACAACAGCAAAGAATCCGGCCGAGCCGTACTCACCCAAACCAGGTCCTGTTCCCCGACCGAGGCGAATCCGGAAACGCTGAATCGAGTCGCACAGAAGGGAAAATGCAGCTCCGTCCGGCCGAACGAGTACGATGCGCTTTCCGTACGCGCCGAACCCGTCGCTACGCACGGCACGTCAAAGCATCCGGGAGAGGCGCACATAAGCTCCGATTCGCGCCACAACACGATCCACGGCTCCGAGACGAACACGGCAGCGACGAGGACGACGCGGAGCGACGAGGACGAGGCGAAGCGACGAGGATGACGCGAAGCAACGAGAAGGACGAACGACACGAACCAACCATGAATCCCTTCGTCCCGATCATACCAATATTCTACATTTACTACCGGAACAGGCACGGACGCGTACGGCGCAGAAGGTAAGCCAGACACCAACCACAAAACACATACAACACGTACACGACACATCACACACACACAGAGGCATGCAGAATATACTTACACCAGCAACAGCAGCACCATAGGGGCGGGATGCCCATCACCAATGCCACATATGCACACAGGGGCCTGAATGCGCACCACCACCCCTACCCAGGGGGGGCTGGATGCCTACCACTACTACCACCCTCACCCAGGGGGGGCTGGATGCCTACCACTACTACCACCCTCACCCAGGGGGGGCAGGATGCCTACCACTACTACCACCCTTAGCCAGGGGGGGCTGGATGCCTACCACTACTACCACCCTGAGCCAGGGGGGCTGGATGCCTACCACTACTACCACCCTCACCCAGGGTGGGCAGGATGCCTACCACTACTACCACCCTTACCCAGGGGGGCAGGATGCCTACCACTACTACCACCCTTAGCCAGGGGGCTGGATGCCTACCACCACTACCACCCTCACCCAGGGGGGCAGGATGCCTACCACTACTACCACCCTTAGCCAGGGGGGCTGGATGCCTACCACTACTACCACCCTTAGCCAGGGTGGGCTGGATGCCTACCACCACTACCACCCTTAGCCAGGGGGGGCAGGATGCTTACCACTACTACCACCCTCACCCAGGGGGGCTGGATGCCTACCACTACTACCACCCTTAGCCAGGGGGCTGGATGCCTACCACTACTACCACCCTCACCCAGGGGGCTGGATGCCTACCACTACTACCACCCTCACCCAGGGGGGCTGGATGCCTACCACTACTACCACCCTTAGCCAGGGGAGGCTGGATGCCTACCACTACTACCACCCTCACCCAGGGGGCTGGATGCCTACCACTACTACCACCCTCACCCAGGGGGCTGGATGCCTACCACTACTACCACCCTTAGCCAGGGGGCTGGATGCCTACCACTACTACCACCCTCACCCAGGGGGCTGGATGCCTACCACTACTACCACCCTTACCCAGGGGGGGCAGGATGCCTACCACTACTACCACCCTTAGCCAGGGGGGGCTGGATGCCTACCACCACTACCACCCTCACCCAGGGGGGGCAGGATGCCTACCACTACTACCACCCTTAGCCAGGGGGGGCTGGATGCCTACCACTACTACCACCCTTAGCCAGGGTGGGCTGGATGCCTACCACCACTACCACCCTTAGCCAGGGGGGGCAGGATGCCTACCACTACTACCACCCTCACCCAGGGGGGGCTGGATGCCTACCACTACTACCACCCTTAGCCAGGGGGGCTGGATGCCTACCACTACTACCACCCTCACCCAGGGGGGGCTGGATGCCTACCACTACTACCACCCTCACCCAGGGGGGGCTGGATGCCTACCACTACTACCACCCTTAGCCAGGGGAGGCTGGATGCCTACCACTACTACCACCCTCACCCAGGGGGGGCTGGATGCCTACCACTACTACCACCCTCACCCAGGGGGGCTGGATGCCTACCACTACTACCACCCTTAGCCAGGGGGGCTGGATGCCTACCACTACTACCACCCTCACCCAGGGGGGCTGGATGCCTACCACTACTACCACCCTTAGCCAGGGGGCTGGATGCCTACCACTACTACCACCCTCACCCAGGGGGGCTGGATGCCTACCACTACTACCACCCTTACCCAGGGGGGCAGGATGCCTACCACTACTACCACCCTCACCCAGGGGGGCTGGATGCCTACCACTACTACCACCCTTAGCCAGGGGGGCAGGATGCCTACCACTACTACCACCCTCACCCAGGGGGCAGGATGCCTACCACTACTACCACCCTTAGCCAGGGGGGCAGGATGCCTACCACTACTACCACCCTCACCCAGGGGGCTGGATGCCTACCACCACCCTTAGCCAGGGGGGCAGGATGCCTACCACTACTACCACCCTCACCCAGGGGGCTGGATGCCTACCACTACTACCACCCTTAGCCAGGGGGCTGGATGCCTACCACTACTACCACCCTCACCCAGGGGGGCTGGATGCCTACCACTACTACCACCCCCACTCATAGGATGGACAATGCATGACACAACCAGCACACCACAACCTAGGGAATGCAAGAAGAAGACATCCCCCAACACCATGACAAGCGTGTGTAGACTGTGTCAAATGCCTACAACACCGAACATGACTTTGAACATACAATGTGACCCCCTAGCACATGTGCCACACATATATGTGTGTGACACCCACAATGCAAGCAGGCCATGACCATTGTGGCAATGGGGTCCAAACCCCATCATCACAGTGACCAAAATGTAAGTGTGGGGTCCATAGCTGAAGCACACTTTGAACAATGTGGCAATGGGGTCCAAACCCCCATCATCACAGTGACCAAAAGGTAAGTGTGGGGTCCATAGCTGAAGCACATTTTGAACATTGTGGCAATGGGGTCCAAACCCCCATCATCACAGTGACCAAAATGTAAGTGTGGAGTCCATAGCTGAAGCACATTTCGAACATTGTGGCAATGGGGTCCAAACCCCCATCATCACAGTGACCAAAATGTAAGTGTGGGGTCCATAGCTGAAGCACATTTCGAACATTGTGGCAATGGGGTCCAAACCCCCATCATCACAGTGACCAAAAGGTAAGTGTGGGGTCCATAGCTGAAGCACATTTTGAACATTGTGGCAATGGGGTCCAAACCCCATCATCACAGTGACCAAAATGTAAGTGTGGGGTCCATAGCTGAAGCACATTTCGAACATTGTGGCAATGGGGTCCAAACCCCCATCATCACAGTGACCAAAATGTAAGTGTGGGGTCCATAGCTGAAGCACATTTCGAACATTGTGGCAATGGGGTCCAAACCCCCATCATCACAGTGACCAAAAGGTAAGTGTTGACAAAGAAAGAGGTGCAACTGCCAAACTGCATGGATGATTCCTGGTCACAGAACAACAAACACATCAGTGGCAAAGTAGTGTATGTGTCCCATTGCAACATAAATTGGGGGAGCCAAATCCTGCAGTGCAAATAAGACATACCTTTGGCCATGTGCAGACAAACAACACCCATGGGGGCTGACACCGTCAACAATCATCAATGACACAATGACAGAAGTGACCATCAGAATGCAGACCCACATATTTGCACCAATGGGCACACACATGCAGATACCCTGTGGAGACTGCAGATGTGAGGTGAACAGATACCATACCATGGCAGCAATGGGACACACAAACCATGATCATTGTGCTGACCGATGACCTAGGAGTCCCAGGGACAGCAGGGGAAACCCACCAAACTACATACAGCCAATGGCACACCCAAGATATGCCAATGCAGTGGTGCAGATGCACAAACACAAACAGGCAGACCCACACTGCACATCATACACAACAGGTGAGGGGGGGGTGCCAGTGTCCCCAGGCAACCACACAACACATGAGGAGACCTGAATACCAATCATACAGATGTGCATACAGTGCCACACAAAGGTAACTCATGGATCCAAATCCCCTATGTGGGCAAGCAGGCATTGTCAGATGAGAGGGAGCACAAATCACACGTCACACAGGCACGTAGGGACAGCAACTGACACAGCAAGACACAGACACACCACAGCACCACCCCCAGGGCCCCCACAATGTGGTGACCCTGGGCTGCATTACAATACCACTGTGATGACAAAGCTAAATGTGGTTCACACTGTGAACCACAGTCATGTGTACTGAGCAACTAACTACCATCACACCTACACAAGCACAAATCAAACAGCATGGCCAGTAAGCCAAGGCCAACATGGAGGCAGGGGCCTAGCCGGGCAACAACTCTCATCTGCACACACTCAACACCACACCCCTCGACCTCCAACAATGTGCAGCAGTGAAGCACACATGCACTGGTGACATTGCACATGCACCCATGACTATTCCAGGGTGGTGGGTGGGAACCAAGGTGCAGAAACACATCACACATGGACACTCAACAAGACTCCTGAATGTCTGACACACTGCACACTACGCTGTACATGGACATGACGGCAATACCACACCAACCAATGGGATCACAGCCACAGTCACACACCAATGAAGAAGCCAAGGTCACCCACAAAGAACACACATAGACAACAACCAACATTGCAGCCCGGACCCTGAGGAGTGCCAGCAGTCACACACACAACGTGTCACAATCACTGAAAGATAACACAAACTGGAAATCACATGACAGGGGCAAACAACAAGTGCCAAGGGGAAACCTGACTGTGACCCATCTGCGTCTGCACACAAACTCAGCCCTGACAGCAAACACACCTATGGGTGACACCCTGATGACCAGTAATGTGCCATGCACCCACATCACAGAGAACCCAGGGAGAAGACTTTGGGGGAACATAGCTCAACTCAGCTAGCATCACAAACAGGTACAACACTAGGGATCACAGCATGCACAGCTAAACGGAAGTGAACACACAGACATGCACATACAACACACACCGTGGGCGCAGGCAATGTCACAGGAGTACACACTGCCATGAGGGGACTCCACTCCTGTGTGAGGAAAGCTGTGCCATATGTTGCCTCAGTAGGGCCCCACCATGTCAGCTGAGCACTTGGTCACACAATCAACAATTAGCACCAAATGAGGGCTCCCGTCACATCAGCCTGGTCATGGAAGTGCCAACGGAATCATCAGCACAGATCCAACACACTTGTATAGCAATGTTGCACTGACAACACAGATGAGTCCTTCCCCATTGATGCCCAAACCTGCATGTCCACTGGAGATGGCCACACGGTCAGGGAAGTAGACGAATTGAACAATGGCAGGCACAACAGATGTGCAGGGGTGGAAGCCACAGATGTGAAATAGCCAATCTAAGTAGGAAATCCCATTGCCAAATACTGAACACATGACACCCTCAGATGCTGCTATGGATGACATGGATACACCACAGGATAGGACACATTCCCCCTGGACCACATGGGTTCCTGCACAGTAACACTTCATTATCATGAGACCAAATATCACCATCACTGCAGCAAGGGCATGGTTAGCATCATCAACATCATGTACATCAGAAGCAAAAGCACTAGAGAACAGAAAGTTGCTTTATTCAGCATATGTGGCAATAAAAGTAGAAGTCCGGTAGAACATAAACAAAGGCCAATGGCCAGTCCATCAACAAAGTCACAAGTGGGTGACAGTGGCAGATGCCACCCTACACATGCCTGCACAAAACCAGGGAAAATCCACTAGGAGGGGCAACCGGGGGGGTAGGCCAGGCACCGCAGGGACAGGATCAGGGCTCACCAGGAGGAAGCAGGGAAGGGGTGGTGGGTGCTGGAGAGCCACTGACAACTGCAGTGGAGGTGTCTGACATGGTGTGTGCCGGCACAACTGGGGGGCATGGCTCAGATGTTGTGGGTGCCGGCATGACTGCAGTGGACCCTGCAGATGGAGTGGACAGGTCCGCCACTGCAGTGCCCAAGTCAGACAGGGTGGTAGTGGACTCCACTGCAGTGCCTACCACCAGGGAGGAGAATGGGGAACAGGCAAGGTGGGCTGGACAGAGGGGAGGACACCCTCACCACATCAGTGGCACAGACAAGCGCAGCGGGGGTGTGGTGCCGGGAGAGCAAGTGGCAGGGGGAGAAGGCCGGAGCCTCTTGGGGATGGTATATCTGTGGGTGGGGGAACCTGGGGCAGGGTGTGGTGGGGGCACCTGTGGAGTGGGGGCCTGAGGGATGGAGGAAGGAGACCTGGTGCTTGAGCTGCAGGGCGGCGGCGGGGTCTTGCTCTTAGCACTCCGGGGGGACTTGCGGGTGGGGGCCTCAGTCTGTCTGCACCTGGGGGAGGGTGTCCGGGGGCGAAGGGCACTCTGCTCCGTGTGGGGGGGCTTCCTCTTCCCCCTGGATGCTGGGGCAGCTGGATCGGAGGGGAAGAGGCCGAGGTCACTGAGGAAGAGGCGCTGGGTCTTTGGGGTTGCAGGTGAGGCAAGGGAGGGTGCTTTGGAGGGAGAGGCAACTGAGGACTGCGCAGTGCCCGTGGATGCGTGGGTGTGTACCAGGGCCCCATCCCCTGTGAGTCTGGTTTCAGTCCCCTGACTGTGCGTGCGTGTGCGTTTTGTTTGTGGCGTGTGTGTCTGTGTGCTGGACGTGTGTGTGCTGGTGTGTGCCTGTGCCGGTGTGTGTGTGCTTGGGACGGGTAAGGTGCTGGGGAGTGTGGATGGAGCAGAGGTAGGAGGGGTGAGGGACTGTCTGAGGAGGGACACTGCTGCCGTCAGGGAGGAGTCCATGGACCTATTTCCCCTCTGTAGGTCAGACATGCCCGATGAGATGCCCTCCATGAACGACACCAGCTGAGTCAACAGTGCGGTGTGCGCATGGAGGACACTCAGCATGGCTGTCTGCCCTACATGGAGCTGGTGAAGGAGGTACACAGACTCCTCACTCAG